>OY821757.1:24389605-25589605 GCA_963682095.1 Potentilla sterilis | reverse complement strand
TCACCGGCTATGCTTTTTCAACCGCCTTGAGAAAATCGTTCCGAGTATGAGCCATCCATCCGGTACCCTGGCAAATCTCCGGTTGTGCATCATTCAAACCGGCTGCATGGCATCTCACTGGGGGACTCGTCTCGATATGGCAGAACGCCCGGTCGAGCTCCGCCCGGAACCATGGCACTCCACCGAACAGGTGACATTCAACCGACTCCAAAGCATTCTACCGGTTGTCACTTTCCTTCGCCTACGGGCAGGAACAAGCCAGCAACAACTCGAGGCTTCTAAAACGCATGGCCTTTATAAACCCGGGCGAGCTTACATCTAACCCATGTACTCTTGTCCAGCAGGATAAAAACCCTGTATCACACTGAATTGTGATACATTTGGGGATACATGGAGAGACTCGTTATCTCAACGCCACTCCACCGGGCAGATTGTTTCTCTAACACAGAACAAGTCTCCCCGCAGGCTAACAAACCTGCACATTACCTTAACGCTTAACCAACAAAAGCTGAGAAGAACTAGCAAGTGTTAACCGATGCCCCAATATGGCCGTAACACTCTCCGGGGTACCTGTTGGCTTAGTCCACACACCAACAGGCCATCCCGTAGGCTAACGCACTCTGGGGGACTCGTCTCGATATGGCAGAACGCCCTGTCGACGTCCCGTGAACTCCGCCTCGCACCGATATGGCAGGACGCCCGGTCGAGGTCCAGACTGCAAGTTCATCCGGGACTCGTCTCGATATGGCAGAACGCTCGGTCGAGGTCCCGTGAACTCCACCTCGCACCGATATGGCAGGACGCCCGGTCGAGGTCCAGACTGCAAGTTCATCCGGGACTCGTCTCGATATGGCAGAACGCCCGGTCGAGGTCCCGTGAACTCCGCCTCGCACCGATATGGCAGGACGCCCGATCGAGGTCCAGAATGCAAGTTTGCCTCATACCAAGCACAGCCCAACGCCCGGTCACGCCCAATCTTCAATCCGGACTTGGGGGACTGGGCACCGTTGGGTTGGTAACCCTGCGGGTCTGCGGGACAAGAGCAAGACAGACTTTAAGTCCCCATTCAAGATTGCACTTGACCGGGAACTTGGGGGACTTGTTGACAGTAGCCGCAGAGAGGCTACAGCAGGCCCACATACCCGCAACAAGTGCACCAGGGCCCGGCCCGAGGCCCAGGACCGAGCCACCAGCACCCGGCCTCGGGGTCCAGCAGTTTATCCGGCTGCCAGGGACCCTGGGACCGGGGACGCCAGCCTGCCAAAGAGGTCACCAGAACTGCCATTTGAAGGGAACCAGTCCCACATCGAAGGGTGAGGCCAGCCCTCACCCCCAGCCACCTATATAAGGGCCCCAACTACCCTCATAAAGAGGTAACTTATCTCTCTCACTGCTTACATACGTGCTCAAGTTATATATATTCCAACTATACTGACTTAGGCATCGGAGAGGAGAAGACTGGCCCGCCCGATATTCCCCTTAGTAAGCAGGTTTGCAGGAGATCAAATTGGATTCATCTGTATCTACCAGGCCCCCAGGTTTAGGCAAAAACAGGTCTCATGTACACATCGAGACATTTCCCTGAGTAACCAGGCCCCGGAATCAACAACGTCAACATATTATATTCATTCTTCATGCACATTCACGGAGGAAGGTTGTAAGGTACCAAAACCACCGGCCATATACTGTATGAAAGACTCATGGTACCGAAAGGGTTGAACCCGTCGGTTGAGAGCCCGAGCCTGACGTTTCTGACATCTGACGCAAAATGAGGAAACTCATTGTTTATATGCATCCAAGCCGCTCCGTCAGAGATATGTGTCATGATATCTGCGTCTCCCGCGTCCCTCTCACCGTGCCATCTCATAGCTTTTTTCGGTGGTTTCTGACATGTACAACCGCTCAAGCCTATCTCTCAACGGAAAATACCAAAGCACTTTCACAGGTTTCCTATTGCCTGCTCCGGTCAACTTATATCGGTCAGACTGACATATCGGACATGCGTCAAGGCTAGCAAGGTCATTCCCTTCTGCATCTTTACTCCAGAAGAGAACGCAGTCAAATGCGCATGCATGGATCTTAATGTAGGAAAGCCCTAGATCTTTGAAGATACTGCGGACCTTACGGTGATTGGTAGGATTACGATGACCCTCCTCCAACAACGAAGAAGTGTACTGTAGATATTCATCCACTTGCCTGATGCTCGATTTTGTCTCGACTTTAATCCTCATTACCTCCATCACACTTTGAAGAACTGTCTTCTCAGAACTTGAAGACACAGGGGTCTGTTGCAATGCAATCAGTTTGTTGTACTTGTCAAAGGCAGCAGTGTTGACAACTTGTGGGAACGGCTGCACCGGGTCATGTATATATTGTTCCCCACGTACACCGCTTTCAAAAGAAAACACGTCGTTGACGAATGCCATTGTTGGATCGTTGGATGTACTACTACTGCCCGCCTCAAAAGACTGCCCATGATCATGCGATCCATCTAATGATGGCTCACCATGATATATCCAACGTGTGTACTTCGGCCAAAACCTATTACTCTTTAGGTGCTCCCATACTGTCCTAATCGGAAATCGACACATATCACTGCGACACTTACATTTCTTTCACGGGCAATAATGGTATTCTCGTTTGCATTTTCCTCGACGAACTGTAAAAAATCCACAACTCTTGTAGTGTATCGTCGGTCATGCCTTGGAAGCGAAATCCAACTCTTATCCCGATCCATATATAGCCTGATAATAATATATATGTATAACTTTAATTAATAAGAAATTAATTAACACATACATATATATATATATATATATATAAATCTTTAATAATTAATTACATTACAATATATATTATTATCAACATCAACTCATATATATATATACCATTAATTAACAACCATTATTTAAGTTACACTATATATCAACCATTATTTAAGTTAATTACACTATCAACAACTATTAATTAACATATATATATATATATATATATATATTTTAACACTAATTAAAGTAACATCAAATTAAAACACATAATTAAACTAAAACTCAAAATCAACTCAACTAAAACTTAAAATCAACATATATACATACATTCTAACACTAAAACAACAACAAATTAAACAAAAAAATCACTTAATAAATCAAAATCACTAAAACTCAAAATCAACTCAACTAAAACTCAAAATCAACATATATACATACATTCTAACACTAAAACAACAACAAAACAAAAAATCACTTACTAAATCAAAATCACTAAATTAAAACTCAAAATCAACTCAACTAAAACTCAAAATCAACATATATACACATATACGTACCTATATATAGCTCCACAATGTAAGAGAGGACGGATTTCAACAATACCCACAGATTTTTCACTCTTTCTCCCGTTTTTTTTCATTTTTTTTTTCCAGATATGAAAATATAAAGACTTATAGCCGACGAAAATGCCAATTTCGTCGGCCAAACTTTCAAAAATTTTCGTCGCCTATTCTCTGAAAGTATAGCCGACGAAAACTTTAAATCGTCGGCCATTCTAGGGGTATAGCCGACGAAAATATTTTTTAGGGACGAAAGAAAAAATCGTCGGCCATTCTTGTGGAATAGCCGACGATTTTTTATTTTTAGCGACGAAAGAAAAAAATGGTCGGCCATTCTTGGGAATAGCCGACGAAAAAAGTATGTCGTCGGCCTTTTTTTTTTTTTTTTTCGTCGATAAAAGGCTTTTTTCTGGTAGTGAGAAAGCAAATTTGACTTTACGTGGACATCTTTTTTACAGAAAATCCTAGTAAGTAAATGGGTCTCAGTTAATTCATTTCCTCAAGACCCAAAATATAAAAGTGGGTGGAATTTAACCAGATAGTTTTCTAGTTTCTAAGATACTTATTATTACTATTGGTTTAGCTGGGGACCCTATAGCATGAATATAAGAATTTTCATCCATTGGATAATATGTATTATCATACTTATTTTTTAATTAGGAGCAGTTGATCAAGCATTTTACAAGATTTTGACAGTTATTGCCTAATACAAGATTTTGACATGATTTTTCATTTCAAAGTTTTGACGTATTAAAATTTGCTATCTGAAATTCCCACCTCAAAAAACTGAAATCCCCAACCCCTCTAATATGAAAAAACCAAACTTCTCTTTCTCTTTAATTTAACAAATTTTATGTTAATCTTTAGTTGTTTTACGTTTTGATAGAGTATAATTTACATTGATGACATTCTTATCTTTTCTAAAACTATGAATGAGCATCTAAGACATTTTGAGCAAATTTACAAGTTCATGGTCCAGAAGGGAATCATTTTTGGACAAAAAAAAATTCATCTCATAAAAGGAGAAATAGATTTTCTTGGCATACATATTAAAGATGGAGAAATTCGTCTTCAAAAACATATTGTGAAGAAAATTAGCCAATTCCCTGACAATATCCCAGACGTAAAAATCTCTTCATAGATTTTTGGGGGTTGTTAACTTTGCGAGAGACTTTATTTCCCAAGTAAGTGGACTTACTGCTCTTCTCTCTCTAAAGACAAGTTCAAAAATGAAATAATCATTTATAACGGATGATGGTAACATCATTAAGAAAATCAAAGAACTCACAAAACACCTCCCTCCATTGCAGTTACCCGAAGAAGATGACTTGATTATTTTGCAGACTGATGCAAACAATTATTACTGTGCAGAATAGTTTTGGTGGTCACGCTAGATACAAATCAAGAAAAAATTTGTAAATTCTTGTCTACAAAGTTCAATCATGCAGAATTGAATTACTCCACAGGAGATAAAGAAGTACTAGCCCTGATGAAATCCATTAAGGGTGCATAAGCTATTTAGGAAATAAGTTTCTGGTTAGAACTGATAATAAGAGAGTAAAAACTTCCAACAATATAAACTGACAAATGCAGTTGATAGATGAAGAGTTCTTAGATGACATATATTTTTAACTCAATATGAGTATGATGTTGAAATGATTACAGGAGACAAGAATTATTTGTCTGACGCTCTCACAAGAGAAATGGTAATGTTTGAAAGAAAGGAAGGTCACAACCCAAGAAACAGGAGATTTGAGCCAGAACTTGAAGAAAGAAGAAGACCGATGCCTAGAGAAAGAAGAAGACCAGAACATGAAGAAAAGAGAAGACCGAAACCTAAAGAAAGAAGTAGGTGGGAAAGATACAAAAATGGAGACAAAACTGTAGGACCTCTCCATGATAAACCGAGTTACCAATTTATAGTATCATATCCCCCTGCCAAATCAAGCAAAGCTTCAGAAAAGGTCCAGCCAGATCCAACAGGTTGGGGGAACTATCCAGACGGTAATTCCAAAACTTCTTCATAAGATGAACCTCAGTCAGAAGACGAGAAAAATCAATGCATGATAGGCTAGCAGCTTTCAACAGAAAACAACCGGTTCTAACCGGAATGAAGAAGATATTCGATCATCCAATGAGAATTTATAAGAAGCCAATATTCAGAACCAGCAAAAGTCTACAATTGAACCAAAAGGTTATTATGGATAACATCTTGACTGCCTCTGGTGCAGAATGAAGCTGCTTCAAGCCCTATAAGCATTAACTGAAGAACTCTACAACTACAATATGGAAGAAAAGAAACAAAATCCTGAGAGCACCCTCAAGACTTCATATCTTGAGAATCCTGAAAGTGCAAAAGTTCTGATAACAGTTTTATCAGAGTTGGAATGGTTCCGTTTTCATAATCTCTTAGGAGATTTTAAAAATAAGAAAGCTCTCCAGCCAACCCTATCAGTCATAGAAGGTCCCTACTATGGGAGATATATGGTTTATGTTCAAGCAAAACATCCCCAGAAGCACAAACTGTGGTTAGTGGAAAACGGTTTTGGTCATAATCTTTGGACAAAAACTAATAAAAGCCTAGAAGGTCTTTCTGAGATAATTTATGATGCCGTCAAGAACATTAGGCCAAAATGATCTATTATAAGATTAAATTTTATCTCAACCCCTTAAGAATGGACGACCGAGAAAGGATAAAGGAGTTACATTTCTCAATACCATTATGTTAGAATAATTCAGGGTCGTACATGGAAAAACAATTCGTCTCTAAACAATGGATCGCCAAACCAGAGCATCTCGTGGATGAAAGCAATGGCGATATACATTATACAAAGATTGGTCTGGAGAGATCAGTATACCACTCTTCTGGCTAGCGAAGAAAAAGTAATGGTTACCAGTTATAATCATCTGTCTCCAGAAAATTCTGATTTCTATAAGGCCTTAGAAATGTAAGAAATAGATGGAACTCTGGCCACCACCACGTGGATGGAGATGATAGAAAAAAAGCAAAAGCACAAAGTATCACAGATATGAAACCTGATGAAGGAGGTGGATACATAGACTCCAGAGCATCTTTTTATAATGAAAAACTACACAACATCAACAACAAGATGGAAGATTAGGTAAGTGGATGATGCCGACGCATAGCAACAGACAACTTTGTGTGAGATAAGAAGTAAGTGGTAGCCAACGCATAGCAACAAAAAAAATTTGTGTGAGATAAGAAATAAGTGGTTGCCGACAGTAGCAGAAAAGCTCTTAAAAGAGAAAATGTTAAAATCTTATAAGCAATAAGATTCCGCCTGTCTCTATTTTCAAACTTGAATTCATTTGCAGTTGGAGTTCGGCCTCTATAACAAGGAAAGAAGCCCAAAAAAGGATTCATTCGAAAAGAGAGCAAGAAGAGCACAACTAGTATCAAAATGTCAGCAATCCCTCTAGAATAGTTCTTGTGAGTCAATCAGTTGTTAGTGTTTAGTATAGAAAAATAAAGTGAGTAAGTGAGAGTGTGTGTCTGGAGGCACTGTATCTTGCTGGTCACCGACTGTGGTGTGCTTTTATTTCTAGTAAGTTGGTATTTTAATTTCAATTATGAGTACCTAAACAGTTTTTAGCCGTTTACCTAACAGTAAGGCCCTGGGTTATGTATCCGGATTTCTGTTTGAATAAATAAATTTCAGCTGGTGTTCCCACATATCCGTCAGAAATTTTAAATTTTAAATTTCTATTAGTTTTAAAATTTTGTTTCACAGAATTTGTGTTTTTAATAGAACTTAAGAAACCCTGTTTATTTGCTTTATTGGAACTTAGGTTACTCTCCATACTAAGGCATCAGTGATTCTGCCAGATTAGTAATCACTTAAACATGAGGTCGTTAGGTGAAAAATTGGCATGTTAAAGGCTAGTTCTTAAAATTGGTTAATAATTAAATTTTAGAATAAGCAAGTAAATAAGTAAAAAAATAATAATAATTAAAATCAGAATTATCAAAAAAGGGGTATTTTGGAAATTTTGTAGAATAAGAGGTGCATATTACAATTTTGTGGTGTAAATTTCAACTTCTTAAAATTTTCTCTTTCATGAGTTTTTTGTATAGATGAGTAGTTTATATTAAATACACGTACTTGCTGAGAACACTTGACTCACAAATGTGCCTAAATTTTGTTTGGGGACATTTCATTTGTGCCTTACGTACTCTTCAAATGGCACCCACATATATATCCCTATTCATCATTATTTAGGGACACTTGTAGTGCCCCTATATTATATGTCCCTATAAACCTTATTTTTAGTAGTGGATATGGAGGTCATCTATTCTGCAATTTGATAATAGACCCTAACAAAAGATAATGAGTTGACTACCAAATGGTCTTACGGACTAAACTTTGATATTATCAAATTTTGCAATTTGATAATAGACCCTAACAAAAGATAATGAGTTGACTACCAAATTTTGAATATCGATGTTTCAAAATACTTATATTTCGACGGAAATATTGATGAAATATCGATCCATTAAATTTTTTGACAAAAACAACGGAAACTATAAGAAATATATGGAAATTTGTATTGAAACTTTGTAAGGTTGTTTTATGCTATGTTATCGATCACATGTAAGAAGAAAATATTAATAAACTCAAATATATATCAATTTATTGAAATGTTATATGAATTACTACATGAATAATATAGTTTATATTTATTGAAATATGATTTAATATATATAATTTATGTTTGAAACCTAAAATGAGGTTAGACTATCACACCCTTAAACATTATTTGTACATAATATTTCACAAAAGTAACTAAATAAAGTTTTTAAAACCATATAGAAAACCGTTGAGGTTCGAAATTCGCACTGCCTTCTTCATCGTTTTGTGTAGAGTCATTGAAAGATATGTTAGAAATAAAAAGTTGTTGATATAAAAGTAACTCTTAAAGGTAGGTTATAAATTAAAATTATGTGTTCAACATTTACATATGTTGTTTGAGAGAGAAGATGAGTAGCTCTTGAAGTAGTTGAGATAAAAATTTTGGAAGATAAGTTAGAAATAAAAAGTTGTTGATATAAAATAACTCTTGAAGGTATGTAACCGTATGTTAGAAATTAAAATTTGGTGTTGAAAATTATGTGTTTTAAATTGTTGAAAATTAGTTTTTGAAGGTAGGATAAAAAATTTCTGAAAAATATCGGAAAATATCGGAAATTTTGCGGAAATATCGGTTATATCGGCGAAATATCAGAAAATATCGGGATATTTCGATGAGAAACAAAAAGAATTGAATCGAAATATCGATTCAACGGAAAAATGATAATATCGGCGAAATATCGCCCATAATATCGATTTTTGATTCCCAGGTCCTAATAACATGTTAGGCATTGGACTTCGGCAAAACAAGATTTATTTAGTAGATAGATTGTGGCCAAAACTTGTTCGCCGACGATATCAATGATTTTTGGCCCCCAGGAAATGAAAAAGTTTGGTGAGACTGTTGACTATCGAACTACTATCGAACTCTAAAAAGAAACATTTATTATTTATATGCATGTTGTCTATATAATGAGGAATACTAAAGCCATTCTTGCAAACAACGATCACAAGCTACAGTTAGTAGCCACGGTAGTTGAGTTAGTCCTTTTCTTCTTCCTTGTTTTGTCAATCTTCATTTCGAAAAGGTTCCTGAAAAACCACCATGGCGATCTTCCTCCAAGCCCCATGGCGTTGCCCATCATCGGCCATTTCCATCTCCTCAGCCCTCTCATCCACCGTTCCTTCCACGACCTCTCTTTACGCTTCGGTCCCATATTCTCTCTGCGCCTCGGCTCCGTCGCATGCATCGTGGTGACGTCGCCGGAGTTGGCAAAAGAATTCCTTAAAACCCACGAGCTCTCCTTCATAAACCGCTCTGGGACAACCACGGTCGAAATCATGACCTACAATGCTTCCTTTGCATTTGCACCCTATGGAAATTACTGGAAGTTCACCAAGAAGCTGATCATAAACGAGCTCTTCAGCGGCCGCAGCGTAGACAACTCTTTTGCCATCCGAAACCAAGAGTATATTAGACTTCTGAGGCTGTTGGCCAAGAAAGCCGAGACTTGCGAGTCAGTCAACCTCAGTGAGGAGCTGCCAAGACTTGCCCACAACGTCATCGGGCAGATGATGCTGGGGAAATATTCCAGTGTTTCGCGGGCGGAAGAGATGAGATCTGTTGTCCGGGAGGCGACTCAAATTTTGGGAGAGTTCAATTTCAGTGATTTTAATTGGATTTGGAAGAAATTTGATTGGCAAGGATTTCGGAAGAGAACCGAGGCTGTACATAAGAAGTTCGATGCATTGGTGGAGAAGGTGATTGCTGAACGTGAAGAGTTGAGGAACATGCAGAAGAAAGGTAACATTACAGAAGGAAAGGATGTCGAGGGATTTCTTGATATATTGCTTGATATTCTGGAGGGTGAGAGCATTGAGGATTTGGAGCTTGAATTTTCAAGAGATCATGTCAAGGGCCTAATCACGGTATAACTCACCCCTATATTAATTAGTTTCTTCTAAGCATAATTAATTCTGAACCTAACCCTAATGTTTTGTAGTATGGTCTGATATAGTGTACGTGTGTTATGCATTTTTTTTATTTTTATGAATACATGCATTTGATAATTCATAATTCTCACGTCTCATGGGTTTAATTCTTAAATGTACAAATTGATGAAATAATACTCACGAACGCGTGTACGTTAAACTCGTCGCTGTATACCGGAAACGACGAAAAGTAAGCGACGACTTTGAAGCGACAACTTTTCGTCTCTTTCATACGGAAGCGACGAGTTTTGGTCAGAAACGACGACAAAAAGTCGTCGCTTCTCTATCAATCTGCAGTAGTGGTTATAACATACGTGTTATTTTTCTTACAAAAATGTATAGGGCACTGATATGGGGCCTCAATGAGGACTTGAATTTGTGACCTCAATTTTATGTGACATGTCATGTTATCAGGACATATCACCAATTAATAAAATCATGCTAAATCATTCTTAAGTAAATAGACAATCATATCCCTCTCGATCCAACAGTTCTAGATCATTCTTGGTAAATTTTATTGTTGTCGATTATTATAGAATAACTTATCTTTTAAATTAAGAAACTTAATTTATTAATAAGGATGTCAAATTAGGCAATAAAATTTCATTGAGTTGAATTATTTACCTTACATGAACTATATTAAATTCATTTAAGGGTTATATATATGTACGTTAAGGGTTACCTTACATGAACTATATTTACTATAAAAAAAAAATTATGTTTGAGTTTATCAATGAGGAAGTTATAATTCTTGACTTTTATATTTAATTGTTGACTTTTAATACATGAATTCCTTAATTTCGTCTTCATCAATACTTTAATGTGTTAGCTATGATGTATATACCATATATTCTCTATCAAATTAATTTTTTCAACAAATTTTTTTATAAAAAAATAGGTAAATCTATATCGAATTTATTTTGGACGAATTATATATGTATATATTTGATTTTCTTAGACAAATTTATTTTTTCTTAGAACGAATTATATATATATATATATATATTTAAATATTTATATTACTGCAATAAAAAAATAAAAGAGAAAAAAATTATAAATATGATTTTTTTTATTAAAAATTATATAATGATGGAGAACCGTTGGATCAAGAGGGATATGATTGTCTATTTCCTTAAAAATGATTTGGCATAGTTTTTCTAATTAGTGATGTACGTGTCATGATGACAATACATGACACATAGGATTGAGGCCCCAAATGATTTTCCAAATGTATAATAGTACTGGAGCTAACATTTCAGGTTGTAAATGATCTTTCTATTCTCTTGATCATAATATCTAAGAATCTGAACTGTTTTATTATATAAAAAAGTACAAATATATACAATTTTCAACCTACAATTACCAATATTAAGATTATTTTTTTTATAATGAGTTAATGACCATTTAATCAAAAATAAGTGAAAAATTGCTCAACCCAATATTACACGTCCAAACCAAAGATTTTTAAGAAAAAGACATTTAAACCTTTAGTTCCATATCTACCACTCAATCTTTCCTCTCTCTCCCTCCGAATCTGAAACTATAACTCTCTCTCTCTCTCTCTGAATCTGAAAACTATAACTCTTTCTATATATATATATATATTCCTCCACTAAGAGATCTCTTATTTTGTCTATTTTAAGGGATTAATTATTAGACTAAATTTTTAATCATATTTTAACATCTTCACCGTTCAATTATTAGATTTTTATGTGTAGATCATTCTTGTAAATTTTTAGCCAAAATGGTGATCGTTAATGCATCTAACTAAATGAAATCAATGGACGTATGAAATCTGTCAAAACTGAACCGTTCATGTTTTCATTTGTAAATTTTAATTTTGAATGCTTAAATGATTATCAAATTGAATGAAAATTTACAGATATGATCTACTCATATAAACATGAAAGTTGAACGGTTGAGATGTTAATATGTTATCGAAAAGTATATTAAATGATCGAGCCCTCAAAATTGGTAAAATAAAGAATCCCTTAGTGGAAGGGGCATATATATATATATAGACAGACACACACACACCCTCTCATCCAAACCACTCTCACCTCCCCCTCTTCTTGTTCACGACTCTACCTTTTTTCTACCTGGCTGGAGCATATGACATGTCGTTTCTAGTTAATGGACTCCACCAACAACTGCAGCTTCACCTCCCCCACCTCCTCAAACGACATTGAGCAGATGTCAGAGACTCCTCACCGCGGCAGGTCCTACCACCGCTGCGCCCACTTCAACTTCTCCTCCTTCCACCTCCCTAACTTCGACGACCTCCTCCTCTTCGACCCCTCCGACCTCGTCCTCTTTGACCCCTCCGACCTCGACCTCTCCTCCTTCCCCTCTCCCCTCCTGCCACGTGGCACCACCACCGCCACTCCCGCCGATTCCAACAGCTCCAACTCCGGCGCCGTCCCCATGCCGATCAACGACTCCGACGACTCCTCCACCTCCTACCCTAGGCCAAGCTCCTCCGCCATCGCCGCCCGCTTCCGCAGCCTCTCCGTCGACTCTGACTTCTTCGACGACCTCGGTTTCTCTGCCGACGCCGCCGACGGTAGGAGGCCTGGCGGCAGCCACCTACATAGCAACTCCATGAATGGCTCATTTGACTCTGAGCTCTCTCTGGATGGTCTCAAGAAGGTTGTGATCGAATCGGAAAATTGTGGTTTCTTTTTGGGTTGTGAGTTGAATTGAATTTGGGTCTAATAATTGGAGTTACTGATGGTCAATAATTTATTATTAGTGGTTACTGGAGCTCAGTAATCAAATTACTAATGGTTAGTAATTAATTATTAGGGGTTACTTAGGGCCAATAATCGAGTTATTGATGGTCAGTAATTTATCATTAGGGGTTACTAGACGTCAGTAACTTATTATTGGGATATACTGGGGTTCAATAAATTACATATACAATTTATAGCTCTCTTGTAAAACTCCGACAATAGTCTAGTATGGTTCCGGTTATGGTGGGTGAGATAGAGCTGTCATAAAAAAAAACCGGTGAGATTCAGGCGACATTTGGAAAAATAATATTCCGGCCAAAAAAAATTAGGTGACCGGAATCCGGCGACCTGCCATCGGACACTGGCGGAGTTTAGTGACTTTTCAGAAAATCTTCTCTATCTTCCACTTTCTCTTCATATGAGTGTATAAGGGGTGATGGCAAAATAGTCTAACAAATATGGAAAATAAAAAAAAAATTTGTATCATTTGGGCAATAATTAATTTGTTTACCATGTATTGACTTGGATAATTTTTATAAGTAGTCATTGGTTTGGGTAAAAAGACCCTCAAAAATGTATCAAATAGTCATTTATTGTTTAAAAATTACCAATAACAGGTTTCCATCCATTTAATTAACAAGAATTAATTCATAAATTACGAAATTACTCTTTTTTACAACACTACTGCAAGTTAGTAGCATTATGTTATTATAAGGGTCAGTAGTATCACCTCATTTTTTACGGTCAGTAGTGTTATGCTAATTTATGGATTGTTAGCTATTGACATATCCTAAAATATATATTTACATTCAGTGTACTGCTACTGACCATGAAAAATCACATAATGCTATTGACCCTAAAAAATTGCGTAATGCTATCGACCCTCAAAATCACGTAATACTACTTACCCTAAAAAATGTCGTAAAAAAAGTGAAAAGACAATTTTGTAATTATTTTTTAACAGATTATGTTAGTTAAATAGATGAAAACATTTTAGTGATGAATTTAAAAAACAGACTTACTATTGATAATTATGAATTCAAAAGTGTAGTTATTGGTGAAAACCCCTTAATATTTTATAAAAGTGAGGAAGGTTTTCTTTGCAGGATATGTTTGTGGCTAGCATAGACACAACTTCCATTGCAATGGAGTGGGCGCTAGCAGAGATAATCAATCACCCAGAGGTGCTTAAGAAAGCAAGGGATGAGATAGATCGAGTCATTGAAAAAGGACGATTAGTCGGAGAATCGGATGTTCCAAATCTTCCTTACATCCAAGCCATCATGAAGGAAACAATGAGGCTACACCCACCAGTAACCACTGTTGCAAGAATATGTGTAGAACAATGCAAGGTTGACAAATATGTCATTGCCAAAGACACAATGTTGTTCATAAACAACTGGGCCATCGGAAGAGATCCTAAGAATTGGGAAAAGCCATTAGAGTTTCGTCCCGAAAGGTTCTTACAACTCGGTGGGAGCGATAAGGCCACTGCAATAGATTTAAGAGGGCAACATTTTCAGTTTCTTCCATTCGGATCTGGAAGAAGGATGTGTCCAGGCATAACCTCAAGCATGAAAATGTTGCCTGCAATACTTGCAGCTATGATTCAATGCTTTGATTGGAAAGTTGTTGGGACACATTGCAAGAAGATGGATAGTGAGAACAATGTTCTTAAAATGGATGAAAAACCGGGATTCACGACTCCTAGGGCATATGATCTTGTTTGTGTTCCAGTAGTCCGCTTCGACCCCCGTAGCATTCTTGATCCATGAAATGAGATTTACCAGCATAATAATCTCAAACTGTGTCCGCTTATCGTCTAGTGTACTCAAGTTATGTCCACCGCCCACCACCATCCAAGTACCCATTCATATAGCATTCAACTTATATGAATGTATATGTAGTCTTTGAATTGAATAAAAAGGCCCCGTTTGGGGAAGCTCAACTTGAAACATAAAAATGCCATGTTCTTTGGTTGTACTCGTGTGTGGATTATATTTGTAATTTTGTTTTACTTCATTAAATAAATAACAATGTCTATGCTTGTTGCATTTGATTTTGATTAATTTATTAGTTTCGGTTGCTATTACCTATGGGAGAATAACGAGATAAATAAATCTATTTCATCTGGCCATTTTGAATTATTTTTTTTTTTAAAAAAAGACGCGCTGGCATTTGATTCCAACCATCTTTACACTGGAAAACAAATTATTTCCTTCCCGCCACCATGTTCCATTCAACAGCCAAATCTCTAAACCAACAACAACCCAACCTTCTCCTCCATTGGATCAACCTCACAAAGTTCCAACCATACCACACTCTCAGCCGACCCAACAAACCCAACCCTAAGCCTCGCCGCGAACAACGCCCTCACAGAGACGCCGCAAAGCTCCGCAGAAAGCCCATACCTTTCGTCTCCGATGTCAAACAAACTCACGACCCACAAGACGCCTTGTCTCTCTTCCGAGAGTACCACGAAATGGGCTTCAAACACGACTACCCTGCTTACTCTGCCCTCATCTACAAGCTCGCTCGCAATCGACACTTCGAAGCCGTCGAGACCATTCTAAGCATTGTAAAAGACAGAAACATTCACTGCAAAGACAACCTTTTTATTGCTCTGTTTCAACACTATGCGAAAGCTGATTCGGTTGAGAAAGCCATTGAGCTTTATAATCAAATGGGTTTGGGTTGTTATAACTGTGTCCCTACATTGCAGTGTTTCAATTCTCTGCTCAATGTGGTTGTCGACAGTGATCGGTTTTCCGATGCCGAGGAGATTTTCGGTCGGTGTAGTAAGATGGGTTTTCGGCCGAATTCGATTTCATATAATATAATGATCAAGGGGTGGTTGAAGAGAGGTGAAGTGGAAGAAGCACGGAAGGTGTTCGATGAAATGCTTGAGAGAAAAGTGCAGCCGAGTGTTGTGACGTATAATAGTCTGATAGGGTTTTTTAGTCGAAAAGGTGAGTTGGAAGAAGCGAGTGGTTTGTTTGAGGATATGAGACAGAAAGGGAAGTACCCGAATGCGGTAACGTATGCATTATTGATGGAGGGCTTGTGCGTGGTGGGGAAGTTTGATGAAGCAAAGAAAATGATGTTTGATATGGCGTACCGGGGTTGTAAACCAAAGCTTGTGAATTATGGTGTTTTGATAAGTGATTTGGGAAGGAGGGGGAAGATTGAGGAGGCACAGTCTTTGCTGCAGGAAATGAAGAAGAGGCGGTTTAAGCCGGATGTTGTGATTTATAATATATTGATTAATTTTCTGTGCAAAGAAGGTAGGGCTGCAGAGGCTTATAAAGTCTTGATTGAAATGCAGGTTGGAGGATTTGATGCTAATGCGGCGACATATAGGATGATGGTTGATGGGTTTTGTCAGATTGAGGATTTTGAGGGAGGGCTGAAGGTTTTGATTGCAATGTTGAAAAGTAAACACTGTCCTCGGTTGACAACATTCGAGTGCTTGGTTACGGGACTTTTGAAGTGCGGGAATGTTGATGCTGCTTGTTTTATCTTGGAGGAGATGGAAAACAGAAATATGCAATTATGTTGTGAAGCTTGGGAAGCACCAGTTGTGGATGCTTGTGGTAAGGATATTATTGCAGGTGAGATTATGGCTGAAGTCATATCTGCCTACTAAGGGTTGTCAAGGATGAGACGATCGCAGCCATTTTTTCATCACTTTTGTTTCTCTTTCAGGGATGATACAATTCAGACATAGACTATTGGCACTTTGACAGAATGACCGTTGCATACAATGATATGAGCAGTTTTAACATTCACTGGGCTTGGCAACAGTAAACTAATTAATTTTCATCCACCAGAGAAACATGTTGTTCCTTGGCCCTTAGCTTAGAGCAAAAGTGGTTCCTTTTGAGTAATAGGAAGGTGAAGATAAGAGTGTTTGATGTGTTTACAGTGTCGGCTTAGGCGCCCTTGAGAACTAAGCTATGCCCACTGGTGGTTCAGGGGAGAGAGGAACTGAAGAAGTTTTGGTAAACAACATGTTATGAACTTCATGGATTTTTTACTCTGATTTCCATGTCATGGCCTCAGCAAGTTATTGTACTGGTGGTTGTTACTCTCAAAAGTGGTTAAGTGCTCAGTCAAACCCAGCCAAACTGTAAGGCTTCGGGGAACAGAGGAGGCTTTGTTGAAGTGTTACATTGTTGATGCAAAGTCTAGTTCCTGATCGATTCTAGTTAGTGATGCTTGTGGTGCAAATAGAGGATTCCATGGGCATGCAAAATGAAAAGCCATTTGTATCTGGTATCTACATGTGGACTTGAGGAAAGAGTGAAAAGCTTTGATACAATTTGTAGATAACTTCATTGTTAGCGTCAATAAACAACTGTTAATTTAGAGGTAACTAGCTGAAGCAGATGTTTAACTCATATGGAACATGCATATCTTACAATCTCAAATCTGTTTCAAATATTGTTCTTCAACAAAAAGTACCTTGCATTAACTCAAGGAAATGGAAATACTGAAATAATAGATTATTTCTTAGCTATTTCATGTTCTGCGGAATAACTGTTAAAGAGGAGCTAGAAGCAATAAATTAGTCTTAATTTCCTCTACTATCAGCATACATGCATCTCTTAATTGGCTCGGAACATGTGAACCAAGAATGTAAGTTTGGGACACTCTTTAATCAGCTCTAAAACACAAGCATCCCCTACTTGCAGCCCATTTGCCACTGCAAACTTTGTCCAACCGCCGCATATTCTTGCATAATCTTTGTTCATGCATTTGCTGACAGTGCACCTAGCAGACCAGGTCCTCCCATTTGCATTCTGTAGGTTGATTTTGCTAGTAGTGCCTGCTGCGCAGATATTTTTAATCGCGAAGGCTGTATTAATTTTCTGCACACAATAGGAAAAGAAGAAATGTATGTAAAGGAAGCCAAATATGCATCTTCTCCCACTTTAAGCACTGGGGTTCTGAACAAAGAGCATACCAAACCCCTTGTCAGGTAGGAGTTTCGCATTCTGACAGCAAGACATGGATGGTTGCATTTGATCCTCTTAGCTCTTATAAAGGCGTCACCACTTCCTGTCCGATTCCAAGATTTAACTCCATGGTATGCCCCAAATACAATATATTATACCTCAAGAAAACATCTAAATGCTCACTATTTATATATTATACAAAATTATAAGTACCTCTACTAAGCTGGCTTGGTTTGAATGGATAATCGATCTCCAACATCTCCTTATTGAAAATACGAACTTGGAAACCTGAATCAACACCTTTGTGGGTGAAGAATATGAAGCATCCTTCTTCTAGGGAATAAAACTCGGCAAATTCTAGCCATCCCTTTTTAAACCAAACGCTGCCTTTGCTCCTTTTGAGTTCCATTGGCCACCTTTCTCCATTCGGATCAGTGAGGACTATTGAGCGTCCAAGAAACTCTTCATAGTTGCTCGCAACATAACCTTCAATTTCCTATAATGAACAAACTCCTCAATGATGTACAGCATGAAACACATATGTGCAGCTAACAGCATATACAGAGAAATCAGATGATCATTTAAATTATCCCCAAAACAAATTTAGTTTTTAACATACAGAAACACACATGCTGTGTTAAATCATCGAACATGCTTCTGATATGCTTCGTTTAACTGTTTTACTCAGTCAGGCAAGCTAAGCATAACTTCTCTTCGAAGAAGGGAAAGGCATGGTTTAACAAGACGGTGGACAAGTAAATTTAAACTGAAGAATAATTGGTAAGAAATAAAAATCATACTTCCATTAACAGTACAAGAGTATATATACATGTTGAGAACATGAAAAGCTTCCAACTTTGAGGTCGAAACAAGATGAGAGATGCAGCAACGGTTTTAAAAACAAGATTATGAGAAAAATGAAGCACATGTTTAAACTTACAAGCATCCCATCTTCAAGAGCCTCATCCACAACAACCTTGAAGAAGATTGGAGAGGCAACTCCGTTAGCACTGCTCTTTCTCCTATTCGAAGACGCCATTACAACTCACAAGTATACAACAGTAGAAACTATGGGGGCTTTTGCTTGAGAGGAGAAAAATGAGAGAGAGAGAGGGAGAGAGAGAGAGAGAGAGAGAGAGAGAGAGCTTAAAACAGATTGTTTACCATGGAATCGTCAATACATTTATTGGCCTTCCTGCATTCTTCGTACTACAAGGTGTAAAAGCTGTGCAGAGACCTTTTGTACAAAAAGGTTGCTGAAATAAATTTCTAATATTTTAAATGAATAAAATTCATAGATCGAAATTTGTTTGGCCTTGAGAGTGCATAGAAAAGAGTTAATGGGTGGTGCAGTAAGGGTAGAAGATACCTCAGCTTTTGAAAACCCCAAAGAAAAGAAATGTCAATTCAGTGTAGCATCTCTTCTGATAGCAGTAAGGATTAATATGCAGTACTTAGACATCTCTGTATGGTCCAATGTCTTATCACAACAGCGACAACAACAACAACAAAAGAAGAAAAAGATACAAATGGGTCCAAACCAGCATTTGAAGTAGGTTTCACAGCTTTGGGTTGTGAATTTTAGAAGTATACGATCAAATGTGGAAACATCAAGACAAGTTTCTGAAGTTTATAGTTTGTGGATGAAAGAAAATAAATATGAAAAAGGTGAAACTTGGTCATGAATAAATCATAAAAGATACCAGACTATAAATCAAAGCACCAGATGAATACTAGAAATGCAGACATCTGTTCCATTTTATAATTTTGATCAAGGATGTTATTGAAATAATTTCATAGAATATATATTGATATCCCCAACTTGTATCATCTTCTCATCGATCAAACAAAACCAAAATCTTCTCAAGAACAATCATATTCATCAGTGTGCTTTTGCCTTGTTTTTTCAAAGAGGACCCAGAACAGAAGCAAACATCTTTTTTTACTGCATGGTTTATACTATACAACAAAATCAAAATGTAATGGCCTTTGGTGCAGAAAAATTACAGAAGAGTGACTGACTGTATAGTGTGGCCTTGAATGAATAGAACATAGGGAGTTAATGGGCATCTTCCTAACCAGTGGAACACAATTGATTAATGAGAGTTTAATTTAATAATGTGCAGAAATGTGCTGTGCAGAAATCTGCATAATTCAATGCAACATATACAAGGGTAGAAAAGAAAGGGATGCATACAGCTTTTGAAAAGGCAAAGAAAGGAAATGCCATTTTAGTGCAACTTCTCAGTTTTGATTCAGAATCTTGTAGCAGACTGTAAAACTATGCACTCTATTATCCAATGTGTGAAGAAGAAAAACTTAAAAAAATAAATACATAATAAAAACAAGAGATCTTCTTTTATGCTCAAAGAAACAAGAGATATCAATCTCTCTATGATGGTAAAAAGGAGTGGGTAAACTCATGGTGGTGCAATTATGAATTGTAGAAGTACAGAAAACAGTGAAAATATATATATGGTGGAAACGATAGAGCTTTTAGCTTCTTCTTGCTGGAAGAAGCCATTTCAGTAGATCACTGTTTACTGTTACCTTCAAGGATTAAAAATTAATTGGTGAGAGAGGCTATATGAAGAGACAGCATTTATCAACAGAACTGAGAAGCAAAGCTTTCAATTTATCTTTGTTTCTATCAATGAGTCCTTTACTCTATGATTTTTCCCAAATGCAAAAAGGAGGTTTTTTTCCCAAAGGCATATGAATTCTAGTTAAGAAAACTACCATAAAAGGTGATAAATCCGATGTAAAAACCAAACCAAAGCAAAACTTTTGAAGGAAAGAAAATAACTACAATGTTTAATCTTAATAGCATGTCACATCAAGATACCAGTAGGTGTAGGAGCACAATATGATTTACAATCTATCATTAAAGTTCCCACACTATTCTAGAGTTTAGGTATATCTAATTATCTTTTGACCTAAAGACACAGACAGCTATATCTAGGGGTGGGCATTTGATCCCGAAATTCCGATTCCGTCCCGATTCCGTCATGTTTAAAATCTCACGGGACGGGACCGGGATCAGCTAAATGAATCCCGTCCTGTCCCGTATAAATATAAAATTAAAATAATTATATTATATATATTTTGATTTGATCTCAGCCGTTGATATCATAAAAACTAAACAAAACATCAACCGTTAGCCTCTCACTCCACGAATCCTCTCGTCCTCTCAGGCTCTCACTCTCTCTCTTAGACGCTCTCCCTCACCTCTTTGGCTCTCCGTCACTTCTCTCTCACAGAGTCACGCTCTCCCTCACCTCACCCTCAGATCCCTAGCCCAAATTCTCGATCCTCAAACCGTCAAACGCGCTCAGATTCTCAATCCTTCAACAAGGAGCCCAGCTCATCCGCCGCCAGTACCGGCGGCCTCGGCTTCATCTTCTTTCTCTCCAACCAGATTTGCAAGCTCCTCAACCACCTCGGCCGCTCTTTCTTCCTCTTCCGCCTCTTCCACCACGAGGTCCGCTCCTCAACCACTCATCTCTGATCGCTTCTTCTCCTCCTCCACCGCCTCAGCCTCAGCCTTAACAGCCTCAACATGTCGCACTACCAGAAAAAACAGTATTACCGACGAAAAAAAAAAAAAGGCCGACGACATACTTTTTTTGTCGGCTATTCCCAAGAATGGCCGACGATTTTTTATTTCGTCGCTAAAAATAAAAAATCGTTGGCTATTCCCCAAGAATGGCCGACGATTTTTTCTTTCGTCACTAAAAAATATTTTTCGTCGGCTATACCCATAGAATGACCGACGATTTGGATTTTCGTCGGCTATAAGTCTTTATATTTTCAGATCTGGAGAGAAGCTGCTCATTTAAAAAAAAAAAAAAAAAAACGGGAGAAAGAGTGAAAAATCTGTGGGTATTGTTGAAATCCGTCCTCTCTTACATTGTGGAGCTATATATAGGTACGTATATGTGTATATATGTTGATTTTGAGTTTTAGTTGAGTTGATTTTGAGTTTTAGTGATTTTGATATAGTAAGTGATTTTTTGTTTTGTTGTTGTTTTAGTGTTAGAATGTATGTATATATGTTGATTTTGAGTTGTAGTTGAGTTGATTTTCAGTTAGAGTATAATTATGTGTTTTAATTTAATGTTATTTTAATTAGTGTTAAAATATATATAAATATGTTAATTAATGGTTGTTGATAGTGTAATGAACTTAAATAATGGTTGTTAATTAATGGTATATATATATATATGAGTTGATGTTGATAATAATATATATTGTAATATATATGTGTTAATTAATTTATTATTAATTAAAGTTATACATATATATTATTATCAAGCTATATATATTAATTTATTATTAGTTGTCAACACTGCTGCCTTTGACAAGTACAACAAACTGATTGCATTGCAACAGACCCCTGTGTCTTCAAGTTCTGAGAAGACAGTTCTTGAAAGTGTGATGGAGGTAATGAGGATTAAAGTCGAGGCAAAATCGAGCATCAGGCAAGTGGATGAATATCTACAGTACACTTCTTCGTTGTTGGAGGAGGGTCATCGTAATCCTACCAATCACCGTAAGGTCCGAAGTATCCTGAAAGATCTAGGGCTTTCCTACATTAAGATCCATGCATGCGCATTTGACTGCGTTCTCTTCTGGGGTAAAGATGCAGAAGGGAATGACCTTGCTAGCCTTGACGCATGTCCGATATGTCAGTCTGACCGATATAAGTTGACGGGAGCAGGCAATAGGAAACCTGTGAAAGTGCTTCGGTATTTTCCGTTGAGAGATGGGCTTGAGCGGTTGTACATGTCAGAAACCACCGCAAAAGTCATGAGATGGCACGGTGAGCGGGACGCGGGAGACGCAGATATCATGACACACATCTCTGACGGAGCGGCTTGGAAGCATATAAACAATGAGTTTTCTCATTTTGCGTCAGATGTCAGAAACGTCAGGCTCGGGCTGTCAACCGACGGGTTCAACCCTTTCGGCACCATGAGTCTTTCATACAGTATATGGCCGGTGGTTTTGGTACCTTACAACCTTCCTCCGTGGATGTGCATGAAGAATGAATATAATATGTTGACGTTGTTGATTCCAGGGCCTGGTTACCCAGGGAAATGTCTCGATGTGTATATGAGACCATTGATTGAAGAGCTTAAGGTATTGTGGGACGTTGGTCATCCCACTTTTGACAAGTACAAGCAGGAGACGTTCCACATGCATGCCATGGTTATTGGTACCATCAGTGATTTTCCTGCTTATGGGATGTTGTCGGGCAGCGTTGTTAGGGGATACAAGGCTTGTCCAGAGTGCCTCAGCTATTATGGGAGCACCCCTCATTGCAACAAGATATGCCGAATGGGTCATCGCGTGTTCCTTCCGGCGGATCACCACTGGCGTTACGAGTCCGCCGCATTTGATGGAACCGAAGAACACGGTGGTCCTCCCAGAAGATGGACGGGAAGAGAAATTTTAGCAGTGCTTAATGAGTACGATTTTGGGCCCTTCAGCAATCATCCCGATATTGTAGCGGAAATACCTGAAAGACCTGAGGAGTACAAATTCTGGACACATAAGAGCATATTGTGGGAACTCCCGTACTGGTGTGAGTTGCTGATCCGTCACTTCCTAGATGTTATGCACATAGAAAAAAATGTTTCTGAAAGTGTGGTGGGCACAACGCTGAACTTGGAGGGGAAGACGAAAGACGGTCCTAAGGCTCGCACTGATCTGCAAAACATGAATATCAGAAAACAACTATGGTTGAAACAAGGGAAGAGAAAAATGCCTCAAGCTCCTTACACCGTCAAGCCTGAGCATAAACCAGAAATTTTCCATTGGATAAGTCGGGCCAAGTATCCTTCAGGCTTTGCTGGAAATATAGCCAAGTGTGTGAACAGACAATTCAACAATCTGTACGGGTTGAAAAGCTATGCCAATCATATCCTGCTACAACGTCTCTTCCCTGTTTTCATTCGACCGTTCCTTCCCCGTCACGTTGTGGAGCCGTTAGTAGCGTTGGCAAGATTTTTCCAGAAGGTATGCACACGGGAAGTGAGAAAATCTGACCTCCGGGAAATGCAACAAGACATCGTTCATATCATGTGTAAATTTGAGATGATATTTCCTCCAAATTTTTTCGACATCATGCCTCACCTCATGATCCATCTTCCTCGGCAGTTGTTGCTTACCGGTCCTGTGCACTTCACTTGGATGTATCTGATGGAAAGGTACGTATTTTACACCTTATGTTAATTTCCTCATCAATATATGTGATATAGTGTTAATGTATTATCATAACACTTTAAAAACTTGATTTATAGGCAACTTGGACAATACGGTGGTTTTGTCCAAAACAGATCCGCACCTGAAGGATGTATAGCTGAAGCATATATTGCGCACGAGTGCGTCACCTACATGAAGCTGTATTTAGGAGCGTTACAGGAAAGCATACCGGAAGATGTACCTTCACAGTTCAATCTTTCCATACTCTCCGACGATGTTGTACTCGGTGGAAACATGCCAGTTTCCTACAAGTTGAGAGATTATGAGGTAGCCATTGCACATTGGTGGGTACTAATCAATTGTCCAGAAGTTCAGTTTTGGAAGAACATACATCTAAACTGTGAACAAGTAGGAGGTGATCTCGATTACCACAACCGTACATTCGCAGAGTATTTCGGCCGCTGGGTACGTAACTTTAACACTATTCTATACGTGTTTATATATTATTGTGTATAATTATTCATATTTATAGTTGATTCTGATGGTTGCAGATGGACCTTATTAAAAATGATAATCACCCAAATTGGTCGCACGAACTCAGACTTTTCGCGATGAGGCCGGTCTATTCAAAAGTTTATGCGACGTGCAAGGTGAATGGTGTGTTATTTCGATGTGAAGAGAGAGACCTCAGACTGAAAACACAAAATTCATTGGTTATGGCACATGGTGGGGATGATGGAGTTGACTATTACGGTGTTCTCCATTCAGTTGTGGAACTACATTATGGGGAAGGCATGAAAGTGCACCTTTTCAAGTGTAGATGGTTTGACACACGGCCGCAGAGCATGAAAACCGATCAATACGGCATAACTTCTGTGAACACTAGTACATCATGGTATGAGGACGACCCGTTCGTTTTAGCCACATGGGTGAAACAAGTGTTTTATCTTGATGATCTCGCCAAGGGTAACCCGTGGAAAGTAGTCAACACTATCCACCATCGCAATATTTACCGGGCGTCTACACTTGGAGTGGCTGAAGAGAACGAGGAAGGGGGCACCGCGTATCAAGAGCCCAACTCAAACGGTATTCCTGACTCCTCTTTTATTCGCCTAGACACGCCGGTGCGAATTCGACGTGAAGAGCCACTGCTTGTTGATGTTGATCCAAATGAAGAAACTAACGAGGACTCTAGTGGTGAGGAACGACATAGATTACCCCTATCGAGCAATTCAGAAAGCGAAGAAGACTCATCCAATGATTCCGATTACAATCCGACGGATTAAGTAATTTAGATGATGTAATCCTTTCATTTGTAATCCACTCGATCATTTCTAATGAACGGGCGTGGGGATGAGCCTCCCAGCTAGGCTGGGTTCCAAACCCCTTAAAAAAAATTTTGAAATATGTTGACTGTTGGGTTTCTGTTTTTTTATGTTCAATTTTGGTTAACTATTAGAACCTCTTGATGTCCGGACGTCCAGTTCTTAGAACTGATGAACTTTACTATGCAATGGAGCACAGAAGGCACAAGATAGAGCTGACAGAAATTAGTGTTATACACTTTGGTTTCAGATAGTGCAGCAAAGGTCCTAAAATACTAAAATAGTAATATGCCCTAAGCTCGATATATATGAACTGTAAATGTAATTTTTGGTTGCTGCTTTATCATCTCAAGAACGATTTCATCCCCGACTTGCAGATGATTGTCCCGTACAAATTTTTTCCAACCGCTTGATGGATATCCCTCATTTGGTGGAGGAGATAAACATACGCCATCTATTTCTTTGGTTAATAATAAAAACTAAGAAATAGATGTGAAGGAGAGAATTAAGGAATTTAGATGGAGAAAATGAATAGTTAATTAAGCATTCATTTATGATCACAGATATAATTAGGAATGTTGGCTATAAAAGCCCTGAGTTGTTTTAGACAAAGATAAGTTGATAGGAAACCAAACTAGAGAGAGTTTGAGAGACAGAAAACCTCACCTGACGTGAGAGAGAAATCCTCTTGAGAATAATCCAAGAGAGACTAGTTAGCCACAATATATATTGTGAGTGTCAATCTTGTAATCCCATTATATAATAGTGGAAGAAATCGTTTCTTTTGTTGTCTCATTGTGATTACACAAAGGGTGGGAAAAGTCAGATCCTGGGATAACTAATTATCCATTGGCCTCGTATTAGGCAGTCATATTTGTCATCTTTCCCAACAAGTGGTATCAGAGCTTCGGCTCATTACACGGTTTAACTTGTGGCATTCACAATGGAAGAGTCAACCTCGACGTCATCAGCAACAATGATTAAACTAACCTCTTCAAATTACTCCATTTGGAAGCCCAGAATGGAGGACATTTTGTACTGCAAAGATTTATACCAACCTTTGCAAAATGAAGGGGCAAAGCCAGCTGATAAGCCTGATGCTGATTGGACTTTGATGAACCGGAAAACTGTCGGACAAATTCGACAATGGATTGACCAAAGTGTCTTTCACCATGTAGCGCAAGAAACAGTTGCGTACACATTATGGACGAAACTGGAGTCCATGTATGAAAGAAAGACGGCCCAGAATAAAGCCTCTACAATTCGACGGTTGGTGAACCTTAAATATAGAGAGACAAGGAGTGTCTCTGAACACTTGAGTGATTTCCAAGGATTGGTAAATCAACTCACGAATATGAAGATGGCGCTTGATGATGAAATGCAAGCATTGTTACTCCTTAGCTCTTTGCCAGACAATTGGGACACGCTCGTGGTATCGTTAAGTAACTCAGCGCCACAAGGTGTTCTAACATTAAACACAGTTAAAGATAGCTTGTTCAATGAGGAATCAAGGAGGAAGGAACAAGGTATACCGACTGAGTCTGAGGCACTAGTCAGCGAGTATCGTGGACGAAGTAACAATAGGAGACCTCACGTCAGAGACAAATCTAGAGGCAGGTCAATGAACAGGTTTAGAGGTAAGTCGAGAACAAAAAGAGACATTGAATGTTATCATTGTGGTGAGAAAGGCCACATGAAGAAAGAATGCAGGAAGCTCAAACGAGAGCAACTAGGAAATGGTGATGCAAGCAATGTAGCTGCTACCATTTCTCATGGAGATGAGGTCATCTTTATTTGTGATGCTGGTCAAATTAATTTGACATCACAAGATACATGTTGGGTCGTGGATTCTGGTGCATCATTCCATGTTACCTCACAGCGGGACTTCTTTACCTCCTATACAAAAGGTGATTTTGGTCATGTGAGGATGGGGAACGATAATACTTCCCAGATTGTGGGAAAAGGAGATGTTTCTCTTGAAACAAACACGGGTTGGCATTTAACATTAAAAGATGTGAGACATGTTCCAGACATGCGTCTCAATCTAATATCGACTGGATTGTTAGATGAAGAGGGTTATACTAGTGTGTTTGGAGATAAGAAATGGAAACTAACACGAAGTTCCCTGGTGATAGCTCAAGGCAAAAAGGTAAACACCCTTTATGTAATAGAAGCCAAAATTAATAATGGGTATGTTAATGCTGTTGGAGAAAATTCCTCATTCGAGTTATGGCATAAGCGGCTCGGACATATGAGTGAGAAAGGGCTTCGAATTCTAGCTAAAAGAGAGACATTAGCCGGTTTGAAAGGAAAATGTATGTCTCTTAAACCATGTATGCACTGCTTGGCTGGAAAGCAACATAGAACTTCTTTCTCTTACCAGGCCCCACATAGAAAGCCAAATGTTTTGGATTTGGTGCATTCTGATGTTTGTGGTCCAATGACCATCAGTACTCTTGGAGGTAAAAGGTATTTTGTTACCTTTATTGATGATCACTCCAGGAAGGTTTGGGTGTTTGCCCTGAAAACAAAAGATCAAGTGTTTGATGTATTCAAACAATTTCATGCCAGTGTTGAACGAGAAACTGGCAGAAAATTAAAATGTGTTCGCACCAACAACGGAGGAGAGTATATAGGAGATTTCAAACGTTACTGCTTGAGTAATGGGATAAGGCATGAACGATCTGTTCCAAAGACTCCTCAACACAATGGAGTGGCTGAAAGGATGAACAGAACTATTGTTGAAAGAATAAGAACAATGTTATCTCATGCCAAGCTACCTAAGAGCTTCTGGGGTGAAGCTCTAATGACTGCTGTTGATTTGATCAACCTATCTCCTTTAGCTCCATTGAACGGTGATGTTCCAAACAAGTTTTGGACTGGAAAAGATGTATCCTACAACCATTTGAAGGTGTTTGGTTGTAGAGCGTTTGTTCATATTCCTAAAGATGAGAGATCGAAGCTCGACTCCAAGTCAAAGGAATGTGTCTTCTTAGGGTATGGAAAAGAAGAATTCGGATACAAGCTTTGGGATCCTATAAAGAAAAAGATTGTCAGAAGCAGAGATGTCGTCTTCTTTGAAGATCAGAATATTGAAGATATTCATAAAGGTGTAAAGCCTACCAGTCCCAAAGAATATCCAATTACCTTGGATCCTGAACCTCAACCAGAAATTTATGAGGGAGATGTAGTAGAAGATCTTAGAGAATTAAATAATGAACCGACAATGAATAATGATCCAGCTGAAGAAGTAGCTGATGCTGAAGATAACGAGGATGAAGAACATGATCCTCAAGAACCATTCATAGGACCTCAGCTAAGAAGGTCTGGCAGAATACCTAAACCTCAGACCAAGTATCCTGCAACAGAGTATGTGTTACTGACTGATGGGGGAGAACCAGAATGGTTGGAAGCCATGCAAGAAGAGATGCGATCCTTGCATGAGAACCAGACTTATGAACTGGTACAATTACCTAAAGGTAGAAGAGCACTCAGAAACAAATGGGTGTATAAACTGAAGACTGAGGAGAATAGCTCACGACCAAGATACAAGTCAAGGTTAGTCGTGAAAGGTTTCAGTCAAAAGAAAGGTATAGACTTTGAAGAGATTTTCGCACCCGTGGTAAAGATATCATCCATCCGGGTGGTACTAGGTTTGGCTGCAAGTCTAAATCTAGATATTGAGCAGTTAGATGTAAAGACTGCATTTCTTCATGGAGATTTAGAAGAAGAAATTTACATGGAACAACCAGAAGGATTCAATATCAGAGGAAAAGAAAATCTTGTATGTCGACTGAAGAAGAGTCTATATGGCCTTAAGCAGGCTCCACGACAATGGTACAAGAAGTTTGACTCCTTCATGATTGAGCATGGATATCAAAGGACTACTTCTGATCATTGTGTCTTTGTCAAAAGATTTTTTGACGGTGAGTTTATCATACTACTTTTGTATGTTGACGATATGTTGATCGTAGGACAAAATAGTGACAAGATCAGCAAGTTGAAGAAAGAACTAAAGAAGTCTTTTGCTATGAAAGACTTAGGACCTGCAAAGCACATTCTAGGTATGACCATCTCTCGTGATCGAGAGAAAAGGAAGTTGTGGCTATCACAAGAGAAATACATCGAGAAGGTGTTAGAGCGGTTCCACATGGAAAAAGCAAAGTCAGTTGCTACTCCACTTGCAAGTCACTTTACTCTTAGCTTAAAGCAAAGTCCTACATGTGAAGCTGAAAGGGAGGAAATGCGCAAGGTGCCATATGCCTCAGCAGTTGGAAGCCTGATGTATGCAATGGTGTGTACGAGGCCAGATATAACACATGCCGTTAGTGTTGTTAGTAGATTCTTGTCTAAACCAGGAAAAGAACACTGGAATGCAGTAAAGTGGATTTTAAAATATCTCAGGGGAACTTCCAAAATGAGTTTATGTTTTGGGAGTGGAAGACCAGAATTGATCGGCTACACAGATGCAGATATGGCTGGAGATATAGATTCCAGAAAGTCTACTTCCGGTTACCTGATTACATTTTCAGGGGGAGATGTATCGTGGCAATCAAAGCTACAAAAGTGTGTTGCTTTGTCTACCACAGAGGCAGAGTTCATTGCAGCTACCGAAGCTTGCAAGGAAATGTTATGGATGAAGCGGTTCTTGCGTGAGTTAGGGCAAGAACAACATAAGTACATTGTGCATTGCGATAGTCAGAGTGCAATCCACTTGAGCAAGAATTCAAGTTTTCACTCGAGGTCGAAGCACATTGATGTGCGATATCACTGGATACGTGATATTTTAGAATCCAAACAGTTACAACTTGAGAAGATTCATACGGATGATAACTGTTCAGATATGATGACTAAGTCCTTACAAAGGGAGAAGTACGAGTACTGCAGACAAGCAGCAGGTGTACTGAGTCTCTCCACCTAAGTCGGGAGGGGGAGATTGATGGATATCCCTCATTTGGTGGAGGAGATAAACATACGCCATCTATTTCTTTGGTTAATAATAAAAACTAAGAAATAGATGTGAAGGAGAGAATTAAGGAATTTAGATGGAGAAAATGAATAGTTAATTAAGCATTCATTTATGATCACAGATATAATTAGGAATGTTGGCTATAAAAGCCCTGAGTTGTTTTAGACAAAGATAAGTTGATAGGAAACCAAACTAGAGAGAGTTTGAGAGACAGAAAACATCACCTGACGTGAGAGAGAAATCCTCTTGAGAATAATCCAAGAGAGACTAGTTAGCCACAATATATATTGTGAGTATCAATCTTGTAATCCTATTATATAATAGTGGAAGAAATCGTTTCTTTTGTTGTCTCATTGTGATTACACAAAGTGTGGGAAAAGTCAGATCCTGGGATAACTAATTATCCATTGGCCTCGTATTAGGCAGTCATATTTGTCATCTTTCCCAACACCGCTATGAATTCTTGCATAATCATAGCCTCGCGCATGCTTCTTGACACTGCACTCCGCAGACCAAGTTTCTCCATTTGGAATTCGGAGGTCCACATTCCGCGTTTCACCACTTCTGCAGATATATTTTTTGGCGAAGGATGAAGGTATTTGCTGCAAACATCAGTAGAGATGTATAAGCATAAAGTGTCAAATATTTCTGTTTTCATTACACAGAATTTTGGATTTGTTGAAAACTTCTTACCAAGTGGTGTTTTACGTATGTGGGGTGGACCTTGATGGCACAAAATGGAGAGTTGGATTGGAAAGTATCAGCTCTTGAAAATTTAGCACCATCTCCTGTCGATTTTTGATCATGTAACTCCATAAAATGTCTCACAAGAATTAACAGAATCCGAAAAAGATATTCTAAATGCGTGCAAGTGAAAAAAAAAAAAACAAATGTTCATACATACCTCCACTTAAATTGGGTACTTCAAGGAGTTCAAGCTGACTTGATTTATGTGGATAGTTGATTTCAATACGATTTTTATTAAAAATGCGTACATGAAAACTGGAATCAACACTTTCATAGCTGAAGAACAAGAAGTATCCTTCTTCTAGGGAGTAAAACTTTGCAAATGTTAGCCAGCCCTTTTCTAACCAAGTACTGCTATCAGACCTTGTCAATTTTATAGGCCACATTTCTCCATTCGGAACCTTGAGGAGTACTGAGCGTGCCAGGAAATTTTTGTACTTAATCGCAACGAAACCTTGGATTTCCTATAATTAAGAACAACACCAAATTGTTATGATGTAAATATGTAGGATGCAGGAACGTAGATGTGGAGTAGATGTAGAGTGTAGACAGCATTGTTGTGCAGAAAAAGAGAAAGAAGAAGTAGAGCATTTATACCAAATCCAAAAATATATATATATATATATATATATATATATATATATATATATATTGTTGAAGGAAAAACGTATTATGTGTCTTCGTCAATGTAACTGACGATAGATAATTATGAAGTCATTATTGTCATTAATGTATTTCCTATTACCGTTGTAATACTCACCCTATATAAAGGGGATTATCAATTAAATGAGTAGACCAATTCCGATTATTCTACAACACGTTATCAGCACGTAGCTTTACTCGCTGAGATTTTTTCAGCCAAGAAAATAAAAGAAAAAAAAAAACAGAAGGCAAATCCCCAGAAAAGAAAAACCCTAGCAGCAGCCTCCCCTCTCCGCCGCCGTCGCCGCTGGGCCTGCCATTTCCGATCTCCTCAGCACTAGCAGCTGCCTTGGCCGACGACGCCAGCCTCCAAATCGACCACACCAGTCGACGCCAGTCTCCAAATCGACCACACCAGTCGACGCAGCGCTGCTCTTCCCGCCGCTCAAGCCGATCCAGACCAACGGGGGCACAAGGACCCCGATCGGACCACCGCTGCCTCGATCCAGATTGGACGCGTCTGTTCCTCGAGCTGCTCCTGGATCGACCTCACATCGATCCGCCCCAGCCGAACCTCACCCTAGATCGTCGTTCAGCCTCCGCCCCAGATCGTCCCCTCCCCGCCCCGCCGGTTTTCTCCTCAGGGTACCCAGAAATTTAATCTGGGCATCTTTTTCCCGACAAACTCCTTGTCGGTAGAAAGACCAAGCAATCAGACCCGGATCAACAAACCCGACCCGACCCGGCTCCTTTGGGCCTAACCCGACCCGGATCTGTGCTGACCCGACCCACGAAAAAAAAAAGAGTTTTTTTTAGGGGTAAATATTTAAAGGTAATATTTGAAATTACCGCATAGTAATTTATATTTACTGTGTGACTATTTACTATATAATTATTTACTTTTTTTTCCAATTTATATGGTAAATATGAAATTGATATGATTAAAGTGACTAATCATATGAATATTGTTTATTTTCATGTGACATACCAATTACGATGCGGCAATAAATATGCGACGACAATATAGAATCGGAGATCGAGCAATCGCTTTATATGCAGTTTATTTGGCAAACTAACAAGTAAGATCTAATTAAACTCATCATTTTCATTAAATCGTTAATGATATAATGCTCAAACTTACCTTATTATATCATGACATATACTTATGAAATTTGAGCATCATTATATGTCTATTTTATTATGTTAAATAATTATTTTTATTTAACATGTTATTTAATTTGAGCATTGCCATGATAATGCAATCTCATGAGCAATACAATATAAAATGGACAAACCAACTATTGTGATAAAGCATATTCACCAAGCAAGCAAAATATGACCATTACAAATTTCGGTCTTGAAATCCAATTTTTATTTCTTGAAAAATTTTCAAGATGGATATCTTATTAATTGTGTAAAAAGCAACGATTATGGAATTTCATTAGCTTCATATGCAATGAAAACGGAGAAACTAAAATTTTACTGTGATAACGTAATTTCACAAAGCATCGGATTTACCATAATGTATATTGGTTTATTTTAGTTGTCGTGAATGTTATTTAGACTGCGAAACTAATACACTCTCTTCTTCCTATATTTTACAGATGGTTTAACCATCACAGTTTGGTTTTGACACATTGGACTCTGAAGAACTTGAGTACCAAATTCCCCTATTGAGCCAACAAAGGCTTGAGCATGGTATATTTATACGAACTGCTTTATGTAAATAGCTAAATAAATAATTTCAATATCTTGAATGACAATGTAAGGTCTGAGAAAAAATCCCTGAAACGAATTATGCAAAGTAATGCAACAACCCTAAAACAAAGGGCAATGACGATGTAAGGTCTGAGAAAACAAAGGGTAATGACGATATAAAGTCTGAGAAAAAAAATATTTCTTGGAACAAATTGTGCAAAGTAATGCAACAACCCTAAAACAAAGAGCAATTATCATGGACGTAAAGATTTCTATAATCATCCAAAAGCAAGTGGAGACAATGTACCATTTGAAAATATGACATAGGGGACATGTCATGTGCAGTGAAGCACTCTGCCTATAATTAAGAACAACACCAAACCTTGGAAATCTGACATACATTGGCTTTGATCTGGTGATCCGAACATTAAAGAAATTACTATGGACACCCATATTTTGGATGAATAGAAGCAAACACCAGAAGAATATGGTTCACACACGAAACTGAAGACGATCAAAGAACATTTTATCCTCAAATATTATTTCGATACAATCCATGTAGGATTGAAGACGTGTGTTCAATCCCTAAATTCTACCGCTCCCCTAAGGTGGCATTATAATATATTTGATGCACAAGTATATGTACTTATACCCTATTATGCTTCTAACATCCATCGTGATTTTATGAATAAAAGTACATCATTCAAAGCCTACTCATAAAATTATGATTGACACCATCATATGCAAAGGAAACATGTGTTCTCATTATGTGCTTATATTGAATCCAAAGATGATTCAGTGGACTGATTCAACCAACTTGCGGACACCTTAGATATTTTATGGTGTTGGTTGTAGTGTCGACACGCTAGTCACGTGTCATGACACCATCCACAATTAAAATTTATGCTGCTTATGCTAGAATGTCAAAGCACCTAGGCCGGGTTAATTTCCGTAGGTGTGATGATTTTATGGCTTATTATATGGGATTTGTAATGGACATCATATTCCTATATAAAAACTCAATTGGTCTCACGGAAAACGACTACAGTAATAGTCTTAATATTGGTAAAGCACACCAATACTTCCGTTTTAGGTTATGCAATTTTTGCATGCAGCGTTACTTTTTCATCTATGACCATCATCATTGAACTAATTTACACCATTGCTAGTGACTATGTGTGAGGATTTTAAAGGATTTCAAATGAACTTGTAATCCTTGAGCTCTTTTGGATTGACACGGATCTACAATCCTTGAGCTCCATTAAATGTTTTATATGTCAAAATTGCGCCGCCACAACGCACAATGATGGGTTACTTGAGATGAATAAATATTTATGCTGGATATGAACTTCCAGCTATAGTCCGCTATGTCGAAACCTTGACAGGCGATCTCCTCACTGCTAGATTTGCGGTGTGTCACTTGGATAAGACAGTCTTCCAGTCGTTAAGGGGAGATAAGAACAAGCATGTTCAAGTGGAACGACATGAATTGTCGTGGTTTGTCCCCACTATGTCTCATCTTGATCCCCAAAAATCACACAAAGTAAGGTGTGTAGATATCTTATACATTAAAGTGACGAGATCACATAAACCTGCTGCAAATATACCTGCAAGGATTGTGTTTTATCAAAAGGACATGGTACCACCCAAGAGGAATTGAGTATTGCACTGCCACCATGGATGGTGGCATGGTGATGCCATAAGTGGCATAAATAATGTCACAGGTCGTGGCTCTCCAAGGAAGAGGGGGAGGCCACCTTAGCATCAAGCAATAATAACCCTACAATCGTTAGTAGTATAGAATAAGTAGGGATCGTTCTAGCCGGGGATTAAGGGTACCTGAAACATGAGAATGTTAACACAAATATTCACAAACATATATGCACATAATTGTCACACTTATATACATATATACATATTCACACGAAATCAAGGGGGATTGAGATAGGATCGGCAGCAAAGCTGCCTCTAAATTCCTAGACAAGAATTTAAGGCATGAAATTAAATCCTAAAGCTACTATTTACAAGGTTGGTCGACATTCTTCCACAAATTACTAACACAAAAGCAATCAAAATACTTAGCAAATGGACAAAACAAAACATATGGCAAGGGTACACAATATCCTAGATCCGACTTAGTTCCAACCTAATTAGCTCCTTATCGGTTTACTAATCGATTATGACTCTCAAGTACTTCAAGATTAACTTATCGTCTAACCCTAAAGTTATACTAAACACATTTGAGAACACTTATCGTCGAAATCAAACATGCAAAGTAATTAGGCACAAGGTCTTTTTAGTTGGAAACATATCAATCAAGCAAGGCGTCACCACTTCTTGTTAACATGCATAGTCGTTTAAACCTCTCTAGTCCTATTTATTTGACGGATACAAGACCAATACTCAAAACACATCGCGAATATGCTAAGTACCAATCTCTGCGGCACACGGATTTAAAGACTAAACCAAGAACGAATTACTAGAATCAGAGTGAACATGCTTGCCTATCCTATTCTATCTCTTTACTTCATTTTTTCCTTACTTTTTAACATGCAATCCGTATTCTTACATCCAAAACCCATTTAAAGACAAAGAAAACGAATTGAACATACAAATTATAAAACCAAATTTCACTCCAAACAATACATAGACATAGAGTTTGAAACCAAGAATTCATGCTAACTTCATAGACAAAGTTTAACATAACTACATAAAAATTACACAACCAAGAGTAGGGAGTGGATCACACTTTTGTAGACACCTTGAATGACTTCGACTCGTGTGGATCCGATGGTTGGTGGAGAAGATGGCTGCTCGGCAATGGTGTAGTGTCGGCAGGATTTTTAGGGTGAGGTGGTGGTGGTGTCGGCTAGGGTTTTTATGTAGGACTCTTGGGAAATTTAGGTAGAGCTTTGGCTAGATTTTTGCTTTGGAATGTGACAAGTTTTTCTGCAGGAAAACATGGCTTTATATAGAGGAAAATTCGGCAGAAACCCTAGGTAGAAAACCTAGTCCAAATCGGCAAAGGCAATCCTTGTGCAACAAGGTTTTGGTTCCTTCCTTTCTTGGTTCTTCTAGGAAACTTCTTTTTCTGATTTTTTCTTCAATACCTTGGCTTGGTGTCATCCTCTAACCTTCCTTAAGCTTGGACCATCATCACATATGCATTTGTACACCATTTGGTCCATCAAAAAACAGAAAACACAAAAAGGGGGCAGTAGGTTCCTGGAATCGGCAGATTTGATGTTGCTGTAGTAACTCCGGCATATCTCCATCCTCGGAGCTCCGATTGATGCGATTCCAAGTCTCAGATAAACTAGACACATATTTCCATCTCCCCATAAAATATCTCCATCAAATTCCTTGTGAGTCGTCGGGAATGATTTTTCGAAGTTGGGACAAAGTCCCAGGAAAATCCTGGAAGCCCCTGGATTGGAATGCTCGGACTGCCTTTTTGCAGCCAACGTTTGGGTGACTTCCCAAACTCCGATTGATCTGAAATTTTAACACAACATTCCTCAGTATATGAATATTAAGCACACCAAATTTCATTGAATTCGGACAAGGATAGATCATATTTGTACTCGTCACAAAATCGCGAAAAAAAACATATTTTGCACTATTTTCCAGATTTCTCATACTTAGTCATTTTTCGGACAATTAAGCACATTTCACCAAAACTCTACCAAAATTGACACTAACTATATTATGACTCTATCTTAGACAAATAAGGGTTAAACAAAGCATAAACGAGGGCATAAGCATGTAATATCGTCGCACATTGTGCTCCTATCACTTGTGTAAAGGAAGAAAACAAGTTTGGCACAACCTGATCTATTGATCAGTGATACTCAAATCCGTCTCATGAGAATATTTATGGATTGTGGTTATCATTAGGGGACGCCTCAAATGTTAGAACCAATCCTTAAAGTATAGAGATCTCTCTACAAACACATTACACTAGTGTACATGAGGACGTGGACTAATGAGTCTACTATCGAACCATACTTCGTTGAAAAATGTCAACTTAGTAAACTGGCCTAATGGAAAGAAGCGATTCAGTATAAACAAAGAGATAGGTATTTGGGCAGGTGACGCCGACACCGCAAATATAAACCCTATCAAATATATCTTTGTTAATTATATTTGAGATATTTTTTAAAATGCGTAATGAGAATAAGAGTATGCAGACTCACCTTATGGCGCAAGGTCTCTAAAAAACGCACTAAAATCGACTACGAGGAGATATTCTCTCGTAATGGACTACGATGAGGCAATCTCTCGTAATGGATGTCATTGCAGTACTCCACTACCTTGTCAGTTTGGTAGTTTCTGAAAAACTGAACATGCAGCTTACGAAAAGTGATCAAAACATATATCTCTATGGGGATCTAAATTAAGAGATATACATGAGGATCCTAAACGGACTTGATCTACCCAAATCAAGTGACTCTAGATCACATGAGTACGTTTGCAAAAGAAATTGAAACGTTCACTAAAGTAACTACTTGATTGGAAAGGGATTGATGAATTATGCCCTTGCGTTTTCATTATGGATCACTACTACACATATAGCCTTTAATGGCATTTTAAGGATGGCGTTTTTTGGTAAAACGTCATTGAAAGTACATTTGATGGCATTTTTTTTGAAAAAACGCCATTGATTATTCGAGTCTAAATTTTAAAGTTACGTTTACGGCGTTTTCTAAACGCCATCAAATGTACGAAACTTTAATGGCGTTTTCTAAATGCCGTAGAAATTCATGATGTTTTGAAAAACGCCATCATAATGTTATGTGATGGCGTTTGGAAACGCCGTAAAATAATTTTAGAACCATGGCGTTTGGCAACGTCCTAATGGACTGCCATGCCTAAAAATTTGATATCAAGCGGGTAACACTAAAATTTTGGCGCCTGAAGCCCAAATGGTTTTTTTTCGCCGCCCTCGCCTTCGATGACGCTGAAGTAACAAAAACAAAAACAAAAACTCTCCCAATTCTCTGCTCCTCCCAATTCTCCCAATTCTCCACATCTCTGCCGGTGACTCTCCTCCCTCACCGGACTGTGATCTCCTCCCTCACCCCTCGCCGTCCTCCCGGCTATCCACCTTCGATTTCATTTTTCTGTTCCCAAACTCAAATCCATCGTCGCCGTTCTGGTTCCGATCGTCTACCTCCGTCGAATCTAGCTGTCACAATCTTGAGGTATGCAGTCTTTTGCTTTTTCTCCCCAACACTGTTGGTTCATATTCTGTTTGGTATGGTTTATGTGAATTTTAATCTCTTTTGCTGGGAAAGATTGGATTTTTGTTATTAATTACTTGGTCTGGTTTTGATAGTGAAACCAGTCCTGCTTTTTTTGTCTGTTTCTCTTGTGGTGATGTGTGTATGACACAACCTGCATTTCTCTCCCAAAGTTTGGATTTTTATCTTCAGATGTGGTCTCTCTTATGCTATCTGCTTCAGCTTAGGTTGATTGGTTTTGTGCAGTGATGATTCAAGAGCTAGCTTTGCATACCAGATCAAATCAAAGCTGGAGGAGTCAGATTCTGAAGCATTTCTGAGATAGATTTCTGAGTTTTGTCCCTTTTACTAATCAGTCAATTGAGGTAAGAGTTTACTTGGATTAACTTCTCTACTTTTTTGTATGTGTATGTGTATGTGTTCAAGTTTTAGTTTTTAGCTCAATTCTGAGTGCTTTTGTCACAGTTGGGATAAAGTTTCAATCTTTGGCATTGACTGTAAATGATTTGGTCCTAAATGATGGTTGAGGTTCTAAAGATTAAATTATGTTGCGATGATGATTATACTTTTCCTTTTGCTTTGAATTCAATGCTGGAACCCAAACAGTTGGGAAGAGTACAGCAATGTTCATTGCTTAAATTCTCAAGTAATTTTTCTTTTTTTTTGTCCAAATCATAACCTGTTATATTTTGCATGTCAGAAGCATTTTGATATTGCATTCTGTCTATATACTGCTTTATTTACTGAGTAGATGATGAAAGAGGTGTTTGGTCTGTCCATCTCTATTTGTGACCTCTGACATTCCTGGCAGTTATGAAAATGTTGCTTACTATACTGATTTCATCATCCATCCTGTTGTTTTCACTAGCTTTATTTGAGTTCCTTTATGAGGATACTTCTAATTGCAATCCGGTAGGCAATCATTTTTCTTGCAATGCAGTAATCCCTTCACTGCCTATTTGATTTCAAGCTAGTATTACTGTTTGGTCATTTGGTCTACTTAATTTGTCAATTTAAACAAACTGAATCAAGGGGGTATTTGAAATCAAATAGTTGCTATGTGAAATGAAGATGTTATCGTTATTAGAGGTAGTGGTGTGTGTAGTTAGAGTATAAGCGTTGAAGTGCAGCAAAACTAGGTGGAATAACTAGCAACCGGACTGCAACATTAATCACGAGTTTACACAATACAGCAAAATGACTATACCTCTGAAGCAACGTCATTTGAACATATCTCAATATCTGATTGCCCGCCCTTATCACCACCACTAACATGAGTAACATCTCCCACTTGACCACTCTTCCCCTCAGTGAAATCTTTCCACCATTTTTATCTGCGTTTAGTGATCATATCTTCTGGTCACTGTGTTTCACAAAAATAGGGCTTCAAAATCACCAAAAACTCGAGAGGTCAACATATGCCAATTTGAAGTTGTGTTGAACGGAAGCTCTTTTTATACTAATTGATACTTATAATCTAGACCAAATGACCAAATTCACTAGCTTTATTTCAACTATTTGATTTCAAGCTCTACTATCTTACATGATATATATATAGACACACACACATACAATGCATTGGATTTAGAATTGCAAGGATTTGGACATTGACTGATGCATAATCTAAGGGCATTTGTTTCTTCCTTCACTGTTATTTGATCTTCCCACTCTTATGTCCTGATATGAATATTCAAAAAATGAACGTGTGCATGTTTCCACCCATATACCTTTTTGGTTTTTTTTTTTTTTAATTTTTTTTTATTGTTTTCAAGGCTGTTAACTATGTAAGATCAAAGGAACATAAGCATTCATTGGCTACTGGAGAAGCTTTTTGGATGTGATGGTCATGCTTTTGACAAAATTTCTTATATTGGTATTCCATGATAAGTGTACATAAGCTTTGCTATTCAATCTAATTGATGTATATAAGTGTACTATATATGTTTTTGTGCTGTACAGATCAAGCTTGATTTTAGTAATAATATAGGCTGTGTTTACTCTTTTATATTAGTACTTGTGTTAGTGTTAGTTATTAACTTGCTGAGTATGTCTTTTATCTTTTTTGCTGGATTAATATTGCTATGAATTTCTGTTTTGGATTATTAGCTGTGCAACTAGCAAAGAGCTTTGCTATTCAATCTAATTGATGTATATAAGTGTACTATACATGTTTTTGTGCTGTACAGATCAAGCTTGATTTTGGTAATAATATAGGCTGTGTTTACTCTTTTATATTAGTACTTGTGTTAGTGTTAGTTATTAACTGTGCAATGTGATATAGTATAGGATTAGTTATTAACTGTTTGATAGTTGATTTTTTAACTTTATTAGGTAAAGAGATAGGAGTATTGTCATTTAGCATGGATAAAAGCTGGACAGCTTTGGATCCAAATACTGATGAGTACCGAGAAGGAGTCAGACAATTTGTCTTAACCTCTAAGCGGTATGCTAGAAATCCAGAAACACTTATATGTCCTTGCGCAATTTGTCGCAACCTTAGCCCACAAACTGATGATGACTTAGAGATCCATTTGTTGAAATATGGCATCGATCCTGCATACGATATTTGGTGTGCACATGGTGAAAATGCAGGTCCATCTATACAAGATGGAAACTTAGATGATGTTGATGTCGACTATGAACTTCCAGAAGTTCATCAGATGTATAAGGACGCACAATTACCTTTTTTTGATGGAGCTGGGAGTTCAAGGGCTTTAAATGTAGAGGAACAATACAAAAAGAAAGTGGAGGAGGCTGAAGTTCCTCTCTTTCCAGGATGTAATAAGAACCACACAAAACTATCAGCCACCCTCATATTTTACAAATTCAAAGCTGAAAATGGCCTTGCTAACTCAGCTTTTGATTTGTTGCTACAAGAAATCAAAAGCATGCTACCAGAAGATAATGTGTTTCCTGGATCTTTGTACGAAATAAAGAAATTCTTGAAAGAATTTGATTTGGGGTATGACAAAATTGATGCATGCATCAATGATTGCTGCCTCTTTACAAAAAAGAATGTGGACTTGGAGGTCTGCCCCAAATGTGACGCTTCGAGGTGGGAGGTGAATCCACGGACCAAAGAGATAAAGCAAGGAGTGCCGGCAAAGGTTTTGCGTTATTTTCCTATAATTCCTAGGATTCAGAGGATGTTTCTTTCGCCAAGTAAAGCTGAGCTGTTAACATGGCACTCTACTCATCAAAGTCAGGATGGCATGATGCGTCATCCAGTTGACTCAATTCAATGGCGTACTATTGATAACAAGTGGCCTGCCTTTGCTTCTGATCCTCGAAACTTAAGACTTGGATTATCCACTGATGGGTTTAATCCTTATAAAAATCTTAGTTCGACACACAGTATTTGGCCTGTGATTTTGGGCATATACAATCTACCACCTAATATCTGCATGTCAGCAGATAATATGATGTTAAGTTTACTCATACCAGGCCCGAAACAACCCGGGAATGACATATATGTGTATTTGGAGCCATTGATAGATGACCTGAAGAAGTTGTGGATTGAAGGTGTGGAGATGTATGATTCGTATAAGAGGTGCATGTTCTACCTGAAAGTTATCTTGTTGTGGACAATAAATGACTTTCCAGCCTATGGAAATCTAGCTGGTTTAACTACAAAAGGGGAGTTTGCATGTCCTGTTTGTGGTCCTGACACATGTTCGAAGTGGTTACCGCTTGCGAATAAGACTGTGTATATGGGTCTTTGACTTTCATGTTCAGAACAAGAAACACCCTGATGAGCCTTTGATGAAGCCAAAACTTTGGATCAAAGGACATGAGCCAAAGAAAAGCAAAAATCTTGTCGTCGCTGCTAAAATTGTATGCAATCTACACCTTCATTTATTATCATAACCAAGCTATCATGTTGCTGCTGCATATTTGTGAGTGGCTAATTATATTGTTTTTGTGTAGGCTGAGATACAAGCCAAAATGAATGAATCTCCACCTACTGAACAAGATCCGCAACAAGAAGAAATTTTGACTCAAGTCCTTGGTAAGGATCGCCCTGGTCGTGTTAGAGGTCTTGGAGGAGGGGTTACAAAAACAAAGCTATATGCTATGTCACAAAATGACAGAAAATATGAACAATTGAGGGCTGAACTGAGGAAAGAACGTGCGTAATATCAAATTTCAGAATGCAATAGCTGCCAAACTAGGGATAAACTTGGTAAGTTTGTAGTCAAACACTCGTTATTTTATTTTTTGAGGATCTTGAGAAATGGCTAATAAATAAATAATGATATATATGTATAGAGTTCAATTGCTGATGAGGATGATGATGGTGTTGGTGTTGCTGCTGAAACTGTGGAACATACACCTGTAATTTCCAAGGTATTTATTCATGTATATGTTTCTTTTCAGTCCTTATGTTAGTCTTACATGAGAATACTTATGTAGTTTCTATTATAATTTAGAATCAAGTCCAATGTGATGCAAGTGCAACTCGAGAGGTTGTTGCTAATCCAAGGGTATGACCTCTTGTGAAGTGACGAGTGTTTGTTTCCATATCTCATCAAAATATAATGTCTTTTACTTTATGGAAGTATTAGAAATTACTCGATGTAACTATGTGCTATAATTTGTAGTCGGGGCAGGGTAGCACCCAACAGCCTGGTGTGAGCCTAAGCTCGCACACAATAATAAACCCTACAAAAGATCGTTAGTAGTATAAGCAAGTAGGGATCGTTCTAGGCCGGGGATTAAGGGTACCTGAGATATGAAATTGTTAGACACAAAACATATTTACATCTATACAAAAACGTCACATATTGGGGTATAATGATTCGGCAGCAATGCTGCCCTATACTAAGCACGGTATTAAAACAGAAAATAAACCTAAGTTATTATATACAAGTGATCATCATCTCTCACACAAAACAGTTCACACAAAAGACTCTTTAACACATAGATTTGCATGCAAGAAGGTAAGGATCAAGTATTTAGCATGTTCAAGACCTAAATTAGTTTCGACACAACTAGAGCCTCCAACGGTTTTCCAATTGTTAGACTTCTTAATTTCTTAGAAACTACTCCAACGTATGACTTCTAAGGTGATGCTAATCCGGTTTTACGCGTTTTAACATTTAAGCATGTGAGTCTAAATCGAAGACATGTAAACAAGCAAGGTTGTCAATCATCTTATTTAACATGCAAGTAATCTAAGGTTTTTACCCTAGGTGAGCAACACAAAACAAACTACTCCAACGTATGACTTATTCATATTACTCGGTTAAATGAAACCAAACACCTAGATTCACATGCAAACAACAAATGCTTAAGCACAACTAATGTTTCGGTTTATAAGGCACACTCTTAGATTACTAACCAAATTAAATCCTAAACATGCTTCTAATACCACTGCCCTAATTATCCAACATACAAAATCCATAAGTTAAATTTCAGAAAAACCATGCATAACATACAATATTCGGTTCATACAAAGTTTCAAGAAAAACCAAGAATCGAAACAAATTCGTACAAAACAACCAAACATAAATAAATACAAAAGCCATAGGGGAATGGATCACACTTTAAGAACCTTGAAGATTCCTCAAAAGTGACAAGGTGGCTCGGCTGCTGCTCCTTGGTGCTCGGCAAGAACAGAAATCGGCAGAAACAAAGGTGGAAGGGTTCGGCTATATGGTTATGGTGGTGATGGTTCGGCTAGGTATTTATGTGTTGGTGTTTGAAAGGACTTGGTAGAGCTTTAGGCTAGTGTATTATGCTTGAGATGAGATAGCTTTTCTGTAGAAAAAGTGAGGGTTTATATAGGAGAGGGGTGCCGGCAGCCCTTAAGCAAAAAGGATTTCAGAAAACCTAGTGGAATAAGGTTTTGCAACCTTCCTTTCTTAGTTCAATTAGGTTTTCTTTTTCTGAATTTTTCTTCAAGGCTTGGGCTTCACATCTTCATGGACTTCTTGAATGGTCTTGGACTTCAATTGAAAGGTCTTGATCCATCGAAAATGCCCCATAATGCCGGCAGCTCACAATGACACTAAATCTGCCAGAATCGGCAGCTTCTCCTAGCTTGACTAGGAGAACTTGTTTCTTCATGTTTTTCTTCAATGTCATGGCTAAGTGTCGACCTCCTTCCTTCCATAAGCTTGAGATATCTTCACAAATGCTCTTGTACATCATATGGTCCATCGAAATGAAGCACTTGGGAAAAGGAAGCAATCAGTCCCTGGAATCGGCAGCTTTGACCTTGTCGCAGTAATTCCGACATATCTCCACCTTCGGAGCTCCGATTGATACGATTCCAAGTCTCACGTAAACTAGACACATAGGGCCATCTCCCCATAAAACATCTCGGCCAAATTCCATGTAAGTCGCCGGGAATGAATTTTCGAAGTTGGGACAAAGTCCCAGGAAAATCCTGTAAGCCCCTGGATTGGTTTGCTCGGACTGCCGTTTTGCAGCCAACTTTTGGGTGGCTTCCCAAACTCCGATTGATCTGAAATTTTAACACAACATTCCTCAGCATATGAATATTAAGCACACAAATGTTCATTAAATTCTGACAAGGATAGATCATATTTTTGCTCATCTCAAAATCACGAAAAAAACATATTTTGCATTATTTTCTAGATTTCTCAAACTTAGTCATTTTTCGGATTCTTAACCATTTTTTATAAAAACTCTACCAAAATGACACTAAACTAAATTATGACTCAATATTAAGCAAATAAGAGTTAAACAAAGCATAAACGAGGGCATAAGCATGTAATATCGTCGCACATTGTGCTCCTATCAACTACCCCACACTTATCCTTTGCTAGTCCCTTAGCAAACTAAACTAAACTAGACTCTAAACAAACTATTGCCCCTAACAATTTGTCTCAGGCTCGTATGTACACATAGCTTTCAAGTTAATGCATGAGAATGCGAAGCACGAAAATTCCAAGCTTCATGAACATGTGACATCAATATGAACATATAAGAGCAAAAAGGTAAGCATGTAAACATGTAAAAGCTTATTTTAAATCACCTCACTAGGCATACTCTCTTCTTTTCTCTCGAAGCATGGTTATTCACACATAAGTATATGCAAGCGAAAGATCATGAATTACAAAGAGTGATTTGCATATATCAAATAAACGAAGGTACTTTGTGAAATTTTTATGGAAAAACCTCATATGATAACTATATGCACCAATGAACCAAAACCATATGCTTACTCTTGAGATGATCTCCACAATCAAATTTAACCATCTTATGAATCATGAAAAAGATCAATAAACAAAGGTTGTAATGGGGCTAGGCTAAGAGGTATTCGTTATTTGGATAAGGAAGCTCAAAAGACGTCACTAAGGCCTTTAGCAAAGCTCGATCTCCTTATGTCTTCTTGTCGAAAGGGTCAAATTTCATCTTGTTGGACCCATACTTCATTCTTTTCTTCCCATAAAATATTACAACAATACTCAAGACAATAGCCATGCACAAAAATTTTGTTTTTCAAGCCTATGCCGTGCCCTTCAATCCCATATTTTCTTTCTTTTTTTTTTTTCTTTTTTTTTTCTTTTTTTTTTTCGGCATTTTTCTCTCTTTTGATCTGAGCATTTTTTCTTCTCTTTTCTATCTCTAAGGCACGGCATGCATACATATAAATTCATGGCTAAGTCTACCCCACACTTGTTCTTCTTCATCACACACGCGAAAACGCCTTCAAAAATCAAGTTTTGCCGATACTTTGATCAAGGGTAAAGGCACAACTATACTAAGCTCATGGAAAGTGTTTAAGGATGATGAAAGAAAAGGCTCAATATCGGCTCAAAGGGGTTTACTAAGGTGTCCCACGACGGGCTCCAATAGGGCTCATGCTTTATTTGGCTTTGGTGGTAAACCTAAATGATCTTTATTCAATCACATTCAAAATCAAGGTATTTTATGACTAACACGTTTCGAAAATCAACAAGAGTAAGTTCTAGCATACTAGAGTTCATTAAAAAGCTATGGCACATAGTCATCGAATATGCAAAGAATTATGAGGTTTCATGCTTCCTACGAATCTATCGAATTTTTATCTTTTTATCGCTCAAGAAGAAAGCAAATTGGCACAAAAGCTCACATAGGTTATAATTGAAATAAATTAGCTAAAACATGCATGCTTAATAATCAACAAGTCCTAGATGCTCCTATCAATGCACATAATCCATGAAACTCACAATTTTAAAAGTATGCACAACTATCATCTATGTATGCAAAGAGGAGAAAAACATCATTGACATATTAGGGGCATCCTAAGACTTGAAACAAACAAATTTAAACACTCTATTTTTGTATTACAATTTTCTAAATTTTTCTTTTCTAAACTAAGCACACAAAAACATTAAATAAAAACGGAATACGTTATCCCACCCCACACTTAGAAAATTACATTGTCCTCAATGTAAGCACAAAACAATATCAATGAATTTCCTAAGCATGCAATCGACTAACATATACCAACATATCATCACAAATCAAAGAGAAAGAGAAGGGTTAAGAAATTGCAAACTCTCGGTGATGGCTCCTTCACTTTTCTTTAATCGACATGGGTTGCCTCCCAAGTAGCGCTTTGTGTTTATAGTCCATAGCCTAGACTTTTCACCGTGTTTTGCATGTGTTCATCGTGCTCCAAAATAGCTCAAGTCGGCAAGAAGAAGATCAAGAAGAAGTTCATTGCACATTGTATCCGATCCGGCTGCATTCTGCGTGTCCTGTTTAGGTGGCGTGTCCGGCCCTTGTGCTGCCGTATCTGGCGTATCCGAGGGCGTGTCGTCCTTGTATCCGGCCGCTTGTGGTGATGTGTCAACCCTGCCGGCAATTGCAGGTCCGGCAGGGGGTGGTAGCTCGGCTGAAAACAGCGGCAGCAGCTTGGCAGAATGATGGGTGTCCGGCAGGGTGGTATCGGACACGTCTTGTGTGTCCGTGTCTGGCTTTGTTGTGATGCTGCCGGCAATTGCAGGTCCGGCAGCCTCTTGGTGCGGTGGTGGCATGGCTGCATCATGTGATTGTGAAGGCAGCTCAGCTTGTGGGGTGTCTCCAAGAATGATTGTGTCCTCAAATGCATCAAAAGGTGCATGATAATGCTTGAGGCGATGGTCGTTAACCTTGAAAGTCTTCTGGGTTTGCAAATCTCGAATTTCCACGGCTCCATGAGGGAACACATGAGTGATGACAAAGGGGCCAATCCAACGAGAGCGCAACTTTCCCGGAAAGAGTTGAAGCCGTGTATTAAACAAGAGAACTTTTTGCCCAACTTCAAACTTCTTCCCCCGAATCATCTTGTCATGGTACGCTCTTGTCTTCTCCTTATAGATCCAAGCGGCCTCATATGCTTCATTGCGTATTTCTTCAAGTTCATTGAGTTGAAGCTTCCTATGAAGGCCGGCCTCATTGATGTCCATGTTGAACTTTTTAACGGCCCACCATGCTTTGTGTTCTAACTCAACCGGTAAGTGACATGCTTTGCCATAAATCAACCGAAAAGGAGACATACCTATCGGTGTCTTGTACGCAGTCCTATAAGCCCACAAAGCATCATCGAGATGATCACTCCAATCCTTCCTTGAAGGTCCAACCGATTTCTCCAAAATGTTCTTGATCTCTCGATTACTCACCTCGGCCATGCCACTTGTTTGGGGATGATATGGTGTAGAAACTTTATGTGTGACTCCATACTTCCTCAATAAGGCTTCAATAGTGCGGTTACAAAAATGGGATCCTCCATCGCTAATCAAGACCCTTGGAACTCCAAAACGTGAAAAGATGTTGGTCTTGAGAAACTTGGCTACCACCTTGGCATCGTTGGTGCGTGTAGCCTTGGCTTCGATCCATTTTGACACATAATCAACCGCAAGCAATATGTAGAGAAAACCCTTACTTGAAGAAAACGGTCCCATGAAGTCAATCCCCCAAACATCAAAAATTTCCACCACAAGGATAGGCGTTAGCGGCATTTGATCACGCCCACTAATCTTCCCCACACGTTGGCACCGATCACAAGCTTTACAAAACATAAATGCATCTTTGAAAATTGTAGGCCAAAAGAATCCACACGAAAGTACCTTCAAAGCCGTCTTCTTAGGTCCAAAAAGCCCACCACAAGCTTCACTATGACAAAAAGCAAGGATGGATCGATGCTCATTCTCCGGCACACATCTTCGAATAACTTGATCACCACATTGCTTCCATAAGTACGGATCATCCCACAAGAAGTGTCGAGCTTGCTTCCTTATTCTTCTTTGGTGGTGGCTCGGCAATTCCTTAGGAAATCGGTTTGTGGCTAGAAAATTGGCAATGTCGGCATACCAAGGCTCATGCACTTCAAGTCGAAAAAGTTGCTCATCTGGAAAGGTCTCTAATAGGGGCAGCCGATCCTCCTCTTGCACAAGTCTACTCAAATGATCGGCTACGACATTCTCTACTCCTTTCTTGTCTTTAATCTCAATGTCGAACTCTTGAAGCAAAAGAATCCATCGAATAAGCCTCGGCTTAGCATCCTTCTTCGTCATAAGATATCTCAAAGCGGCATGATCACTATAAACAATGACTTTGGAATTCAAAAGATATGATCGAAACTTTTCCAAAGCAAAAATTACCGCTAAGAGTTCCTTCTCCGTTGTTGTGTAGTTGAGTTGTGCATCGTTGAGAGTCCTTGAAGCATAGTAAATGGCGCATGGCTTCTTCTCAATTCGTTGTCCAAGTACCGCTCCAAGTGCATAATCACTAGCATCGCACATCAACTCAAACGGCTCGTCCCAATTAGGGGAAACTAAGATTGGTGCCGTGCATAGTAGCTTCTTTAATTGGCAAAATGCTTGCTCACACGCCTCCGTCCACTCAAACGTCACCTCCTTTGGTAACAAGTTGCTCAATGACTTGGCAATTGAAGAGAAGTCTTTGATGAATCGTCGATAAAACCCCGCATGGCCAAGAAAACTTCTCACATCTTTCACACACCTAGGGCTCGGCAATGCTTGAATTAGCTCCACCTTGGCTTTGTCAACTTCTAAGCCTCTTGCCGAAATTATGTGCCCTAGAACAATGCCTTGCATGACCATGAAGTGACACTTCTCCCAATTAAGCACAAGATTTGTCTCTACACACCTCTCAAGTATCTTCTCCAAGTTCCCCAAACATGCATCGAAGGTGCCCCCATACACGCTAAAATCATCCATAAACACTTCGATAATGTTTTCAATAAAATCCGAGAAGATAGCATACATACATCTTTGAAAAGTGCCGGGTGCGTTGCAAAGTCCGAATGGCATCCTCCGATAAGCAAACGTGCCAAATGGACAAGTAAAAGTGGTCTTCTCTTGATCGTCCGGGTGTATCATGATTTGATTGTAACCACTATATCCATCAAGAAAGCAATAGTAAGAATGATCGGCTAACCTCTCTAGCATTTGATCCATAAACGGCAAAGGCATGTGATCCTTCCTCGTTGTAGCGTTGAGCTTCCTATAATCGATGCACATCCGATGACCGGTTACAAGTCTTTGAGGCACAAGCTCATTCTTCTCATTCTTGACAACCGTTACACCGCTCTTCTTCGGCACTACTTGCACGGGAGATATCCACTTACTATCCGAAATTGGGTAGATCACCCCACAATCAAGCAACTTGATAATCTCTTCTTTCACAACTTTCATCATGGGAGGGTGAAGTCGACGTTGAGCTTCTTTTGTCGGCTTAGCTCCTTCTTCCAACAAAATACGATGAACACAAGTAGTAGGGCTTATTCCCTTGATATCCGCTAAGGTCCAACCTATGGCGGTTTTGTACTTCTTAAGCACACATATTAAATCCTCCTCTTGCTTCTTACTAAGCATTGAAGACACAATAACCGGTAGTGTGTCTCCTTTTCCAAGATAAACATACTTCAAGTGACTAGGGAGTTCTTTTAGTTCTAACTTTGGGGCCTCTTCCACACTTGGTCGAAATTTTGTTGTGGCACTTGGAATTGACAAGAACGAATCAAATACCTTGGAGCTCGGCAACAACCTCCTCTAAGCTCGGCACCACCATGTATGGTTCGGCTGTGGCACCTTGCTCGGCAATTCTTGGTTCGGCCGGCCCTTCTTTCTCGTTTTCTTGCACGATTCGTTCTCCCCTCTTGTCAAATCCGACCCCTTGCTCAATCGCTAATTGCTATGCGTCGAGCGAGGTCGACATAACTTGCTCGACCTTCTCCAAAACATCAATGGCACAACCCTCCTTCAAATCAACATTGGGGAATTTCATGGCATCAAACACATTGAACTTTATCACCTCACCATCAAACTCCATAGTTAGGTTGCCCTCGGCTACGTCTATCTTTGTGCGCGCGGTCCTCATAAATGGTCGCCCTAAGAGCAATTGAGTGTTGTTGACCGGCGAATCTTCCATCTCAACCACATAAAAATCGGCGGGAAAAATCAATTGGTTGACTTGCACCAACACATCCTCTACATAGCCCTCCGGATATTTGCTTGAGCGATCCGCAAGTTGAATGATGACATTATCCTTCTTGAGAGGCCCTATACTCAACGTTTGATACACATTGAGTGGCATGACATTGATCGATGCTCCCAAATCCAACATAACATCCTCAAATCGTGTATTGCCTATAACACAAGGCACATTGAAGCTTCCCGGATCCTTCATCTTTGGTGGCAACTTTCTTTGAATAGCGGCCGACACCGTCTCGCTCATAGTCACCACACGAGTCTCCCTAGTATGCCTCCTTGCCGTACAAAGCTCCTTCAAAAACTTAGCATACTTCGGCACTTGTTTAATGCATTCCAACAAAGGGATGTTGACTTGCACTTTCCGGAAAATCTCCAACACCTCTTCATCGGATTTATCTTTCTTCGTTCTAGCAAAACGAGAAGGGAATGGGGCACTAGGTGATGGCACCCCTCCCTTGACATTATTGCCGGCCACATCTTGCTTCTTGGCAGAATTCTCCTTGCCGGCTGCAGCCCTGCCTCTCTCGGCATCTTTGCCCTGCTCGGCAGCAACTCTGCCGGAATCATCATGTTCGGCATCAACACCCTGCTCGGCAGCATTCTTCATGGTTCCCTCAATATGGCTGCCGGCAATGACAGGTCCGGCAGCCCTCTCGTCATCCTCAATGCCCTTGAAAGTCACTCGCTTCTTCTTTGGACTTGTTGGAGGAAACAACTCTCTTCCGCTTCGAGTTTGAATCACTTTGGCTTGCTCGTTCCTCGGATTGGGAATAGTATTGCTCGGCAACTTCCCTTGCTCATTGAATCTTCCCATAAAATCCACAACTTGCCCCATTTGAGTCTTGAGCTCACCAATGTCCTTTTGATGATTTTGTTGCCCGGCGAGTAATGCTTGAGTAGCACTTGACAAAGATTGAAGCAAAGCATCGTAATTAGGGTTACTTGGCGCGGCTTGGCCTTGGCTCGGCCCTGCTTGGCTTTGGTACGGCACAGCTTGTTGTTTGTTCGGCAATGCCCCAAATACTCCTTGGTTCGGCTGATAAGGTTGCCGAGACACAAATGGTGGCCTCGGTGCAAACGGTGCTCCTCCCTCTCTCGGTTGCATGGGTGCCCTAAGCACGTTGTCATTGTTCGCCCATCGAAAGTTCGGATGATCATTGAACCTTGGATTGAAATTTCCAAAACGTTGGCCTCCTTGAAAACCAATTGCATTGCACTCCTCTACTCCCTCATTAACTCCAAATTGAGGGCATTGTTCGGTCTCATGTCCCTCGGTGCAAATTCCGCAAACACTAGCACGCTTCTTCATCAAATTACTCACCAAGTCGGTAAGCTTGTCCACTTTCTCCTCTAACTTTGAGCTCGAAGACATCTCATGCACTTTTTCACTCCTTTGCACGTTCCCTCGTGCCATGCCAAATTGTTGGTTGTTCAAAGCACAAACTTCCAACAAACTTCTTGCCGCTCCGGCGTTTAACTCCAAAAAGCTACCTCCCGCGGCCGAGTCAAGAAACTCTCTCTCCATGACGTGCAATCCCTCATAGAAATATTGTAGCAAGAGTCCATCGCTAATGCCATGCGATGGACACAAAGAAACTAGGGACTTGAACCTCTTGTAGTAGTCGAAGAAAGTCTCATCTTCGGCTTGCTTCACACTTGTAATTTGCTTCCTCAGATCAGTGATACGTGAAGCAGGAAAGTACTTGAGCAAAAACTCATCCATCATAGTACTCCACGAAACGATGCGACCACTAGGCACCTCAAACAACCACTCCTTCGCTTGATCTTCTAGAGAAAACGGAAATGCCTTCATTTTGAAGTGTTGCAAATCGGTCCCTCTTGGACACATAGACTCCGTGGTGAAGTTAAACCATTGTAGATGCTTGTTAGGGTCCTCACTCGGCATCCCATAAAACGATTTCAGCTTATGGAGGAATCCACTCCTCAATTCAATCTCTCCAGTCTTGTCAGCTTCCAAGGGAGGATAAGTAATATTAGAAGGAGCAACTCCAGCTCCAGCAACATGACCATTCTGTGATCTGATTGATGCCATGATCTCTTCTTCTTCTTCTAATTCGGCAAAGGCTTCAAATTCAGGATTCTGAAGATCACAAGACGATGACACTACTTATGGGGAGCTCGGTACAGATGATGATGAAACTGACGGCACAATAGGTGAACTCGGCAAGGATGATGACACTGATGAACTGGTTGGTGATGATGGAGGTAATGGCACAAAACGAGCAATAGCGAGTTCTTGGTCTAAACGTTGCAAGCGGCCTTGAAGATCTCTTGTCCAAATACTAGATTCGGACATGCACTATTTCTGAAATTTGCAACATTTAAACAAGTTAGAACATCGTAAAGAAATAGAAGACAAGAATATACATTATTACAAGCCACGGCATTGGCGATTTCAAATCAAATTTCAACAATATCATACAAAAACACATTTGGCAACACATATATAGCACACGGCAAATTACAATGGCATTCGGCAAAATATAAGTATGGCTCGGCAACAATAGATCAAAAATCGGAAAGTTCATGAGCATGTAATCGCTAAGTCTAATTTCTTTTAAATTTGTTTTAACTCTCGAAGTACGTGGAGCAGAGGAGATAACAGTGCAATGGACTGATACAGCCCCCGGTAGTATCATGCTTAATCCGATATACCTCAAGAGTTTGAACCACACAACATGTTTTATCTTCGAAGAAAATAGGCCACATATGTCAAGTTATGTTCTAGCGTCTAAAGTGAGGTGATGCTTCGGCACAAGCTGTCGACTAGGTCGTGCGGATTTTACGTTTCAAAGGTCATTAAAATCACGGAGGGCGAACCCCCTACAGGAACCAGGCAGGACTCGTTGTTGGACACCACGGAGGGCGAACCCCCTATCGACTCACTCACCGAGAATGAACATCAGTCTATGGGCCTTGAGATCCAGTTAAACAAACCTGAGAACCATATCTATGAAAATAACTTCCCCATACTTTGTAAAACAAACACGGATCCCTAGCAGTCTACAAGTGTTGATTAAAACCGCCCTCAACCTCATGGAAGTAATACTATTACCGAAGAAACGCTTATATGTGTGGGGGGGAAGTATCCCGCGTTTCCCAATCTACATAGAAACGGCCTCCGACATAGCACCATTCACATGAAGGGTTTTGGTTATGATCAACAAAAGTGGCTTCACCTACATGTTACACTTTAGAAACTACAATAAACTCAAACATACACAACACTATCAACTCCCTAGAAATTAAACTAAGTGATTACCAACATACATCATTATACATCATGCAACTTTCGAAATTTAAACTCTACATGCCGAAGCATATTTCTACTTTACAAAATCCCAAAATAAAATTAAAAATTACAACTTTACAAATTCATAACAAAAATTTCCAGCAACATTATATACACAACAATAACATAAAACAAGCTTTTATAATCCCCGGCAACGGCGCCAAAAATTGGTGTGAGCCTAAGCTCGCACACAATAATAAACCATACAAAAGATCGTTAGTAGTATAAGCAAGTAGGGATCGTTCTAGGCCGGGGATTAAGGGTACCTGAGATATGAAATTGTTAGACACAAAACATATTTACATCTATACAAAAACGTCACATATTGGGGTATAATGATTCGGCAGCAATGCTGCCCTATACTAAGCACGGTATTAAAACAGAAAATAAACCTAAGTTATTATATACAAGTGATCATCATCTCTCACACAAAACAGTTCACACAAAAGACTCTTTAACACATAGATTTGCATGCAAGAAGGTAAGGATCAAGTATTTAGCATGTTCAAGACCTAAATTAGTTTCGACACAACTAGAGCCTCCAACGGTTTTCCAATTGTTAGACTTCTTAATTTCTTAGAAACTACTCCAACGTATGACTTCTAAGGTGATGCTAATCCGGTTTTACGCGTTTTAACATTTAAGCATGTGAGTCTAAATCGAAGACATGTAAACAAGCAAGGTTGTCAATCATCTTATTTAACATGCAAGTAATCTAAGGTTTTTACCCTAGGTGAGCAACACAAAACAAACTACTCCAACGTATGACTTATTCATATTACTCGGTTAAATGAAACCAAACACCTAGATTCACATGCAAACAACAAATGCTTAAGCACAACTAATGTTTCGGTTTATAAGGCACACTCTTAGATTACTAACCAAATTAAATCCTAAACATGCTTCTAATACCACTGCCCTAATTATCCAACATACAAAATCCATAAGTTAAATTTCAGAAAAACCATGCATAACATACAATATTCGGTTCATACAAAGTTTCAAGAAAAACCAAGAATCGAAACAAATTCGTACAAAACAACCAAACATAAATAAATACAAAAGTCATAGGGGAATGGATCACACTTTAAGAACCTTGAAGATTCCTCAAAAGTGACAAGGTGGCTCGGCTGCTGCTCCTTGGTGCTCGGCAAGAACAGAAATCGGCAGAAACAAAGGTGGAAGGGTTCGGCTATATGGTTATGGTGGTGATGGTTCGGCTAGGTATTTATGTGTTGGTGTTTGAAAGGACTTGGTAGAGCTTTAGGCTAGTGTATTATGCTTGAGATGAGATAGCTTTTCTGTAGAAAAAGTGAGGGTTTATATAGGAGAGGGGTGCCGGCAGCCCTTAAGCAAAAAGGATTTCAGAAAACCTAGTGGAATAAGGTTTTGCAACCTTCCTTTCTTAGTTCAATTAGGTTTTCTTTTTCTGAATTTTTCTTCAAGGCTTGGGCTTCACATCTTCATGGACTTCTTGAATGGTCTTGGACTTCAATTGAAAGGTCTTGATCCATCGAAAATGCCCCATAATGCCGGCAGCTCACAATGACACTAAATCTGCCAGAATCGGCAGCTTCTCCTAGCTTGACTAGGAGAACTTGTTTCTTCATGTTTTTCTTCAATGTCATGGCTAAGTGTCGACCTCCTTCCTTCCATAAGCTTGAGATATCTTCACAAATGCTCTTGTACATCATATGGTCCATCGAAATGAAGCACTTGGGAAAAGGAAGCAATCAGTCCCTGGAATCGGCAGCTTTGACCTTGTCGCAGTAATTCCGGCATATCTCCACCTTCGGAGCTCCGATTGATGCGATTCCAAGTCTCACGTAAACTAGACACATAGGGCCATCTCCCCATAAAATATCTCGGCCAAATTCCATGTAAGTCGCCGGGAATGAATTTTCGAAGTTGGGACAAAGTCCCAGGAAAATCCTGTAAGCCCCTGGATTGGTTTGCTCGGACTGCCGTTTTGCAGCCAACTTTTGGGTGGCTTCCCGAACTCCGATTGATCTGAAATTTTAACACAACATTCCTCAGCATATGAATATTAAGCACACAAATGTTCATTAAATTCGGACAAGGATAGATCATATTTTTGCTCATCTCAAAATCACGAAAAAGACATATTTTGCATTATTTTCCAGATTTCTCAAACTTAGTCATTTTTCGGATTCTTAACTATTTTTGATAAAAACTCTACCAAAATGACACTAAACTAAATTATGACTCAATCTTAAGCAAATAAGAGTTAAACAAAGCATAAACGAGGGCATAAGCATGTAATATCGTCGCACATTGTGCTCCTATCACGGCCTTTACTTGATGACAAGTGCAAATTGCTTAATTGGAATGGCAATGGTGAAGTAGTGGCAATAGGTTCCCTTTCGGCAATGGATCCAAACTCAAAGGTGCATGGATACACACTAGGACCTGATTGTTATCGGGTTTTCATTGATGATGTATATGTGGAAAGAGCAGAATTCTATAGGACTGAGCCTGAATTTGCCAACCTTGAAGATGCACGTGGAAGCACAATTGCTTGGCCGATAAAATACCTTGTCTTTGATGAGGAGTAAGGTACAGTATTGTTGTTTTATCCTATACTATCCATTGTGGCTAATGTGTAGTACCTAGTTGTGTTGTAGTACCTTGTTTATAATAAAACTTTACTTGGGAGTTTGTTGTATTCATGGCTTGCTGGTTCTTCTTGTGTGTTTTGGTGTTTGTGGGATGTTCTTTTGTTGGATCATCTTTTCATTCAAAGAAATTTAGTTTTCTTTGTTATTTTAGTTGTATTCCTTTAGGCTTAGGATGGTTTGTTTTCTGAAAATGGATGTGGTGGCGGGACTAATACCGCCACAAGGGGGCCATGAGGATCATTACTTGGAACTGTCAAGGTTTGGGTCTGACCTTGACAGAGAATACTCTTGCCAATTTGAAGTTACTTGGAACTGTCAAGTGCAGGGCTTTGCCAATTTGAAGTTGTGTTGTAGTATCATTTAAGTTATTAACGAGCTTAGGCATTTGTTTATAGTGAAATAAGTTTACCTCTACTTAGAGCTGAAGCTTGGATGTTTTCTGAGCATGGTACAGCCTAATTCTAATCTTGAAGAAGTGTTTGAATTGGGAAGAGACTTAAAAAGTGTGATAACGTAAAGTGAAAAGTCTGTCATTTGATCTTTGATCAACTCGCCTAATCCTTGTATAGTGGGATTGTGGCGGAACAGAACTTTGTTAATTAAGTTGAGTAGGTTAAGATTCATAATCACTATTTGATAACCTCTTCTCTGATTGCATACTTTTTATTAAGTTAGAAATGTACACCTTACTATCATGTCTCTCCATCTGTTCTGGAAATATGAAAATGTATCATGCATCATCTTTTCCAAATGCAAGGAAAGGTGCGTGTGTCCTTCATTCTACTCTTAGAAGGAGGATGTTTGTGCCAGTTACATGACCACATCTTTTACTTTACAGACTGTGTATGTTGGCATGAAGGCTGGGTTTGGTGGCTAGGTTTGGAGCATGATGTGTGCTGATGTTGAAGGATACAATGGCCCTGACCCTCTTTTGCATAAGTAACAAGTACTCTCTCAAGCTACTTATTTGTGATGTGTTTGTAAGGATTTGGTTATGCTAAGTTAATCATGAAGACAATGTTAGAACTCTGATTTGGTTATGGTAATGTTCTTATGGAGTAAATTGTTGTGCCCATATTTTATACCCAGATTTTTTTTTTTTTTACAGAAACCTTGATGGCGTTTTGAAAACGTCATTGTATATGTTTTCTATAGCTTTAATAAACGCCATCAAAAGGTCATATATTCATTCACATAAGAGATTAATGACAAACCCAAAACGCCATAACAAAAAAAGCATGGCGTTTAGGTAATGTCATACAATTGAATTGCATGGCGTTTTAGAAACGCCATCCTAGTATATTTCAATGGCGTTTTTAAAACGCCATGCAATTCAATATTCAATAGCGTTTTTTAAAACGCCGTGCAATTATATTCAATGGCGTTTTTGCAACGCCATAAAAAGCTTCAGAAAAAGACGGCGTCGGTTTCTACGGCGTCTGGCGACGGCGTCGAAAAACGCCGTAGAATACTTTTAATAGCGTTTTTCAAACGTCATTGATGATGTTGTGTGTAGTAGTGGATACATATGAACTCTAAATGAGATAAGAGAAACTCAGTGTATTGTAAATCCTAAGTTGAGAATGAAAAAGATTTTGGGAATACACAGTCTTGAAACGGAACTGAAGGACTGTAATGATGGTGATCATCCATCAATCGGCTTAGGCACTCTAAAGAATAAAGTGAGGCCTACATATATTCCCATGATCAGTCGAAGTCTTTACTCTAATAATAGATCCATTTATCATCTAAAGGAAGATGATGAAGAAGTGTTGGGAAATGAAATTCCTATACAAGTGCAATCACGTATGATTGTACTTAAACATAATATGTAAGACTCGACCTCTCATTCGATGTAAATTTGTAAAGCTATGTTTAGCTCTGCGCCTACACAACGCAAATCGTTCTTTCATTAAAGATATGAAAGATTTGGGCTTATTCAATCTCTATATAGAATGTGACATGATAAAGAAACTATCCACGTCATAACTAACTATACGTTAAGAAAAACGCATTAAAGGTGAAATAAGAAAATCTGTTGTCACAGATCAATTTCAAATCTCTTAACGGTTCATCCACACTCTAGACGAAGTTATAACTGTTTTGTTATATGAATGTCATACCATGAGTGAACCTGATGTTCAATATGAACCTAGGTGTTCGGTTCATGAAGAACTTTATCCTCAAGATCAAAGTAAATCAAGTTTGATCTAAGGACGATGTGGCAAGATTTAATTACTAAATCATTGCTCAAAGTCACATTTGGAAAAACATGTGAAAATGCATAACTATGCTAATATTACTGAAGCTCACTTGATCAAATGAAAGAATCAGGGAGAAACCCATGATTAATGTAAAAATCAGGGGGAGGTGCAGACATCAGGGGGAGTCTAGCACATACATGTTGTTTTCAAATGTAATAGGTGCGTTGCGCTCTTTTTGTCCTTCGACCAAAGTTTTATTTTCTCCTATTGAGTTTTTGTTACTTGGCAAGGTTTTTAATGAAGCAACACCACATGCACCATTTTATCTCTGACTCGGCACAAGGGGGAATGTTGAAGGAAAAACATGTGTCTTCGTCAATGTAACTGACGATAGATAATTATGTAGTCATTATTGTCATTAATGTATTTCCTATTACCGTTGTAATACGCACCCTATATAAAGGGGATTATCAATGAAATGAGTAGACCAATTCCGATTATTCTACAACATATATATATATATATATATATATATATAAAACAAAAAGAACCAATCAAGTTGAAGCCAACTTTACTCGATCAGGCGAGCAAAGGGGGAGAAAATTTGGAGCTAAATCAAGAGGAGAAATAGTCGTCGAAATCAGCCAAAAAAACGCAAATGGACTCTAACTTCCATGGCAGTTACAGTTACACTATAACAAGCTATAGCTTTCCAATTCCCGAACCTCAAATTTTAACTTCCATGGCCTCTGAGCATTATAAATTGCTTTGAATTCAAGTCTTTCTTGTAATTGGGATGTAACCTCCAGACTTTTAAGCAATTGTTCAGTGCAAACTGTGTAAGTTTCATGTTTCAAATTCAGTAAAGGATCTGATCAGAAGAACCCCAAATCCAGATTGCCTTAGAGGACAAACCACACAAGCACACAGTCAAGAAATCAAGTAACAGCAGAGGCAAACCATTAATTAGCCAGAAACCAAGTTGTAAACACTTCAATTTTCCAATAGTAACCATGCATAAGCAGCCAACTCACAGACAAGTGATTACACCATAAATCTAACCCAAGAGATTCTTACTTTGCTTAAATTATTTAAAAGTTGATTTCCTGTTCCTATAAGTTCAAAACAGGAAGAGTTCAGAACAAAAGACCAGAATAAGAATAGGACAGAAGAAACATGATCATAAGCAAATTAATAAGTTTCTTCTATTGTCTTACGGAGATAAAAGAATATGTAAAGGTTTCCACTTTGATGCTCAAATGAGATCAGAAACATTGTAAAGTTTTCCACTTTACAAGGTTAAAGGTCTGAGCTTACCAGCTTCCCATCTTGAAGAGCTTTCTTGGGAACAACCTTGAAGAAGGCTGGACTCTCCTCCTGAATGGCCAGACATTTACCCTTTCTCCTACTTGAAGAAGCCATTTTGGTTCAATTGTTTTCTGTACTTCAACGGTGAAATAGAAAACAATGGGAGAGGCTTTATATATGTAGAGAAGGCCTTGGGTTAGCTAAGAACAGGGCTCGATGTATTTAGTTATCAAAGTGATTATAGATTTTTTACTCTATTTGTGAGAAGCAAGAAGTTTTTTTCCAAATTATTACGACTCAACTTTGTATCTCTCACATTACTACATTTATTCTTTTATGAAGGTAATCAACCAACCATACCAACTGTTTCTGCAACAATAAACAATCTGTAGCACAACCAATAAGAGTAGATGCACCATTAACTATCTTGCATAATCTGTAGGAGTTGTACGAAAACGTGCCAGGAAAAATTAATTGCAAAGGATGAGATTTTTGAATGATTTTCACTCTGTTCTTTCTCGGAAGCAAGAAGACTTTCCCAAATAGGTATGAAAGTAGTACTTGGAAAAACCAAAACGAAAGGCACTAGCTAAATGCCTATTTGAGATAATAATAATCCTCCTTACTCATCACTGCAGAAGCCTGCATGGTTTGTACGCCAAAGTTTAAGTGGGTGACAGAAGTGCACTGATGAGTGATGCTGATAAGCTTCATGAATCATGTCATAAATCGAGCTGATAGATAATGTGAGCAGGTCTCCGTCAAATATAATAATCAAAATATTTTATATTGGAAAAGTTCAAGATAAACGTAAAAGAATTCATCGATCCTGATCATATAATCGATAATTAACCTTCTCAAGATCATGATCACTACAAAAGAAAGTTTGTGCATGTATATAAATTTGCATCTCAAGTTCATGAAAATTGTTCATAAGAGAAAGTTTCATTCTTTCCCTGCAAGAACTACTCATGAGTCATGACTGCCCCATAAGGGTGAATTGGGAGAAACTTGCAGCTATCGTGTTTGATGCATGAAATGTACAAAAGTGAACTACCCTATCAGACATAACATATGCCCAAATGGCCGAATGATGGAAACTATGAACCTAACTAATGCAGCTAAGTACAAAACGGATAATATGGCTCATATTATGAAAGTAGAACATCCACAACTGATAGTACGAAGTATGAACCAAATTTCGTTGCAGATCTTGGTGGTTTGGGACGTTGCTTCCCCATGATCTTGGAGGCGGACGGTGGATCTTATTCCGGTGGTGGTCGACGTTGGTTGCGCGCAGAGGTCTTCGGTGGATCTTTGCTGTTCTCTCTCCGTGTGGTAGTCTGCTTCTTGAGGGCCAGTGGGCTGTACGTTGATAAATTGTAGACCAATTCTGATTATTCTACAACAATATTATTAATATTATCAACAATGACATACATGGCCTGCTAAGAGCAAACCCAGATAACACCCAGATCTCACAAAGAACACATACCTAATTAAGCACGTACTTAATCAACAGGCATTATTCGCAGAACTGTTGATAAATTGAATAATTAACAGAGGATAAATAAGTGAAAATCAGACTGTTCATGAAAACAAACTTAAACATGCAACAATGCATTATATGCATATATAGTAAATTATTGAGGAAGAGTGTCGATCACAAGCTGAGATTTAGAAGAGATGGTGCTTCTTCTTCCCATGAGCCTCTTCCTCTTCTTCCTTGGTCTCTTTCTTTTCATGGTGCTCGTGGAAGGCGAACCCACCGGCTCCAACAGCAGCAACGGCAGCGATTTCCTCTTCTATCTTGTGCTTGTGGGCATGCTCTGGGTCTTTCTTTTCGTTATGCTTCTCATACTGCAAATTAGAAGACATCAATTTAGATTAGAAATTAGTCAAGCCTCTAATTAAGAAGAGATCTACACTTGAACTAGCAAGTAATGCTATTCTATATGCAAAATGCGCCTTTTGGTCTTATAATTTTGCCGTTATAGAAAAATTCATCAACCCCGGCCGATCTCTAAATATATAAATTGAGAAAGTCATTTTCAGACTAAAAATCTCGATTATGCGTTTATATAATATATAATATAATTCCATTAGTTATAGTCTAGTCCAAACGATCGAGTTAAAGTCTCTTATAATTTAAATATACGTAGGGTTAATGTAATTTTATGTACCAAAGCATAAGCTCCAGCAGCAGCAGCACCGAGCCCGCCGAGTTCTTCGAGATGTTTGTGGTGCTTCTCCTCCTTCTTGTAATCGATTCCAGACTCAGTTGTGCCATACGCTTCAGTGGTGGTCTCGCTGTACTTGCCACCGTTTCCCTCCTTGACGTAACCAGTGGTCTCGCTGGTGTATCGGCCACCTCCAGGAGCAGCTGAGCCATACGCCTCGGTGGTCTCACTCTTGTACCTGCCACCCTCTCCTTCAGCCGAATAACCAGTGGTCTCGCTGTAGCCGCCACCTCCGTAAGCGGTCTGAGATTCGTAGGCGGAGGTTTCTACGGGTTTGTCCTCGTTGTCCTTGTGGTGGTGGAAGAGGCCGTGGTGGTGCTTCTCCTCAGACATGGTGGTGGTGGGTATTGCTGGGGGAAAATGCAAAGAAGTATGGCTAAGATTATGAGGAATTATTGTTGTGTGTTTCGGTGTGGGAGACTTGGCGTTGTGGTGGTGGCTATTTATAACCGATAACCGTTGGTGACCATGGAGCTCTCTCTCTCTCTCTCTCAATAATTCAAGCAAAGGCTTGGCTTGGTATGGACGTGTTGGAGATGTCACTAAACCTATGGTCGATTCCTACATACATATACGTGTGTAGGTTGAAAGCAATACATGCATCAAAATCGATCGTCTTGTAACGTAGATCACCCTATGTACACGTTCCTTGATAATTAATCAAACTTCACAAATTAGTCTTGGAAGAAACCATGTGATCTCGATCAAAAAGACTAATCAAACTTCACGGCCAGTATAATTGATAAAACATGAGTAGTTATGAATTTATGCCTCTTAAGATTGTTGATTTTTGTCGAAGTTATATATATATACAGGGCCCTTCCAATGAAGGATCCCTTATTATAACTTATATGAGGGATTGAGCATTAGACTAACTTTCCAATCACCAATTTCAATCTCCACCATTCAATCTATTTGTATATATGAGTAGATCATTTCTGAAAATTTTCATCCAATTTGGTGATGATCGTTAAGCCTTCGAATTAGCATAAATCCATGAACGGTTTAAATCTGCCAGATTTAAGCCGTTCATGCAATTTGCAGTTTTGAGCACCTTAACGATTACCAATTGAGATGAAATTTTGCATAAATGATCTACATATTAGGACCTAAAAACTGAATGGTTAAGATTGAATTTGGTGATTGGAAAGTTAGTCTAATGCTCAATCCCTCATATAAGTTATAATAAGGGATCCCTCATTGGAAGGGCCCTGTATATATATATATATATGATGTATTTTGAGTTAGAATTTGCATTTACTTACTATTAATTTTAGTGTTATCACTCGCATATTGCTTAGTTAGTGACTCTCTCAGTCTTTCTAACGCCAGACAATAACATAATGAAATACTCGATCATTTTCAAGTCATTCCAATAATACAAAATCCAGTTGTTAAGTTTTTGTTTTGCCGTTTTGCTGAGTTTATTATGATCCTTGTTGGGTGCCCATGAGTGGGTGATGAGGTATATATGGTTATGGATAATTGGGTCCTCCATTCATAAAAAGAGCCAACGTTATAGACTTCTTTATGGAAAATCTAGTTGTGAATTGATGTGGCTAGGTCATGACAAGCACTAATACAAACCAGTTTCCAGGGAAAAGGAGGAGTTCTCTACACACATGTAAAGTTGATATAGGGAGGTTGAGGAGGAGGACCAAATCTGAAATCTCTCCCTCTCCTTTATCCTATTGACCATAATTTATTGTGGACGGTGGTGAGGGTCACTACTGGAATGGTAGTTGGAGTTTGGGGAGGTGTCGGCGATATACAGTATATTCATCCCCAGATGCTCACTCACTCTTTCAGTTGAAACCTTGGCCTACTTGATATCAACAGGTTTTATCACAACAATAATACGATCAAGTTGAAACCCTCCTTGGGAAATAGGACTTGATCAACTTCAGGCAGTCTTCAAGTGAATATTAAAGAGTTAGAAGTACATGGTTTTTGGCCGATAGAGTATGCTTAGCTTTAGGACTTTAAACTTAATGTATCTCAAGTTCTTTAAGGATTTTCCGACACTTTGGCCGAAACTGATCGCCAGAAGTCAGTCTGCTCACTTTGTTGGCCAAACAAGTTCTTCAAGTTATATGTTCTGATCGATCTAACCCATGTAATATTCGTCTATTAATGAAGTTCTTTTGTTAAAGAAAAAGACGAGTGGCTTATTCTTGATTGTAAGAATACTGATCACTTTGGTTGCAGAAGCAAGCTAACAGTGATGAATAGTAACAAAATAAAACATGGAACCTTCAAGGGTTAGTTGACATCACTAAAAGGTCATTAGTCTTGGCTCTATAGTTTGTTAGCACAGATTAGTATATGCTTAATGATGCAGCGGAACTATCCCGTTGGAATCCACCAACGGCAGCCTTGAATCCACAAGACTATAATTCTCGAATCCACGAGAAAATCTGGAATCCACCAGAGAAATTGAGTAAACTCAAAATTTATTAATATTAAAGATAACCTAATACAAAGAAAGATGATGTTTATATAGGCATCAATGACCTAAACAAAATTAAAGTCATAGTCTAACATTGAAACCTAAAAGAATCCAAATTAAAAAGAAAACAAATAGAGTGTTGCTATTGGGACCTCCACATTTGCTCATTAGACCTCCAATACTTTCTACACCTCCATTATACTTTTGAATATAAACATTTACTCACTAGACCTCAATTCAAATTACCGAAATAACTTTAAATATGTTATTTACATATATTTCAATAACTTACTCATTCAACCTCCTATTCAATCATTAGATCTCTATTTCTTAATTTTTTTTTTATTTCATGTGTAAGACCTAATGAGATAAATAAAAACATAAGATATACAAATATTTCACACACTGGCTATGCCCTTGTACTATTTCAATAGTTACTAGTGTGTTGCAAATATATTTAAGGTCTAATAAGATATATAAAAATATTCAATATATATATATATATATATATATATATTGAACATCAAAACAATTGACTTTTTTTTTTCTTCATGTTGCAAACTTATTAAAATATATGCGCTTAATTTTCAACACTTACTCTTGACCTTATATTTTGTATATGCGCTTAAACATGTATAATTATAGTAACTTTATGTCACATTAACAATCTTATAATTTATATATTTACTTAGTTTTAACACTTACTGAAATTAGAAAATAAATTTGATAAGGAAAATAATAAATAACATTATCATTGAATTAGAAAGTCTATAGATAATAAATATAATACTATTTTTATACACTTATTGTCCTCAATAGTCTTTATGCAAGAGGATACAAATGTAATTCAATAATTGAAAATAAAGGGAGGTCAAGTGAGCAAATGTGGAGGTTCCAATAGCAACATTCAACAAATAACCTAAATAAAAGAGTTTTAGAAAGAAAATAAAACTAGTCTAAAAATACTAAATGTCGAATCGAATCATTAAGGCGATATTTTCTGGCTTAAATCTGATCGGGCACACTATAGTGAGTCTTGTAGATACCGTTGTTCCCATTCCAGAAAGGTATTATGCGCCTCTAACGGATGTTCTGGCTAAAATCTGCTCCAAACTGATTCACAACTCAGAATCTGTATTTTCGTGACCCGAAAAGTCCAAAAGATCTTCTTAAATATTCCAGCTGCTAACAACCTCATTGTACAAGAATTACCTATCTTCACATCAATCTTTTTGATTATTCACCGCTTCCTTACCTTTACAGTTTTCTGTCTAAATTTACTCTATTCTTGTCCTACATCACTTAATCTTTTGAGTGTCGGACTTGACCTGTTTAAGGCAGGACTATGCAGAAATCTTATTCATTTCAATGTAGAGACTACAGAGGATGTCATTGATGCGTATGAGGTTGTTGATCAGCTTCCCAATTCATGGCTCACAATAAAACCTTTGTAACTTCTTTTTGAGAATGAAAAACCTTCGTAACTTCGGTTCCTAAAGTCGAGAGAATTCAATCAATGATGCACTTTAGAGCCTGTGCGTTATACCCCCTACAAAGTGGAATCATATTTTGGTCATTCCAACCGCAAGCCTGGTGAAATGAGGAGTGTTATGTTTGTGGCCTAACAACAATAGTTAAATGCTTCATTTCAACGTTTCTGATACTCCTGCTGAACACAGGCAATTTGAATGCAGTTGCTGGCTACAAGATACTAGTTGGATTTAGTTACTAGACCTGCAGGGAGGAAGCACTTAGGGAAAGGATTTAAGCCAATCACCCATCCACAGTCACCTGCAAGCAATAGAATCAGTAGAGAAGATGTTAAGAGTGTGGAAAGGGAAAGATTGCAGAAATTTTGAGGCAAGGTCAGGTTACTGAACTACACCGTGATTGTGCGTCTTACTGGCAATGAAAGTGGACCGTGGACAGACTTACATTTGTTTCTAGCAAACCTGACTGTAAAAACCAAACTACCAGGGAGAAAAGATAAAACCAAGATGACTGATTTGATAGTGTAATCATCCCACAAAACTCAAATGGATAGGCTAGTTTGTGAGATATCAACAATAAAATTTCAAGGCCGTGCTATGTAAAACTGTTTTGGAGAAAACTTTTATTCTTTTATCAAAGGGAACCAACAGAAAATGCAAACGGAATGACAACTGAAGAACAAAGGGCAACATATTATTTTATGCTGCGCCACTAAGTGAAAATTGGCATAAGTTTCTTTTAACAAATGAATAAATCATAAAAATGCAAACATAAAATGAAAACATATGTATCCGCAGATGCTCTTATTGTGTGCAATTACTCTGCCAAGTAATCCAACCCATGTACATTTCTCTCCTGCTATAGTGCTATTTGTAGTGTCCTTGGGAGAACCCACATTTTAACATCACTGTAGTGTCAGGTTACCTAAGCAGTCAGGTGCTGAGCCGTATGAGTACCAGTCCATAGGGCTCCTTTGTAGCATAACTAACATAATAGATTACTCTAGGCACAGGTAGGCAAAAACATCAGCAACAAGATTAAGCTAAATACTCAAAAAAAAGTAACTGTATCATGAGAAAGGGGAGTCGAAACCTTCATTTTAAAGTGAAAAAAGAAACCTAGTACAAAAGGCAGAGCAAACACCAGAGAAACAACTTATGGGCATTTCTCGATTAATCGAGGAGGCTTTAGCGCCCCTTTAGACCAATAATAATACCACTGTGTATTAGACCAAATTGTGATATTGTAATCACGTGAAATTTACCGAGTCAAAATGTTATTACACCAAATCACCTATGTGAAATAACAATTTAGGTCTCACAAAGCAGTCTCTCTTTCAAGTAGGGGATATACCTTGCCAAAATATTCGAATGGGAAATTCTGTACTCTTGTAATGGAAGGAAAAAACAATATCATGGGGCTTAACCTAGAGGCTCAATAAAATCCAAAACTGCCAACCAATTGCTTTCTTCAAGTCCAACAACCAATGCACTTTAATCAGAAGGCTATACCAAATTATGCAAACCTCTATAATCAACCAGAAAAGTTTTTTTTGAAGGCAGTAAAAGGAACCTTAGAATCAGCAGCAAAAATATATTACTATAATTTATAATGTGGTCCAACACTAGACATCAGAAGTCATACAGACTAAGAGCCGTAAAAATAGCTTGAACATAAAAGAAACACCATTTGAAGCGGAAAGTATGCAAAAGAGGAAAAAGCTGAAGCTTAAAGCATGGGAAACATTCTCTACATTCTCTGCTCATAAGGTTGTTACAGGGCAATCGTTTCTCTTGCTAAAGGGTGTTAAAACAACTAAAATGGCCTCCGTTCTTATATATTTAAATCTAGTCTGCTACTTAACCTCCCCAATACAGAAGATCTGAATTCATGAATTATGCTCTGACTAAAGCAACTCAGAAGTTAGAATTATCAACTTCAGCAACCATGTAACTTTAGATAAGCCAAATAACCAAGTAATCATGCCGAATATAGTTCTCACACGAGATCCCTAGTATCTATTGCAACAGTTGCTGCTCTAACTAAAGTTCCGAACCATTCTCCATCTGGCCCCATATAATTGGCAAAGAGGTGGGAGCAACTGCAATGTATAACCTAAAGAGAGACATGTCCCTAATGAAATTTCACAAATGACAGCAAGACACCTACATTTACTTGACCAACTCAAACACACAAGTCCTTTTTTTTTCTTTTTTCTTTTCCTTCTCAATTCCTCATACACATACCCAGTAGGAGTCCACCTAGTATGAAGCAACTGTACAAAAAGGTAGCTTTGATGCTTAGATAGAGATTTCATTGTTATCAAGAGGGAGGCAAGATTCAAACTTACTACCTCTTCCAACAAAGAGGGAATTACCACTAGATCACAAGCTCATTTATGTGCATGTAATTTTTTTTCCGTCTGTTGACAATTTGTGTCAATATGGGGGTAAGAATAAACCTTAACCTGTACAAGGAGTATGCTATACTGTCTTACCTGTTTTTGCAGCACACCGAAAAATGATGTCTTCCGAGAAACCATGGAATGTGCAGAGAGTAAAAAAACGTATTCAACACGTTTTAAAGCTAAAGAAAACATGGCATGTGGACAAAAAATACCAAACATTGGACAAAGGCAAACTTGGTCATATTTCAGACCCAAAAACTGAACTAGATTTTAACTACCATCTTTAACACCAGTGAAACGGCAATGCACATTAAATTTCAAGGTCTTGGGGCTTTTTAGTAATTAGGAGTCTAAACTACATATCTTGGCTACTGTTGTGCCAACTCGATCATTTGTCTGCATCAAATTACAAGGGTAATGTTGTAGTATTCTGTATAGCTCCAATGATCACTAGATCAATTTGCTGGGAACTGCAACTCATCCCCAAATGCATTATGCTGGGTTTAAAGATCTAAAATCAAGCGTCCTAAAATTCCAAATCAAATGCCGATAAAATATGGATAAACCTAGGAATAAAAAACTTGAGGGAAAATAATGAACAAAGTTGGGAAGACAAAGGTGATAAAAGGCTCAGGGCAACAAAGTCCAGCAGTTAAAGCCATTACAATCAACAATTGTTACAAACTCGGGTATCTAATCTACTGCTTCATATCCTAGACAACAGAACATTGTCATCATTGGCATCAGACATTCTAAGTCAGTACAGACATAACTAATTAAGTACTAATGTAAATTATAATTCTTATTTTACATCCCTAATATTTTATGCGAAAACCGCCTTTCAAATCCAAAAACCACCAAAACTACACACTCAGGTCTTATGAGATGTACAATATACTATACCACGAAATTCCTAAGCAGCAGTGTATAGTCTATAAATACAAATATTCTCTTAGTCAATTTAATAAATTGGAATTTAAAACAAAAAATCCATCAATACAGAGCTGAATGGAGTGAATGCACCAGTTCTCATTTCCATTATAGCTCCTTCTCTATTAACCACTTGACATTGATCCAGAAAATGCCTGAAAACTAAAACCTAAACCTAAACCAAAACATTACCACCAAGGGAACCACTTCTATAAACTCAAATCTCCGGCAGAACAAAAGATTTCGAATAATAAAGAATGTATGTATTACAGAGACAAAACGAGTTGCAACAATAGAAATGTTTAGTAACGATGATATGATTTACAGCAAACCCTATATTATTAAAACAAAGTTATCTTTCAACCATCAAGGTGCAAACAATTGAAAGGGATAGTAATGACTATAAGAACTGCAAGCAACCCTATTATATTAGGGCTCAAGCAAAGTTATTGACCATCAAGAAGCAGGTACATGTGAATATCAAATGAATCTAAAAGAAAGCATGCAAATACTACAAGGAAAAAAAAAAAAAAACAAAGCAGAACCCATCATAATGCAAATAATAATTTAAGGAAAGATTCATAACAAAAATCATTTAGCTATAATATTCATGCAAAGTAAAGAGCCAATGACTAATAATAGTGCTTCAAAGTAAACAGTCATTTAGCTATAACATTTTCTAGCCGGATATCACATGTAAAACTCCCAAGTTCATATGTCATTACTACAAAGTCATAAAAGAACTAAAACCTAACCTGGAAAAGACAAGCCAGATCTACTGTCTATTATTTTCAGCTGCACTTTCTTCCTTGCCGAGGGCAACAACTGCCTTCTTCAAGATAGCTTCAGTTGGTTGGTGAGAGTTCTCCACTGCCTTTGAAATAGGTTGCCATTTTTCACCATGCTTTGGTTCTGCAGCAACGCATCTTTTCAGTACATCCTTCTGGTTCTCTTCAGTCCCATTCTGAAGTTCAAATTTGTAGTATAAAGCCCAGAAATCTCCAATATCTGGGGCAAGTGTAACTGCCCTATTGAGCCAAGTCCTAGCTTTGTCAACCTTCCTGTCAAGCCAGAATAACTTGGCCACAGCAGCAATGACATGTGGATCGTGATCACATTTTTTGAGAGCATCCATACTTTTGGTCTTCCTTTGGGGACGTGGTACCATCTCAATAGATGCTGCCCACAGGATACCACTATTGGGACACTCCTGCAAGGCCTTCGCCATCAAAATATCAGCTTCCCTCTTATTACCATGCCTCATTTCAGCTCGAACAGCAGCAAGCCATAACTCAGGGTTCTGAGGATTCTTCTTCCTGGCCATTGTAAGAACTGCACGAGCTTTACTCAGCCCATTCATCTTCTCTTCAAGATTTGCAAGAGAAAGCCAGAGTGGTATAGAATCGGAGCAGTGCTTCAGACCCGAGTCATAATCCTCCTTGGCTTTCTCCAAATGATTTAGCCGTTCCTCTAGCTGTCCAAGCATCAACCACAATTTAAAGAATGAAGGGAAGCGCTTCAATCCTTCAGCAAGCAACTTCCTCTCCTCATCGAGGTTCCCTAATTCTCTTTCAACAATTGCTGATTTCATCCATACTCTCTCCGTCCCTCCCCTTTCTCGGGCTTTGGAAAGAAGCAACTTAGCTCTCTCAGGTTCATGATTCTCAAATTCAAGCTTAAAAGCAGCAAGGCAAATTTCTTCAGAATTCGGAATGGCATTATAGCCTTCTTGGAGGATCACACGGGCAGCAGGGACGTCTCCAGCAAGCCACTTCTCCTTAGCACCCATAAGCCACAAGACTTCAGCCTGTGGCCGGTATTGAACTGCTTTACGCAGTAGGGCATCAAGAGATTCCCTAGTTCCATGGCTCTTTTCAAGCTGTGCTGCTTTAAGCCATATGCTCTTCTTAGTCAAAAATACAGTCAGTGCATGCGCATAGATAGCTCTAGCTGTTTCAATGGAACCTCGTTTCTTGCACTCCTCTGCATCAGCAACCCATGTCCTCTTCCTATCTTCTTCCTCCACACCAATCCCAATTGTGTTCTTAATAATGGCTTGGCAAGTTACCACAGACCCAGCACGCTCGGCAGCTTCAGCCTCCTTCATCCATGCTTCTCTATCAATAACCAATCCCTCTCTTTGCAAAGCCCTAATACCCCTTTCAATAATCTTCCCAACTGTTGATGTATTCCCATTAGCTTCTTCCAACTTTGCCGCAGTAATCCAAATGGCAGGCTCCTTCGAAAGCTTCTCTCGAGCCTTGTTAAGAACCTTCTTGGCACTGTCATAAGTCTCCAATCTCGCTAGTGCAAGCCACAACTCAATGTGCAACGGACAACACTCCACAGCTCTATGAAGCAAAAGTCTGGCATCCTCCTCATTTGCCAGCTCCACCACCGCCTTCCACAGCCTAACAGAATCAGGAATATGTTCCAACCCTTTCCTCAACACCCTACTCTTATTCGAGTCATCATGCTCCAATTTCGCTGCCTGCATCCACAGCTTGACTGAATTAGGTATCGACTTAACTCCAGCAGCAATCACAGACTTGGCTCCATCAGGACTCGCAAGCCTACACGCCTCCAACCACACATCCTCACTCTTGGGACACTCCTCACACCCTTTCTGTATCAACTGCCTCGCAGCCTGTATCTTCCCCGCGACCTCCTCCAACCTCGCAGCCGCAATCCAACCAGGCGGATGCTTCGGATTAGTCTGCGTCACACTCTTGAGCAACAACCTAGCCTTCTTTATATCCGAAATCTCCGCATCACTCGTAATCTTCATACTCTTCAAATCAGTAAGATACCCCTTAGGGTCCACAACTGTCAACCCCGAAACAGAATCCGACAGCCTATCCAACTTCAACGACAGCACAGTACTCCTCCCATCTCCCACAGCAGTCAAATCCGTAACCGGCGTCTGCGAATACGGCGTCTCAGTCCCAGTAGCCGCCCTACTCTTGGGGTCCAATGCAGTAACATGCTCCTGCTCCTGCCTAGCCTTCTCGTAAAGCGTATCAGGCACCGGCGTAAAGCTCTCAAACTTCTTCTTCTTGTTCCTTGCCGAGTAGTCACCTATATCCGGTATCTTATCCCATTCCTCGGCCGAAACAGTGTACAGCTGCCTCTTCAAAGTCGCAAACTGCTCGGTGATCTTCGGATTCGAAGCTCTGTACTTCTCAATCTCCTGCTTCAGCCTCGCTTCTCTTCTATCTTTTCTCCTCGAGTCCATCCTCTGCTCTATAGACTCCCACACGGCGTCGGCCTCCTTGTCCTCGTCGTCGTACTCCGCCGACGCGAACAAACCGACGTCGTTTCCTTCAAACTCGTCAAACTTCTGGTTCTCATCGTATCCCTTCTCCTCGCCGTCGTCTTCCTCCTCCTCCTCCGGCTTTCCCCTCCCGCGTCCTGCTCCCGGCGCTGCCACCGGGCCGGCAGCGCCGCCGATGGTCGTGGCGGAGCGGTCGGGGAGGTCGGGAGCGGCGCGGGCGGGACCGATGTCGGAGCGGGTGGTGAAGCCGGTGGCGCCACGGCCGAGTCCGGCGACATAGTTGGCGGGGGGTTTGGAGTTGAGGAAATCGAGGCGGGGTTTGGGGACGGCGGGGGGTTGGGTGCCGCCGAAAAGGGGGATGTGGAGGGTTAGGGTTGAGAGGGGAGTGATGTCAAGGTCGGAGAGGAGGGTGGAGTCGGGTCGGGTTAGGGTTTGGAGGCTTTGTGAGATGAAGAGGCGCTGATGGGAGATGGGGATGTGGGTGGCATGTTCGATTTGGTGCTGTAGGGTTTGGACGGTGGTGGTTTTGGGGTCGACATTTAGGGTTAGGGTGCGGTGGTTGGGGGGTGTGATGAACACCATTTTTGGTGGGTTCTGTGATTCTCAGGTGGGGAGAGAAATAGGGTTCTGGGAATTATAATGGAGCAGATGGTTAAAAATGGGGAGGGTCTTGTTTGAGTCGGTTCTCTCTTTTTGTTTTTTGTTTTTTTTTTCTTTCGTTTTGGTTAAATAATCTTGTGTTTTCTTTTAATAGAAGAATAATAAAAGTTTCATTTAACTAGTTAAAAAAAATATAAAATATCGTTGTGGACAAAATTTCCCACTCCTTTAAGTGAAATTAGAGCAGTTCTAGATGCAGTTAAAACTATGAAGCAAGAGTTTGAGATTTTCTGGTGAAAACATGTGCAAAAGAGGTTGAATACAGTGGCACGCAGACTAGCTAGATCGGGGTTGTCCACAACACAATCTCTATATTGCAAAGGGCTGCATGAGCTAGTTGATATCAGGATTTGCAGGTTGGAGTCACACCAAGATCCACCAGTATCTGTGAGTCTACGGATTCAGACAGAAACAATTGGCGCCGTCTGTGGGAAGAGTGTACATAAAAGTCACAATTCGAAAAAAATGGCCAGAAGATCAGTACCGGAAACCGGAGAGGGAAGACCAGGAGGAGTACGCGGGACCTGGGCCCCCTTCTTAAGTGAAGCCGTCAGTCGTAGAGATCCGAGGAACGCCGCGGACTCTGACCCGAGAGGCATGGCGGAAGAGATAGAAAGGATGAAAGCGGAAGTCGCGCGGTTGCGGGAAGGAGGCAGTCAGGACCGAATGAGGGCGGAAGCCCGGTACCAGAAGATGGAAGCGGTGAATACCACACTGTTGGCAGCCTTGGAAAAAGGGTAGCAGCAGAACGCCGCACTGGCGAAAGCACTGGAAGCACCGAGGGAAGGCACCAAGTTCCCGCACTTGGAGATGAGACAACCCACCGGGAGGAGAAAGGTCGTGCATGTACCGATAGCGCTCTTCCCAGAAATCATGAAATACTCCGGAACCGCCCCGCTCCCGTACCGAGCCAGTACATCATCGTATGGGGAGGCCGGTTCTACTCCCGTTCCGGACGCTGTCCACCTCGATATCATACATGAAAGCCCGGATGGAAACTAGCAAGAGGAAGGCAGCTAGACCGCTCACGAGCGCGCACTTCCACGAGCGGGCCGGACCGTTCTCCCACCAGATATTGGAATCCGGGAGAGCCGAGACGCGAAGGTCGCTGAAGCTAGTGTACACCGGGGCAGGGTGCCCGTTTCAGCACCTGGACAGCTTCCGATCGCATACAGACGCCAAGGGCTATTCTGACGCCACCTGCTGCAACATATTCTAAGAGACGCTCGCGGGGGAGGTGTTGGGATGGTTCTACGATTTGCCGGCGAACTAGATAGAGTCATTTGAACGGCTGGCAGATAAATTTGTTAGTCGGTTCATCCTCAGAGCCAAGGGGGCTCAAACGTCGACCGTCCTCTTTGATTGCACGTAGGCTGACGATGAGGGACTGCGAGCGTTCGTTAACTTGTGGCAGACCGCCACGGCAGGGGTAAGGAACCTCGATAAAGGAATTGCCGAAACAGCATTCAAGCAGGGGCTGAGACCCGGGGAATTCTCCTACACCGTGCGGATCGAGAGGCCGTGAGGGTACGATAAGTTGATGGCCATGGCTGTCAGACATGCCCAGGCAGAGCACGAGACCTACGGGAGTCGGCTGCCTAAGAGAAGATAGGGTGACCCATTACCAATTCAGCAGGAGAGCAGGACCTGGCAGCGAGGCCAAGGACGGCGGCGCTCCCCTGCTAGAGAAGCCAAGACATGGGGCAGTCAACGACCCCGTAGGGACAACATCAGGATCTCGTCGGAAGACGACAGGACCGCACCTTACTGCCTGGAGAGGCGCGGGCGACCTCTAGCTATTCCTCCAGCTGGGCGGCGCGAGCAACAGCTAGATATTTTGCCAGCGGAGCAATACGAGCTGCCCTTAGCTATTATGCCAGCAGCAAGTGCGAGCGACCCTTGGCTATTATGCCAGCGGAGCTGCACGAAAAGTCGACCACACTGACCTCTTCCTCCGAGAGGATTTTTAATGAAAACAGGGATACAATCCCCCCGCAGGCGGGGAAGGAGGCACCCAAAGGGAGAGCTTACCAGGGGGCAGTCTGGTAAATATTGCTCCTATCATGACGACACATCCCACCGGACTGATGACTGCCATGCCCTGAGAGCGGCGGTGGACGGGCAAATCCGGGCGGGGAAGCTGCAGCAGTATAAACAGAAAGCCCGGAGTGTGGGAACTATACAAACTCGAGTCCATGGGTGGATCGAGGTGCACGGGAGTATAAATGTAATCCACGGTGGGGCGCACATTGACCGGCTCACTGGGAATTCAAAGAAAATGTGTCTCAGGGCGATCAGGGGAAATGAGGTGTATGCCTTCGGAAGTGGGAGCGGCCAAGCCGCTAAGACCAGGTGGAGGTCGGTCACGTTCTACGAGGAGGAAGAGCCGGAGGATCTGATTCAACCGCACAATGACCCCTTCCTCGTCATCGTCCATGACCAGCCGGATGCTAATCGACACCGGGCATCAGTCAATGTAATATTTCGGGACGCTTACAAGGGACTGAACCGAGGGAGGGACAAGTTGTCCCAAGATAATGAGTCATTAATAAGCTTCTCCGGGAAAGTACTCCAGCCGTTGGGTTCAGACTATTTACCGCTGATCTTCGGCCAGGGAGACAGAATAAGAAAGGAGCACCTCGAGTTCATTATAGTGGACTGTCTGTCCTCATACAATGGCATAATCGGCAGACCAGAGTTGTGGAGGCTGAAGACATTTATAGCCGGCCACATGTTGATGCTAAAAATGTCGTCTCCCACCGGATTCATTACCATTCGCGGAGACCAGCAGATCGCCCGAAGATACTATGCCGAGGCCGTTACTTGCGGTAGAAGGCAAGCCGAGGTCTTTGCGGAAGCACAGCAGGCACCGCCACCGGATCCTAGCATCGACCCTTGGGAGGACACCGATTCTGACGAGGAGAAGCCAAAGCGCCCCTCGACGGTGGAAAGAACTGAAGAAATCTCCATCTCAGAGCTCCACCCGGGGCGAACAGTGGTAATAGGGACAAAATTGGCAGCAGATGTCAGGAAAGATCTCGTCACTTTCCTCTAAAGGAACAGTTCGGTGTTCGCATGGTCTTATGAGGACATGCCGGGCATATCCCCGGAGATAGCAACACACGAATTAAACATTCTTCCCGATAGTATCCCGGTGCGGCAGAAGAGGAGATCTTTCAACCCGGTAAAGTACGCGGCGATCAGGGAAGAGGTGCAAAAATTGAGGGGAATGGACTTCATTCGTGAGGTCCAGTATCCCCGATGGCTCGCCAATGTAGTTATGGTCCCAAAGAAGGAAACCGACCAGTGGCGCATGTGCGTAGACTTCACAAACCTCAATCAGGCATGTCTGAAGGACAACTTCCCACTCCCTCGAATAGACCAGCTGGTAGACTCAACCTCCGGATATAAGCTGCTAAGCTTCATGGATGCCTACGCCGGATACAACCAGATACGAATGAGTCTGGCCGATGAAGAGCACACTTCATTCATGACCGACCGGGGCCTATACTGCTATAAGAGGATGCCTTAAGGGTTGAAGAACGCCGGCGCCACTTACCAACGGGTGGTTAACCGCATGTTGGAACAAGAAATGGGCAAAACAGTGGAAGTCTACGTGGATGATATGTTGGTCAAAAGTCTAACCGCCAGCGCCCACGTACGAGACTTGGCGGTGGTGATCGGGAAGATGCTGAAGTATGGAATGCGCCTGAACCCAAAGAAGTGTATATTTGAGATTTCGGAAGGGTTGTTCCTAGGTAACGTCATTAGCCAGCGGGGGATCGAAGCTAACCCACTCAAGGTGCAGGCGATCCTAGAAATGGAGACCCCGGAGGAACGTAACCAGATCCAGACACTCACGGGGCGGCTAGCTGCGTTAGCCAGATTCATCTCCCTCCTCAATGACAAATGCACCTCGTTCTTCAAACAGCTCAAAGCCCAACATTTCAAAAAGATCCAGTGGGCCGCGGAGCACGAGGCGGCATTCCAATCCATCAAGGTATATCTGTCAGTGGTTCCGCTCTTATCCAAGCCAGTACCGGGAGAAATGTTGTACCTCTACATAGCTCCGTCGGCCACGGCTGTAAGTGCAGCTCTTATCAGGAAGGAAGATACACTGGAGCTCCCGGTGTATTACGTGAGCAAGGGGTTCACCGGGGCTGAAAGCAGATACCCGGACATTGAAAAAATAGCTTTGGCACTTATCGTTACTGCCAGGAAGCTCCGACACTACCTCCAGACCCACTCCATCACCTTGTACACCAATCACCTTTTACGGCAGATACTGCAAAAACCCGAAACCAGCGGCAGGCTGGTCTGCTGGGCGGTGGAGTTAGGCGAGTTCGATATAACGTATACCCCCCGGACAGCCATCAAAGGACAGGCCACTGCAGATTTCATCTGTGAACTCACGCCTATGATAAAGACAGAACGTCTGGATGCGATGGTCAAGGAGGAACCAGGATTGCCCAGCGGGTGGAAGCTTTATGTCGATGGCTTTGTCACGAGTAGGCGGAGCGGTGCTGGCATCATACTAACTGCCCTGGATGGGCAGTCGTATGAATACGCTCTGCGGTTTATCTTCAACACCTCCAACAATGCCGCTGAGTACGAAGCCCTAATAGATGGCTTGCAGTTAGCCAAAGAAATGGGGATCTCATCCATGGAAGTGTACAGTGATTCAAATTTGGTAGTCAACCAAGTAAAAGGGGTGTTCGAGGTGAAGGAGCCGCATATGGCCTCGTACCAGGCATTGGCCAAGGCCATGATGGAACCATTCAAGGGAGCAACCATTCGGCACATCCCCCGGGAGGAGAATAGGCATGCGGACGCTCTGGCCAGGCTGGCCACCGGAAAATATCCATCAGAGTACCGTAACGCAAGAATTGAAACCCTAGAGAAGCCAAGCATCAGCAAAACCATCTCCGAGATTTTCGCCATAGAGGAGGCACCTCCTAGTTGGATGGACCCGATCCGCAAATATCTAACCGACAAAGTCAGCCCGGAGGACAAAGTAGAGGCCAGGAGACTGCACCTCAGGTGCGTTAGATACAGCTTATTGGGCGGCAAGCTGTATCGAAGAGGACACAGTTTTCCCCACTTAAGGTGTGTCACAAAAGTGGCCGGTCAGGCCATCATGCGCGAAATTCATGAAGGAGTCTGCGGTAACCATTCCGGTGCCCGATCCTTCTCACATAAAGCGCTCCGGGCGGGCTATTTTTGGCCAGACATGGCGGCTACCTCAAGGAAAATTTCAGGCGGCTGTCACAAGTGCCATATGTACGCCACCGTACCACATGCCCCAGCGATCGCCCTCTCCATCCTGTTGGCACCATGGCCGTTTGCACAGTGGGGCCTAGATATAATCGGGCCATTCCCGACGGCTATAGGCTAATTCAAATACGCCATCGTAGCCGTTGACTACGAGACCAAGTGAGTCGAGGCAGTAATCAAGATAACGGAGGAAAGAGTGAAGAAGTTCCTGTGGAAAAACATCTATTGCTGGTTCGGTGTCCCGCAGACTATCGTCACGGACAACGGGACACAGTTCAATAATACTGATCTCATCGAATACACGGCTTCTTTAGGAACCTGGATGGTTTTCACCTCAGTAGCCCACACGCAAACCAACGGCCAGGTTGAGGCGGTTAACAAGATCATCAAATCACTCCTAAAAAAGAAGCTAGACGACAAAAAAGGCTTGTGGGCTGAGGAGTTGTCGGCGGTCCTATGGGCAATCCGCACAACGGCAACAGAGGCAACAACAGAGACCCTGTTCTGTATGGCATTCGGAAGTGAAGCGATACTGCCTGTTGAGATCTAGATACCCACCGGTAGGGTTGAGAACTACGAAGCTGAACGAAATGCCGAGGGCATATGGCTTAACTTGGATCTCATCGAGGAACGGCGCGATCAAGCGCACCTACGGAATCAAACATATAAGCAGCGGGTGGTCCGGTACTACGACAGTAAGGTCCGAGAAAGAAAATTACAAGTGGGCGATTGGGTGATGAAGAAAGTACAAAGAAAGGTGTTGGCCTTGGAACCAACGTGGGAAGGGCCCTGCCAAATTACAGCGGCTGTAGGACCAGTGATCTTCCACATCATAGACACCGATGGAGTCAACTCCACCCACCCCTGGAACATCCAGCACCTCCGCTATTATCCTAAGTAAGACATACCTTAGCAAATTAACCGGACAATTGTGTTTTCCTTCCAGTGCTATTTATTTAATAAAGGACACTATTCCAATGGAGTTAGTACACCAATCCAATTACTATCAGACACAACACTGCGGGTGATTACCTGTTTCCTCCAATACAATCAGTAAAAAAAAAAAATATAGTGTACAAGAAACCCCCCCCCCCCCCCCCAACTCCTAGTCGGCTACACGGGCACCAGTGGTTCCTGAGCCACGGGCCTTAAGAGACCGCTCTTGTTTCAACCGCTCTGCCTCAATCACATCTGCCTCCATCCTCTCGGCGTCTAGCCACCCTTTCTCTCTCTACTCCATGTAAGCCTCGTTTATGGCTTTCTCCCGGGCGGCATCCAGCATGTCATCAAACTCAATCGATTCCACGAACTCACTGATAGCCTTATCCGTAATAGACCCCCGTTCGGCTTCAGTTAACTTCTCTACCCCCTGCCAGACCGACACCATTTGACCTTGCAGCTCCAAATTCCTCGCCTCCAGGTCTGTCACCCGACCTAAGGAATCAGCAAGCATGGCTTCCAAACCAGAGGACCGTTGGACAGATTCGATCAGCTTCGACTCCAGTTCCCTGATTTTCTCGTCCTGGGCAGCCACTCGGGCCTTTTTCCGCTCACTGTGCTCTTCGGCCAAGGCCCTCTCCTTCACCAGCTCGAGTTCCAGCATGGCTCGCTGCCTCGTAAGATCCGCCACTTGCTCCTTTAAGGTCGGACCCTCCTCACTCACTTCAGCAGCATAGAGACTGTGCACCGCCTAAAGAAGGCCGCAAAAGAAGCGTTCAGTTAAAAAAAAAAAAAACAAAGCAGTGGGCCCGCAGCAAAAGTAATACTCACTCGTACAACCATTTCCATGGCGTTCTTCCGACGCTCACCGGGCGTCACACCGCTAGGTAGCTCGCCATCTAGCCCAAAAGTTTTGACACTGGCTAACAATGACCGCACGAACCCCTATCCCCAACACCTCCGGCTTGGTACTCTCTAGCAGCGGCTGTTTTCGGGATTTGCGGGGAACGTGAGGTCCCAGCGGCGGAATCAGCGGCACAGGGCCCAGGTACCCGTGCCCTCTTGGCGGTGTCTCCACTAACTATACCGCTGCAGAACAGAACAAGATCAGTCACCGCCGAGCTGACACAATCACGCTTCCCCACCCGCCGGACACTAGTGCCCTCAGTAGATGCTCCCGGTAAGGCCTCTCGAACACGCAGCGGGGTGAGTAGCTCCGCATCCGTAACAGACGTACTCACCCCACTAGCCCCACCTTCTAGGCCAGGGCGCCCACCGTACATTTCGGCCGGACTGTCCATCCCTACCGGCTCATCATGTACAGTTTACATTTCGTCCAGTATCAGGATCCACAACCGTCTTAGACGCCATTTCCCCAATCTCCACCAGCTTCTGGGCTACAAGCTCATTGTCAGCATCGAGGGTCTGATCCAACGGTAGTGCCACCCGCGGAAGAACAACTGCAGGCCAATTATCCAAACAGTTAACACGCAGAAATGGCCCACCGGTAGCCCAAGAACAAAAAATATGTATTGTTGACAGTAGCCGCAGAGAGGCTACAGCAGGCCCACAGACCCGCAGCAAGTGCACCAGGGCCCGACCCAAGGCCCGGGACCGGCTCACCAGCACCCGACCTCGGGGTCCAGCACTTTATCCTGCCACCAGGGACCCTGGGACCGGGGGCGCCTGCTTGCCAAAGAGGGCACCAGAATGTACAAACAGAAGGGAACCAGTCCCATATCGAAGGGTGAGGCCAGCCCTCACCCCCAACCACCTATATAAGGGCCCCAACTACCCTCTTTCATAGGTAACTTGTCTCTCTCCCCGCTTACATACGTGCTCAAGTTATATACATTCCAACTATACTAACTTAGGAATCGGAGAGGAGAAGACCGGCCCGCCCGGTATTCCCCTTAGTAAGCAGGATTGCAGGAGATCAAGTTGGATTCATCTGTATCTACCAGGCCCCCGGGTTTAGGCAGAAACAATTGGCGCCGTCTGTGGGAAGTCAGTTCAAAAAGTTGTGTTGCTCTACCGGAGAGTAGAACTCTATTGATCCTTTGGAGAGGTAGCTACATCTGCAGTCCGAAAGCTATGGAAGGAAGGAAGATAAAAGAAAGCACGGAAGGACCGAAAGGGCGAATTCAGTTCCCCGACCGGGCCCAAGATACAGGGGCTGCGGACGGTGCGAGGTTCGTCCTTTCCCCCGATCGAGACGAAAAGTCGAAAGCGCGAATTCAGTTCCCCGACCCGGCCCGTAACATAAAGGCTGAGGTCGGTGCGAGGTTCTCCCTTTCTCCCATCCAAGACAGGGCTCATGATCGCCGGGAGTCAGAAAACCCCGACCGGTATGGTACGGGAGAAATAAAAAAGATGAAGGCAGAGGTCGAGCGCTTGCGAGAAGAGGGCGATCAAGATCAATTAAGAGCGGAGGCCCGATGCCAGGAATTGAAGGCGGTGAACATTACCCTATTGGCGGCCCTGAAGCGAGATGGCCAGCAGGGCACTCCTCGAGTAGCACCGCGGCCAGCAAGCAAGGCTAGCGAATTCCCGCATCTTGAGGTAGGGCAGGCTACGGGAAGAAGAAAGACCGTGCATGTGACCACGCCACTCTTTTCGGAAGCTCTGAAAAACTCCGGCCCGGCCGAGCCCCCGTACCGCACGGGCCAGGCGTCGAGCGAGCAGGAAAGCTCTACCGCACGGACACTCGAGGCGCTCTCCGCCTCGGTGTCAGACATAAAGGGCCGCATGGAGACCAGCGAGAGGATGGCAGGGCGACCGCGGGGCGGTGCGCGGTTCAACGAACGTATTGGACCTTTCTCGCGCCGGATTAGGGAATCGGGAAGATCTGGAAACCAAAGGCCTCTGAAGTTGACATATTCAGGAACGAGCTGCCCATACCAGCACCTGGACAGTTTTAAGTCACAAGCAGGGACAAGGAGCTACTCGGATGCCATGTGCTGCAACGTATTCCAAGAGACGCTCTCGGGGGAGGCGTTGAATTGGTTCTACGAGCTACCAGTGAACTCAGTCGAAACCTTCGAAAGGTTGGCTGATAAGTTTGTCGGCCAGTTCATCCTCAGAGCCAGGGCATCCCAAACATCAACGATCCTTTTTGACTGCATGCAGACTGACAACGAGCCGCTACGCGCCTTCTTTAACCGGTGGCAAATCGCCACGGCCGGGGTCAGGAACCTGGACAAGCAGATCGCAGGGATGGCCTTCAAGCAGGGTTTAAGACCTGGGAACTTTCGTACAACTTACTAGTGCAGGAGCCGCTGGGGTACGACAAGCTGATGACCGTGGCCGTCAAGTACGCTCAGGCAGAACACGAGACATATGGGGACAAGGCGCCCAAGCGAATATCGGACGACCTACCGCCATCCCGTGGAAGCAAGACCGGGCGGCTAGATCGCAACCGTGCGCTTGCAGCCACCGGGAAAGTAGAGGTACGGGAGGAGTGGCAACCCCGGCGAGGCGGTGACAACGATTCCAGACCAGGGAGAAGACCGCCATTTGTGCACCCGGCACAACCCCAGGCAGCTACGCCAGAAGAGCGACCACCGCGGGCCTTAGCTATTGCGCTAGCAGGAAAACCCCAAGATCTAGCCCTTCGAATTGGTGACCAGAAACCTCAGAAAGTGGTCGTGAACGACCAGGCCCGCTCGAATGACCCCAACAAAGACCGACCGCGAGTTCGGCAGGTAGGAACTATAAGCACCCGCACTCCCGGGGGGATCGAGGTACACTGGAGCATTAACATGATACACGGCGGGGACCATATAGATCGGCTCACCCGGAGCTCAAAGAAGCGGTGTCTAAGATCGATCCGGGGGAAGGAGGTGTACGCCTTCGGAGAAAGAAGCGGCCAAGCCGCTAAAACCGGATGGAACTCGGTCACTTTCTACGAGGAGGAAGAGCCGGAGGATTTGATCCAACCGCACAACGACCCCTTCCTCATTACGGTCCAAATAGACCACTGGATAACCAGTCGTATGCTGATCGATACCAGAGCCTCTGTCAACGTAATGTTCCGAGACGCATACAAAGGGTTGCAGAGAGGAAGGAACAAGTTATCTCAGGATAACGAGCCGCTTATAAGCTTCTCCGGTGAGGTTGTCCAGCCTCTGGGATCGGATTACCTACCGATCATCTTCAGCGAGGGAGACATAACGAAAAAGGAGCATTTGGAGTTCATCATTGTCGACTGCCTATCATCGTACAATGGCATAATCGGTCGGCCAGGGTTATGGAGGCTCAAAACGTTTATAGCCGGCCATATGCTGATGCTGAAGATGCCTTCACCAACCGGAGTTATTACTATACGTGGGGACCAGAGGATCGCCCGTAAGTATTACACAGAGGCCCTGACCCACGGGAGGAAGCGGACCGAGGTCTTCACAACCACTCAGCAGGCGCCAGTGTCGGATCTGAGTATTGACCCCCGTGATGACATCAATTCAAAAAGAGTTAGGTGATTCACCGAAAAGCTGGAGCCACCTTCGGCCGTGGAAGAAACCGAAGCGATCTGCATTTCGGTAGACCACCCGGAGCGAAATGTCGTGATAGGGACGCAGCTCGATCCGGTTGTCAGGTAAGAGCTCATAGCCTTCCTCCGGGACAACAGTTCGGTCTTCGCATGGTCCTACGAGGACATGTCAGGCATATCCCTGGAGGTAGCCGTCCATAAGCTAAATTTATTACCCAACGTTCTCCCGGTGAGGCAGAAGAGGAGGTCCTTCAGTCCGGCAAAGTATGAGGCAATCAGAGAGGAGATACAGAAATTGAAAGGTATAGGTTTCATCCGGGAAGTCCAGTACCCTCGCTGGCTCGCTAACGTGGTCATGGTGCCGAAGAAGGGAACCGGCCAGTGGCGTATGTGCGTGGATTTCACTAACCTGAACCGGGCGTGTCCAAAGGACAGCTTCCCGCTCCCCCGGATTGACTAGCTTATAGATTCCACGTCCGGCTTTAAGATATGCTCAGCTTCATGGACGCTTACGCCGGGTACAATCAGATTAGGATGCACCCGGATGATGAGGAGCACACATCATTCACAACCGACCGAGGTACCTACTGTTATAAGAGGATGTCGTACGGTCTAAAGAATGCCGGGGCCACCTACCAGCGAACGGTGAACCGAATGCTGGAGCAAGAAATGGGTAAAACTGTAGAGGTTTACGTTGATGACATGCTGGTCAAGAGCTTGACTGCAGGGGCCCACGTCCGGGATTTGGCCGTAGTCATCGGTAAGATGTTCAAATTCGGAATGCGCTTAAACCCAAAGAAGTGTATTTTCGGGATTTCAGAAGGCCTGTTCCTAGGCCACATCATCAGCCAGCGAGGGATAGAAGCCAACCCACTGAAGGTCCAGGCAATTTTAGATATGGAAATGCCAGGGGAGAGAAACCAGGTCCAGATGCTGACCGGCCGATTAGCCGCCCTGGCCAGATTCATCTCCCGCCTAACCGACAAGTGCGCCCCGTTCTTCAAGCTGCTCAAGGCACAACAGACCAGGAAAATCCACTGGGCAGCGGAGCATGAAGCGACATTCTAGTCTATCAAGGCATATCTATCTGCAGTGCCTCTCCTATCCAAACTAGTGCCGGGTGAAATGTTATACCTCTACATAGCTGCATCCGCAACGGCCGTCTCCGCGGCTCTCATCAGGAAGGAAGACACGCTCGAACTTCTGGTATACTATGCGGGAAAGGGACTTACTGGAGCCGAGGGCCGGTACCCCGACATAAAGAGATTGGCCCTGGCCTTAATTGTTAGTGCCAGGAAGCTCCGGCACTATTTCCAGGCTCATTCTATCACCTTATATACCAATCACCCTCTGCGGCAGATCCTGCAAAAACCAGACACCAGCGGTAGGCTCGTGCGGTGGGCAGTCGAATTGGGAGAGTTCGACATCACTTATGCTCCGCGAACGGCCATCAAGGGACAGGCAGCTGCGGACTTCATATGTGAGCTCACCCCAATGGCGGTAGAAGCGCACCCCGACCGGTACGAGGACACCGAGGCAGTACGAACCATAAAGACCGAACCAGGCCTCCCTACCGGCTGGAAGCTTTACGTGGACGGCTCCGTAACGACCAAGCGGAGCGGAGCCTGTGTCATGATAACCTCACATGATGGCCAGTCGTACGAGTATGCCTTACGGTTCCTTTTTAGCACCTCTAATAACGCTGCCGAGTATGAGGCCCTCATAGCCGGTTTGCAACTGGCCAAGGAGTTGGGAATCTCGTCCATGGAGATATACAGCGACTCTAGCTTAGTGGTGAACCAGATGAACGGGGTGTTTGAGGTCAAGGATCCCCAGCTGTCCTCCTACCAGGCTTTGGCCAAAACCCTGATTGAGCCGTTCCAGGGCGCCACGATCCAGCACATTCCCCGAGAGGCAAATAGACATGCAGACGCCCTCGCAAGGCTGGCAACCGGAAACTACCCCCCAGAGTACCGGAGAGCAAAAATTGAAACTCTCCAGAAGCCAAGTATAAACAAAACCATCTCCGAGATATTTGCGGTGGAAGAAGCGCCACCAAGCTGGATGGATCCAATAGTCAAGTATTTGACTGACAAAACCAGCCCCCAGGATGCGGTAGAGGCCAAGAGGCTACACCTCCGGTGCGCCCGGTACGGTCTCCTCAATGGCCAGTTGTACCGAAGAGGGCACAGCTTTCCCCAGCTGAGATGTGTGACAAAAGAGGCAGGAGAGGCTATCATGCGAGAGATCCACGAAGGGGTATGCGGTAATCACTCTGGCGCAAGATCATTATCCCACAAGTCGCTCCGAGCGGGGTATTTCTGGTCAGACATGGCGGCAGTATCAAGAAAAATATCAGGCGGCTGCCACAAGTGCCACATGTATGCCTCTGTACATCATGCCCCGGCAATCGCATTATCAATCCTGTTGGCACCATGGCCGTTCGCACAGTGGGGATTAGACATCATTGGCCCTTTCCCAACAGCTGTGGGACAATACAAGTATGCCATCGTGGCAGTGGACTATCAGACTAAGTGGGTCGAGGCAGAACCTATGATAAAGATCACTGAGGAGCGGGTTAAAAAGTTCCTATGGAAGAACATCTACTGCAGGTTCGGGGTACCGCAGACTATTGTCACGGATAATGGGACACAATTCAATAATGCTGATCTTATCCAGTACACAGCCTCGATGGGGACCCGGATGTTGTTCGCCTCAGTGGCACACCCACAGACCAACGGCCAGGTAGAAGCGGTCAACAAGATTATCAAGACCCTTCTCAAAAAGAAGCTAGATGCCAAGAAGGGATGTTGGGTCGAAGAACTCCCCGCGGTGCTATGGGCCATCCGGACAACAGCAGCAGAGGCAACAGGAGAGACCCCGTTCTGCATGGCATTCGGGAGCGAGGCGGTACTCCCTGTAGAGACTGGTATACCCAGCGGCAGGGTCGAGAATTATGACGCCGAAACAAACGCCGAGGGGCTATTGCTCAACCTGGACCTCATTGAGGAGCGCCGCGACCAGACGCATATGCGCAACCAAACCTACAAGCAGCGGATCGCCCGGTACTATGACAGAAGGGTCCGGGAGAGAAAGCTACAAGTCGGGGACTGGGTCATGAAGAAGGTCCAGAAAAAACCGTTGGCCCTAGAACCAACGTGGGAAGGGCCCTACCAGATCACCGCGGCCGTGGGACCGGCAACATTCCACATTATAGACACCGAGGGCATCTATTCCACCCGGCCGTGGAATATCCAGCACCTACGGTTCTACCCTAAGTAATAGCGGTCACAGAGGGACAACAGTGTATTTAGCATCAATATTGCAATACACAGTTACGGCATTAAAGAATAAACTACAGCAGTTACAAGATGTGCATGTACAAGGTAAACAGCTAGCTAGCGCCCCCGGAGCACCCAATCCCTGGCCTGCCACTTTTTAGAGCTTGCTCTTGCTCCACCATCTCGGTTAGGGCTATGTCAGCCTCCATCTGCTCGGCATCAAGCCATCCTTTCTCCCTCCACTCTAGATAGGCATCACTAATGCCCTTTGCCCGGGCCTCATCCAGCATCTCCTCAAGCTCCACCGACTCCCGGAAGTCGTCGACAGCCTTATCGGCCACTTCAGCAAGCTGGGATTCCGTGAGCTTCTCCCTTCCTTGGGCGACTACTGTAACCTGGCTCTGGAGCTCCAAAACCTTCGCCTCCAGCTCCGCAATTCTCCCTTCCCGGGCAACAGCCTGGGTCTGTAGCTCCAAAACCCTCGTCTCCAGCTCCGCGACCCTCCCTTCTCGAGCAGCAGCCTGCCGATCGGCCTCTTCCTTCTCCTGCGAGAGTTCATGGTGCAACCGACCGGTTAGTTCTTTCTCCTGCACGAGCTCGGTGCTCAACCGACCAACCTTCTCTCTTTCCTCCGCAAGCTTGGCTTCCGCCACGTCCACCCGCACGCTCAGCTCCTCCACCCGCCTCTCCAAAACCGCAGCAGCCTCCCCTCTGGGCTCCGCGGCATAAAGGCTATGAACCAGCTGCCAAAGGTAAACAAAGGAACATTAGCTCGTGTCACTCTAGGAGAAAAGGAAGCACAAAAACACTTACCCGAACAGCTAGTTCCACGGGCTTCGTCCTGCTCTCGCCCGATTGTCCAGTCCCAGGGTCCTCCCGGTCAAGTCCCAAGGTTTCGATGGTAGCGACCACGAACCTACCAATACCACCACCGGAACTGCGACTGGCTTCCGGCACCTGAATCCTTCGACCACCCACCTCCATGGCCGGAGCTACCGCCCGCTCGATCGGCCCAGCCGAACTCGACGCCCCGGCGTCAAGCGCCCTTGCCCTCTTTGCCGGAGCTTCACCATGGCTGCTTCGGCGGTGCCCGAACATTTCTGCTTTTTCCCTCTCCCGCGAGGTCCGTACCGCCATCGGTCGCGCCACAGGTTCTAGACCCGAAAGTCCCACAGACCGCCCTTCCCGAATAAAGAGCGGGGAGTTATTCTCACCGCCCGGTCGCCTTCCATAGTGAGCGTCCGGAAACACGAGCGACACCGGCCTGTCATGCTCCCTGCGTTTCTGGGTAGTCGTATCAATAACGGTCTTCGCGGCCGCCTCCCCCGTCTCCATCAATCTCGAGGCTACAAGCTCTTCATCCGGTTCGATAGTCTCCTCAATTTTAAGCCCGAGCCGGGGGGCGTTAGCTGCAAACCGATAAGTCGAGCGGTCAGAATACAAGCAACCATGCAAAAGCGAAGTGCAAGACACCTTACCAGGTTTTCTCCCCATCCCGCATATCTTCAGCACGTTCCATCGGATGAAATTATAGGAGCTCCGGCTCAAATGGTCCCAGCAAGCAAACAACCGGTATAACTGCTGCTTCTCCAAGTCCTCCAGCCGGAACGACTAGTCCCCGATCGATTGATAAGCCCCGGGCACCTGATAGCCCCTCCAAGTACGCTGCCACTTCCCACCGGCCAGCACCACCGACCTCCTCCAGACATCTGAAACCGACGACGGCAGATGCGTGATGGCAGGCCCATATTCCCGCGCGGTAAAGTTCACACAACCGCTGCACTGGGACTTTCTGCAATAGGAGATCTTGTACAGCTCCCGAAATTCATTAACCGTGGGCCAGTCCATATAGCTCAGACTGAACAGGCACCCAAGCCGAAGCAACTGCCTCCACTGGTTGCTCGGAAGCTGGGCTGGGGAAAGCTTTAGTGAGCTCAGCATGTATTGAACAAATCCCGTCAGCGGCAGTGATAGTCCGTGTCGGAACTGATCGTCGAAAACGGCAACCTAGCCCGGTTCCGGGTTACAGGCCAGTTCTCCGGGACGCAGACTTCAAAGTTTAACAGAAGAATCGATGTCCCACTTCGCCCGAAACTCCCTAATCTCTCTTTCATCCATGCTTCTGATTGGCTCGTCACAGAAAATCACCCTATCACCATCCAGCAGCTCATGCCTTCTGGGCCCGCGGCTTGCGCCTCCATAATACGCAGACCTCCCAGACGCCATAACCCTAAACACAAAAATAATTCAGATCTGCAGCAAGGTGGAGGAGGAGAGCAGAGGGCAAAGGGTTTAGGCAAAGTGCGGCAGGAGGATAGCAGAGGGGACAATAAATAGGGCAACAAGAAAAGTAAGGCAACCCCAGCCGTGGATTCCCTCCATCTCAGACCGCTCCCTGCCGACACGTGTCCCAGCATGGATAAGGGATCCCATCCATCATAACTGATGGGACTGATGGGCTCTCCCCTTCATCGCATGTCCGCCACCTGTCCCACTTACAAGCGGCAATTAGGGAGATAGGAGCGAACAACGAGGCGTCTACTCCCCTCGCTTCCCCAGAAAGTCAACTCCGAATCAATCTGGCACCATGGCAGTTCGCGGTTACGATCATTCAACCGGCTACATGGCTTCTTCATTGTATATCTTGAAGACCTCTCACCGGTTGTGATTATCCAACCGCTTCGAGAGCATCTATCCGGGTATGAGCCCTCCTTCTAGCACCATCTTCGTTGCATATCACTGGGGGACTCGTCTCGATATGGCATGTCGCCCGGTCGAGATCCGCCCAGCACTATGGCATTCCACCGGCCGTGTGACATTTAACCCACTCCAAAGCATTCTACCAGCTGTCACCTTCCTTCGCCTACGGGCAGGAACGAGTCAACAACAACTCAAGGCTTCTAAACGCATGGGCTTTATAAACCCGGGCGAGCTTACATCTAACCCATGTACTCTTGTCCAGCAGGATAAAAACCCTGCATCACACTGAACTGTGATACATTTGGGGATACATGGCGAGACTCGTTATCTCAACGCCACTCCACCGGACAGATTGTTTCTCTAACACAGAACAAGTCTCCCCGCAGGTTAACAAACATGCACATTACCTCAACGCTTAACCAACAAAAGCTGAGAAGAACTAGCAAGTGTTAACCGATGCCTCGGTACGGCCGTAACACTCTCCGGGGTACCTGTTGGCTTAGTCCACGCACCAACAGGCCCTCCCGCAGGCTAGCATCTCCGGGCCTCGTCTCGATATGGCAGGACGCCAGGTCGAGGTCCCGTAAACTCCGCCTCGCACCGATATGGCAGAACGCCCGGTCGAGGTCCAGTCTGCAAGTTCATCCGGGACTCGTCTCGATATGGCAGGACGCCCGGTCGAGGTCCCGTGAACTCCGCCTCGCACCGATATGGTAGAACGCCCGGTCGAGGTCCAGTCTGCAAGTTCATCCGGGACTCGTCTCGATATGGCAGGACGCCCGGTCGAGGTCCCGTGAACTCCGCCTCGCACCGATATGGCAGAACGCCCGGTCGAGGTCCAGTCTGCAAGTTCATCCCGGACTCGTCTCGATATGGCAGGACGCCCGGTCGAGGTCCCGTGAACCCCACTCCATGCTCATAGCACCACAACACTTAAGCACAGTACTACTTATATTACAAACGTACTTATAAACTATTACTTACCATCGGTAACAGGTACTCACCTCGGTCACGCCCAATCTTCAACGCGGACTTGGAGGACTGGGCACCGTTAGGTTGGTAACCCTGCAGGTCTGCGGGACAAGAGCAAGACAGATTTAAGTCCCCATTCAAGATTGCACTTGACCGGGAACTTGGGGGACTTGTTGACAGTAGCCGCAGAGAGGCTACAGCAGGCCCACAGACCAGCAGCAAGTGCACCAGGGCCCGGCCCAAGGCCCGGGACCGGCTCACAAGCACCCGGCCTCGGGGTCCAGCACTTTATCCTGTCACCAGGGACCCTGGGACCGGGGGCGCCTACCTGCCAAAGAGGGCACCAGAATGTACAAACAGAAGGGAACCAGTCCCACATCGAAAGGTGAGGCCAGCCCTCACCCCCAACCACCTATATAAGGGCCCCAACTACCCTCTTTAATAGGTAACTTGTCTCTCTCCCCGCTTACATACGTGCTCAAGTTATATACATTCCAACTATACTAACTTAGGCATCGGAGAGGAGAAGACCGGCCCACCCGGTATTCCCCTTAGTAAGCAGGATTGCAGGAGATCAAGTTGGATTCATCTGTATCTACCAGGCCCCCGGGTTTAGGCAGAAACATGTATATATAAACCAAAGAAAGAGAGAAAAGTTCGACGGGACACCCACCGGGTTTCTTCCCCAACCCACATATCTCCAGGACGTTCCGCCGGATAAAGTTGTACGAGCTCCGGCTCATGGCGTCCCAACAGCCAAAAATACGAGCTATCTGCCGGCTCTCCACATCGGTCAGCCTGTACGACTGATCCCCGATAACTTGGTAAGCCCCCGGGACGCGGTAAAACCTCGAGTTACGCTGCCACCTCCCCCCAACCATCACCACCTGGTTCCTCCACCCGTGTACGGTCCAGGACGGCACATGAGTGATGGCCGGATTACAATCTCGCTCACCAAAGGTCACGCAACCGCTGGAGTTTGTCTTTCTGCTGTAAAAAATCTTGTACAGCGCTCTGAATTCGTTAACCGTGGGCCACCCCATATTGCAAATACTGTACAAGTACCCGAGGCTGAGCAGTTGCCTCCATTGATTGCGAGGAAGTTGGGCGGGAAAAAGGTTTATTATGCTCAACACGTACTGAACAAACTGAGGCAGTGGAAGAGAGAGGCCGTGACGCATCTGGTCCTCAAACACGGTAACCTAACCTTCCTCCGGGTTGCAGGCCAGTTCACCAGGATAGAGCGCCCGGAGCCTTATCTACCAATCAGTACTCCACCTCGCCCGGAAGTCCTCTATCTCGCCAGGGGTTATGCTGCGGCCAGGCTCATTGCAAAAAATAGTCATCCCACCGTCTGATATAGGTTGCGTTTGGGAGGGCTTTTTAGCTCCCCTGCTTATAAGCCATGGGCATTAAAGTGTTTGGTAAACTCAGCTGGAGCAGCTTTTAAGAAAAGCTCTGGCTTTTTTTCTCTTAAAAGCAGAAGTAGGAGAACCCCAACTTCCGAAAGCCGGCTTCTGCTTATGGGTACTGTAGCAGGTACTGTAGTTAAATGAATTTTTTCGAAATACCATTTGTTGCCCCTAACCTTCTGCTCCTCTCTCTTGCCTTCTGCTCCTCTCTCCGCCATCGTCTTCTGCTTCTCTCTCCGCCATCACCTTCTCCCTCGACTCCGTCCTCCCCACCCACCTCGAGGCGTCGTCGTGGAGGGCTGGAGACCACCGTTGAGCTAGAGGGCGGCGCTGGGCTCGGCTACTGCAGCGCCAATCGAGAGAGGGACGTCGGTGAGGGAACCAACAATGGATTCGATGGGCTGAGGGTTCGCTAGCCAGACGGACCGCATCGAGGTTGAGCAGCTTCGAGGCGGGGAGGCGTCAGAGGAGGCTCGACCAGCGATGAGGAAGGACGCCGGCGAGGGAGACGATCGCATGGGTGCCCAGAGCAAATATCTGGGTACCCTGAGCATATTCATTCTCTGCCGACAAAGAGGTCGTCGGCAGGGTTTAACTTTGCTTTTTCCGACAAAAGGTTGTCGGCAGAACTTGGGGCCCTAGGAATTTTTTTTTCTTTCTTTCGACGAAGAGGTTGTCGGTAGAAGAATTTTTGGAATTTTTTTGCGACGTTAGTGTTGTAACAGATGTAAGAAAAAACACAGATTTACGTGGTTCACTAACAAAGTGTTAGCTACGTCCAGAGCATAACAAAGTGTTAGCGAGATCCCCGACACTGTCAGTACTACCGGATGACAGGTTCAAAGCATAAGCTAACAGTTAGAGAGATGTAGCCGATAAAAATTGAATCTAACTACTCAATTCTCGTCAGTTACATTGACGAAGGCACACAATTTTTTTTTCCTTCTACAATTTCACCATAATGATTTGTAATTAATTATATTTAGAAAAAAATTCATTTAAGTATAAATAAAGATTTAATTAGCCATAAAATTAAAAATTATTAGGTATTACCATTTAATTAAAGTTAAAATTTCTTTCATGTCTAAATTGGTCATTTACAGACAAAAAGCACAAGCCAACTTTCAGTTTACCAAATAGTTTGCCAATGTCTTTTTCACCAAAAGCACCTAAAAAAACCAAGTTACCAAACACTCAGCCACTTTGCTTTCAGCCGCTTATTTTTAAAAAAAAAAAACAGAAGCCAGCTTTTCTGTAAAGCCCAGCTGCACCAAACATACCCATAGTGTGCTGACTTGCTCGCCCTATCACACTATCGGCGGCACCCAGCGTGGCGGGATTTACGGGGTTACCTGACTCTCTAGATTCCAGGTCTAACCGAGGAACGAAATTTGCTGCAGGGGTTGAGATCGCCTTTTGCGGATATGTTCTCTGAACAGGTCCTCGGCGCATGGACAGAATAGGCAGAGCAGAGGGAAGATTGAAGAATCTTATAGGCGGCACAACCAACCCCTGAATCCCTCCCCCCCCAAAAGCAATTAGGGTATTCCAAAGGCCAAGGCAATCACAGCCGCAGATCTCAGCCAAAGAGGTCAGTCCACGTAACTCACCATGGACACCTCGACAATCCCCCAGCTGTCAGATGACAAGATTGAGGGACTACATCACTTAAAACATCACAGTACTACAACAGCCACCTGTCTTACATATAGAGCCCGACGGCTCCAAGCCTACGTTTTACCTCGCCACCAGCCGAATGACTAAAGCCAATTGACAACGCCTCGGTATTCCCCGGAAGAACTCTTCCTCTAACCCAGGAGACCTCTTTCCACAGGCTAGAAACCCTGCATAGTTATTATTGTTACCCCGGAAATAATCCAACAAGTACGGGGCAATTTAACATATATCACAACGGTACGGGACATTCCACCGATTGAACTTATTCCACATTTACAGCCAAAACAAAAAGCGTCTTGGTATCCCACCGGGAGAAGTCTTCCTCTAGCACAGGAAACATCTTCTCGCAGGCCAAAAACCCTGCAGCAATACTATGTACAGGCTAGGATATTCCAACCGTAGTGCCTGCGCCAGTTCGAGGTTTCCTCGTCCCCAGCCCATTCAGATTCGCCTATTGGATGCGGTATTGGACCGGCCATGATGACACTCGCTTATCGCTCTCCTATGGAATAACCGGTTCAGCGAACTGAGACATTTCTACGGACAGCTGTGTACGACCTAAACAGATCCAATATACCACCGGGCATTATAAACCCGGGAGACTTGTTCCTCTAACACATGACAACTCTTCACACAAGCTAAAAACCCTGCATACATCCCACCTGCAGGAACAAATGCAGCGACGTGGGGACGGCTACCAAGGAATACTCCGGGCCAAGCCACCCACCGGGAGACTTGATCCAATCATACAGGACAACTCTTCCTATAGGCTAAAAACCTTGCACATACCTCACACCTGTATGGCCAAAGGGTATGAAACGATCGGGGATGTCTCCGGTACCAACACTGGACCGCTTCACCCTGGGAGACTTGATCCTCTCATACATGACAACTCTTCCCACAGGCTAAAAACCCTGCACATCCTATATGCCTGCAAGAACAAGAGGCTGTGTGACACGTAGGGACGGCTGCCCAGGATCCGTCAGGACCCCGCCACCCACCCGGAACTCCTATAAAGGGCACCTTCCCCGGTTATACACTTTCACCTCGCCATCCACCGCTTTAGTCAACCGGTACCCTTTGCGGCTACGGTACTAAAATGTGGGGGACTCGATCATCCCATTCGCTATCTTCATCGGGTTCTCCCGGAACATAGAACGGCGGATTTCAACGTCACATCATCTCATTTGCTATCTTCACCGGGTTTTCCCCGAACATAGCATGGCGGATTTCAACGCCACATTATCATCTCACGTACTACATCTTGTACCCATATGCAACTGTCGGCATCAACATCATAACCATGCACTCATCACATTATGCATCATCATAACAGGTTTATCCGAACACCCGACCAAGCCCAATCTTAAACGCGGACTTGGGGGGCTAGGGTACCCGTGGGTAAGTACCACAGCGGGTCTGCGGGCCCGTAAAGGAAGACATATTTAAGTCCCCATTCAAGATGGCACCACTACCAGATCTGAGTGAATAGCCGACGAAAAAAATTTCGTCGGCTATGCCAATTTTTCGTCGGCTATACCTTCTACCGACGAAATTTTCGTCGGCTATAATTCGTCGGAAAAACCCCGTCGGCTATACCAATGGCCGACGAAAAAAACCAATTCGTCGGCTATAGTAGAGTATGGCCGACGAACTTACCGACGAAAATATTTTTTGTCGGCCAAACCTGGGAGAAATTGCCGACGAATTTCGTCGGGTATTTTCGAGTATGGCCGACGAAATTCATTAACTATAGCCGACGAAATTCGTCGGCTATATGTTCTAAACTATAGCCGACGATTTTATGTATTTCGTCGGTTATTTTGTCGAAGTATATTAATATTTTAATAGGTATTAATTAGTTATAGCCGACGAAATAAGGTAATTTTCGTAGGCTATAAGACTTATAGCCGACGAAAATTGGTAAAAATCGTCGGCTATAGTGCTTATAGCGACGAAATAATGCAAAAATCGTCAGCTATTCTTACATTTGGTGAAAAAAAATTAAATTATTTTCTAAATTACCATTCCAAGCAACCTGCAAATCACAAAAACAGTCCATACATTTGCACCAACAAGAAACACGTCTAAATGACTTATTATTTAATTCGTTCCAATATACATAACATATAACGTAACCCTACTAATCATCACCTAAACCACTAAAGTCCACCACGTCATCTCCAGCATCCTGCTCTCCATCATGCTCGTCATCCACGGGAGGTTGAGGCATTGGAGGTTCAACTAACGGCTGAAACGGGGGCGGGGATTCAAGGTTTTGTTGTTGTGCCGCGAACATTTCCATCCACCAGTTTTGTTGGCCGGCGTAGTTGTGTTGCCGAATTCTCTCGCATTCAGCATACCAACTGGACAGATCGAAATAATACTGCTGTGTTCTGCGGTGTTGCTCCTGTGATCTGCGTTGTTCCTCCTGTGATCTCTGGAACTCGGCCGCCAACCTTGCATTTTCTTCTGCCAATCGCTGCACTTCCCCCCTCATCTGTTGGCTCTCCCCGCCTCCCTTCTTTTGACCTCCCTTAGTGGTCTTCAGAAGCCCTAGTCCAGAACTTCCCAAACCCCGGCAGTAGTAGTTGTTTGACCAGTTTGGGAAGGCTGCGTCGAACATCCTCGCTGCCGTTTGGACATTGGACCGGTCGACCCGGCGCAGGGCTTCTTCCAGATCTGCCTCTGAAATGTTCGGTTGTGTTTCCCGAACTACTTGCTGGAACACCTCTTCTTCGGCCCGGTTGACCCTCTCCTAATTGGACGGGAAAAAAAAGAATTAATATTCTAACAAATATATAATTAAGTAAAATTGATAATTAAAATTTTAAAACCGTAATGAACGACTTACGAGCTGTTCTGTCGCTTGTGGATAAGCGACCTTGAACGTCTCCACGTACGGGTTGCTATCAGGATGATCTCTAAGCGCCTCCTCCTGATATTGTGCAAACGGCCTAGAACCAGCATGATGGGGGGTTGTGTTGCGGCGGCGGTTCGCAGAGTTTATGCGAGACCGTTCCTTCAAACAAATAATAAAATATTAAAAAAATACATAAAAAAATATTAGTGTAATAATTATAAAATAATTAAACTAATAATTAAAATTTTAACAAAATAAACATTTGTAGTGAAGTTTAGTATTTACCTGCATAACTGGGTTGTTGAAGTCTACTGTCTTCAACCAACGCCACTCGTACTCCCTGAACATGAACTCTCTGGGAGTACCCATACGACCACGGTTGTCGTATTCGTTATAGTGGGAACGGAGCTCGTTCTTCCACTCTTTGAACCTACGAAAAAAACAAAAGTGCATTACAAATATTATTAATATCATAAAATATTAAGAATTATAAGATGGTCAGGGATTCCCAACGTACCTCGAGTTCTGCACGGTGTCCGCCCAATCCCGCTTGTGTTCGGCAATCTCGAAGAATGTCTGAAAAATAATATTTTATTAGTTTTACAATTGTAATAATACCGAAAATTATTAAATATTACGATAAATAAATTAAATTTTTTAAATTACTCACCGACGCGGCGTTGTTCACCTCCCTCTTTATCTCTTCGGGCACATCAGCTCACCGGGTCCACAACATAGGGACTCTGTCCCTAATCAGTGCCCCAACGCAACCCGAGTAGTCGCGTTTTTTCTTCCCCTGAACCTCCTGATTAGGAGGTTCGTTGATCTGAATCCTCCCGCTGCGCTCAACAGTTATCCTGAGCGTGTCAAAACATATGACACCTCTCGTATTCCTCCGTGAACTGCTAGCGGCTGTCCCTATCACAAAAATGACGATTGGTTAATAAAATTAAATATTAGTGCGTTAATTTTAATAAAACATTTAATTAATAAAATCAAATGTTACCTGAACTAGATGACTCGTCTGTCGACTTTCCTTTTCTCCTCGCCGAAATAAGGTGGTCAGGGTTCTCAAATGGCTGCTGCTGGTATGCCTCTGCAGCACTCACGTACTGAGGCATATCAGGCCATATGGGCACACCATGATAGTCGACCTCCGGTATCGCCGGAATGTTGTACGGGAGGTAGAGCTGGTTTGGGAGAGTAGGAGCCTCAGTCGAGTCGGCAGCAGACGTCGTCGGACTCCTCATCGGCTCCCGATGAACGTCAGGCATACGAACCTGAGGAACGTCTGCAGCTATCTCGTCCTGAAATAGCTGCCAACTAAACCTCGGAGCATCTGGCCCGACAGGCGGAAGTGAACTGCTCGACGGCCGCCACGCCTGGAGAAGGGTCTGGTGCCGAGAACTCACACTCCTCCGCGGCTGGGATGAATCCACAGTCCTCCGCGGCTGGGAGGAATCCACACTCCTCCGCGGCTGGCTGGTGGTCCTCTCAGGCTGGCTAAGGGTCCTGTCGGAGTCTGCGGAACCGGCGGAACTTCCAGAACCTCTCGATCTGGAACGACGGCCTCCGAAGAACTGTCTGAATGCATCGGCCATCTGCAGCCGCGGCCATTTTAAATAATACTAACCATTAACCTAAATATAACTATTTATATACAAATATAACTATATTTCTTTATTAATATATATATATAATTAGACTACTAATTTATATATATATAATTAATTTAACAATTTATATAATTAAAATTAAATATATAACAATTTATATACCTAAATTATAACAAATATATAACAATTAAATTTATTAACAAATATATAACAAATATATAACAATTTATATAATTAAAATTAAATATATAACAAATTATTTACCTAAATTATAACAAATATAATTAATTTATTAACAAATATATAACAAATATATAACAATTTATATAATTAAAATTAAATATAATTAAGCTATATATATAATTAAGCTAAATTATACAATTAAGTTACCAATTTATATAATTAAACAACCAATTTATACGTATAAATTATACAATTACATCTAAATTATACAATTAAAATAAATTTTAAAAAAATTACCTAAATTAACATAAATACCTAAATTATACCTAAATTAACATAAATACCTAAATTATACCTAAATTAACATAAATACTTAAATTAACAATTACATCTAAATTAACATAAATACATAAATAAATTATATCTAAATTTACATAAATAATTAAATAAATTATATCTAAATTAACATAAATAAATTAACCTAAATTAACATAAATAAATTAACCTAAATTAACATATTTAAATTAAAATAATTTAAAAAAAAAAATTACCGGATCGGATGGAGGAGGAGGAGAGTGGCCGGAGGAGGAGGAGGACAGTGGCCGGATCGGATGGAGGAGGAGGAGGAGCAGAGCGGCGGTGCGACGCAATCTGAATTGCTGCGGAGGTGTACGGAGGAGGAGAAATATGAAAAATGCAGAAAATGGAGGCTAGGGTTCGGCAGTTTCAGACTTATACCCGACAGAATAGCCGACAATTAAAAAAGATTTCGTCGACTATTCTTTACTATAGCCGACGAAATCTTTAATATCGTCGGCTATACTTTGAATGTCGTCGGCTATTCTTTGAATGTCGTCGGCTATACTTTAGGCGCTCAGCAGCTGTCCGATCTCCCCCATCCAACGGCGGACAATGAAAAGGCGCGGATCGCAAGAGTTTAGCCGACGAAATTAAATATTTCGTCGGTTATTCTTTGGACAATCAGCAGCCGTTGGATCTGAGACATCCAACGGCGGACAATAAGCGGATCGCAAGAGTTTAGCCGACGAAATAGACTTTTCGTCGGCTAAACCTTTGGTCAAACAGCGAAGTCAAACCTCTAAATGCTTTAAAACGGAAATTGGCCTGTCTAAATGACGTTTTTTTTGCCTGATCTTCAACAGAGAATAGTTTCTAATCGATGAGACGCGACTAATCGTATAAAAATTTTCCTCAAAATATTTACCGACCGTCAGGCTACCCATAGAAAAACGGAAGTAAAAAACAGTTAACCGCAACATTCGGCACACAGATTTTGTCGGAATCTTCTCATTTTTCAACCGTAGACGTATTTCAATATTTCGGTCATATCTTATTTCACGACACATTTGCATTTGAAGAGTCTACGTATAGTAACTATTTGAAACTATACATTCACTTAAACACTTGGTAAACAAGTTAAGGAACATTAGTGCATATGTTCCGATTTTGAATCTAAAAGTTTGGAAAATCTATTCCAACCGTCAGTTATCACCGTTAAGATTAAATACATGTAAGAAAACAAAAATCCAACTACATCTGACAACGTTAAAGGCTCGATCGGGACGGTCAACCGGGTGAGTCAACCCTTTAAACGCTTAGAAATGGTAATTGGCCTGTCTAAATGACGTTTTTTGGCCTGACCTTCAACAGATAATAGTTTCTAATCGATGAGACGCGACTAATCGTATAAAAATTTTCCTCAAAATATTTACCGAACGTCAGGCTACCCATAGGAAAACGGAAGTAAAAAACAGTTAACCGCAACATTCGGCACACAGATTTTGTCGGAATCTTCTCATTTTTCAACCCTAGACGTATTTCAATATTTCGGTCATATCTTATTTCACGACGCATTTGCATTTGAAGAGTCTACGTATAGTAACTATTTGAAACTATACATTCACTTAAACACTTGGTAAACAAGTTAAGGAACGTTAGTGCATATGTTCCGATTTTGAATCTAAAAGTTTGGAAAATCTATTCCAACCGTCAGATATCACCGTTAAGATTAAATACATGTATGAAAAAAAATCCAACTACATCTGACAACGTTAAAAGCTCGATCGGGACGGTCAACCGGGTGAGTCAACCCTTTAAACGCTTAGAAATGGTAATTGGCCTGTCTAAATGACGTTTTTTGGCCTGACCTTCAACAGATAATAGTTTCAAATGGATGAGACGCAACTAATCGTATAAAAATTTTCCTCAAAATATTTACCGACCGTCAGACTACCCATAGGAAAACGGAAATAAAAAACAGTTAACCGCAACATTCGGCACACAGATTTTGTCGGAATCTTCTCATTTTTCAACCGTAGACGTATTTCAATATTTCGGGCATATCTTATTTCACGACACATTTTCATTTGAAGGATGAAGCAATAGTTTGTCGATAGTGATAGAAAATGGAAGCTGCTGTTTTTTTGTTTTTTTTTTTAATCATAGCCGACGAAATCAAACCTAGTACTCGTCGGCTATACTTTGGTCGTTTTCTATCAAAAAAAATATTTATTTTTCAATAAAATTATGGCCGACGAAATAATGAATTTTTCGTCGGCTATTGTGATAATGGCCGACGAAATAATGAATGGTTCGTCGGCTATTCTTTGAATAGCCGCGACGAAATAATGCATTTTTCGTCGGCTATTCTGTGAAAAAAATAAAAAAATATGTGGTGTTACACCTCCCGTATGCCTATGTCCTGTTCATATATAACCAAGATTGAACGTAAAAAAACAGAAACCCAACAGTCAACATATTTCAAAAATTTTTTTAAGGGGTTTGGAACCCAGCCTAGCTGGGAGGCTCATCCCCACGCCCGTTCATTAGAAATGATCGAGTGGATTACAAATGAAAGGATTACATCATCTAAATTACTTAATCCGTCGGATTGTAATCGGAATCATCGGATGAGTCTTCTTCGGTTTCTGAATTGCTCGATAGGGGTAATCTATGTCGTTCCTCACCACTAGAGTCCTCGTTAGTTTCTTCATTAGGATCAACATCAACAAGCAGTGGCTCTTCACGTCGAATTCGCACCGGCGTGTCTAGGCGAATAAAAGAGGAGTCAGGAATACCGTTTGAGTTGGGCTCTTGATACGCGGTGCCCCCTTCCTCGTTCTCTTCAGCCACTCCAAATGTAGACGCCCGGTAAATGTTGCGATGGTGGATAGTGTTGACTACTTTCCACGGGTCACCCTTGGCGAGATCATCAAGATAAAACACTTGTTTCACCCATGTGGCTAAAACGAACGGGTCGTCCTCATACCATGATGTACTAGTGTTCACAGAAGTTATGCCGTATTGATCGGTTTTCATGTTCTGCGGCCGTGTGTCAAACTATCTACACTTGAAAAGGTGCACTTTCATACCTTCCCCATAATGCAGTTCCACAATTGAATGGAGAACACCGTAATAGTCAACTCCATCATCCCCACCATGTGCCATAACCCCTGAATTTTATGTTTTCAGTCTGAGGTCTCTCTCTTCACATCGAAATAACACACCATTCACCTTGCACGTCGCATAAACTTTTGAATAGACCGGCCTCATCGCTAAAAGTCTGAATTCGTGCGACCAATTTGGGTGATTATCATTTTTAATAAGGTCCATCTGCAACCATTAGAATCAACTATAAATATGAATAAATATACACAATAATATATAAACACGTATAGAATAGTATTAAAGTTACGTACCCAGCGGCCGAAATACTCTGCGAATGTCCGGTTGTGGTAATCGACATCACCTCCTACTTGTTCACAGTGTAGATGTATGTTCTTCTAAAACTGAACTTCTGGATAGTTGATTAGTACCCACCAATGTGCAATGGCTACCTCATAATCTTTCAACTTGTAGGAAACTGGCATGTTTCCACCGAGTACAACATCGTCGGAGAGTATGGAAAGATTGAACTGTGAAGGTACATCTTCCGGTAAGCTTTCCTGTAACGCTCCTAAATACAGCTTCATGTAGGTGACGCACTCGTGCGCAATATATGCTTCAGCTATACATCCTTCAGGTGCGGATCTGTGGACGGGAGCCGAAGCTCGCATGCAATAATAAACCCTACAAAATATCGTTAGTAGTATGAGCAAGTAGGGATCGTTCTAGCCGGGGATTAAGGGTACCTGAGATATGAAATTGTTAGACAAACATATATACATATATACATCAAACACGTCACAATTATGGGGGATAGTGGTTCGGCAGCAATGCTGCCCACGTACTAGGCACGGCAACAGAATTTAAATGTTGAAAATAAATCCTAAGTCTACTATTTACAAGGTTGATCGACATTCTTCCACAAAGCACTAACACAAAAGCAATCAAAACACATAACAAACAAGCAAGTAGGACTCTCGGCAAAGTATTAAAGCGTTCTAGACTCAACTTAACTCCAACCCAATTAGCTCCTAACCGGCTACTAATTGATTAAGACTCCTCAAGTATTTTAAGTGACTAACCGCCTAACCTTAAAATTATACTAGTCATCTTTGAATATTCTAACCGACGTAAACAAACATGACAAGTAATTAAGCACAGAATCTTTTTCTTTAGTTGGAAACAAGTCAATAGAGTAAGGTTGTCAATCATCTCTTCAACAAGCATGTCCATTTAAATTACTCTAACCCTTGTGAAAAACAACACAAACTAAGTAACTCGTTGATTACTTAATCTATATTAAATTTTTCGGCTAATGAGATTAATAATCTACGCATTGCACTTACATAGGCTACTAATCTTTAAGCACACGAATTCAAAGAACAAGTCAAGAAAACCCTAAAATCAGTTTAACACATGTTATTGCCGATTATCCTAATTACTAATTCACTACATATTTTCCTTACTCTTTAGCATGCAATCCATATTCTTACATCTAAAACCTTACTTGAAGATAAAGAAAACAAATTATCATGCAAATCATAAAACCAAACTTCAATCCAATTCATACATAGACATAAAAAATTGAAACCAAGAATTCATGCTAACTTTATAGACAAAGTTTAACATAACTACACAAAAATTTACAAAGCCAAGAGTAGGGATTGGATCACACATTAGAAACCGTGAAGACTTCGTCGTGTAAGGATCCGTGGATGATGGTGCTCGGATGGGCTGCTGCTCGGCAGTAAAGGTATCGCCAGCAAGGGATCAAAGTTTCGGCAGGAAACTTTGGTGTGGTGGTGGTGGTTTTGGCTAGGGTTTTTGTGTAGGATTCTTGGGAAATTTAGGTAGAGCTTTGGCTAGATTTTTGCTTTGGAATGTGACCGTTTTTATGATGGAAGCAGGCTTCTATATATAGGAGAAAAGGTCTGTGCAGTTTGAAGCTTTTCCTTGTTCAAATCGGCAAAGAAATCTTCAGTAAATAAGGTTTCCCAATCCAAGTTGGCATAGGCTTTTCTTTCCGTATCGAACAAAGAAACCTTGCTTGGTCAACTTATAATTTCTTCTTGGCCGTTTCATAGCTCTTTGGAATGATTTGGCACGCTCGCAGCCGCTTGATGACAATACAGGAAATTCCTCTCTGCTCGCGAGTACAGACTTTGCTAGTATCGGGTACTGGCGAGGCTAATCTGGGTGGCGAGGCTAGGCTTCTGGCGATAGCGCGAACATGCATGCAGGCATGTGCGGATGGTTGGCGAGCGGACATGTACTAGCTGGTGAGCTGACCAGTTCTGCTGAATCTGCTGGCGGATGAAGCTTGGCGGATGCAATTTGGCGGATGAGCTTCTGGCGAGCAAGATCGTTGTCGAGCGAGCAAGGGCTTGGCGAATGAGACCTGGCGGATGATACCTTTGTGTCTTCAGTCGAGTATAACTTTTTCTTCGATGCTCTGATTGATTCGATTTCAAATCTCAGATAAACTAGACACAAATTGCCATCTCCCCATAAAACAGTTTGATCAAAATCCTTGTGAATTGTCGGGAATGAGTTTTCGAAGTTGGGACACAGTCCCAGGAAAATCCTGGAAGTCCCTGGATTGGAATGCTCGGACTGCCGTTTTGCAGCCAACTTTTGGGTGACTTCCCGAACTCCGATTGATCTGAAATTTTAACACAACATTCCTCAGCATATGAATATTAAGCACGCCAAATTTCATAGAATTTGGACAAGGATAGATCATATTTGTACTTGTCACAAAATCACGAAAAAGACATATTTTGCATTATTTTCCAGTTTTCTCAAACTTAGTCATTTTTCGGATTCTTAACCATATTTCACCAAAACTCAACCAAAATGACACTAACTACATTATGACTCTATCTTAGATAAATAAGGGTTAAACAAAGCATAAATGAGGGCATAAGCATATAATATCGTCGCACATTGTGCTCCTATCAACTACCCCACACTTATCCTTTGCTAGTCCCTTAGCAAACTAAATTAAACTAGACTCTAAACAAACTATTGCCCCTAACAATTTGTCTCAGGCTCGTATGTACACATAGCTTTCAAGTTAAATGCATGAGAATGCTAAGCACGAAAATTCCAAGTTTCATGAACATGTGACATCAATATAAACATATAAGAGCAAAAAGGTAAGCATGTAAGCATGTTAAAGCTAATCCAATCCTCCTCACTAGGCATACTCTCTTCTTTTCTCTCGAAGCATGGTTATTCACTCATTAGTATATGCAAGTGAAAGATAATGAATTACAAAGAGTAACTTGCATATGTCATGAAACGAAAGCACTTTGTGAAATTTAATGGAAAAACCTCATATGATAACTATATGCACCAATGAACCAAAACCATATGCTTACTCTTGAGATAATCTCCACAATCAAATTTAACCATCTTAAGAATCATGAAAAGATCAATAAAAGGGTTGTAATGGGGCTTGGCTAAGAGGTATTCGAAATTTAGATAAGGAGGCTCAAAAACGTCACCGTGGCATTTGGCAAAGCTCGAATCTCCTTATGTCTTCTCGCCGAAAGGGTCAAATTTCATCTTGTTGGACCCATACTTCATTCTTTTCCTCCCATAACATAGTGCATACGAACAAAGGTCAAAATATAACAATGCTAGACCTTCACATGCAAACAAAACTCCAAATTCACAACACTTTTCAAGACTAGACTTAGCAACTTTCTTTTGAAACCGTGCCTACACATTTTCTTTTATTTCGGACTTGAGTTTTTTTTTTTTTTTTTTTTTTTCTGTCCGATTCCAATTTTTCTTCTTTTTTTGTTTTTTGTTTTTTTTTTTTTCATAGGCACGGCTCACATACAATTTTTCACAATTTTTTAGCTAAGTCTACCCCACACTTGTTCTTCTTCATCACTTCACGCAAAAACTCCTTCAAAAAATCAAGCTTTGTCGACACACAATGGTCAAGACATCACTATACTAAGTTCATGGAAAGTGTTTAAGGGTGATGAAAGAAAAGGCTAATCGTAGGCTCAAAGGGGTTTTCTAAGGAGTCCCACGACGGGCACAAATAGGGCACATGCTTTATTTGGCAATGGTGGTAAACCTAAATGATCTTTATTCAATCACATTCAAAATCAAGGTATTTTATGATATAAACGTTTCGAAAATCAACAAAAGTAAGTTCTAGCATACTAGAGTTCATTAAAAAGCTATGGCACATAGTCATCGAATATGCAAAGAATTATGAGGTTTCATGCTTCCTACGAATCTATCGAATTTTATCTTTTATCACTCAAGAAGAAAACAATTTGGCACAAAAGCTCACATAGGTTATTATGGAAATAAACTAGCTAAAACATGCATGCTTCGTTAATCAACAAGTCCTACATGCTCCTACCAATGCACAAAATCCATGAAACTTACAATTTTAAAGGTATGCACAACCATCATCTATGTATGCAAAGAGGAGAAAAACATCATTGACATATTAGGGGCATCCTAAGACTCGAAACAAACAAATTTAAACACTCTATTTTTGTGGAACAATTTTCTGAATTTTTCTTTTCTAAACTAAGCACACAAAAAGCAAAAACAAAAACGGAACATGCTATCCCACCCCACACTTAGAAAATTACATTGCCCTCAATGTAAGCACAAAACAATATCAACGAATTTCCTAAGCATGCAATCGACTAACATATTCCAACATATCATCACAACTCAAAGAAAAAGAGAAGGGTTAAGAAATTTCAAACTCGCGGTGATGGCTCCTTCACTTTTCTTTGATCGAATTGGGTTGCCTCCCAAGTAGCGCTTTGTGTTTATAGTCCATTACTTAGACTTTTCACCATGTGTTGCATGTGTTCATCGTGCTCCAAAACATCCCAAATCGGCAAGAAGAAGATCAATGAGAAGAGTGTTGCATAGTGTATCCGATGCTTGGTTTTCCTGCGTGTCCGGTGCGGGTGGCGTGTCCGAAGGCGTGTCATCCCTGTGCTCGGCCTTGTGTGGCCGTGTGTCAACCCTGCCGGCAATGGCAGGTCCGGCAGGGGGTGGTGGTGCAGCTGTTCCAGGGTGCTCCTGCTCGGCAGCTTGAATTGTGGCCGGTGTTGTGGAGGTAGATGGTGTTCGGATGGCACATGGTGGATCGGCAAATGGTGGTGAATCATGGACATCGGTTTCATTATTTAGGGCCTCAAATGGCTCGTAGTAAGGCTTGAGTCTATGTCCATTTACCTTGAATATGTTTCCCGTAACTTCATTCCGAATGTCTATAGCTCCATGTGGAAACACTTGAAGAACAATGAATGGTCCAATCCAACGAGAGCGCAACTTACCCGAAAAAAAGCTTGAGTCGTGAATGATACAAGAGAACTTTTTGACCAACTTCAAACTTCTTCCGTCGAAGCATCTTATCATGAGCAACCTTAGCCTTTTGCTTGTAAATCCATGCGGCTTCATAAGCTTCATTCCGTATTTCTTCAAGTTCGTTGAGTTGAAGCTTCCTATGAAGGCCGGCCTCATCAATGCTCATGTTAAAGGCCTTAACCGCCCACCATGCTCTATGCTCAAGTTCAACCGGTAAGTGACATGCTTTGCCATATGTTAACCGAAAAGGTGACATACCTATCGGTGTCTTGTATGCGGTCCTATAAGCCCATAAAGCATCATCGAGACGATCACTCCAATCCTTCCTTGAAGGTCCAACGGTTTTCTCCAAAATTTGCTTGATCTCTCGATTACTTACCTCGGCCATGCCACTAGTTTGGGGATGATAAGGTGTAGAAACCTTGTGTGTGACTCCATACTTTCTCAATAAGGCTTCAATGGTGCGGTTACAAAAATGGGATCCTCCGTCGCTAATCAAGACTCTTGGAACTCCAAAACGTGAAAAGATGTTGGTCTTGAGAAACTTGGCCACCACCTTGGCATCATTGGTGCGTGTAGCCTTGGCTTCAATCCACTTTGACACATAATCCACCGCAAGCAATATGTAGAGAAAGCCCTTACTTGAAGGAAACGGCCCCATGAAGTCAATCCCCCAAAGATCATGAATCTCAATGGCATTAATAGGAGTGAGTGGCATTTGATCTCTAGGTCCAATATTCCCCATCCTTTGGCATCGGTCACATGACTTACAAAACATGAATGCATCTTTGAAAATTGTAGGCCAAAAGAAACCACAATTAAGTACCTTCAATGCCGTCTTCTTAGCCCCAAAATGACCTCCACACGCCTCACTATGACAAAGCTTAAGGATAGGCAAGTGTTCATGCTCGGCAACACATCTTCGGATCACTTGATCGCTGCATTGCTTCCACAAGTATGGCTCATCCCATAAGTAGTGCCGAGCATCCTTCTTCAATTTTTGCTTATGGTGGTTCGGCATGGAGCTAGGCATTTGTCGAGTGGCCAAGTAATTAGCCAAGTCGGCATACCATGGCACATGTGCATCCATGCGAAAGAGTTGCTCATCCGGGAAATTCTCAATAAGGGGCAGCCGATCCTCTTCTTTAACAATTCGACTCAAATGATCGGCTACAACATTTTCTACTCCCTTCTTGTCTTTAATCTCAATATCGAACTCTTGAAGCAAAAGAATCCACCGAATAAGCCTTGGCTTTGCATCCTTCTTTGTCATGAGGTATCTTAAGGCGGCATGATCACTATAAACAATAACCTTGGAATTCAAAAGATATGATCGAAATTTTTCCAAAGCAAAGATTACCGCTAAGAGTTCCTTCTCCGTTGTTGTGTAGTTGAGTTGTGCATCGTTGAGAGTCCTTGAAGCATAGTAAATGGCGCATGGCTTCTTCTTAATTCGTTGTCCAAGTACCGCTCCAAGTGCATAATCACTAGCATCACACATCAACTCAAATGGCTCGTCCCAATTAGGGGAAACTAGAATCGGTGCCGTACACAACCTCTCCTTCAATCGGCAAAATGCTTCTTCACATGCCTTTGTCCACTCAAACGTCACCTCCTTTTGTAACAAGTTGCTCAATGGCTTGGCAATTGAAGAGAAGTCTTTGATGAATCGTCGATAGAACCCCGCATGGCCAAGAAAACTTCTCACATCTTTCACACACCTAGGGCTCGACAATGCTTGAATTAGCTCCACTTTGGCTTTGTCAACCTCTAAGCCTCTTGCCGAAATTATATGCCCTAGAACAATGCCTTGCGTGACCATGAAGTGACACTTCTCCCAATTGAGCACAAGATTTGTCTCTACACACCTCTTAAGTATCTTCTCCAAGTTCCCCAAACATGCATCGAAGGTACCTCCATACACACTAAAATCATCCATAAATACTTCGATAATGTCTTCAATAAAATCTGAGAAGATAGCATACATACATCTTTGAAAAGTGCCGGGTGCGTTGCATAGTCCGAATGGCATCCGCCGATAAGCAAACGTACCAAATGGACAAGTAAAAGTGGTCTTCTCTTGATCGTCCGGGTGTATCATGATTTGATTGTAGCCACTATATCCATCAAGAAAGCAATAGTAAGAATGACCGGCCAACCTCTCTAGCATTTGATCCATAAACGGCAAAGGCATGTGATCCTTCCTTGTTGTAGCGTTGAGCTTCCTATAGTCGATGCACATCCTATGACCGGTTACAAGTCTTTGTGGCACAAGCTCATTCTTCTCATTCTTGACAACCGTTACACCACTCTTCTTCGGCACTACTTGCACAGGAGATATCCACTTACTATCCGAAATTGGGTAGATCACCCCACAATCAAGCAACTTGATAATCTCTTCTTTCACAACCTTCATCATAGGAGGGTGAAGTCGACGTTGAGCTTCCTTTGTCGGCTTAGCTCCTTCTTCCAACAAAATACGATGAACACAAGTAGTAGGGCTTATTCCCTTGATATCCGCTAAGGTCCAACCTATGGCGGTCTTGTACTTCTTAAGCACTCTTATCAAATCAACCTCTTGCTTCTCACTAAGCATTGAAGACACAATAACCGGTAGTGTATCTTCTTCTCCAAGATAAACATACTTCAAGTGACTAGGGAGTTCTTTAAGTTCTAACTTTGGGGCCTCTTCCACACTTGGTCGAAATTTTGTTGTGGCACTTGGAATTGACAAGAACGAGTTCCTCGGATACAATGGTGTGGCCTCAAGCTCGGCAACCACCTCTCTAAGGCTCGGCAGCATTATGAATGACTCGGCATTGTTGCTTGGCTCGGCAATCCCTTGCTCGGCATGGCTTGGCTCGGCTTCATCATGCACTCGTTCTCCCCTCTTGTCAAATCCGACCCCTTGCTCAATCGCTAATTGCTATGCGTCGAGCGAGGTCGACATAACTTGCTCGACCTCCTCCAAAACATCAATGGCACAACCTTCCTTTAAATCAACATTGGGGAATTTCATGGCATCAAAAACATTGAACTTGATCATCTCACCATCAAACTCCATAGTTAGGTTGCCCTCGGCCACATCTATCTTTGTACGCGCGGTCCTCATGAATGGTCGCCCTAAAAGCAATTGAGTGTTGTTGACCGGCGAATCCTCCATCTCAACCACATAAAAATCGGCGGGGAATATCAATTGGTTAACTTGCACCAACACATCCTCTACATAGCCCTCCGGATATTTGCTTGAGCGATCCGCAAGTTGAATGATGACATTATCCTTCTTGAGAGGCCCTATACTCAACGTTTGATAAACATTGAGTGGCATGACATTGATCGATGCTCCCAAATCCAACATAACATCATCGAAACGTGTATTGCCTATGACACAAGGCACATTGAAGCTCCCCGGATCCTTCATCTTTGGTGGCAACTTCCTTTGAATAACGGCCGACACCGTCTCACTCATTGTCACCACACGAGTCTCTCTAGTATGCCTCCTTGCCGTGCAAAGCTCCTTCAAAAACTTAGCATACTTTGGCACTTGCTTAATGCACTCCAACAAAGGGATGTTGACTTGCACTTTCCGGAAAATCTCCAACACTTCCTCATCGGACTTGTCCTTCTTTATTCTAGCATAACGTGAAGGAAATGGGGCACTAGATGATGACACAACTCCCTTACTTGCTTGGTTCGGCAATACCTCATTCTTTGATGTTGCGGGATCGTACTCAAGCTCATTACGCAGCCCTTTATCTTTAATATTAGTGTTGCCGGCACCATGCCTTTGTTCGGCAGCTTCCTCCTTCTCGGCATCACCATTGTTTCCGGCATTATCATGACCGGCAATGTGTAACTCGGCCTCATGCATGTGGCTGCCAGCAATGTCAGGTCCGGCAGCCCTCTCTTCATCCCCAATGTCCTTGAAAGTCACTCGCTTCTTCTTTGGACTTGTTGGAGGAAACACCTCTCTTCCACTACGAGTTTGAATCACTTTGGCTTGCTCGTTCCTCGGATTGGGAATAGTATTGCTTGGCAACTTCCCTTGCTCATTAAATCTTCCCATAAAATCCACAACTTGCCCCATTTGAGTCTTGAGCTCACCAATGTCCTTTTGATGATTTTGTTGCCCCGCGAGTAATGTTTGAGTAGCACTTGACAAAGATTGAATCAAAGCATCGTAATTAGGGTTGCTTGGCGAAGCTTGGCCTTGGTTCGGCCCTCCTTGGCTTTGGTTTTGGTTCGGCACTGCCCCATAAACTCCTTGGTTCGGCATGTATGGCTGCCGAGGCACATATGGTGGCCTCGGTGCAAATGGCGCTCCTCCCTCTCTCGGTTGCATAGGTGCCCTAAGCACGTTATCATTGTTCGCCCATCGAAAGTTCGGATGATCATTGAACCTTGGATTGAAATTGCCAAATCGTTGGCCTCCTTGAAAACCAATTGCATTGCACTCCTCTACTCCCTCATTAACTCCAAATTGAGGGCATTGGTTGGTCTCATGGCCCTCGGTGCAAATTCCACATACACTCACACGCTTCTTCGTCAAATTGCTCACCAAGTCGGTAAGCTTGTCCACTTTATCTTCTAACTTTGAGCTCGAAGACGTCTCATGTACATTCTCATTTCTTTGCACATTGCCTCGTGCCATGCCAAATTGTTGGTTGTTCAGAGCACGAACTTCCAACAAACTTCTTGCCGCTCCGGCGTTCAACTCCAAAAAGCTACCTCCCGCGGCCGAGTCAAGAAACTCTCTCTCCATGACGCGCAATCCCTCATAGAAATATTGTAGCAAGAGTCCATCGCTAATGCCATGCGATGGACACAAAGAAACTAGGGACTTGAACCTCTTGTAATAATCAAAGAAAGTCTCATCTCCGGCTTGCTTCACACTTGTAATTTGCTTCCTCAGATCAGTGATACGTGAAGCAGGAAAGTACTTAAGCAAAAACTCATCCATCATAGTACTCCACGAAACAATGCGACCACTAGGCACCTCAAACAACCACTCCTTTGCTTGATCTTCTAAAGAAAATGGAAATGCCTTCATCTTGAAGTGTTGCAAATCGGTCCCTCTTGGACACATAAACTCCGTAGTGAAGTTAAACCACTGTAGATGCTTGTTAGGGTCCTCACTCGGCATCCCATAAAACGACTTCAGCTTATGGAGGAATCCACTCCTCAATTCAATCTCTCCAGTCTTGTCAGTTTCCAAGGGAGGATAAGTAATATTAGAAGGAGCAACTCCAGCTCCAGCAACATGACCATTCTGTGATCTGATTGATGCCATGATCTCTTCTTCTTCTTCTAATTCGGCAAAGGCTTCAAATTCTGGATTCTGAAGATCACAAGACGATGAAACAACTGAAGGTGAGCTCGGCACTGATGATGGAATGGACTGCACACTAGGTGATGATGGCAAGGATGATGACACTGATGAACTGGTTGGTGACGATGGAGGTAATGGCACAAAACGAGCAATAGCGAGTTCTTGGTCTAAACGTTGCAAACGGCCTTGAAGATCTCTTGCCCAAATACTAGATTCGGACATGCACTATTTCTGAAATTTGCAACATTCAAACAAGTTAGAACCTCGTAAAGAAATAGAAAGCAAGAATATACATCATTACAAGCCACGGCATTGGCGATTACACAACAAATTTCAAACAATAACACACCAAATCACAATCGGCACAACACAAAGCAGCATTCGGCAAAGCATACATATATTCGGCAACAAGAGGGCAAAAATCGGAAAGTTCATGAGCATGTAATCGCTAAGTCTAATTTCTTTTAAATTTGTTCTAACTCTCGAAGTACGTGGAGCAGAGGAGATAACGGTGCAATGGACTGATACAGCCCCCGGTAGTATCATGCTTAATCCGATATACCTCAAGAGTTTGAACCACACAACATGTTTTATCTTCGAAGAAAATAGGCCACATATGTCAAGTTATGTTCTAGCGTCTAAAGTGAGGTGATGCTTCGGCACAAGCTGTCGACTAGGTCGTGCGGATTTTACGTTTCAAAGGTCATTAAAATCACGGAGGGCGAACCCCCTACAGGAACCAGGCAGGACTCGTTGTTGGACACCACGGAGGGCGAACCCCCTATTGATTCACTCACCGAGAATGAACATCAGTCTATGGGCCTTGAGATCCAGTTAAACAAACCTGAGAACCATATCTATGATAATAACTTCCCCATACTTTGTAAAACAAACACGGGTCCCTAGCGGTCTCAAGTGTTGATTAAAACCGCCCTCAACCTCATAAAAATAATACCAAGTTAGCGTCTTTATGCGTGGGGGGCCAACGATGGACTAATTCCAACATTGCAGGGCCCGTTTCCCAATCTACACAAAAACATACCTAACATGGCATCACTCGTATGAAGGGTTTTGGTTATGATCAACAAAAGAGGCTTCACCTACATGTTACACTTTAGAAACTACAATAAACTCAAACATACACAACATATCAACTTCCTAGAAATTAAACTAAGTGACTACCAACATACATCATTATGCATCATGCAACTTTCGAAATTTAAACTCTACATGCCGAAGCATATTTCTACTTTACAAAATCCCAAAATAAACTTAAAATTTACACTTTACACATTCACAACAAAAATTTCCAGCAACATTATATACACAACAATAACATAAAACAAGCTTTTATAATCCCCGGCAACGGCGCCAAAAATTGGACGGGAGCCGAAGCTCGCATGCAATAATAAACCCTACAAAATATCGTTAGTAGTATGAGCAAGTAGGGATCGTTCTAGCCGGGGATTAAGGGTACCTGAGATATGAAATTGTTAGACAAACATATATACATATATACATCAAACACGTCACAATTATGGGGGATAGTGGTTCGGCAGCAATGCTGCCCACGTACTAGGCACGGCAACAGAATTTAAATGTTGAAAATAAATCCTAAGTCTACTATTTACAAGGTTGATCGACATTCTTCCACAAAGCACTAACACAAAAGCAATCAAAACACATAACAAACAAGCAAGTAGGACTCTCGGCAAAGTATTAAAGCGTTCTAGACTCAACTTAACTCCAACCCAATTAGCTCCTAACCGGCTACTAATTGATTAAGACTCCTCAAGTATTTTAAGTGACTAACCGCCTAACCTTAAAATTATACTAGTCATCTTTGAATATTCTAACCGACGTAAACAAACATGACAAGTAATTAAGCACAGAATCTTTTTCTTTAGTTGGAAACAAGTCAATAGAGTAAGGTTGTCAATCATCTCTTCAACAAGCATGTCCATTTAAATTACTCTAACCCTTGTGAAAAACAACACAAACTAAGTAACTCGTTGATTACTTAATCTATATTAAATTTTTCGGCTAATGAGATTAATAATCTACGCATTGCACTTACATAGGCTACTAATCTTTAAGCACACGAATTCAAAGAACAAGTCAAGAAAACCCTAAAATCAGTTTAACACATGTTATTGCCGATTATCCTAATTACTAATTCACTACATATTTTCCTTACTCTTTAGCATGCAATCCATATTCTTACATCTAAAACCTTACTTGAAGATAAAGAAAACAAATTATCATGCAAATCATAAAACCAAACTTCAATCCAATTAATACATAGACATAAAAAATTGAAACCAAGAATTCATGCTAACTTTATAGACAAAGTTTAACATAACTACACAAAAATTTACAAAGCCAAGAGTAGGGATTGGATCACACATTAGAAACCGTGAAGACTTCGTCGTGTAAGGATCCGTGGATGATGGTGCTCGGATGGGCTGCTGCTCGGCAGTAAAGGTATCGCCAGCAAGGGATCAAAGTTTCGGCAGGAAACTTTGGTGTGGTGGTGGTGGTTTTGGCTAGGGTTTTTGTGTAGGATTCTTGGGAAATTTAGGTAGAGCTTTGGCTAGATTTTTGCTTTGGAATGTGACCGTTTTTATGATGGAAGCAGGCTTCTATATATAGGAGAAAAGGTCTGTGCAGTTTGAAGCTTTTCCTTGTTCAAATCGGCAAAGAAATCTTCAGTAAATAAGGTTTCCCAATCCAAGTTGGCATAGGCTTTTCTTTCCGTATCGAACAAAGAAACCTTGCTTGGTCAACTTATAATTTCTTCTTGGCCGTTTCATAGCTCTTTGGAATGATTTGGCACGCTCGCAGCCGCTTGATGACAATACAGGAAATTCCTCTCTGCTCGCGAGTACAGACTTTGCTAGTATCGGGTACTGGCGAGGCTAATCTGGGTGGCGAGGCTAGGCTTCTGGCGATAGCGCGAACATGCATGCAGGCATGTGCGGATGGTTGGCGAGCGGACATGTACTAGCTGGTGAGCTGACCAGTTCTGCTGAATCTGCTGGCGGATGAAGCTTGGCGGATGCAATTTGGCGGATGAGCTTCTGGCGAGCAAGATCGTTGTCGAGCGAGCAAGGGCTTGGCGAATGAGACCTGGCGGATGATACCTTTGTGTCTTCAGTCGAGTATAACTTTTTCTTCGATGCTCTGATTGATTCGATTTCAAATCTCAGATAAACTAGACACAAATTGCCATCTCCCCATAAAACAGTTTGATCAAAATCCTTGTGAATTGTCGGGAATGAGTTTTCGAAGTTGGGACACAGTCCCAGGAAAATCCTGGAAGTCCCTGGATTGGAATGCTCGGACTGCCGTTTTGCAGCCAACTTTTGGGTGACTTCCCGAACTCCGATTGATCTGAAATTTTAACACAACATTCCTCAGCATATGAATATTAAGCACGCCAAATTTCATAGAATTTGGACAAGGATAGATCATATTTGTACTTGTCACAAAATCACGAAAAAGACATATTTTGCATTATTTTCCAGTTTTCTCAAACTTAGTCATTTTTCGGATTCTTAACCATATTTCACCAAAACTCAACCAAAATGACACTAACTACATTATGACTCTATCTTAGATAAATAAGGGTTAAACAAAGCATAAATGAGGGCATAAGCATATAATATCGTCGCACATTGTGCTCCTATCAACTACCCCACACTTATCCTTTGCTAGTCCCTTAGCAAACTAAATTAAACTAGACTCTAAACAAACTATTGCCCCTAACAATTTGTCTCAGGCTCGTATGTACACATAGCTTTCAAGTTAAATGCATGAGAATGCTAAGCACGAAAATTCCAAGTTTCATGAACATGTGACATCAATATAAACATATAAGAGCAAAAAGGTAAGCATGTAAGCATGTTAAAGCTAATCCAATCCTCCTCACTAGGCATACTCTCTTCTTTTCTCTCGAAGCATGGTTATTCACTCATTAGTATATGCAAGTGAAAGATAATGAATTACAAAGAGTAACTTGCATATGTCATGAAACGAAAGCACTTTGTGAAATTTAATGGAAAAACCTCATATGATAACTATATGCACCAATGAACCAAAACCATATGCTTACTCTTGAGATAATCTCCACAATCAAATTTAACCATCTTAAGAATCATGAAAAGATCAATAAAAGGGTTGTAATGGGGCTTGGCTAAGAGGTATTCGAAATTTAGATAAGGAGGCTCAAAAACGTCACCGTGGCATTTGGCAAAGCTCGAATCTCCTTATGTCTTCTCGCCGAAAGGGTCAAATTTCATCTTGTTGGACCCATACTTCATTCTTTTCCTCCCATAACATAGTGCATACGAACAAAGGTCAAAATATAACAATGCTAGACCTTCACATGCAAACAAAACTCCAAATTCACAACACTTTTCAAGACTAGACTTAGCAACTTTCTTTTGAAACCGTGCCTACACATTTTCTTTTATTTCGGACTTGAGTTTTTTTTTTTTTTTTTTTTTTTTCTGTCCGATTCCAATTTTTCTTCTTTTTTTGTTTTTTGTTTTTTTTTTTTTCATAGGCACGGCTCACATACAATTTTTCACAATTTTTTAGCTAAGTCTACCCCACACTTGTTCTTCTTCATCACTTCACGCAAAAACTCCTTCAAAAAATCAAGCTTTGCCGACACACAATGGTCAAGACATCACTATACTAAGTTCATGGAAAGTGTTTAAGGGTGATGAAAGAAAAGGCTAATCGTAGGCTCAAAGGGGTTTTCTAAGGAGTCCCACGACGGGCACAAATAGGGCACATGCTTTATTTGGCAATGGTGGTAAACCTAAATGATCTTTATTCAATCACATTCAAAATCAAGGTATTTTATGATATAAACGTTTCGAAAATCAACAAAAGTAAGTTCTAGCATACTAGAGTTCATTAAAAAGCTATGGCACATAGTCATCGAATATGCAAAGAATTATGAGGTTTCATGCTTCCTACGAATCTATCGAATTTTATCTTTTATCACTCAAGAAGAAAACAATTTGGCACAAAAGCTCACATAGGTTATTATGGAAATAAACTAGCTAAAACATGCATGCTTCGTTAATCAACAAGTCCTACATGCTCCTACCAATGCACAAAATCCATGAAACTTACAATTTTAAAGGTATGCACAACCATCATCTATGTATGCAAAGAGGAGAAAAACATCATTGACATATTAGGGGCATCCTAAGACTCGAAACAAACAAATTTAAACACTCTATTTTTGTGGAACAATTTTCTGAATTTTTCTTTTCTAAACTAAGCACACAAAAAGCAAAAACAAAAACGGAACATGCTATCCCACCCCACACTTAGAAAATTACATTGCCCTCAATGTAAGCACAAAACAATATCAACGAATTTCCTAAGCATGCAATCGACTAACATATTCCAACATATCATCACAACTCAAAGAAAAAGAGAAGGGTTAAGAAATTTCAAACTCGCGGTGATGGCTCCTTCACTTTTCTTTGATCGAATTGGGTTGCCTCCCAAGTAGCGCTTTGTGTTTATAGTCCATTACTTAGACTTTTCACCATGTGTTGCATGTGTTCATCGTGCTCCAAAACATCCCAAATCGGCAAGAAGAAGATCAATGAGAAGAGTGTTGCATAGTGTATCCGATGCTTGGTTTTCCTGCGTGTCCGGTGCGGGTGGCGTGTCCGAAGGCGTGTCATCCCTGTGCTCGGCCTTGTGTGGCCGTGTGTCAACCCTGCCGGCAATGGCAGGTCCGGCAGGGGGTGGTGGTGCAGCTGTTCCAGGGTGCTCCTGCTCGGCAGCTTGAATTGTGGCCGGTGTTGTGGAGGTAGATGGTGTTCGGATGGCACATGGTGGATCGGCAAATGGTGGTGAATCATGGACATCGGTTTCATTATTTAGGGCCTCAAATGGCTCGTAGTAAGGCTTGAGTCTATGTCCATTTACCTTGAATATGTTTCCCGTAACTTCATTCCGAATGTCTATAGCTCCATGTGGAAACACTTGAAGAACAATGAATGGTCCAATCCAACGAGAGCGCAACTTACCCGAAAAAAAGCTTGAGTCGTGAATGATACAAGAGAACTTTTTGACCAACTTCAAACTTCTTCCGTCGAAGCATCTTATCATGAGCAACCTTAGCCTTTTGCTTGTAAATCCATGCGGCTTCATAAGCTTCATTCCGTATTTCTTCAAGTTCGTTGAGTTGAAGCTTCCTATGAAGGCCGGCCTCATCAATGCTCATGTTAAAGGCCTTAACCGCCCACCATGCTCTATGCTCAAGTTCAACCGGTAAGTGACATGCTTTGCCATATGTTAACCGAAAAGGTGACATACCTATCGGTGTCTTGTATGCGGTCCTATAAGCCCATAAAGCATCATCGAGACGATCACTCCAATCCTTCCTTGAAGGTCCAACGGTTTTCTCCAAAATTTGCTTGATCTCTCGATTACTTACCTCGGCCATGCCACTAGTTTGGGGATGATAAGGTGTAGAAACCTTGTGTGTGACTCCATACTTTCTCAATAAGGCTTCAATGGTGCGGTTACAAAAATGGGATCCTCCGTCGCTAATCAAGACTCTTGGAACTCCAAAACGTGAAAAGATGTTGGTCTTGAGAAACTTGGCCACCACCTTGGCATCATTGGTGCGTGTAGCCTTGGCTTCAATCCACTTTGACACATAATCCACCGCAAGCAATATGTAGAGAAAGCCCTTACTTGAAGGAAACGGCCCCATGAAGTCAATCCCCCAAAGATCATGAATCTCAATGGCATTAATAGGAGTGAGTGGCATTTGATCTCTAGGTCCAATATTCCCCATCCTTTGGCATCGGTCACATGACTTACAAAACATGAATGCATCTTTGAAAATTGTAGGCCAAAAGAAACCACAATTAAGTACCTTCAATGCCGTCTTCTTAGCCCCAAAATGACCTCCACACGCCTCACTATGACAAAGCTTAAGGATAGGCAAGTGTTCATGCTCGGCAACACATCTTCGGATCACTTGATCGCTGCATTGCTTCCACAAGTATGGCTCATCCCATAAGTAGTGCCGAGCATCCTTCTTCAATTTTTGCTTATGGTGGTTCGGCATGGAGCTAGGCATTTGTCGAGTGGCCAAGTAATTAGCCAAGTCGGCATACCATGGCACATGTGCATCCATGCGAAAGAGTTGCTCATCCGGGAAATTCTCAATAAGGGGCAGCCGATCCTCTTCTTTAACAATTCGACTCAAATGATCGGCTACAACATTTTCTACTCCCTTCTTGTCTTTAATCTCAATATCGAACTCTTGAAGCAAAAGAATCCACCGAATAAGCCTTGGCTTTGCATCCTTCTTTGTCATGAGGTATCTTAAGGCGGCATGATCACTATAAACAATAACCTTGGAATTCAAAAGATATGATCGAAATTTTTCCAAAGCAAAGATTACCGCTAAGAGTTCCTTCTCCGTTGTTGTGTAGTTGAGTTGTGCATCGTTGAGAGTCCTTGAAGCATAGTAAATGGCGCATGGCTTCTTCTTAATTCGTTGTCCAAGTACCGCTCCAAGTGCATAATCACTAGCATCACACATCAACTCAAATGGCTCGTCCCAATTAGGGGAAACTAGAATCGGTGCCGTACACAACCTCTCCTTCAATCGGCAAAATGCTTCTTCACATGCCTTTGTCCACTCAAACGTCACCTCCTTTTGTAACAAGTTGCTCAATGGCTTGGCAATTGAAGAGAAGTCTTTGATGAATCGTCGATAGAACCCCGCATGGCCAAGAAAACTTCTCACATCTTTCACACACCTAGGGCTCGACAATGCTTGAATTAGCTCCACTTTGGCTTTGTCAACCTCTAAGCCTCTTGCCGAAATTATATGCCCTAGAACAATGCCTTGCGTGACCATGAAGTGACACTTCTCCCAATTGAGCACAAGATTTGTCTCTACACACCTCTTAAGTATCTTCTCCAAGTTCCCCAAACATGCATCGAAGGTACCTCCATACACACTAAAATCATCCATAAATACTTCGATAATGTCTTCAATAAAATCTGAGAAGATAGCATACATACATCTTTGAAAAGTGCCGGGTGCGTTGCATAGTCCGAATGGCATCCGCCGATAAGCAAACGTACCAAATGGACAAGTAAAAGTGGTCTTCTCTTGATCGTCCGGGTGTATCATGATTTGATTGTAGCCACTATATCCATCAAGAAAGCAATAGTAAGAATGACCGGCCAACCTCTCTAGCATTTGATCCATAAACGGCAAAGGCATGTGATCCTTCCTTGTTGTAGCGTTGAGCTTCCTATAGTCGATGCACATCCTATGACCGGTTACAAGTCTTTGTGGCACAAGCTCATTCTTCTCATTCTTGACAACCGTTACACCACTCTTCTTCGGCACTACTTGCACAGGAGATATCCACTTACTATCCGAAATTGGGTAGATCACCCCACAATCAAGCAACTTGATAATCTCTTCTTTCACAACCTTCATCATAGGAGGGTGAAGTCGACGTTGAGCTTCCTTTGTCGGCTTAGCTCCTTCTTCCAACAAAATACGATGAACACAAGTAGTAGGGCTTATTCCCTTGATATCCGCTAAGGTCCAACCTATGGCGGTCTTGTACTTCTTAAGCACTCTTATCAAATCAACCTCTTGCTTCTCACTAAGCATTGAAGACACAATAACCGGTAGTGTATCTTCTTCTCCAAGATAAACATACTTCAAGTGACTAGGGAGTTCTTTAAGTTCTAACTTTGGGGCCTCTTCCACACTTGGTCGAAATTTTGTTGTGGCACTTGGAATTGACAAGAACGAGTTCCTCGGATACAATGGTGTGGCCTCAAGCTCGGCAACCACCTCTCTAAGGCTCGGCAGCATTATGAATGACTCGGCATTGTTGCTTGGCTCGGCAATCCCTTGCTCGGCATGGCTTGGCTCGGCTTCATCATGCACTCGTTCTCCCCTCTTGTCAAATCCGACCCCTTGCTCAATCGCTAATTGCTATGCGTCGAGCGAGGTCGACATAACTTGCTCGACCTCCTCCAAAACATCAATGGCACAACCTTCCTTTAAATCAACATTGGGGAATTTCATGGCATCAAAAACATTGAACTTGATCATCTCACCATCAAACTCCATAGTTAGGTTGCCCTCGGCCACATCTATCTTTGTACGCGCGGTCCTCATGAATGGTCGCCCTAAAAGCAATTGAGTGTTGTTGACCGGCGAATCCTCCATCTCAACCACATAAAAATCGGCGGGGAATATCAATTGGTTAACTTGCACCAACACATCCTCTACATAGCCCTCCGGATATTTGCTTGAGCGATCCGCAAGTTGAATGATGACATTATCCTTCTTGAGAGGCCCTATACTCAACGTTTGATAAACATTGAGTGGCATGACATTGATCGATGCTCCCAAATCCAACATAACATCATCGAAACGTGTATTGCCTATGACACAAGGCACATTGAAGCTCCCCGGATCCTTCATCTTTGGTGGCAACTTCCTTTGAATAACGGCCGACACCGTCTCACTCATTGTCACCACACGAGTCTCTCTAGTATGCCTCCTTGCCGTGCAAAGCTCCTTCAAAAACTTAGCATACTTTGGCACTTGCTTAATGCACTCCAACAAAGGGATGTTGACTTGCACTTTCCGGAAAATCTCCAACACTTCCTCATCGGACTTGTCCTTCTTTATTCTAGCATAACGTGAAGGAAATGGGGCACTAGATGATGACACAACTCCCTTACTTGCTTGGTTCGGCAATACCTCATTCTTTGATGTTGCGGGATCGTACTCAAGCTCATTACGCAGCCCTTTATCTTTAATATTAGTGTTGCCGGCACCATGCCTTTGTTCGGCAGCTTCCTCCTTCTCGGCATCACCATTGTTTCCGGCATTATCATGACCGGCAATGTGTAACTCGGCCTCATGCATGTGGCTGCCAGCAATGTCAGGTCCGGCAGCCCTCTCTTCATCCCCAATGTCCTTGAAAGTCACTCGCTTCTTCTTTGGACTTGTTGGAGGAAACACCTCTCTTCCACTACGAGTTTGAATCACTTTGGCTTGCTCGTTCCTCGGATTGGGAATAGTATTGCTTGGCAACTTCCCTTGCTCATTAAATCTTCCCATAAAATCCACAACTTGCCCCATTTGAGTCTTGAGCTCACCAATGTCCTTTTGATGATTTTGTTGCCCCGCGAGTAATGTTTGAGTAGCACTTGACAAAGATTGAATCAAAGCATCGTAATTAGGGTTGCTTGGCGAAGCTTGGCCTTGGTTCGGCCCTCCTTGGCTTTGGTTTTGGTTCGGCACTGCCCCATAAACTCCTTGGTTCGGCATGTATGGCTGCCGAGGCACATATGGTGGCCTCGGTGCAAATGGCGCTCCTCCCTCTCTCGGTTGCATAGGTGCCCTAAGCACGTTATCATTGTTCGCCCATCGAAAGTTCGGATGATCATTGAACCTTGGATTGAAATTGCCAAATCGTTGGCCTCCTTGAAAACCAATTGCATTGCACTCCTCTACTCCCTCATTAACTCCAAATTGAGGGCATTGGTTGGTCTCATGGCCCTCGGTGCAAATTCCACATACACTCACACGCTTCTTCGTCAAATTGCTCACCAAGTCGGTAAGCTTGTCCACTTTATCTTCTAACTTTGAGCTCGAAGACGTCTCATGTACATTCTCATTTCTTTGCACATTGCCTCGTGCCATGCCAAATTGTTGGTTGTTCAGAGCACGAACTTCCAACAAACTTCTTGCCGCTCCGGCGTTCAACTCCAAAAAGCTACCTCCCGCGGCCGAGTCAAGAAACTCTCTCTCCATGACGCGCAATCCCTCATAGAAATATTGTAGCAAGAGTCCATCGCTAATGCCATGCGATGGACACAAAGAAACTAGGGACTTGAACCTCTTGTAATAATCAAAGAAAGTCTCATCTCCGGCTTGCTTCACACTTGTAATTTGCTTCCTCAGATCAGTGATACGTGAAGCAGGAAAGTACTTAAGCAAAAACTCATCCATCATAGTACTCCACGAAACAATGCGACCACTAGGCACCTCAAACAACCACTCCTTTGCTTGATCTTCTAAAGAAAATGGAAATGCCTTCATCTTGAAGTGTTGCAAATCGGTCCCTCTTGGACACATAAACTCCGTAGTGAAGTTAAACCACTGTAGATGCTTGTTAGGGTCCTCACTCGGCATCCCATAAAACGACTTCAGCTTATGGAGGAATCCACTCCTCAATTCAATCTCTCCAGTCTTGTCAGTTTCCAAGGGAGGATAAGTAATATTAGAAGGAGCAACTCCAGCTCCAGCAACATGACCATTCTGTGATCTGATTGATGCCATGATCTCTTCTTCTTCTTCTAATTCGGCAAAGGCTTCAAATTCTGGATTCTGAAGATCACAAGACGATGAAACAACTGAAGGTGAGCTCGGCACTGATGATGGAATGGACTGCACACTAGGTGATGATGGCAAGGATGATGACACTGATGAACTGGTTGGTGACGATGGAGGTAATGGCACAAAACGAGCAATAGCGAGTTCTTGGTCTAAACGTTGCAAACGGCCTTGAAGATCTCTTGCCCAAATACTAGATTCGGACATGCACTATTTCTGAAATTTGCAACATTCAAACAAGTTAGAACCTCGTAAAGAAATAGAAAGCAAGAATATACATCATTACAAGCCACGGCATTGGCGATTACACAACAAATTTCAAACAATAACACACCAAATCACAATCGGCACAACACAAAGCAGCATTCGGCAAAGCATACATATATTCGGCAACAAGAGGGCAAAAATCGGAAAGTTCATGAGCATGTAATCGCTAAGTCTAATTTCTTTTAAATTTGTTCTAACTCTCGAAGTACGTGGAGCAGAGGAGATAACGGTGCAATGGACTGATACAGCCCCCGGTAGTATCATGCTTAATCCGATATACCTCAAGAGTTTGAACCACACAACATGTTTTATCTTCGAAGAAAATAGGCCACATATGTCAAGTTATGTTCTAGCGTCTAAAGTGAGGTGATGCTTCGGCACAAGCTGTCGACTAGGTCGTGCGGATTTTACGTTTCAAAGGTCATTAAAATCACGGAGGGCGAACCCCCTACAGGAACCAGGCAGGACTCGTTGTTGGACACCACGGAGGGCGAACCCCCTATTGATTCACTCACCGAGAATGAACATCAGTCTATGGGCCTTGAGATCCAGTTAAACAAACCTGAGAACCATATCTATGATAATAACTTCCCCATACTTTGTAAAACAAACACGGGTCCCTAGCGGTCTCAAGTGTTGATTAAAACCGCCCTCAACCTCATAAAAATAATACCAAGTTAGCGTCTTTATGCGTGGGGGGCCAACGATGGACTAATTCCAACATTGCAGGGCCCGTTTCCCAATCTACACAAAAACATACCTAACATGGCATCACTCGTATGAAGGGTTTTGGTTATGATCAACAAAAGAGGCTTCACCTACATGTTACACTTTAGAAACTACAATAAACTCAAACATACACAACATATCAACTTCCTAGAAATTAAACTAAGTGACTACCAACATACATCATTATGCATCATGCAACTTTCGAAATTTAAACTCTACATGCCGAAGCATATTTCTACTTTACAAAATCCCAAAATAAACTTAAAATTTACACTTTACACATTCACAACAAAAATTTCCAGCAACATTATATACACAACAATAACATAAAACAAGCTTTTATAATCCCCGGCAACGGCGCCAAAAATTGGACGGGAGCCGAAGCTCGCATGCAATAATAAACCCTACAAAATATCGTTAGTAGTATGAGCAAGTAGGGATCGTTCTAGCCGGGGATTAAGGGTACCTGAGATATGAAATTGTTAGACAAACATATATACATATATACATCAAACACGTCACAATTATGGGGGATAGTGGTTCGGCAGCAATGCTGCCCACGTACTAGGCACGGCAACAGAATTTAAATGTTGAAAATAAATCCTAAGTCTACTATTTACAAGGTTGATCGACATTCTTCCACAAAGCACTAACACAAAAGCAATCAAAACACATAACAAACAAGCAAGTAGGACTCTCGGCAAAGTATTAAAGCGTTCTAGACTCAACTTAACTCCAACCCAATTAGCTCCTAACCGGCTACTAATTGATTAAGACTCCTCAAGTATTTTAAGTGACTAACCGCCTAACCTTAAAATTATACTAGTCATCTTTGAATATTCTAACCGACGTAAACAAACATGACAAGTAATTAAGCACAGAATCTTTTTCTTTAGTTGGAAACAAGTCAATAGAGTAAGGTTGTCAATCATCTCTTCAACAAGCATGTCCATTTAAATTACTCTAACCCTTGTGAAAAACAACACAAACTAAGTAACTCGTTGATTACTTAATCTATATTAAATTTTTCGGCTAATGAGATTAATAATCTACGCATTGCACTTACATAGGCTACTAATCTTTAAGCACACGAATTCAAAGAACAAGTCAAGAAAACCCTAAAATCAGTTTAACACATGTTATTGCCGATTATCCTAATTACTAATTCACTACATATTTTCCTTACTCTTTAGCATGCAATCCATATTCTTACATCTAAAACCTTACTTGAAGATAAAGAAAACAAATTATCATGCAAATCATAAAACCAAACTTCAATCCAATTCATACATAGACATAAAAAATTGAAACCAAGAATTCATGCTAACTTTATAGACAAAGTTTAACATAACTACACAAAAATTTACAAAGCCAAGAGTAGGGATTGGATCACACATTAGAAACCGTGAAGACTTCGTCGTGTAAGGATCCGTGGATGATGGTGCTCGGATGGGCTGCTGCTCGGCAGTAAAGGTATCGCCAGCAAGGGATCAAAGTTTCGGCAGGAAACTTTGGTGTGGTGGTGGTGGTTTTGGCTAGGGTTTTTGTGTAGGATTCTTGGGAAATTTAGGTAGAGCTTTGGCTAGATTTTTGCTTTGGAATGTGACCGTTTTTATGATGGAAGCAGGCTTCTATATATAGGAGAAAAGGTCTGTGCAGTTTGAAGCTTTTCCTTGTTCAAATCGGCAAAGAAATCTTCAGTAAATAAGGTTTCCCAATCCAAGTTGGCATAGGCTTTTCTTTCCGTATCGAACAAAGAAACCTTGCTTGGTCAACTTATAATTTCTTCTTGGCCGTTTCATAGCTCTTTGGAATGATTTGGCACGCTCGCAGCCGCTTGATGACAATACAGGAAATTCCTCTCTGCTCGCGAGTACAGACTTTGCTAGTATCGGGTACTGGCGAGGCTAATCTGGGTGGCGAGGCTAGGCTTCTGGCGATAGCGCGAACATGCATGCAGGCATGTGCTGATGGTTGGCGAGCGGACATGTACTAGCTGGTGAGCTGACCAGTTCTGCTGAATCTGCTGGCGGATGAAGCTTGGCGGATGCAATTTGGCGGATGAGCTTCTGGCGAGCAAGATCGTTGTCGAGCGAGCAAGGGCTTGGCGAATGAGACCTGGCGGATGATACCTTTGTGTCTTCAGTCGAGTATAACTTTTTCTTCGATGCTCTGATTGATTCGATTTCAAATCTTAGATAAACTAGACACAAATTGCCATCTCCCCATAAAACAGTTTGATCAAAATCCTTGTGAATTGTCGGGAATGAGTTTTCGAAGTTGGGACACAGTCCCAGGAAAATCCTGGAAGTCCCTGGATTGGAATGCTCGGACTGCCGTTTTGCAGCCAACTTTTGGGTGACTTCCCGAACTCCGATTGATCTGAAATTTTAACACAACATTCCTCAGCATATGAATATTAAGCACGCCAAATTTCATAGAATTTGGACAAGGATAGATCATATTTGTACTTGTCACAAAATCACGAAAAAGACATATTTTGCATTATTTTCCAGTTTTCTCAAACTTAGTCATTTTTCGGATTCTTAACCATATTTCACCAAAACTCAACCAAAATGACACTAACTACATTATGACTCTATCTTAGATAAATAAGGGTTAAACAAAGCATAAATGAGGGCATAAGCATATAATATCGTCGCACATTGTGCTCCTATCAACTACCCCACACTTATCCTTTGCTAGTCCCTTAGCAAACTAAATTAAACTAGACTCTAAACAAACTATTGCCCCTAACAATTTGTCTCAGGCTCGTATGTACACATAGCTTTCAAGTTAAATGCATGAGAATGCTAAGCACGAAAATTCCAAGTTTCATGAACATGTGACATCAATATAAACATATAAGAGCAAAAAGGTAAGCATGTAAGCATGTTAAAGCTAATCCAATCCTCCTCACTAGGCATACTCTCTTCTTTTCTCTCGAAGCATGGTTATTCACTCATTAGTATATGCAAGTGAAAGATAATGAATTACAAAGAGTAACTTGCATATGTCATGAAACGAAAGCACTTTGTGAAATTTAATGGAAAAACCTCATATGATAACTATATGCACCAATGAACCAAAACCATATGCTTACTCTTGAGATAATCTCCACAATCAAATTTAACCATCTTAAGAATCATGAAAAGATCAATAAAAGGGTTGTAATGGGGCTTGGCTAAGAGGTATTCGAAATTTAGATAAGGAGGCTCAAAAACGTCACCGTGGCATTTGGCAAAGCTCGAATCTCCTTATGTCTTCTCGCCGAAAGGGTCAAATTTCATCTTGTTGGACCCATACTTCATTCTTTTCCTCCCATAACATAGTGCATACGAACAAAGGTCAAAATATAACAATGCTAGACCTTCACATGCAAACAAAACTCCAAATTCACAACACTTTTCAAGACTAGACTTAGCAACTTTCTTTTGAAACCGTGCCTACACATTTTCTTTTATTTCGGACTTGAGTTTTTTTTTTTTTTTTTTTTTTTTTCTGTCCGATTCCAATTTTTCTTCTTTTTTTGTTTTTTGTTTTTTTTTTTTTCATAGGCACGGCTCACATACAATTTTTCACAATTTTTTAGCTAAGTCTACCCCACACTTGTTCTTCTTCATCACTTCACGCAAAAACTCCTTCAAAAAATCAAGCTTTGCCGACACACAATGGTCAAGACATCACTATACTAAGTTCATGGAAAGTGTTTAAGGGTGATGAAAGAAAAGGCTAATCGTAGGCTCAAAGGGGTTTTCTAAGGAGTCCCACGACGGGCACAAATAGGGCACATGCTTTATTTGGCAATGGTGGTAAACCTAAATGATCTTTATTCAATCACATTCAAAATCAAGGTATTTTATGATATAAACGTTTCGAAAATCAACAAAAGTAAGTTCTAGCATACTAGAGTTCATTAAAAAGCTATGGCACATAGTCATCGAATATGCAAAGAATTATGAGGTTTCATGCTTCCTACGAATCTATCGAATTTTATCTTTTATCACTCAAGAAGAAAACAATTTGGCACAAAAGCTCACATAGGTTATTATGGAAATAAACTAGCTAAAACATGCATGCTTCGTTAATCAACAAGTCCTACATGCTCCTACCAATGCACAAAATCCATGAAACTTACAATTTTAAAGGTATGCACAACCATCATCTATGTATGCAAAGAGGAGAAAAACATCATTGACATATTAGGGGCATCCTAAGACTCGAAACAAACAAATTTAAACACTCTATTTTTGTGGAACAATTTTCTGAATTTTTCTTTTCTAAACTAAGCACACAAAAAGCAAAAACAAAAACGGAACATGCTATCCCACCCCACACTTAGAAAATTACATTGCCCTCAATGTAAGCACAAAACAATATCAACGAATTTCCTAAGCATGCAATCGACTAACATATTCCAACATATCATCACAACTCAAAGAAAAAGAGAAGGGTTAAGAAATTTCAAACTCGCGGTGATGGCTCCTTCACTTTTCTTTGATCGAATTGGGTTGCCTCCCAAGTAGCGCTTTGTGTTTATAGTCCATTACTTAGACTTTTCACCATGTGTTGCATGTGTTCATCGTGCTCCAAAACATCCCAAATCGGCAAGAAGAAGATCAATGAGAAGAGTGTTGCATAGTGTATCCGATGCTTGGTTTTCCTGCGTGTCCGGTGCGGGTGGCGTGTCCGAAGGCGTGTCATCCCTGTGCTCGGCCTTGTGTGGCCGTGTGTCAACCCTGCCGGCAATGGCAGGTCCGGCAGGGGGTGGTGGTGCAGCTGTTCCAGGGTGCTCCTGCTCGGCAGCTTGAATTGTGGCCGGTGTTGTGGAGGTAGATGGTGTTCGGATGGCACATGGTGGATCGGCAAATGGTGGTGAATCATGGACATCGGTTTCATTATTTAGGGCCTCAAATGGCTCGTAGTAAGGCTTGAGTCTATGTCCATTTACCTTGAATATGTTTCCCGTAACTTCATTCCGAATGTCTATAGCTCCATGTGGAAACACTTGAAGAACAATGAATGGTCCAATCCAACGAGAGCGCAACTTACCCGAAAAAAAGCTTGAGTCGTGAATGATACAAGAGAACTTTTTGACCAACTTCAAACTTCTTCCGTCGAAGCATCTTATCATGAGCAACCTTAGCCTTTTGCTTGTAAATCCATGCGGCTTCATAAGCTTCATTCCGTATTTCTTCAAGTTCGTTGAGTTGAAGCTTCCTATGAAGGCCGGCCTCATCAATGCTCATGTTAAAGGCCTTAACCGCCCACCATGCTCTATGCTCAAGTTCAACCGGTAAGTGACATGCTTTGCCATATGTTAACCGAAAAGGTGACATACCTATCGGTGTCTTGTATGCGGTCCTATAAGCCCATAAAGCATCATCGAGACGATCACTCCAATCCTTCCTTGAAGGTCCAACGGTTTTCTCCAAAATTTGCTTGATCTCTCGATTACTTACCTCGGCCATGCCACTAGTTTGGGGATGATAAGGTGTAGAAACCTTGTGTGTGACTCCATACTTTCTCAATAAGGCTTCAATGGTGCGGTTACAAAAATGGGATCCTCCGTCGCTAATCAAGACTCTTGGAACTCCAAAACGTGAAAAGATGTTGGTCTTGAGAAACTTGGCCACCACCTTGGCATCATTGGTGCGTGTAGCCTTGGCTTCAATCCACTTTGACACATAATCCACCGCAAGCAATATGTAGAGAAAGCCCTTACTTGAAGGAAACGGCCCCATGAAGTCAATCCCCCAAAGATCATGAATCTCAATGGCATTAATAGGAGTGAGTGGCATTTGATCTCTAGGTCCAATATTCCCCATCCTTTGGCATCGGTCACATGACTTACAAAACATGAATGCATCTTTGAAAATTGTAGGCCAAAAGAAACCACAATTAAGTACCTTCAATGCCGTCTTCTTAGCCCCAAAATGACCTCCACACGCCTCACTATGACAAAGCTTAAGGATAGGCAAGTGTTCATGCTCGGCAACACATCTTCGGATCACTTGATCGCTGCATTGCTTCCACAAGTATGGCTCATCCCATAAGTAGTGCCGAGCATCCTTCTTCAATTTTTGCTTATGGTGGTTCGGCATGGAGCTAGGCATTTGTCGAGTGGCCAAGTAATTAGCCAAGTCGGCATACCATGGCACATGTGCATCCATGCGAAAGAGTTGCTCATCCGGGAAATTCTCAATAAGGGGCAGCCGATCCTCTTCTTTAACAATTCGACTCAAATGATCGGCTACAACATTTTCTACTCCCTTCTTGTCTTTAATCTCAATATCGAACTCTTGAAGCAAAAGAATCCACCGAATAAGCCTTGGCTTTGCATCCTTCTTTGTCATGAGGTATCTTAAGGCGGCATGATCACTATAAACAATAACCTTGGAATTCAAAAGATATGATCGAAATTTTTCCAAAGCAAAGATTACCGCTAAGAGTTCCTTCTCCGTTGTTGTGTAGTTGAGTTGTGCATCGTTGAGAGTCCTTGAAGCATAGTAAATGGCGCATGGCTTCTTCTTAATTCGTTGTCCAAGTACCGCTCCAAGTGCATAATCACTAGCATCACACATCAACTCAAATGGCTCGTCCCAATTAGGGGAAACTAGAATCGGTGCCGTACACAACCTCTCCTTCAATCGGCAAAATGCTTCTTCACATGCCTTTGTCCACTCAAACGTCACCTCCTTTTGTAACAAGTTGCTCAATGGCTTGGCAATTGAAGAGAAGTCTTTGATGAATCGTCGATAGAACCCCGCATGGCCAAGAAAACTTCTCACATCTTTCACACACCTAGGGCTCGACAATGCTTGAATTAGCTCCACTTTGGCTTTGTCAACCTCTAAGCCTCTTGCCGAAATTATATGCCCTAGAACAATGCCTTGCGTGACCATGAAGTGACACTTCTCCCAATTGAGCACAAGATTTGTCTCTACACACCTCTTAAGTATCTTCTCCAAGTTCCCCAAACATGCATCGAAGGTACCTCCATACACACTAAAATCATCCATAAATACTTCGATAATGTCTTCAATAAAATCTGAGAAGATAGCATACATACATCTTTGAAAAGTGCCGGGTGCGTTGCATAGTCCGAATGGCATCCGCCGATAAGCAAACGTACCAAATGGACAAGTAAAAGTGGTCTTCTCTTGATCGTCCGGGTGTATCATGATTTGATTGTAGCCACTATATCCATCAAGAAAGCAATAGTAAGAATGACCGGCCAACCTCTCTAGCATTTGATCCATAAACGGCAAAGGCATGTGATCCTTCCTTGTTGTAGCGTTGAGCTTCCTATAGTCGATGCACATCCTATGACCGGTTACAAGTCTTTGTGGCACAAGCTCATTCTTCTCATTCTTGACAACCGTTACACCACTCTTCTTCGGCACTACTTGCACAGGAGATATCCACTTACTATCCGAAATTGGGTAGATCACCCCACAATCAAGCAACTTGATAATCTCTTCTTTCACAACCTTCATCATAGGAGGGTGAAGTCGACGTTGAGCTTCCTTTGTCGGCTTAGCTCCTTCTTCCAACAAAATACGATGAACACAAGTAGTAGGGCTTATTCCCTTGATATCCGCTAAGGTCCAACCTATGGCGGTCTTGTACTTCTTAAGCACTCTTATCAAATCAACCTCTTGCTTCTCACTAAGCATTGAAGACACAATAACCGGTAGTGTATCTTCTTCTCCAAGATAAACATACTTCAAGTGACTAGGGAGTTCTTTAAGTTCTAACTTTGGGGCCTCTTCCACACTTGGTCGAAATTTTGTTGTGGCACTTGGAATTGACAAGAACGAGTTCCTCGGATACAATGGTGTGGCCTCAAGCTCGGCAACCACCTCTCTAAGGCTCGGCAGCATTATGAATGACTCGGCATTGTTGCTTGGCTCGGCAATCCCTTGCTCGGCATGGCTTGGCTCGGCTTCATCATGCACTCGTTCTCCCCTCTTGTCAAATCCGACCCCTTGCTCAATCGCTAATTGCTATGCGTCGAGCGAGGTCGACATAACTTGCTCGACCTCCTCCAAAACATCAATGGCACAACCTTCCTTTAAATCAACATTGGGGAATTTCATGGCATCAAAAACATTGAACTTGATCATCTCACCATCAAACTCCATAGTTAGGTTGCCCTCGGCCACATCTATCTTTGTACGCGCGGTCCTCATGAATGGTCGCCCTAAAAGCAATTGAGTGTTGTTGACCGGCGAATCCTCCATCTCAACCACATAAAAATCGGCGGGGAATATCAATTGGTTAACTTGCACCAACACATCCTCTACATAGCCCTCCGGATATTTGCTTGAGCGATCCGCAAGTTGAATGATGACATTATCCTTCTTGAGAGGCCCTATACTCAACGTTTGATAAACATTGAGTGGCATGACATTGATCGATGCTCCCAAATCCAACATAACATCATCGAAACGTGTATTGCCTATGACACAAGGCACATTGAAGCTCCCCGGATCCTTCATCTTTGGTGGCAACTTCCTTTGAATAACGGCCGACACCGTCTCACTCATTGTCACCACACGAGTCTCTCTAGTATGCCTCCTTGCCGTGCAAAGCTCCTTCAAAAACTTAGCATACTTTGGCACTTGCTTAATGCACTCCAACAAAGGGATGTTGACTTGCACTTTCCGGAAAATCTCCAACACTTCCTCATCGGACTTGTCCTTCTTTATTCTAGCATAACGTGAAGGAAATGGGGCACTAGATGATGACACAACTCCCTTACTTGCTTGGTTCGGCAATACCTCATTCTTTGATGTTGCGGGATCGTACTCAAGCTCATTACGCAGCCCTTTATCTTTAATATTAGTGTTGCCGGCACCATGCCTTTGTTCGGCAGCTTCCTCCTTCTCGGCATCACCATTGTTTCCGGCATTATCATGACCGGCAATGTGTAACTCGGCCTCATGCATGTGGCTGCCAGCAATGTCAGGTCCGGCAGCCCTCTCTTCATCCCCAATGTCCTTGAAAGTCACTCGCTTCTTCTTTGGACTTGTTGGAGGAAACACCTCTCTTCCACTACGAGTTTGAATCACTTTGGCTTGCTCGTTCCTCGGATTGGGAATAGTATTGCTTGGCAACTTCCCTTGCTCATTAAATCTTCCCATAAAATCCACAACTTGCCCCATTTGAGTCTTGAGCTCACCAATGTCCTTTTGATGATTTTGTTGCCCCGCGAGTAATGTTTGAGTAGCACTTGACAAAGATTGAATCAAAGCATCGTAATTAGGGTTGCTTGGCGAAGCTTGGCCTTGGTTCGGCCCTCCTTGGCTTTGGTTTTGGTTCGGCACTGCCCCATAAACTCCTTGGTTCGGCATGTATGGCTGCCGAGGCACATATGGTGGCCTCGGTGCAAATGGCGCTCCTCCCTCTCTCGGTTGCATAGGTGCCCTAAGCACGTTATCATTGTTCGCCCATCGAAAGTTCGGATGATCATTGAACCTTGGATTGAAATTGCCAAATCGTTGGCCTCCTTGAAAACCAATTGCATTGCACTCCTCTACTCCCTCATTAACTCCAAATTGAGGGCATTGGTTGGTCTCATGGCCCTCGGTGCAAATTCCACATACACTCACACGCTTCTTCGTCAAATTGCTCACCAAGTCGGTAAGCTTGTCCACTTTATCTTCTAACTTTGAGCTCGAAGACGTCTCATGTACATTCTCATTTCTTTGCACATTGCCTCGTGCCATGCCAAATTGTTGGTTGTTCAGAGCACGAACTTCCAACAAACTTCTTGCCGCTCCGGCGTTCAACTCCAAAAAGCTACCTCCCGCGGCCGAGTCAAGAAACTCTCTCTCCATGACGCGCAATCCCTCATAGAAATATTGTAGCAAGAGTCCATCGCTAATGCCATGCGATGGACACAAAGAAACTAGGGACTTGAACCTCTTGTAATAATCAAAGAAAGTCTCATCTCCGGCTTGCTTCACACTTGTAATTTGCTTCCTCAGATCAGTGATACGTGAAGCAGGAAAGTACTTAAGCAAAAACTCATCCATCATAGTACTCCACGAAACAATGCGACCACTAGGCACCTCAAACAACCACTCCTTTGCTTGATCTTCTAAAGAAAATGGAAATGCCTTCATCTTGAAGTGTTGCAAATCGGTCCCTCTTGGACACATAAACTCCGTAGTGAAGTTAAACCACTGTAGATGCTTGTTAGGGTCCTCACTCGGCATCCCATAAAACGACTTCAGCTTATGGAGGAATCCACTCCTCAATTCAATCTCTCCAGTCTTGTCAGTTTCCAAGGGAGGATAAGTAATATTAGAAGGAGCAACTCCAGCTCCAGCAACATGACCATTCTGTGATCTGATTGATGCCATGATCTCTTCTTCTTCTTCTAATTCGGCAAAGGCTTCAAATTCTGGATTCTGAAGATCACAAGACGATGAAACAACTGAAGGTGAGCTCGGCACTGATGATGGAATGGACTGCACACTAGGTGATGATGGCAAGGATGATGACACTGATGAACTGGTTGGTGACGATGGAGGTAATGGCACAAAACGAGCAATAGCGAGTTCTTGGTCTAAACGTTGCAAACGGCCTTGAAGATCTCTTGCCCAAATACTAGATTCGGACATGCACTATTTCTGAAATTTGCAACATTCAAACAAGTTAGAACCTCGTAAAGAAATAGAAAGCAAGAATATACATCATTACAAGCCACGGCATTGGCGATTACACAACAAATTTCAAACAATAACACACCAAATCACAATCGGCACAACACAAAGCAGCATTCGGCAAAGCATACATATATTCGGCAACAAGAGGGCAAAAATCGGAAAGTTCATGAGCATGTAATCGCTAAGTCTAATTTCTTTTAAATTTGTTCTAACTCTCGAAGTACGTGGAGCAGAGGAGATAACGGTGCAATGGACTGATACAGCCCCCGGTAGTATCATGCTTAATCCGATATACCTCAAGAGTTTGAACCACACAACATGTTTTATCTTCGAAGAAAATAGGCCACATATGTCAAGTTATGTTCTAGCGTCTAAAGTGAGGTGATGCTTCGGCACAAGCTGTCGACTAGGTCGTGCGGATTTTACGTTTCAAAGGTCATTAAAATCACGGAGGGCGAACCCCCTACAGGAACCAGGCAGGACTCGTTGTTGGACACCACGGAGGGCGAACCCCCTATTGATTCACTCACCGAGAATGAACATCAGTCTATGGGCCTTGAGATCCAGTTAAACAAACCTGAGAACCATATCTATGATAATAACTTCCCCATACTTTGTAAAACAAACACGGGTCCCTAGCGGTCTCAAGTGTTGATTAAAACCGCCCTCAACCTCATAAAAATAATACCAAGTTAGCGTCTTTATGCGTGGGGGGCCAACGATGGACTAATTCCAACATTGCAGGGCCCGTTTCCCAATCTACACAAAAACATACCTAACATGGCATCACTCGTATGAAGGGTTTTGGTTATGATCAACAAAAGAGGCTTCACCTACATGTTACACTTTAGAAACTACAATAAACTCAAACATACACAACATATCAACTTCCTAGAAATTAAACTAAGTGACTACCAACATACATCATTATGCATCATGCAACTTTCGAAATTTAAACTCTACATGCCGAAGCATATTTCTACTTTACAAAATCCCAAAATAAACTTAAAATTTACACTTTACACATTCACAACAAAAATTTCCAGCAACATTATATACACAACAATAACATAAAACAAGCTTTTATAATCCCCGGCAACGGCGCCAAAAATTGGACGGGAGCCGAAGCTCGCATGCAATAATAAACCCTACAAAATATCGTTAGTAGTATGAGCAAGTAGGGATCGTTCTAGCCGGGGATTAAGGGTACCTGAGATATGAAATTGTTAGACAAACATATATACATATATACATCAAACACGTCACAATTATGGGGGATAGTGGTTCGGCAGCAATGCTGCCCACGTACTAGGCACGGCAACAGAATTTAAATGTTGAAAATAAATCCTAAGTCTACTATTTACAAGGTTGATCGACATTCTTCCACAAAGCACTAACACAAAAGCAATCAAAACACATAACAAACAAGCAAGTAGGACTCTCGGCAAAGTATTAAAGCGTTCTAGACTCAACTTAACTCCAACCCAATTAGCTCCTAACCGGCTACTAATTGATTAAGACTCCTCAAGTATTTTAAGTGACTAACCGCCTAACCTTAAAATTATACTAGTCATCTTTGAATATTCTAACCGACGTAAACAAACATGACAAGTAATTAAGCACAGAATCTTTTTCTTTAGTTGGAAACAAGTCAATAGAGTAAGGTTGTCAATCATCTCTTCAACAAGCATGTCCATTTAAATTACTCTAACCCTTGTGAAAAACAACACAAACTAAGTAACTCGTTGATTACTTAATCTATATTAAATTTTTCGGCTAATGAGATTAATAATCTACGCATTGCACTTACATAGGCTACTAATCTTTAAGCACACGAATTCAAAGAACAAGTCAAGAAAACCCTAAAATCAGTTTAACACATGTTATTGCCGATTATCCTAATTACTAATTCACTACATATTTTCCTTACTCTTTAGCATGCAATCCATATTCTTACATCTAAAACCTTACTTGAAGATAAAGAAAACAAATTATCATGCAAATCATAAAACCAAACTTCAATCCAATTCATACATAGACATAAAAAATTGAAACCAAGAATTCATGCTAACTTTATAGACAAAGTTTAACATAACTACACAAAAATTTACAAAGCCAAGAGTAGGGATTGGATCACACATTAGAAACCGTGAAGACTTCGTCGTGTAAGGATCCGTGGATGATGGTGCTCGGATGGGCTGCTGCTCGGCAGTAAAGGTATCGCCAGCAAGGGATCAAAGTTTCGGCAGGAAACTTTGGTGTGGTGGTGGTGGTTTTGGCTAGGGTTTTTGTGTAGGATTCTTGGGAAATTTAGGTAGAGCTTTGGCTAGATTTTTGCTTTGGAATGTGACCGTTTTTATGATGGAAGCAGGCTTCTATATATAGGAGAAAAGGTCTGTGCAGTTTGAAGCTTTTCCTTGTTCAAATCGGCAAAGAAATCTTCAGTAAATAAGGTTTCCCAATCCAAGTTGGCATAGGCTTTTCTTTCCGTATCGAACAAAGAAACCTTGCTTGGTCAACTTATAATTTCTTCTTGGCCGTTTCATAGCTCTTTGGAATGATTTGGCACGCTCGCAGCCGCTTGATGACAATACAGGAAATTCCTCTCTGCTCGCGAGTACAGACTTTGCTAGTATCGGGTACTGGCGAGGCTAATCTGGGTGGCGAGGCTAGGCTTCTGGCGATAGCGCGAACATGCATGCAGGCATGTGCGGATGGTTGGCGAGCGGACATGTACTAGCTGGTGAGCTGACCAGTTCTGCTGAATCTGCTGGCGGATGAAGCTTGGCGGATGCAATTTGGCGGATGAGCTTCTGGCGAGCAAGATCGTTGTCGAGCGAGCAAGGGCTTGGCGAATGAGACCTGGCGGATGATACCTTTGTGTCTTCAGTCGAGTATAACTTTTTCTTCGATGCTCTGATTGATTCGATTTCAAATCTTAGATAAACTAGACACAAATTGCCATCTCCCCATAAAACAGTTTGATCAAAATCCTTGTGAATTGTCGGGAATGAGTTTTCGAAGTTGGGACACAGTCCCAGGAAAATCCTGGAAGTCCCTGGATTGGAATGCTCGGACTGCCGTTTTGCAGCCAACTTTTGGGTGACTTCCCGAACTCCGATTGATCTGAAATTTTAACACAACATTCCTCAGCATATGAATATTAAGCACGCCAAATTTCATAGAATTTGGACAAGGATAGATCATATTTGTACTTGTCACAAAATCACGAAAAAGACATATTTTGCATTATTTTCCAGTTTTCTCAAACTTAGTCATTTTTCGGATTCTTAACCATATTTCACCAAAACTCAACCAAAATGACACTAACTACATTATGACTCTATCTTAGATAAATAAGGGTTAAACAAAGCATAAATGAGGGCATAAGCATATAATATCGTCGCACATTGTGCTCCTATCAACTACCCCACACTTATCCTTTGCTAGTCCCTTAGCAAACTAAATTAAACTAGACTCTAAACAAACTATTGCCCCTAACAATTTGTCTCAGGCTCGTATGTACACATAGCTTTCAAGTTAAATGCATGAGAATGCTAAGCACGAAAATTCCAAGTTTCATGAACATGTGACATCAATATAAACATATAAGAGCAAAAAGGTAAGCATGTAAGCATGTTAAAGCTAATCCAATCCTCCTCACTAGGCATACTCTCTTCTTTTCTCTCGAAGCATGGTTATTCACTCATTAGTATATGCAAGTGAAAGATAATGAATTACAAAGAGTAACTTGCATATGTCATGAAACGAAAGCACTTTGTGAAATTTAATGGAAAAACCTCATATGATAACTATATGCACCAATGAACCAAAACCATATGCTTACTCTTGAGATAATCTCCACAATCAAATTTAACCATCTTAAGAATCATGAAAAGATCAATAAAAGGGTTGTAATGGGGCTTGGCTAAGAGGTATTCGAAATTTAGATAAGGAGGCTCAAAAACGTCACCGTGGCATTTGGCAAAGCTCGAATCTCCTTATGTCTTCTCGCCGAAAGGGTCAAATTTCATCTTGTTGGACCCATACTTCATTCTTTTCCTCCCATAACATAGTGCATACGAACAAAGGTCAAAATATAACAATGCTAGACCTTCACATGCAAACAAAACTCCAAATTCACAACACTTTTCAAGACTAGACTTAGCAACTTTCTTTTGAAACCGTGCCTACACATTTTCTTTTATTTCGGACTTGAGTTTTTTTTTTTTTTTTTTTTTTTTTCTGTCCGATTCCAATTTTTCTTCTTTTTTTGTTTTTTGTTTTTTTTTTTTTCATAGGCACGGCTCACATACAATTTTTCACAATTTTTTAGCTAAGTCTACCCCACACTTGTTCTTCTTCATCACTTCACGCAAAAACTCCTTCAAAAAATCAAGCTTTGCCGACACACAATGGTCAAGACATCACTATACTAAGTTCATGGAAAGTGTTTAAGGGTGATGAAAGAAAAGGCTAATCGTAGGCTCAAAGGGGTTTTCTAAGGAGTCCCACGACGGGCACAAATAGGGCACATGCTTTATTTGGCAATGGTGGTAAACCTAAATGATCTTTATTCAATCACATTCAAAATCAAGGTATTTTATGATATAAACGTTTCGAAAATCAACAAAAGTAAGTTCTAGCATACTAGAGTTCATTAAAAAGCTATGGCACATAGTCATCGAATATGCAAAGAATTATGAGGTTTCATGCTTCCTACGAATCTATCGAATTTTATCTTTTATCACTCAAGAAGAAAACAATTTGGCACAAAAGCTCACATAGGTTATTATGGAAATAAACTAGCTAAAACATGCATGCTTCGTTAATCAACAAGTCCTACATGCTCCTACCAATGCACAAAATCCATGAAACTTACAATTTTAAAGGTATGCACAACCATCATCTATGTATGCAAAGAGGAGAAAAACATCATTGACATATTAGGGGCATCCTAAGACTCGAAACAAACAAATTTAAACACTCTATTTTTGTGGAACAATTTTCTGAATTTTTCTTTTCTAAACTAAGCACACAAAAAGCAAAAACAAAAACGGAACATGCTATCCCACCCCACACTTAGAAAATTACATTGCCCTCAATGTAAGCACAAAACAATATCAACGAATTTCCTAAGCATGCAATCGACTAACATATTCCAACATATCATCACAACTCAAAGAAAAAGAGAAGGGTTAAGAAATTTCAAACTCGCGGTGATGGCTCCTTCACTTTTCTTTGATCGAATTGGGTTGCCTCCCAAGTAGCGCTTTGTGTTTATAGTCCATTACTTAGACTTTTCACCATGTGTTGCATGTGTTCATCGTGCTCCAAAACATCCCAAATCGGCAAGAAGAAGATCAATGAGAAGAGTGTTGCATAGTGTATCCGATGCTTGGTTTTCCTGCGTGTCCGGTGCGGGTGGCGTGTCCGAAGGCGTGTCATCCCTGTGCTCGGCCTTGTGTGGCCGTGTGTCAACCCTGCCGGCAATGGCAGGTCCGGCAGGGGGTGGTGGTGCAGCTGTTCCAGGGTGCTCCTGCTCGGCAGCTTGAATTGTGGCCGGTGTTGTGGAGGTAGATGGTGTTCGGATGGCACATGGTGGATCGGCAAATGGTGGTGAATCATGGACATCGGTTTCATTATTTAGGGCCTCAAATGGCTCGTAGTAAGGCTTGAGTCTATGTCCATTTACCTTGAATATGTTTCCCGTAACTTCATTCCGAATGTCTATAGCTCCATGTGGAAACACTTGAAGAACAATGAATGGTCCAATCCAACGAGAGCGCAACTTACCCGAAAAAAAGCTTGAGTCGTGAATGATACAAGAGAACTTTTTGACCAACTTCAAACTTCTTCCGTCGAAGCATCTTATCATGAGCAACCTTAGCCTTTTGCTTGTAAATCCATGCGGCTTCATAAGCTTCATTCCGTATTTCTTCAAGTTCGTTGAGTTGAAGCTTCCTATGAAGGCCGGCCTCATCAATGCTCATGTTAAAGGCCTTAACCGCCCACCATGCTCTATGCTCAAGTTCAACCGGTAAGTGACATGCTTTGCCATATGTTAACCGAAAAGGTGACATACCTATCGGTGTCTTGTATGCGGTCCTATAAGCCCATAAAGCATCATCGAGACGATCACTCCAATCCTTCCTTGAAGGTCCAACGGTTTTCTCCAAAATTTGCTTGATCTCTCGATTACTTACCTCGGCCATGCCACTAGTTTGGGGATGATAAGGTGTAGAAACCTTGTGTGTGACTCCATACTTTCTCAATAAGGCTTCAATGGTGCGGTTACAAAAATGGGATCCTCCGTCGCTAATCAAGACTCTTGGAACTCCAAAACGTGAAAAGATGTTGGTCTTGAGAAACTTGGCCACCACCTTGGCATCATTGGTGCGTGTAGCCTTGGCTTCAATCCACTTTGACACATAATCCACCGCAAGCAATATGTAGAGAAAGCCCTTACTTGAAGGAAACGGCCCCATGAAGTCAATCCCCCAAAGATCATGAATCTCAATGGCATTAATAGGAGTGAGTGGCATTTGATCTCTAGGTCCAATATTCCCCATCCTTTGGCATCGGTCACATGACTTACAAAACATGAATGCATCTTTGAAAATTGTAGGCCAAAAGAAACCACAATTAAGTACCTTCAATGCCGTCTTCTTAGCCCCAAAATGACCTCCACACGCCTCACTATGACAAAGCTTAAGGATAGGCAAGTGTTCATGCTCGGCAACACATCTTCGGATCACTTGATCGCTGCATTGCTTCCACAAGTATGGCTCATCCCATAAGTAGTGCCGAGCATCCTTCTTCAATTTTTGCTTATGGTGGTTCGGCATGGAGCTAGGCATTTGTCGAGTGGCCAAGTAATTAGCCAAGTCGGCATACCATGGCACATGTGCATCCATGCGAAAGAGTTGCTCATCCGGGAAATTCTCAATAAGGGGCAGCCGATCCTCTTCTTTAACAATTCGACTCAAATGATCGGCTACAACATTTTCTACTCCCTTCTTGTCTTTAATCTCAATATCGAACTCTTGAAGCAAAAGAATCCACCGAATAAGCCTTGGCTTTGCATCCTTCTTTGTCATGAGGTATCTTAAGGCGGCATGATCACTATAAACAATAACCTTGGAATTCAAAAGATATGATCGAAATTTTTCCAAAGCAAAGATTACCGCTAAGAGTTCCTTCTCCGTTGTTGTGTAGTTGAGTTGTGCATCGTTGAGAGTCCTTGAAGCATAGTAAATGGCGCATGGCTTCTTCTTAATTCGTTGTCCAAGTACCGCTCCAAGTGCATAATCACTAGCATCACACATCAACTCAAATGGCTCGTCCCAATTAGGGGAAACTAGAATCGGTGCCGTACACAACCTCTCCTTCAATCGGCAAAATGCTTCTTCACATGCCTTTGTCCACTCAAACGTCACCTCCTTTTGTAACAAGTTGCTCAATGGCTTGGCAATTGAAGAGAAGTCTTTGATGAATCGTCGATAGAACCCCGCATGGCCAAGAAAACTTCTCACATCTTTCACACACCTAGGGCTCGACAATGCTTGAATTAGCTCCACTTTGGCTTTGTCAACCTCTAAGCCTCTTGCCGAAATTATATGCCCTAGAACAATGCCTTGCGTGACCATGAAGTGACACTTCTCCCAATTGAGCACAAGATTTGTCTCTACACACCTCTTAAGTATCTTCTCCAAGTTCCCCAAACATGCATCGAAGGTACCTCCATACACACTAAAATCATCCATAAATACTTCGATAATGTCTTCAATAAAATCTGAGAAGATAGCATACATACATCTTTGAAAAGTGCCGGGTGCGTTGCATAGTCCGAATGGCATCCGCCGATAAGCAAACGTACCAAATGGACAAGTAAAAGTGGTCTTCTCTTGATCGTCCGGGTGTATCATGATTTGATTGTAGCCACTATATCCATCAAGAAAGCAATAGTAAGAATGACCGGCCAACCTCTCTAGCATTTGATCCATAAACGGCAAAGGCATGTGATCCTTCCTTGTTGTAGCGTTGAGCTTCCTATAGTCGATGCACATCCTATGACCGGTTACAAGTCTTTGTGGCACAAGCTCATTCTTCTCATTCTTGACAACCGTTACACCACTCTTCTTCGGCACTACTTGCACAGGAGATATCCACTTACTATCCGAAATTGGGTAGATCACCCCACAATCAAGCAACTTGATAATCTCTTCTTTCACAACCTTCATCATAGGAGGGTGAAGTCGACGTTGAGCTTCCTTTGTCGGCTTAGCTCCTTCTTCCAACAAAATACGATGAACACAAGTAGTAGGGCTTATTCCCTTGATATCCGCTAAGGTCCAACCTATGGCGGTCTTGTACTTCTTAAGCACTCTTATCAAATCAACCTCTTGCTTCTCACTAAGCATTGAAGACACAATAACCGGTAGTGTATCTTCTTCTCCAAGATAAACATACTTCAAGTGACTAGGGAGTTCTTTAAGTTCTAACTTTGGGGCCTCTTCCACACTTGGTCGAAATTTTGTTGTGGCACTTGGAATTGACAAGAACGAGTTCCTCGGATACAATGGTGTGGCCTCAAGCTCGGCAACCACCTCTCTAAGGCTCGGCAGCATTATGAATGACTCGGCATTGTTGCTTGGCTCGGCAATCCCTTGCTCGGCATGGCTTGGCTCGGCTTCATCATGCACTCGTTCTCCCCTCTTGTCAAATCCGACCCCTTGCTCAATCGCTAATTGCTATGCGTCGAGCGAGGTCGACATAACTTGCTCGACCTCCTCCAAAACATCAATGGCACAACCTTCCTTTAAATCAACATTGGGGAATTTCATGGCATCAAAAACATTGAACTTGATCATCTCACCATCAAACTCCATAGTTAGGTTGCCCTCGGCCACATCTATCTTTGTACGCGCGGTCCTCATGAATGGTCGCCCTAAAAGCAATTGAGTGTTGTTGACCGGCGAATCCTCCATCTCAACCACATAAAAATCGGCGGGGAATATCAATTGGTTAACTTGCACCAACACATCCTCTACATAGCCCTCCGGATATTTGCTTGAGCGATCCGCAAGTTGAATGATGACATTATCCTTCTTGAGAGGCCCTATACTCAACGTTTGATAAACATTGAGTGGCATGACATTGATCGATGCTCCCAAATCCAACATAACATCATCGAAACGTGTATTGCCTATGACACAAGGCACATTGAAGCTCCCCGGATCCTTCATCTTTGGTGGCAACTTCCTTTGAATAACGGCCGACACCGTCTCACTCATTGTCACCACACGAGTCTCTCTAGTATGCCTCCTTGCCGTGCAAAGCTCCTTCAAAAACTTAGCATACTTTGGCACTTGCTTAATGCACTCCAACAAAGGGATGTTGACTTGCACTTTCCGGAAAATCTCCAACACTTCCTCATCGGACTTGTCCTTCTTTATTCTAGCATAACGTGAAGGAAATGGGGCACTAGATGATGACACAACTCCCTTACTTGCTTGGTTCGGCAATACCTCATTCTTTGATGTTGCGGGATCGTACTCAAGCTCATTACGCAGCCCTTTATCTTTAATATTAGTGTTGCCGGCACCATGCCTTTGTTCGGCAGCTTCCTCCTTCTCGGCATCACCATTGTTTCCGGCATTATCATGACCGGCAATGTGTAACTCGGCCTCATGCATGTGGCTGCCAGCAATGTCAGGTCCGGCAGCCCTCTCTTCATCCCCAATGTCCTTGAAAGTCACTCGCTTCTTCTTTGGACTTGTTGGAGGAAACACCTCTCTTCCACTACGAGTTTGAATCACTTTGGCTTGCTCGTTCCTCGGATTGGGAATAGTATTGCTTGGCAACTTCCCTTGCTCATTAAATCTTCCCATAAAATCCACAACTTGCCCCATTTGAGTCTTGAGCTCACCAATGTCCTTTTGATGATTTTGTTGCCCCGCGAGTAATGTTTGAGTAGCACTTGACAAAGATTGAATCAAAGCATCGTAATTAGGGTTGCTTGGCGAAGCTTGGCCTTGGTTCGGCCCTCCTTGGCTTTGGTTTTGGTTCGGCACTGCCCCATAAACTCCTTGGTTCGGCATGTATGGCTGCCGAGGCACATATGGTGGCCTCGGTGCAAATGGCGCTCCTCCCTCTCTCGGTTGCATAGGTGCCCTAAGCACGTTATCATTGTTCGCCCATCGAAAGTTCGGATGATCATTGAACCTTGGATTGAAATTGCCAAATCGTTGGCCTCCTTGAAAACCAATTGCATTGCACTCCTCTACTCCCTCATTAACTCCAAATTGAGGGCATTGGTTGGTCTCATGGCCCTCGGTGCAAATTCCACATACACTCACACGCTTCTTCGTCAAATTGCTCACCAAGTCGGTAAGCTTGTCCACTTTATCTTCTAACTTTGAGCTCGAAGACGTCTCATGTACATTCTCATTTCTTTGCACATTGCCTCGTGCCATGCCAAATTGTTGGTTGTTCAGAGCACGAACTTCCAACAAACTTCTTGCCGCTCCGGCGTTCAACTCCAAAAAGCTACCTCCCGCGGCCGAGTCAAGAAACTCTCTCTCCATGACGCGCAATCCCTCATAGAAATATTGTAGCAAGAGTCCATCGCTAATGCCATGCGATGGACACAAAGAAACTAGGGACTTGAACCTCTTGTAATAATCAAAGAAAGTCTCATCTCCGGCTTGCTTCACACTTGTAATTTGCTTCCTCAGATCAGTGATACGTGAAGCAGGAAAGTACTTAAGCAAAAACTCATCCATCATAGTACTCCACGAAACAATGCGACCACTAGGCACCTCAAACAACCACTCCTTTGCTTGATCTTCTAAAGAAAATGGAAATGCCTTCATCTTGAAGTGTTGCAAATCGGTCCCTCTTGGACACATAAACTCCGTAGTGAAGTTAAACCACTGTAGATGCTTGTTAGGGTCCTCACTCGGCATCCCATAAAACGACTTCAGCTTATGGAGGAATCCACTCCTCAATTCAATCTCTCCAGTCTTGTCAGTTTCCAAGGGAGGATAAGTAATATTAGAAGGAGCAACTCCAGCTCCAGCAACATGACCATTCTGTGATCTGATTGATGCCATGATCTCTTCTTCTTCTTCTAATTCGGCAAAGGCTTCAAATTCTGGATTCTGAAGATCACAAGACGATGAAACAACTGAAGGTGAGCTCGGCACTGATGATGGAATGGACTGCACACTAGGTGATGATGGCAAGGATGATGACACTGATGAACTGGTTGGTGACGATGGAGGTAATGGCACAAAACGAGCAATAGCGAGTTCTTGGTCTAAACGTTGCAAACGGCCTTGAAGATCTCTTGCCCAAATACTAGATTCGGACATGCACTATTTCTGAAATTTGCAACATTCAAACAAGTTAGAACCTCGTAAAGAAATAGAAAGCAAGAATATACATCATTACAAGCCACGGCATTGGCGATTACACAACAAATTTCAAACAATAACACACCAAATCACAATCGGCACAACACAAAGCAGCATTCGGCAAAGCATACATATATTCGGCAACAAGAGGGCAAAAATCGGAAAGTTCATGAGCATGTAATCGCTAAGTCTAATTTCTTTTAAATTTGTTCTAACTCTCGAAGTACGTGGAGCAGAGGAGATAACGGTGCAATGGACTGATACAGCCCCCGGTAGTATCATGCTTAATCCGATATACCTCAAGAGTTTGAACCACACAACATGTTTTATCTTCGAAGAAAATAGGCCACATATGTCAAGTTATGTTCTAGCGTCTAAAGTGAGGTGATGCTTCGGCACAAGCTGTCGACTAGGTCGTGCGGATTTTACGTTTCAAAGGTCATTAAAATCACGGAGGGCGAACCCCCTACAGGAACCAGGCAGGACTCGTTGTTGGACACCACGGAGGGCGAACCCCCTATTGATTCACTCACCGAGAATGAACATCAGTCTATGGGCCTTGAGATCCAGTTAAACAAACCTGAGAACCATATCTATGATAATAACTTCCCCATACTTTGTAAAACAAACACGGGTCCCTAGCGGTCTCAAGTGTTGATTAAAACCGCCCTCAACCTCATAAAAATAATACCAAGTTAGCGTCTTTATGCGTGGGGGGCCAACGATGGACTAATTCCAACATTGCAGGGCCCGTTTCCCAATCTACACAAAAACATACCTAACATGGCATCACTCGTATGAAGGGTTTTGGTTATGATCAACAAAAGAGGCTTCACCTACATGTTACACTTTAGAAACTACAATAAACTCAAACATACACAACATATCAACTTCCTAGAAATTAAACTAAGTGACTACCAACATACATCATTATGCATCATGCAACTTTCGAAATTTAAACTCTACATGCCGAAGCATATTTCTACTTTACAAAATCCCAAAATAAACTTAAAATTTACACTTTACACATTCACAACAAAAATTTCCAGCAACATTATATACACAACAATAACATAAAACAAGCTTTTATAATCCCCGGCAACGGCGCCAAAAATTGGACGGGAGCCGAAGCTCGCATGCAATAATAAACCCTACAAAATATCGTTAGTAGTATGAGCAAGTAGGGATCGTTCTAGCCGGGGATTAAGGGTACCTGAGATATGAAATTGTTAGACAAACATATATACATATATACATCAAACACGTCACAATTATGGGGGATAGTGGTTCGGCAGCAATGCTGCCCACGTACTAGGCACGGCAACAGAATTTAAATGTTGAAAATAAATCCTAAGTCTACTATTTACAAGGTTGATCGACATTCTTCCACAAAGCACTAACACAAAAGCAATCAAAACACATAACAAACAAGCAAGTAGGACTCTCGGCAAAGTATTAAAGCGTTCTAGACTCAACTTAACTCCAACCCAATTAGCTCCTAACCGGCTACTAATTGATTAAGACTCCTCAAGTATTTTAAGTGACTAACCGCCTAACCTTAAAATTATACTAGTCATCTTTGAATATTCTAACCGACGTAAACAAACATGACAAGTAATTAAGCACAGAATCTTTTTCTTTAGTTGGAAACAAGTCAATAGAGTAAGGTTGTCAATCATCTCTTCAACAAGCATGTCCATTTAAATTACTCTAACCCTTGTGAAAAACAACACAAACTAAGTAACTCGTTGATTACTTAATCTATATTAAATTTTTCGGCTAATGAGATTAATAATCTACGCATTGCACTTACATAGGCTACTAATCTTTAAGCACACGAATTCAAAGAACAAGTCAAGAAAACCCTAAAATCAGTTTAACACATGTTATTGCCGATTATCCTAATTACTAATTCACTACATATTTTCCTTACTCTTTAGCATGCAATCCATATTCTTACATCTAAAACCTTACTTGAAGATAAAGAAAACAAATTATCATGCAAATCATAAAACCAAACTTCAATCCAATTCATACATAGACATAAAAAATTGAAACCAAGAATTCATGCTAACTTTATAGACAAAGTTTAACATAACTACACAAAAATTTACAAAGCCAAGAGTAGGGATTGGATCACACATTAGAAACCGTGAAGACTTCGTCGTGTAAGGATCCGTGGATGATGGTGCTCGGATGGGCTGCTGCTCGGCAGTAAAGGTATCGCCAGCAAGGGATCAAAGTTTCGGCAGGAAACTTTGGTGTGGTGGTGGTGGTTTTGGCTAGGGTTTTTGTGTAGGATTCTTGGGAAATTTAGGTAGAGCTTTGGCTAGATTTTTGCTTTGGAATGTGACCGTTTTTATGATGGAAGCAGGCTTCTATATATAGGAGAAAAGGTCTGTGCAGTTTGAAGCTTTTCCTTGTTCAAATCGGCAAAGAAATCTTCAGTAAATAAGGTTTCCCAATCCAAGTTGGCATAGGCTTTTCTTTCCGTATCGAACAAAGAAACCTTGCTTGGTCAACTTATAATTTCTTCTTGGCCGTTTCATAGCTCTTTGGAATGATTTGGCACGCTCGCAGCCGCTTGATGACAATACAGGAAATTCCTCTCTGCTCGCGAGTACAGACTTTGCTAGTATCGGGTACTGGCGAGGCTAATCTGGGTGGCGAGGCTAGGCTTCTGGCGATAGCGCGAACATGCATGCAGGCATGTGCGGATGGTTGGCGAGCGGACATGTACTAGCTGGTGAGCTGACCAGTTCTGCTGAATCTGCTGGCGGATGAAGCTTGGCGGATGCAATTTGGCGGATGAGCTTCTGGCGAGCAAGATCGTTGTCGAGCGAGCAAGGGCTTGGCGAATGAGACCTGGCGGATGATACCTTTGTGTCTTCAGTCGAGTATAACTTTTTCTTCGATGCTCTGATTGATTCGATTTCAAATCTTAGATAAACTAGACACAAATTGCCATCTCCCCATAAAACAGTTTGATCAAAATCCTTGTGAATTGTCGGGAATGAGTTTTCGAAGTTGGGACACAGTCCCAGGAAAATCCTGGAAGTCCCTGGATTGGAATGCTCGGACTGCCGTTTTGCAGCCAACTTTTGGGTGACTTCCCGAACTCCGATTGATCTGAAATTTTAACACAACATTCCTCAGCATATGAATATTAAGCACGCCAAATTTCATAGAATTTGGACAAGGATAGATCATATTTGTACTTGTCACAAAATCACGAAAAAGACATATTTTGCATTATTTTCCAGTTTTCTCAAACTTAGTCATTTTTCGGATTCTTAACCATATTTCACCAAAACTCAACCAAAATGACACTAACTACATTATGACTCTATCTTAGATAAATAAGGGTTAAACAAAGCATAAATGAGGGCATAAGCATATAATATCGTCGCACATTGTGCTCCTATCAACTACCCCACACTTATCCTTTGCTAGTCCCTTAGCAAACTAAATTAAACTAGACTCTAAACAAACTATTGCCCCTAACAATTTGTCTCAGGCTCGTATGTACACATAGCTTTCAAGTTAAATGCATGAGAATGCTAAGCACGAAAATTCCAAGTTTCATGAACATGTGACATCAATATAAACATATAAGAGCAAAAAGGTAAGCATGTAAGCATGTTAAAGCTAATCCAATCCTCCTCACTAGGCATACTCTCTTCTTTTCTCTCGAAGCATGGTTATTCACTCATTAGTATATGCAAGTGAAAGATAATGAATTACAAAGAGTAACTTGCATATGTCATGAAACGAAAGCACTTTGTGAAATTTAATGGAAAAACCTCATATGATAACTATATGCACCAATGAACCAAAACCATATGCTTACTCTTGAGATAATCTCCACAATCAAATTTAACCATCTTAAGAATCATGAAAAGATCAATAAAAGGGTTGTAATGGGGCTTGGCTAAGAGGTATTCGAAATTTAGATAAGGAGGCTCAAAAACGTCACCGTGGCATTTGGCAAAGCTCGAATCTCCTTATGTCTTCTCGCCGAAAGGGTCAAATTTCATCTTGTTGGACCCATACTTCATTCTTTTCCTCCCATAACATAGTGCATACGAACAAAGGTCAAAATATAACAATGCTAGACCTTCACATGCAAACAAAACTCCAAATTCACAACACTTTTCAAGACTAGACTTAGCAACTTTCTTTTGAAACCGTGCCTACACATTTTCTTTTATTTCGGACTTGAGTTTTTTTTTTTTTTTTTTTTTTTTTCTGTCCGATTCCAATTTTTCTTCTTTTTTTGTTTTTTGTTTTTTTTTTTTTCATAGGCACGGCTCACATACAATTTTTCACAATTTTTTAGCTAAGTCTACCCCACACTTGTTCTTCTTCATCACTTCACGCAAAAACTCCTTCAAAAAATCAAGCTTTGCCGACACACAATGGTCAAGACATCACTATACTAAGTTCATGGAAAGTGTTTAAGGGTGATGAAAGAAAAGGCTAATCGTAGGCTCAAAGGGGTTTTCTAAGGAGTCCCACGACGGGCACAAATAGGGCACATGCTTTATTTGGCAATGGTGGTAAACCTAAATGATCTTTATTCAATCACATTCAAAATCAAGGTATTTTATGATATAAACGTTTCGAAAATCAACAAAAGTAAGTTCTAGCATACTAGAGTTCATTAAAAAGCTATGGCACATAGTCATCGAATATGCAAAGAATTATGAGGTTTCATGCTTCCTACGAATCTATCGAATTTTATCTTTTATCACTCAAGAAGAAAACAATTTGGCACAAAAGCTCACATAGGTTATTATGGAAATAAACTAGCTAAAACATGCATGCTTCGTTAATCAACAAGTCCTACATGCTCCTACCAATGCACAAAATCCATGAAACTTACAATTTTAAAGGTATGCACAACCATCATCTATGTATGCAAAGAGGAGAAAAACATCATTGACATATTAGGGGCATCCTAAGACTCGAAACAAACAAATTTAAACACTCTATTTTTGTGGAACAATTTTCTGAATTTTTCTTTTCTAAACTAAGCACACAAAAAGCAAAAACAAAAACGGAACATGCTATCCCACCCCACACTTAGAAAATTACATTGCCCTCAATGTAAGCACAAAACAATATCAACGAATTTCCTAAGCATGCAATCGACTAACATATTCCAACATATCATCACAACTCAAAGAAAAAGAGAAGGGTTAAGAAATTTCAAACTCGCGGTGATGGCTCCTTCACTTTTCTTTGATCGAATTGGGTTGCCTCCCAAGTAGCGCTTTGTGTTTATAGTCCATTACTTAGACTTTTCACCATGTGTTGCATGTGTTCATCGTGCTCCAAAACATCCCAAATCGGCAAGAAGAAGATCAATGAGAAGAGTGTTGCATAGTGTATCCGATGCTTGGTTTTCCTGCGTGTCCGGTGCGGGTGGCGTGTCCGAAGGCGTGTCATCCCTGTGCTCGGCCTTGTGTGGCCGTGTGTCAACCCTGCCGGCAATGGCAGGTCCGGCAGGGGGTGGTGGTGCAGCTGTTCCAGGGTGCTCCTGCTCGGCAGCTTGAATTGTGGCCGGTGTTGTGGAGGTAGATGGTGTTCGGATGGCACATGGTGGATCGGCAAATGGTGGTGAATCATGGACATCGGTTTCATTATTTAGGGCCTCAAATGGCTCGTAGTAAGGCTTGAGTCTATGTCCATTTACCTTGAATATGTTTCCCGTAACTTCATTCCGAATGTCTATAGCTCCATGTGGAAACACTTGAAGAACAATGAATGGTCCAATCCAACGAGAGCGCAACTTACCCGAAAAAAAGCTTGAGTCGTGAATGATACAAGAGAACTTTTTGACCAACTTCAAACTTCTTCCGTCGAAGCATCTTATCATGAGCAACCTTAGCCTTTTGCTTGTAAATCCATGCGGCTTCATAAGCTTCATTCCGTATTTCTTCAAGTTCGTTGAGTTGAAGCTTCCTATGAAGGCCGGCCTCATCAATGCTCATGTTAAAGGCCTTAACCGCCCACCATGCTCTATGCTCAAGTTCAACCGGTAAGTGACATGCTTTGCCATATGTTAACCGAAAAGGTGACATACCTATCGGTGTCTTGTATGCGGTCCTATAAGCCCATAAAGCATCATCGAGACGATCACTCCAATCCTTCCTTGAAGGTCCAACGGTTTTCTCCAAAATTTGCTTGATCTCTCGATTACTTACCTCGGCCATGCCACTAGTTTGGGGATGATAAGGTGTAGAAACCTTGTGTGTGACTCCATACTTTCTCAATAAGGCTTCAATGGTGCGGTTACAAAAATGGGATCCTCCGTCGCTAATCAAGACTCTTGGAACTCCAAAACGTGAAAAGATGTTGGTCTTGAGAAACTTGGCCACCACCTTGGCATCATTGGTGCGTGTAGCCTTGGCTTCAATCCACTTTGACACATAATCCACCGCAAGCAATATGTAGAGAAAGCCCTTACTTGAAGGAAACGGCCCCATGAAGTCAATCCCCCAAAGATCATGAATCTCAATGGCATTAATAGGAGTGAGTGGCATTTGATCTCTAGGTCCAATATTCCCCATCCTTTGGCATCGGTCACATGACTTACAAAACATGAATGCATCTTTGAAAATTGTAGGCCAAAAGAAACCACAATTAAGTACCTTCAATGCCGTCTTCTTAGCCCCAAAATGACCTCCACACGCCTCACTATGACAAAGCTTAAGGATAGGCAAGTGTTCATGCTCGGCAACACATCTTCGGATCACTTGATCGCTGCATTGCTTCCACAAGTATGGCTCATCCCATAAGTAGTGCCGAGCATCCTTCTTCAATTTTTGCTTATGGTGGTTCGGCATGGAGCTAGGCATTTGTCGAGTGGCCAAGTAATTAGCCAAGTCGGCATACCATGGCACATGTGCATCCATGCGAAAGAGTTGCTCATCCGGGAAATTCTCAATAAGGGGCAGCCGATCCTCTTCTTTAACAATTCGACTCAAATGATCGGCTACAACATTTTCTACTCCCTTCTTGTCTTTAATCTCAATATCGAACTCTTGAAGCAAAAGAATCCACCGAATAAGCCTTGGCTTTGCATCCTTCTTTGTCATGAGGTATCTTAAGGCGGCATGATCACTATAAACAATAACCTTGGAATTCAAAAGATATGATCGAAATTTTTCCAAAGCAAAGATTACCGCTAAGAGTTCCTTCTCCGTTGTTGTGTAGTTGAGTTGTGCATCGTTGAGAGTCCTTGAAGCATAGTAAATGGCGCATGGCTTCTTCTTAATTCGTTGTCCAAGTACCGCTCCAAGTGCATAATCACTAGCATCACACATCAACTCAAATGGCTCGTCCCAATTAGGGGAAACTAGAATCGGTGCCGTACACAACCTCTCCTTCAATCGGCAAAATGCTTCTTCACATGCCTTTGTCCACTCAAACGTCACCTCCTTTTGTAACAAGTTGCTCAATGGCTTGGCAATTGAAGAGAAGTCTTTGATGAATCGTCGATAGAACCCCGCATGGCCAAGAAAACTTCTCACATCTTTCACACACCTAGGGCTCGACAATGCTTGAATTAGCTCCACTTTGGCTTTGTCAACCTCTAAGCCTCTTGCCGAAATTATATGCCCTAGAACAATGCCTTGCGTGACCATGAAGTGACACTTCTCCCAATTGAGCACAAGATTTGTCTCTACACACCTCTTAAGTATCTTCTCCAAGTTCCCCAAACATGCATCGAAGGTACCTCCATACACACTAAAATCATCCATAAATACTTCGATAATGTCTTCAATAAAATCTGAGAAGATAGCATACATACATCTTTGAAAAGTGCCGGGTGCGTTGCATAGTCCGAATGGCATCCGCCGATAAGCAAACGTACCAAATGGACAAGTAAAAGTGGTCTTCTCTTGATCGTCCGGGTGTATCATGATTTGATTGTAGCCACTATATCCATCAAGAAAGCAATAGTAAGAATGACCGGCCAACCTCTCTAGCATTTGATCCATAAACGGCAAAGGCATGTGATCCTTCCTTGTTGTAGCGTTGAGCTTCCTATAGTCGATGCACATCCTATGACCGGTTACAAGTCTTTGTGGCACAAGCTCATTCTTCTCATTCTTGACAACCGTTACACCACTCTTCTTCGGCACTACTTGCACAGGAGATATCCACTTACTATCCGAAATTGGGTAGATCACCCCACAATCAAGCAACTTGATAATCTCTTCTTTCACAACCTTCATCATAGGAGGGTGAAGTCGACGTTGAGCTTCCTTTGTCGGCTTAGCTCCTTCTTCCAACAAAATACGATGAACACAAGTAGTAGGGCTTATTCCCTTGATATCCGCTAAGGTCCAACCTATGGCGGTCTTGTACTTCTTAAGCACTCTTATCAAATCAACCTCTTGCTTCTCACTAAGCATTGAAGACACAATAACCGGTAGTGTATCTTCTTCTCCAAGATAAACATACTTCAAGTGACTAGGGAGTTCTTTAAGTTCTAACTTTGGGGCCTCTTCCACACTTGGTCGAAATTTTGTTGTGGCACTTGGAATTGACAAGAACGAGTTCCTCGGATACAATGGTGTGGCCTCAAGCTCGGCAACCACCTCTCTAAGGCTCGGCAGCATTATGAATGACTCGGCATTGTTGCTTGGCTCGGCAATCCCTTGCTCGGCATGGCTTGGCTCGGCTTCATCATGCACTCGTTCTCCCCTCTTGTCAAATCCGACCCCTTGCTCAATCGCTAATTGCTATGCGTCGAGCGAGGTCGACATAACTTGCTCGACCTCCTCCAAAACATCAATGGCACAACCTTCCTTTAAATCAACATTGGGGAATTTCATGGCATCAAAAACATTGAACTTGATCATCTCACCATCAAACTCCATAGTTAGGTTGCCCTCGGCCACATCTATCTTTGTACGCGCGGTCCTCATGAATGGTCGCCCTAAAAGCAATTGAGTGTTGTTGACCGGCGAATCCTCCATCTCAACCACATAAAAATCGGCGGGGAATATCAATTGGTTAACTTGCACCAACACATCCTCTACATAGCCCTCCGGATATTTGCTTGAGCGATCCGCAAGTTGAATGATGACATTATCCTTCTTGAGAGGCCCTATACTCAACGTTTGATAAACATTGAGTGGCATGACATTGATCGATGCTCCCAAATCCAACATAACATCATCGAAACGTGTATTGCCTATGACACAAGGCACATTGAAGCTCCCCGGATCCTTCATCTTTGGTGGCAACTTCCTTTGAATAACGGCCGACACCGTCTCACTCATTGTCACCACACGAGTCTCTCTAGTATGCCTCCTTGCCGTGCAAAGCTCCTTCAAAAACTTAGCATACTTTGGCACTTGCTTAATGCACTCCAACAAAGGGATGTTGACTTGCACTTTCCGGAAAATCTCCAACACTTCCTCATCGGACTTGTCCTTCTTTATTCTAGCATAACGTGAAGGAAATGGGGCACTAGATGATGACACAACTCCCTTACTTGCTTGGTTCGGCAATACCTCATTCTTTGATGTTGCGGGTGAACGGATGCCGAAGCTCGCATGCAATAATAACCCTACAATCGTTAGTAGTATAGAATAAGTAGGGATCGTTCTAGGCCGGGGATTAAGGGTACCTGAGATATGAAATTGTTAGACAAACATATATACATATATACATCAAACACGTCACAAATATGGGGGATAGTGGTTCGGCAGCAATGCTGCCCTAAGTACTAGGCACGGCAAAACAATTTAAGTGCTGAAAATTAAATCCTAACTCTAATATTTACAAGGTTGGTCGACATTCTTCCACAAAGCACTAACACAAAAGCAATCAAAACACATAACAAACAAGTAAATAAGACTCTCGGCAAAGTATTAAAGCGTTCTAGACTCAACTTAACTCCAACCCAACTAGCTCCTTATCGGCACTACTAATTGAGACTCTCTAGTACTTCAAGATTAACTTATCGTCTAACCCCAAAGTTATACTAAACATATTTGAGAACACTTATCGTCGAAAACAAACATGCAAAGTAATTAGGCACAAGGTCTTTTTAGTTGGAAACAAGTTAATAAAGTAAGGTCGTCAATCTTCTCATCAACAAGCATGTTCTTTAAATTACTCTAGCCCTTAGTGAAAAACAACACAAACAAAGTAACTCGTTGATTACTTTAATCCATATTAAATTTCGGCTAATGAGATTAATAATCTAAGTATTGCAATTACATAGGCTACCAATCTTTAAGCACACGAATTTAAAGAACAAGTCAAGAAAACCCTAAAATCAATTTAATACATGTTTTTGCCGATTACCCTAATTACTAGTTCATTACATATTTCCCTTACTTTTTAACATGCAATTCATATTCTTACATCTAAAACCTTACTTGAAGATAAAGAAAATAAATTGACATGCAAATCATAAAACCAAATTTCAATCCAATTCATACATAGACATAAAAATTGAAACCAAGAATTCATGTTATCTCTATAGACAAAGCTTAACATAGCTACACAAAATTTACAAAGCCAAGAGTAGGGAGTGGATCACACATTAGAAACCTTGAAGACTTCGTCGTGTATGGATCCGTGGATGATGGTGCTCGAATGGGCTGCTGCTCGGCAGTAAAGGTATCGGCAGCAAGGGATCAAAGTTTCGGCAGGAAACTTTGGTGTGGTGGTGGTGGTTTTGGCTAGGGTTTTTGTGTAGGATTCTTGGGGAAATTTAGGTAGAGCTTTGGCTAGATTTTTGCTTTGGAATGTGACACTTTTTATGATGGGAGCAGGCCTCTATATATAGGAGAAAAGGTCTGTGCAGTTTGAAGCTTTTCCTTGTTCAAAACGGGATAGAAATATTCAATAAATAAGGTTTCCCTATCCGAGTTGGAATAGGTTTTTCTCTCCTTATTGAACAAAGAAACTCTTGCTTGGCCGACTTGTGATTTCTTCTTGGAGGTTTCATAGCTCTTTGGAATGATTTGGCACGCTCGCAGCCGCTTGATGACAATACAGGAAATTCCTCTCTGCTCGCGAGTACCGACTTTGCTAGTACCGGGTGTAAGCGAGGCTTTTTTGGCGGATCGCGCGAACATGCATGCAGGCCTGCGCGGATGGTTGGCGAGCGGACAAGTACTGGTGAAGCTGCTGGCGGATGAAGCTTGGCGGATGAAATACGGCAGATGAGATTTGGCGGATGAGCTTCTGGCGAGCAAGATCGTTGGCGAGCAAGCAAGGGCTTGGCGAATGAGACCTGGCGGATGAGCTTTGCATCTTCAGTCGAGTATAACTTTTTCTTCAATGCTCTGATTGATGCGATTTCAAATCTTAGATAAACTAGACACAAATTGCCATCTCCCCATAAGACAGTTTGATCAAAATCCTTGTGAATTGACGGAAATGAGTTTTTTTGAAGTTGGGACAAAGTCCCAGGAAAATCCTGGAAGTCCCTGGATTGGAATGCTCGGACTGCTGTTTTGCAGCCATCTTTTGGGTGACTTCCCGAACTCCGATTGATCTGAAATTTTAACACAACATTCCTTAGCATATGAATATTGAGCACGCCAAATTTCATAGAATTTGGACAAGGATAGATCACAGTTTCATTCATCTCAAAATCACGAAAAAGACATATTTTGCACTATTTTCCAGATTTCTCAAACTTAGTCATTTTTCGGACAATTAAGCACATTTCACCAAAACTCTACCAAAATTGACACTAACTATATTATGACTCTATCTTAGATAAATAAGGGTTAAACAAAGCATAAATGAGGGCATAAGCATATAATATCGTCGCACATTGTGCTCCTATCAACTACCCCACACTTATACTTTGCTAGTCCCTTAGCAAACTAAATTAAACTAGACTCTAAACAAACTATTGCCCCTAACAATTTGTCTCAGGCTCGTATGTACACATAGCTTTCAAGTTAAATGCATGGGAATGCTACGCACGAAAATTCCAAGCTTCATGAACATGTGACATCAATATGAACATATAGGAGCAAAAAGGTAAGCATGTAAACATGTAAAAGCTAATTCAAATCTCCTCACTAGGCATACTCTCTTCTTTTCTCTCGAAGCATGGTTATTCACTCAATAGTATATGCAAGTGAAAGATAATGAATTACGAAGAGTAACTTGCATATGTCATGAAACGAAAGCACTTTGTGAAATTTTATGGAAAAACCTCATATGATAACTATATGCACCAATGAACCAAAACCATATGCTTACTCTTGAGATAATCTCCACAATCAAATTTAACCATCTTAAGAATCATGAAAAAGATCAATAAAAGGGTTGTAATGGGGCTAGGCTAAGAGGTATTCGATATTTGGATAAGGAGGCTTAGAAACGTCACTAAGGCCTTAGCAAAGCTCGAATCTCCTTATGTCTTCTCGCCAAAAGGGTCAAATTTCATTTTGTTGGACCCTTCCTTCATTCTTTTCTTCCCATAAAATATTACAACAACCTAGACAATAGCCAAGCACAAAATTTTCTTTTCAATGCCGTGCCTTACACATTTTTCTTCTTCTCGGCATTTTTCTCTTTTTCTTTTGTTTAATCCGAGTATTTTTTCTTTTCTTTTTCTTAAGGCACGGCATGCATACATATTACATACAACTTATGGCTAAGTCTACCCCACACTTGTTCTTCTTCATCACACACGCGAAAACGCCTTCAAAATTTCAAGCTTTGCCGGAACACACAGTAAAGGCATCACTATACTAAGTTCATGGAAAGTGTTTAAGGGTGATGAAAGAAAAGGCTCAATATCGGCTCAAAGGGGTTTACTAAGGTGTCCCACGACGGGCTCCAATAGGGCTCATGCTTTATTTGGCAATGGTGGTAAACCTAAATGATCTTTATTCAATCACATTCAAAATCAAGGTAGTTTATGATATAAATGTTTCAAAAATCAACAAGAGTAAGTTCTAGCATACTAGAGTTCATTAAAAAGCTATGGCACATAGTCATCGAATAATCAACGAATTATGAGGTTTCATGCTTCCTACGAATCTATCGAATTTTTATCTTTTTATCACTCAAGAAGAAAGCAAATTGGCACAAAAGCTCACATAGGTTATAATCGAAATAAACTCGCTAAAACATGCATGCTTCGTTAATCAACAAGTCCTACATGCTCCTACCAATGCACATAATCCATGAAACTTACAATTTTATAAGTATGCACAACCATCATCTATGTATGCAAAGAGGAGAAAAACATCATTGACATATTAGGGGCATCCTAAGACTCGAAACAAACAAATTTAAACACTCTATTTTTGTGGAACAATTTTCTGAAATTTTCTTTTCTAAACTAAGCACACGAAAACATAAACGGAATACGTTATCCCACCCCACACTTAGAAAATTACATTGTCCTCAATGTAAGCACAAAACCATATCAACGAATTTCCTAAGCATGCAATCGACTAACATATTCCAACATATCATCACAAACCAAAGGAAAAGAGAAGGGTTAAGAAATTTCAAACTCTCGGTGATGGCTCCTTCACTTTTCTTTGATCGACATGGGTTGCCTCCCAAGTAGCGCTTTGTGTTTATAGTCCATAGCCTAGACTTGTCACCGTGTTGCATGTGTTCATCGTGTTCCAAAGCAACTCAAATCGGCAAGAAGAAGTTCAATGAGAAGATCGTTGCATAAGGTGTCCGATTCGGTGCTTGTAGAAGTGAACGTATCCGGCTGCGTGTCCGGCCCTGTTTCTGCCGTATCTGGCGTATCCGAGGGTGCTGTCCGATGATTCTGTGTTGCTTGGATCATCTCCTCATTCCTGCCGGCAATGGTAGGTCCGGCAGGTGGCTCAGTTGCAGCTGAAGGTGGAGGGTTCGGTTTCTCGGGCGCAAGGTGCTTGTCCGGCGTATCCGGCGTAGTGTCTTGTGTGTCCGTGTCCGGCCTTGTAGTGCTAGGGCTGCCGGCAATTGCAGGTCCGGCAGCTTGGTTTGGTGGCAGGTCCAGCAGCTCGGCATGGACAAGAGCAATAGTAGCCCCTTGGCTTGGAGGATCATGGACATCGGTCTCATCATGGAGGGGTTCAAATGGCTCGTAATACGGCTTGAGTCTATGTCCATTTACCTTGAATATGTTTCCTGTAACTTCATTCCGAATCTCTATGGCTCCATGTGGAAACACTTGAAGAACAATGAATGGTCCAATCCAACGAGAGCGCAACTTACCCGGAAAAAGCTTGAGTCGTGAATGATACAAGAGAACTTTTTGACCAACTTCAAACTTCTTCCGTCGAAGCATCTTATCATGAGCAACCTTAGCCTTTTGCTTGTAAATCCATGCGGCTTCATAAGCTTCATTCCGTATTTCTTCAAGTTCGTTGATTTGAAGCTTCCTATGAAGGCCGGCCTCATCAATGCTCATGTTGAAAGCCTTAACCGCCCACCATGCTCTATGCTCAAGTTCTACCGGTAAATGACATGCTTTACCATATGTTAACCGAAAAGGTGACATACCTATCGGTGTCTTGTATGCCGTCCTATAAGCCCACAAAGCATCATCGAGACGATCACTCCAATCCTTCCTTGAAGGTCCAACGGTTTTCTCAAGTATTTGCTTGATCTCTCGATTACTTACTTCGGCCATGCCACTAGTTTGGGGATGATATGGTGTAGAAACTTTATGTGTGACTCCATACTTCTTCAACAAGGCTTCAATGGTGCGGTTACAAAAATGGGATCCTCCATCGCTAATCAAGACTCTTGGAACTCCAAAACGTGAAAAGATATTGGTCTTGAGAAATTCGGCTACCACCTTAGCATCATTGGTGCGTGTAGCCTTGGCTTCAATCCACTTTGACACATAATCCACCGCAAGCAATATGTAGAGAAAGCCCTTACTTGAAGGAAACGGCCCCATGAAGTCAATCCCCCAAAGATCATGAATCTCAATAGAAGTGATGGGATGTAACGGCATTTGATCTCTTGGTCCAATATTCCCCATTCTTTGGCATCGATCACATGACTTACAAAACATGAATGCATCTTTGAAAATTGTAGGCCAAAAGAAACCACAATTAAGTACCTTCAATGCCGTCTTCTTCGGCCCAAAATGTCCTCCACACGCCTCACTATGACAAAAAGCAAGGATGGAACGATGCTCATTCTCCGGCACACATCTTCTAAGCACTTGATCACCACATTGCTTCCATAAGTACGGATCATCCCACAAGAAGTGTCGAGCTTGCTTCCTTATTCTTTGTTGATGGTGGTTCGGCAACTCCTTAGGAAATCGGCGTGTAGCTAGAAAATTTGCAATGTCGGCATACCAAGGCTCATGTACTTCAAGTCGAAAAAGTTGCTCATCCGGAAAGGTATCACATAAGGGCAACCGATCCTTTTCTTGAACAAGCCTACTCAAATGATCGGCCACAACATTTTCTACTCCTTTCTTGTCCTTAATCTCAATATCGAACTCTTGAAGCAAAAGAATCCATCGAATAAGCCTCGGCTTGGCATCCTTCTTCGTCATAAGATATCTCAAAGCGGCATGATCACTATAAACAATAACTTTGGAATTCAAGAGATATGATCGAAATTTTTCCAAAGCAAAGATTACCGCTAAGAGTTCCTTCTCCGTTGTTGTGTAATTGAGTTGTGCATCGTTGAGAGTCCTTGAAGCATAGTAAATGGCGCATGGCTTCTTATCAATTCGTTGTCCAAGTACCGCTCCAAGTGCATAATCACTAGCATCACACATCAACTCAAACGGCTCGTCCCAATTAGGGGAAACAAGAATCGGTGCCGAGCACAACATGGTCTTCAATCGGCAAAAGGCATCCTCACACGCCTTTGTCCACTCAAACGTCACCTCCTTTTGTAACAAGTTGCTCAATGGCTTGGCAATTGAAGAGAAGTCCTTGATGAATCGTCGATAGAACCCCGCATGGCCAAGAAAGCTTCGCACGTCCCTTACATTTCTAGGGCTCGGCAAGTGTTGTATAAGTTCAACCTTTGCTTTGTCAACTTCAAGTCCTCTTGCCGAAATAATATGGCCAAGCACAATGCCTTGCGTGACCATGAAGTGACACTTCTCCCAATTGAGCACAAGATTTGTCTCTACACACCTCTCAAGTATCTTCTCCAAGTTCCCCAAACATGCATCGAAGGTGCCTCCATACACACTAAAATCATCCATGAACACTTCGATAATGTCTTCAATAAAATCCGAGAAGATAGCATACATACATCTTTGAAAAGTGCCGGGTGCGTTGCAAAGTCCGAATGGCATCCTCCGATACGCAAACGTGCCAAATGGACAAGTAAAAGTGGTCTTCTCTTGATCGTCCGGGTGTATCATGATTTGATTGTAGCCACTATATCCATCAAGAAAGCAATAGTAAGAATGACCGGCTAACCTCTCTAGCATTTGATCCATAAACGGCAAAGGCATGTGATCCTTCCTCGTTGTAGCATTGAGCTTCCTATAGTCGATGCACATCCGATGACCGGTTACAAGTCTTTGCGGCACAAGCTCATTCTTCTCATTCTTGACAACCGTTACACCACTCTTCTTTGGCACTACTTGCACGGGAGATATCCACTTACTATCCGAAATTGGGTAGATCACCCCACAATCAAGCAACTTGATAATCTCTTCTTTCACAACTTTCATCATGGGAGGGTGAAGTCGACGTTGAGCTTCTATTGTCGGCTTAGCTCCTTCTTCCAACAAAATACGATGAACACAAGTAGTAGGGCTTATTCCCTTGATATCCGCTAAGGTCCAACCTATGGCGGTCTTGTACTTTTTAAGCACACAAATCAAATCCTCCTCTTGCCTCTTACTAAGCATTGAAGACACAATCACCGGTAGTGTGTCTCCTTCTCCAAGATAAGCATACTTCAAGTGACTAGGGAGTTCTTTTAGTTCTAACTTTGGGGCCTCTTCCACACTTGGTCGAAATTTTGTTGTGGCACTTGGAATTGACAAGAACGAGTTCCTTGGATACAATGGTGTGGCGTCTAGCTCGGCAACAACCTCTCTAAGGTTCGGCATCATGGCATAAGGCTCGGCAATAATGCCTAGCTCGGCTCCAACTTGCTCGGCATGGTTTGGCTCGGTTTCATCGAGCACTCGTTCTCCCCTCTTGTCAAATCCGACCCCTTGCTCAATCGCTAATTGCTATGCGTCGAGCGAGGTCGACATAACTTGCTCGACCTCCTCCAAAACATCCATGGCACAACCCTCCTTTAAATCAACATTGGGGAATTTCATGGCATCAAAAACATTGAACTTGATCATCTCACCATCAAACTCCATAGTTAGGTTGCCCTCGGCCACATCTATCTTTGTGCGCGCGGTCCTCATGAATGGTCGCCCTAAAAGCAATTGAGTGTTGTTGACCGGCGAATCCTCCATCTCAACCACATAAAAATCGGCGGGGAATATCAATTGGTTAACTTGCACCAACACATCCTCTACATAGCCTTCCGGATATTTGCTTGAGCGATCCGCAAGTTGAATGATGACATTATCCTTCTTAAGAGGCCCTATACTCAACGTTTGATACACATTGAGTGGCATGACATTAATCGATGCTCCCAAATCCAACATTACATCATCAAACCGTGTATTGCCTATGACACAAGGCACATTGAAGCTTCCCGGATCCTTCATCTTTGGTGGCAACTTCCTTTGAATAGCGGCCGACACCGTCTCGCTCATTGTTACCACACGAGTCTCTCTAGTATGCCTTCTTGCCGTGCAAAGCTCCTTCAAAAACTTAGCATACTTTGGCACTTGCTTAATGCACTCCAACAAAGGGATGTTGACTTGCACTTTCCGGAAAATCTCCAACACTTCCTCATCGGACTTGTCCTTCTTTGTTCTAGCATAACGTGAAGGGAATGGGGCACTAGATGATGGCACTCCTCCCTTACTTGCTTGGCTCGGCAATACCTCATTCTTTGATGTTGCGGGATCGTACTCAAGCTCATTACGCAGCCCCTTATCTTTAATATTAGTGTTGCCGGCACCATGCCTTTGTTCGGCAGCTTCCTCCTTCTCGGCATCACCATTGTTGCCGGCTGCAGCCCTGCCGGTTGTGCCCCTCTCGGCTTCATGCATGTGGCTGCCGGCATTATCATGGCCGGCAGTCCTCTCTTCATCCCCAATGCCTTTGAAAATTACTCGCTTCTTCTTTGGACTTGTTGGAGGAAACAACTCTCTTCCGCTACGAGTTTGAATCACTTTGGCTTGCTCGTTCCTCGGATTTGGAATAGTATTGCTTGGCAACTTCCCTTGCTCATTGAATCTTCCCATGAAATCCACAACTTGCCCCATTTGAGTCTTGAGCTCACCAATGTCCTTTTGATGATTTTGTTGCCCCGCGAGTAATGCTTGAGTAGCACTAGACAAAGATTGAATTAAAGCATCGTAGTTCGGATTGCTTGGCGAAGCTTGGCCTTGGCTCGGCCCTCCTTGGCTTTGGTACGGCACGGCTTGTGGTTGGTTCGGCAAGGCTCCAAATTGTCCTTGGTTCGGCATATAAGGTTGCCGAGGCACAAATGGTGGCCTCGGTGCAAACGGCGCTCCTCCCTCTCTCGGTTGCATAGGTGCCCTAAGCACGTTGTCATTGTTCGCCCATCGAAAGTTCGGATGATCATTGAACCTTGCATTGCACTCCTCTACTCCCTCATTAACTCCAAATTGAGGGCATTGGTCGGTCTCATGGCCCTCGGTGCAAATTCCACATACACTCACACGCTTCTTCATCAAATTACTCACCAAGTCGGTGAGCTTGTCCACTTTATCTTCTAACTTTGAGCTCGAAGACGTCTCATGTACTTTCTCATTCCTTTGCACATTGCCTCGTGCCATGCCAAATTGTTGGTTGTTCAAGGCACGAACTTCCAACAAACTTCTTGCCGCTCCGGCATTCAACTCCAAAAAACTACCTCCTGCAGCCGAGTCAAGAAACTCTCTCTCCATGACGCGCAATCCCTCATAAAAATATTGCAACAAGAGCCCATCGCTAATGCCATGCGATGGACACAAAGAAACTAGGGACTTGAACCTCTTGTAGTAGTCGAAGAAAGTCTCATCTCCGGCTTGCTTCACACTTGTAATTTGCTTCCTTAAGTCAGTGATACGTGAAGCAGGAAAGTACTTGAGCAAAAACTCATCCATCATAGTACTCCACGAAACAATGCGACCACTAGGCACCTCAAACAACCACTCCTTTGCTTGATCTTCTAAAGAAAACGGAAATGCCTTCATCTTGAAGTGTTGCAAATCGGTCCCTCTTGGACACATAGACTCCGTGGTGAAGTTAAACCACTGCAGATGCTTATTAGGGTCCTCACTCGGCATCCCATAAAACGACTTCAGCTTATGGAGGAATCCACTCCTCAATTCAATCTCTCCAGTCTTGTCAGTTTCCAAGGGAGGATAAGTAATATTAGAAGGAGCAACTCCAGCTCCAGCAACATGACCATTCTGTGATCTGATTGATGCCATTATCTCTTCTTCTTCTTCTAATTCGGCAAAAGCTTCAAATTCTGGATTCTGAAGATCACACGATGATGACACTACTGATGGTGATATTGACGGCACAGATGGTGATGATGGCAAGGATGATGACACTGATGAATTGGTTGGTGACGATGGAGGTAATGGCACAAAACGAGCAATAGCGAGTTCTTGCTCTAAACGTTGCAAACGGCCTTGAAGATCTCTTGTCCAAATACTAGATTCGGACATGCATTATTTCTGAAATTTGCAACATTTTAAACAAGTTAGAACCTTATAAAGAAATAGAAAGCAAGAATATACATCATTACAAGCCACGGCATTGGCGATTACATAATCATATTTCAAACAATAACACAAAATCACAATCGGCAAGATCTTACAAACACACGGCAAAGAACAAAAATTTCGGCAAAGAATTAATATGGTTCGGCCACAAGAGTAGAAAAATCGGAAAGTTCATGAGCATGTAATCGCTAAGTCTAATTTCTTTTAAATTTGTTCTAACTCTCAAAGTACGTGGAGCAGAGGAGATAACGGTGCAATGGACTGATACAGCCCCCGGTAGTATCATGCTTAATCCGATATACCTCAAGAGTTTGAACCACACAATATGTTTTATCTTTGAAGAAAATAGGCCACATATGTCAAGTTATGTTCTAGCGTCTAAAGTGAGGTGATGCTTCGGCACAAGCTGTCGACTAGGTCGTGCGGATTTTACGTTTCAAAGGTCATTACAATCACGGAGGGCGAACCCCCTACAGGAACCAGGCAGGACTCGTTGTTGGACACCATGGAGGGCGAACCCCCTATCGACTCACTCACCGAGAATGAACATCAGTCTATGGGCCTTGAGATCCAGTTAAACAAACCTGAGAACCATATCTATGATAGTAACTTCCCCATACTTTGTAAAACAAACACGGATCCCTAGCGGTCTCAAGTGTTGATTAAAACCGCCCTCAACCTCATAAAAATAATACCAAGTTAGCGTCGTTATGCGTGGGGGGCCAACGATGGACTAATTCCAACATTGCAGGGCCCGTTTCCCAATCTACACAAAAACATACCTAACATGGCATCACTCGTATGAAGGGTTATGGTTATGATCAACAAAAGAGGCTTCACCTACATGTTACACTTTAGAAACTACAATAAACTCAAACATACACAACACTATCAACTTCCTAGAAATTAAACTAAGTGATTACCAACATACATCATTATACATCATGCAACTTTCGAAATTTAAACTCTACATGCCGAAGCATATTTCTACTTTACATAATCCCAAAATAAACTTAAAATTTACAACTTTACAACTTCACAACAAAAATTTCCAGCAACATATATACACAACAATAACATAAAACAAGCTTTTATAATCCCCGGCAACGGCGCCAAAAATTGAACGGATGCCGAAGCTCGCATGCAATAATAACCCTACAATCGTTAGTAGTATAGAATAAGTAGGGATCGTTCTAGGCCGGGGATTAAGGGTACCTGAGATATGAAATTGTTAGACAAACATATATACATATATACATCAAACACGTCACAAATATGGGGGATAGTGGTTCGGCAGCAATGCTGCCCTAAGTACTAGGCACGGCAAAACAATTTAAGTGCTGAAAATTAAATCCTAACTCTAATATTTACAAGGTTGGTCGACATTCTTCCACAAAGCACTAACACAAAAGCAATCAAAACACATAACAAACAAGTAAATAAGACTCTCGGCAAAGTATTAAAGCGTTCTAGACTCAACTTAACTCCAACCCAACTAGCTCCTTATCGGCACTACTAATTGAGACTCTCTAGTACTTCAAGATTAACTTATCGTCTAACCCCAAAGTTATACTAAACATATTTGAGAACACTTATCGTCGAAAACAAACATGCAAAGTAATTAGGCACAAGGTCTTTTTAGTTGGAAACAAGTTAATAAAGTAAGGTCGTCAATCTTCTCATCAACAAGCATGTTCTTTAAATTACTCTAGCCCTTAGTGAAAAACAACACAAACAAAGTAACTCGTTGATTACTTTAATCCATATTAAATTTCGGCTAATGAGATTAATAATCTAAGTATTGCAATTACATAGGCTACCAATCTTTAAGCACACGAATTTAAAGAACAAGTCAAGAAAACCCTAAAATCAATTTAATACATGTTTTTGCCGATTACCCTAATTACTAGTTCATTACATATTTCCCTTACTTTTTAACATGCAATTCATATTCTTACATCTAAAACCTTACTTGAAGATAAAGAAAATAAATTGACATGCAAATCATAAAACCAAATTTCAATCCAATTCATACATAGACATAAAAATTGAAACCAAGAATTCATGTTATCTCTATAGACAAAGCTTAACATAGCTACACAAAATTTACAAAGCCAAGAGTAGGGAGTGGATCACACATTAGAAACCTTGAAGACTTCGTCGTGTATGGATCCGTGGATGATGGTGCTCGAATGGGCTGCTGCTCGGCAGTAAAGGTATCGGCAGCAAGGGATCAAAGTTTCGGCAGGAAACTTTGGTGTGGTGGTGGTGGTTTTGGCTAGGGTTTTTGTGTAGGATTCTTGGGGAAATTTAGGTAGAGCTTTGGCTAGATTTTTGCTTTGGAATGTGACACTTTTTATGATGGGAGCAGGCCTCTATATATAGGAGAAAAGGTCTGTGCAGTTTGAAGCTTTTCCTTGTTCAAAACGGGATAGAAATATTCAATAAATAAGGTTTCCCTATCCGAGTTGGAATAGGTTTTTCTCTCCTTATTGAACAAAGAAACTCTTGCTTGGCCGACTTGTGATTTCTTCTTGGAGGTTTCATAGCTCTTTGGAATGATTTGGCACGCTCGCAGCCGCTTGATGACAATACAGGAAATTCCTCTCTGCTCGCGAGTACCGACTTTGCTAGTACCGGGTGTAAGCGAGGCTTTTTTGGCGGATCGCGCGAACATGCATGCAGGCCTGCGCGGATGGTTGGCGAGCGGACAAGTACTGGTGAAGCTGCTGGCGGATGAAGCTTGGCGGATGAAATACGGCAGATGAGATTTGGCGGATGAGCTTCTGGCGAGCAAGATCGTTGGCGAGCAAGCAAGGGCTTGGCGAATGAGACCTGGCGGATGAGCTTTGCATCTTCAGTCGAGTATAACTTTTTCTTCAATGCTCTGATTGATGCGATTTCAAATCTTAGATAAACTAGACACAAATTGCCATCTCCCCATAAGACAGTTTGATCAAAATCCTTGTGAATTGACGGAAATGAGTTTTTTTGAAGTTGGGACAAAGTCCCAGGAAAATCCTGGAAGTCCCTGGATTGGAATGCTCGGACTGCTGTTTTGCAGCCATCTTTTGGGTGACTTCCCGAACTCCGATTGATCTGAAATTTTAACACAACATTCCTTAGCATATGAATATTGAGCACGCCAAATTTCATAGAATTTGGACAAGGATAGATCACAGTTTCATTCATCTCAAAATCACGAAAAAGACATATTTTGCACTATTTTCCAGATTTCTCAAACTTAGTCATTTTTCGGACAATTAAGCACATTTCACCAAAACTCTACCAAAATTGACACTAACTATATTATGACTCTATCTTAGATAAATAAGGGTTAAACAAAGCATAAATGAGGGCATAAGCATATAATATCGTCGCACATTGTGCTCCTATCAGCGGGATCGTACTCAAGCTCATTACGCAGCCCTTTATCTTTAATATTAGTGTTGCCGGCACCATGCCTTTGTTCGGCAGCTTCCTCCTTCTCGGCATCACCATTGTTTCCGGCATTATCATGACCGGCAATGTGTAACTCGGCCTCATGCATGTGGCTGCCAGCAATGTCAGGTCCGGCAGCCCTCTCTTCATCCCCAATGTCCTTGAAAGTCACTCGCTTCTTCTTTGGACTTGTTGGAGGAAACACCTCTCTTCCACTACGAGTTTGAATCACTTTGGCTTGCTCGTTCCTCGGATTGGGAATAGTATTGCTTGGCAACTTCCCTTGCTCATTAAATCTTCCCATAAAATCCACAACTTGCCCCATTTGAGTCTTGAGCTCACCAATGTCCTTTTGATGATTTTGTTGCCCCGCGAGTAATGTTTGAGTAGCACTTGACAAAGATTGAATCAAAGCATCGTAATTAGGGTTGCTTGGCGAAGCTTGGCCTTGGTTCGGCCCTCCTTGGCTTTGGTTTTGGTTCGGCACTGCCCCATAAACTCCTTGGTTCGGCATGTATGGCTGCCGAGGCACATATGGTGGCCTCGGTGCAAATGGCGCTCCTCCCTCTCTCGGTTGCATAGGTGCCCTAAGCACGTTATCATTGTTCGCCCATCGAAAGTTCGGATGATCATTGAACCTTGGATTGAAATTGCCAAATCGTTGGCCTCCTTGAAAACCAATTGCATTGCACTCCTCTACTCCCTCATTAACTCCAAATTGAGGGCATTGGTTGGTCTCATGGCCCTCGGTGCAAATTCCACATACACTCACACGCTTCTTCGTCAAATTGCTCACCAAGTCGGTAAGCTTGTCCACTTTATCTTCTAACTTTGAGCTCGAAGACGTCTCATGTACATTCTCATTTCTTTGCACATTGCCTCGTGCCATGCCAAATTGTTGGTTGTTCAGAGCACGAACTTCCAACAAACTTCTTGCCGCTCCGGCGTTCAACTCCAAAAAGCTACCTCCCGCGGCCGAGTCAAGAAACTCTCTCTCCATGACGCGCAATCCCTCATAGAAATATTGTAGCAAGAGTCCATCGCTAATGCCATGCGATGGACACAAAGAAACTAGGGACTTGAACCTCTTGTAATAATCAAAGAAAGTCTCATCTCCGGCTTGCTTCACACTTGTAATTTGCTTCCTCAGATCAGTGATACGTGAAGCAGGAAAGTACTTAAGCAAAAACTCATCCATCATAGTACTCCACGAAACAATGCGACCACTAGGCACCTCAAACAACCACTCCTTTGCTTGATCTTCTAAAGAAAATGGAAATGCCTTCATCTTGAAGTGTTGCAAATCGGTCCCTCTTGGACACATAAACTCCGTAGTGAAGTTAAACCACTGTAGATGCTTGTTAGGGTCCTCACTCGGCATCCCATAAAACGACTTCAGCTTATGGAGGAATCCACTCCTCAATTCAATCTCTCCAGTCTTGTCAGTTTCCAAGGGAGGATAAGTAATATTAGAAGGAGCAACTCCAGCTCCAGCAACATGACCATTCTGTGATCTGATTGATGCCATGATCTCTTCTTCTTCTTCTAATTCGGCAAAGGCTTCAAATTCTGGATTCTGAAGATCACAAGACGATGAAACAACTGAAGGTGAGCTCGGCACTGATGATGGAATGGACTGCACACTAGGTGATGATGGCAAGGATGATGACACTGATGAACTGGTTGGTGACGATGGAGGTAATGGCACAAAACGAGCAATAGCGAGTTCTTGGTCTAAACGTTGCAAACGGCCTTGAAGATCTCTTGCCCAAATACTAGATTCGGACATGCACTATTTCTGAAATTTGCAACATTCAAACAAGTTAGAACCTCGTAAAGAAATAGAAAGCAAGAATATACATCATTACAAGCCACGGCATTGGCGATTACACAACAAATTTCAAACAATAACACACCAAATCACAATCGGCACAACACAAAGCAGCATTCGGCAAAGCATACATATATTCGGCAACAAGAGGGCAAAAATCGGAAAGTTCATGAGCATGTAATCGCTAAGTCTAATTTCTTTTAAATTTGTTCTAACTCTCGAAGTACGTGGAGCAGAGGAGATAACGGTGCAATGGACTGATACAGCCCCCGGTAGTATCATGCTTAATCCGATATACCTCAAGAGTTTGAACCACACAACATGTTTTATCTTCGAAGAAAATAGGCCACATATGTCAAGTTATGTTCTAGCGTCTAAAGTGAGGTGATGCTTCGGCACAAGCTGTCGACTAGGTCGTGCGGATTTTACGTTTCAAAGGTCATTAAAATCACGGAGGGCGAACCCCCTACAGGAACCAGGCAGGACTCGTTGTTGGACACCACGGAGGGCGAACCCCCTATTGATTCACTCACCGAGAATGAACATCAGTCTATGGGCCTTGAGATCCAGTTAAACAAACCTGAGAACCATATCTATGATAATAACTTCCCCATACTTTGTAAAACAAACACGGGTCCCTAGCGGTCTCAAGTGTTGATTAAAACCGCCCTCAACCTCATAAAAATAATACCAAGTTAGCGTCTTTATGCGTGGGGGGCCAACGATGGACTAATTCCAACATTGCAGGGCCCGTTTCCCAATCTACACAAAAACATACCTAACATGGCATCACTCGTATGAAGGGTTTTGGTTATGATCAACAAAAGAGGCTTCACCTACATGTTACACTTTAGAAACTACAATAAACTCAAACATACACAACATATCAACTTCCTAGAAATTAAACTAAGTGACTACCAACATACATCATTATGCATCATGCAACTTTCGAAATTTAAACTCTACATGCCGAAGCATATTTCTACTTTACAAAATCCCAAAATAAACTTAAAATTTACACTTTACACATTCACAACAAAAATTTCCAGCAACATTATATACACAACAATAACATAAAACAAGCTTTTATAATCCCCGGCAACGGCGCCAAAAATTGGACGGGAGCCGAAGCTCGCATGCAATAATAAACCCTACAAAATATCGTTAGTAGTATGAGCAAGTAGGGATCGTTCTAGCCGGGGATTAAGGGTACCTGAGATATGAAATTGTTAGACAAACATATATACATATATACATCAAACACGTCACAATTATGGGGGATAGTGGTTCGGCAGCAATGCTGCCCACGTACTAGGCACGGCAACAGAATTTAAATGTTGAAAATAAATCCTAAGTCTACTATTTACAAGGTTGATCGACATTCTTCCACAAAGCACTAACACAAAAGCAATCAAAACACATAACAAACAAGCAAGTAGGACTCTCGGCAAAGTATTAAAGCGTTCTAGACTCAACTTAACTCCAACCCAATTAGCTCCTAACCGGCTACTAATTGATTAAGACTCCTCAAGTATTTTAAGTGACTAACCGCCTAACCTTAAAATTATACTAGTCATCTTTGAATATTCTAACCGACGTAAACAAACATGACAAGTAATTAAGCACAGAATCTTTTTCTTTAGTTGGAAACAAGTCAATAGAGTAAGGTTGTCAATCATCTCTTCAACAAGCATGTCCATTTAAATTACTCTAACCCTTGTGAAAAACAACACAAACTAAGTAACTCGTTGATTACTTAATCTATATTAAATTTTTCGGCTAATGAGATTAATAATCTACGCATTGCACTTACATAGGCTACTAATCTTTAAGCACACGAATTCAAAGAACAAGTCAAGAAAACCCTAAAATCAGTTTAACACATGTTATTGCCGATTATCCTAATTACTAATTCACTACATATTTTCCTTACTCTTTAGCATGCAATCCATATTCTTACATCTAAAACCTTACTTGAAGATAAAGAAAACAAATTATCATGCAAATCATAAAACCAAACTTCAATCCAATTCATACATAGACATAAAAAATTGAAACCAAGAATTCATGCTAACTTTATAGACAAAGTTTAACATAACTACACAAAAATTTACAAAGCCAAGAGTAGGGATTGGATCACACATTAGAAACCGTGAAGACTTCGTCGTGTAAGGATCCGTGGATGATGGTGCTCGGATGGGCTGCTGCTCGGCAGTAAAGGTATCGCCAGCAAGGGATCAAAGTTTCGGCAGGAAACTTTGGTGTGGTGGTGGTGGTTTTGGCTAGGGTTTTTGTGTAGGATTCTTGGGAAATTTAGGTAGAGCTTTGGCTAGATTTTTGCTTTGGAATGTGACCGTTTTTATGATGGAAGCAGGCTTCTATATATAGGAGAAAAGGTCTGTGCAGTTTGAAGCTTTTCCTTGTTCAAATCGGCAAAGAAATCTTCAGTAAATAAGGTTTCCCAATCCAAGTTGGCATAGGCTTTTCTTTCCGTATCGAACAAAGAAACCTTGCTTGGTCAACTTATAATTTCTTCTTGGCCGTTTCATAGCTCTTTGGAATGATTTGGCACGCTCGCAGCCGCTTGATGACAATACAGGAAATTCCTCTCTGCTCGCGAGTACAGACTTTGCTAGTATCGGGTACTGGCGAGGCTAATCTGGGTGGCGAGGCTAGGCTTCTGGCGATAGCGCGAACATGCATGCAGGCATGTGCGGATGGTTGGCGAGCGGACATGTACTAGCTGGTGAGCTGACCAGTTCTGCTGAATCTGCTGGCGGATGAAGCTTGGCGGATGCAATTTGGCGGATGAGCTTCTGGCGAGCAAGATCGTTGTCGAGCGAGCAAGGGCTTGGCGAATGAGACCTGGCGGATGATACCTTTGTGTCTTCAGTCGAGTATAACTTTTTCTTCGATGCTCTGATTGATTCGATTTCAAATCTTAGATAAACTAGACACAAATTGCCATCTCCCCATAAAACAGTTTGATCAAAATCCTTGTGAATTGTCGGGAATGAGTTTTCGAAGTTGGGACACAGTCCCAGGAAAATCCTGGAAGTCCCTGGATTGGAATGCTCGGACTGCCGTTTTGCAGCCAACTTTTGGGTGACTTCCCGAACTCCGATTGATCTGAAATTTTAACACCACATTCCTCAGCATATGAATATTAAGCACGCCAAATTTCATAGAATTTGGACAAGGATAGATCATATTTGTACTTGTCACAAAATCACGAAAAAGACATATTTTGCATTATTTTCCAGTTTTCTCAAACTTAGTCATTTTTCGGATTCTTAACCATATTTCACCAAAACTCAACCAAAATGACACTAACTACATTATGACTCTATCTTAGATAAATAAGGGTTAAACAAAGCATAAATGAGGGCATAAGCATATAATATCGTCGCACATTGTGCTCCTATCAATCTGTTTTGGACAAAACCACCGTATTGTCCAAGTTGCCTATAAATCAAGTTTTTTAAGTGTTATGATAATACATTAACACTATATCACATATATTGATGAGGAAATTAACATAAGGTGTAAAATACATACATTTCCATCGGATACATCCAAGTGAAGTGCACAGGACCGGTAAGCAACAACTGCCGAGCAAGATGGATCATGAGGTGAGGCATGATGTCGAAAAAATTTGGAGGAAATATCATCTCAAATTTACACATGATATGAACGATGTCTTGTTGCATTTCCCGGAGGTCAGATTTTCTCACTTCCCGTGTGCATACCTTCTGGAAAAATCTTGCCAACGCTACTAACGGCTCCACAACGTGACGGGGAAGGAACGGTCGAATGAAAACAGGGAAGAGACGTTGTAGCAGGATATGATTGTCATGACTTTTCAACCCGTACAGATTGTTGAATTGTCTGTTCACACACTTGGCTATATTTCCAGCAAAGCCTGAGGGATACTTGGCCCGACTTATCCAATGGAAAATTTCTGGTTTATGCTCAGGCTTGACGGTGTAAGGAGCTTGAGGCATTTTTCTCTTCCCTTGTTTCAACCATAGTTGTTTTCTGATATTCATGTTTTGCAGATCAGTGCGAGCCTTAGGACCGTCTTTCGTCTTCCCCTCCAAGTTCAGCGTTGTGCCCACCACACTTTCAGAAACATTTTTTTCTATGTGCATAATGTCTAGGAAGTGACGGATCAGCAACTCACACCAGTACGGGAGTTCCCACAATATGTTCTTATGTGTCCAGAATTTGTACTCCTCAGGTCTTTCAGGTATTTCAGCTACAATATCGGGATGATTGCTGAGGGGCCCAAAATCGTACTCATTAAGCACTGCTAAAATTTCTCTTCCCGTCCATCTTCTGGGAGGACCACCGTGTTCTTCGGTTCCATCAAATGCGGCGGACTCGTAACGCCAGTGGTGATCCGCCGGAAGGAACACACGATGACCCATTCGGCATATCTTGTTGCAATGAGGGGTGCTCCCATAATCGCTGAGGTACTCTGGACAAGCCTTGTATCCCCTAACAACGCTGCCCGACAACATCCCATAAGCAGGAAAATCACTAATGGTACCAATAACCATGGCATGCATCTGGAACGTCTCCTGCTTGTACTTGTCAAAAGTGGGATGACCAACGTCCCACAATACCTTAAGCTCTTCAATCAATGGTCTCATATACACATCGAGACATTTTCCTGGGTAACCAGGCCCCGGAATCAACAAAGTCAACATATTATATTCCTTCTTCATGCACATCCACAGAGGAAGGTTGTAAGGTACCAAAACTACCGGCCATATACTGTATGAAAGACTCATGGTGCCGAAAGGGTTGAACCCGTCGGTTGACAGCCCGAGCCTGACGTTTCTGACATCTGACGCAAAATGAGGAAACTCATTGTTTATATGCTTCCAAGCCGCTCCGTCAGAGATGTGTGTCATGATATCTGCGTCTCCCGCGTCCCGCTCACCGTGCCACCTCATAGCTTTTGCGGTGGTTTCTGACATGTACAACCGCTCAAGCCTATCTCTCAACGGAAAATACCGAAGCACTTTCACAGGTTTCCTATTGCCTGCTCCCGTCAACTTATATAGGTCAGACTGACATATCGGACATGCGTCAAGGCTAGCAAGGTCATTCCCTTCTGCATCTTTACCCCAGAAGAGAACGCAGTCAAATGCGCATGCATGGATCTTAATGTAGGAAAGCCCTAGATCTTTAAGGATACTTCGGACCTTACGGTGATCGGTAGGATTACAATGACCCTCCTCCAACAACGAAGAAGTGTATTGTAGATATTCATCCACTTGCATGATGCTCGATTTTGTCTCGACTTTAATCCTCATTACCTCCATCACACTTTCAAGAACTGTCTTCTCAGAACTTGAAGACACAGGGGTCTGTTGCAATGCAATCAGTTTGTTGTACTTGTCAAAGGCAGCAGTGTTGACAACTTGTGGGAACGGCTGCACCGGGTCATGTATATATTGTTCCCCACGTACACCGCTTTCAAAAGGAAACACGTCGTTGACGAATGCCATTGTTGGATCGTTGGATGTACTACTACTGCCCGCCTCAAAATACTGCCCATGATCATGCGATCCATCTAATGATGGCTCACCGTGATATATCCAACGTGTGTATTTCGGCCAAAACCCATTACTCTTTAGGTGCTCGCATACTGTCCTAATCGGAAATCGACACATATCACTGCGACACTTACATTTCTTGCACGGGCAATAATGGTAATTCCCGTTTGCATTTGCCTCGACGAACTGCAAAAAATCCACAACTCCTGTAGTGTATCGTCGGTCATGCCTTGGAAGCGAAATCCAACTCTTATCTCGATCCATATATAGCCTGATAATAATATATATATGTATAACTTTAATTAATAAGAAATTAATTAACACATATATATTACAATATGTTGAAGGAAAATACCATAAATGTGCCTTCATCAAAGTAACTGACGATAGCGAATTAGGAAATTAGTATTAATCTGATGTAACGTTTCAATCAGTGTTTATTACCATAAATGTAATTATGTTTCCATTGTAATCATCACCCTATATAAAGGGGTTCTCTAATGAAATGAGCAGACAGATTGCGTTTTACTTTTACACGTTATCAGCACTTTGCCTAACCATGAGTTTTTAGAGAAAAAAATAGAGAAAAAAAAACAACACGAAAAAAACCCTAATTTTTTTTTTTCTTTTCTGTTTTTCTGCCTCCGCCGCCCTAGCCCTCCAGCAGGCTGTCGCCGCCGCTGCCCCTCGTGTTCCTAGCCGCAGCCCCGCCCGAAGTCAACCGGATCCACCGATCGGCGTTGGCCACTCCAAACCGGATCCACCGGCCTTCCACTGCCTCGATCCGAAGCCTCGATCCTGATCCGAAGCCACTGCCTCGATCGGCGTCTCCCACTCCAAACCGGATCCCCGACGACGCTCCCGATCGGACCTCTCCGATCTCGGCCTCGCCACCACCTCACGCTCCGTTTCCGACCCAGAACCGGCCTCCGATCGGCTCGATACTCCGGTCCCGGCCCTCCGCTCGACCCCGATCCGATCCCCTTCGATCGGCGCCCCGATCTGGCCCCCCCCCCTCGATCAGCGCCCACGATCCGTCGCCGATCCGGTCTCCTCGACGCTAGCCCAGCCTCGATCCTTCGCCGATTCGGTCCCCTTCGAACCTGCGACGCCACCCGAGCCACGCCGCAGCAGCAGCCCAGCCGGAGTCCCGATCCCGTTTCTACCGACGATAACTCGTCGGGAAAGGACTGCTCCAGAAGATTCTGCCGACAACAAATTCGTCGGCAGAGATTGTGCGACCCGACCCGGTTGTTTCCCTCGACCCGACCCGACCCGCGAACAGAAAACAAATATTTACCATTTCTGGTAAATTAAGGTTAGTTTTCTGAAAACTTACTGAAGTATAAAATAAATAATTACTGTTTACTACTACTGTTTAATGCAATTAATTGTAAATGTGAAATTTGATTGTATATTTGGTATTTTTACTGCCTACATAAATGTTTATATATATATGTGTGGTAAATTAAGCATTAAAATTTATAAGTGGTAGACTTTATGCAATATTTTTCATTTATATGTTATCTCGAAATTAATATGACATCGTTTTTATATGCGAATATTGTATGTTATTTTTTGTTAATTAATTATCGCGCATGCTATATGTATTTTGTTAAATGTTGAATTATTCCGCATATATTATGTTTAGTATAATGCCATGATAAAGAAATTTCATGTGCGTTACAAAATAAGCACAAATTTACCATGTGATAAAGTATTTTCACAAAGCATCGAAAATGTGTGACCACTATGAATTCTGGTCTCAAAATCCAATTCACATTATTGGCAATTAATTATTGTGGATGTCTTACGACTACATAATTAATATATTCTTCACTCTTGTTTATGTAGATGGCTGATCCAACTCGACCCGAATTTGAAATACTGGACTCAGAAGGAATTGAGTACCACCGATGGGTTTCGGATGTGGAAACTGCATTTATTGCAAAAGACTATACTTTCACTATCCACCCCTCCACCGACCCTAAAGACGACGAACCGTTTGCAAAAGTCAAAGCAAATGCTTTAATGTTTCTGAGGCGACATATTGACTCCAGCTTACGCTGGGAGTACCTTCAGTTAAAATCACCCAAAGAACTGTGGGATGCCCTGAAGGGACGTTTTGGGAATATTCATGACACTTTACTCCCAGAACTGACTGCTCAATGGAATGAAATCTGTTTGCTTGACTACAAAAGGGTTAATGAATTTAACAAAGAAATGTTGCGCCTTAAAGCACGCCTTAATTTCTGTGGCAAGGAACTCACAGAAGATGATATGATCCAGAAGACTCTTTCCACTTTTCCTACTTCAGCTCTTATACTAGCGAACTAGTATAGGTTGGAGTATGACAAGAAAAATATCACAACTTTCAACAAACTGATCAATATGTTGCAAGTGGCAGAGCGACATGATCAAGTTCTTCTGAATAATAATGCCAGACCTGTTGGGACAAAGAAAATTCCTGAGGTCAACTATGGCAAAATAAAAGGTGGAAAGAACCCCAGAGAAAAGGGGGTTGGACGTGCTGAGCCCTACCCACGTGGGCACAATACACCACGTGGCAAGGCACCCATGGGCCGTGGTATGGGCCATAGGATGGGCTGTGGAGGCCCTCCTAACGTATGGCGCAGAGAGGGTGGTGCTGGTCCTAGTGGCCATGGTGGTCCTAGTGGCCATTGTGGTCATGGTGGTCCTAGGGCAAAGGTGCAAAAGGCACCCAAGAACCCAGCACTCAAAAGGGATAGAGTTGGAAATGAACCTTGCTATAGGTGTGGAGCTACTGAGCATTGGTACAAGAACTGCCAGGCAAGCAACAAAGCAGCAGCCAATTACAAGAGGTATAGGGAGTCTAGAGAACAAGAGGCTCACTATATGGAAGATGGAGGCGATGACGCTGATGTCAACCTCACAATTGCAGACTTCAATGGCAACATGAACTCTGCTCAGTCTATGGATGTTCCAGAGTTTGATTGATCTGCTTAATTTTAATTAGACTATGGTTTTTTGGTCTTAAAGTTTATTTGAATAATGGCCTGTTGAATTGGTTTTTGATGTCCAAGACTTTGATTTGATTATTGTTGGCTTATTAATAAATTTCGGATTTTATTCTAAAGTATTGAATTTTATTCGATTTTGTTTCCTATATATATACATGGTTCGAAAAAAGCACTATTATGATGTGAAGCAATACATCTAGCAAATAAAAGAAAATATTATGAGAATGAAAAGAATATCATACTCTAAAGAATATGAGATATACTTTTCGACTTTATATAATAATCCCATCCCATTTAATTGTAGGAATGTATCGAGGAGAAATAGAGTGCTTAGCTGATAGTGGGACTACTCACACTATCTTAAGGAATCGACAATTATTTGTTGAATTAATTCCTTATAACACATCTGTGACAATGTTAGAGGGATCATCCCAAGTAATACAGGGGCGAGGAAAGGCCTCCTTTTTGATGCCTAATGGCACAATGATAAAAGTCACAAACGCCCTATATGCACCTAGAGGCAATCGAACCTTATTAAGTTTCAAAGATATTCGTGCCAACAATTATCATTTGCAAACTTACTGTGAGAATGGAATTGAATATTTGAATATTACTTCTTATGAATGCGGAAGGAAACGCATTTTAGAGAAACTAATGCGTCAAGATAATGGATTATATTTAACTACCATCCGGATTATCGAATCTTATGCTGTCACCAACAAAGAAATTTGGGACACTGACGCATACAGGCTTTGGCATGACCGACTAGGACACCCTGGTCGGGACATGATGGTTCGTGTTTTAAAGAACTCACACGGACATCCATTCTTCCGAGGAAGAAATAAAATGGGACACAGATCCGACACAATGCAAAGTGTCGGTCGTAGTACTACTTCAACACACCCATTATCTTCTAAAGCACCAGAAGCGCTGTGTCCCTCTGCCTCATTGACTATTTCAACGGCACATCACTCATTTTGCAAAGCCTGCTCTTTAGCAAAAACAGGATCGAGACCTTCCTATGCTAAAGACATGAAACAAAACATTCCATTCTTACAAAGGATACAAGGTGATATATGTGGACCTATCCATCCAGAATGCGGGCCATTCAAGTACTTTATGGTTCTGGTAGATGCTTCGACACGCTGGTCACATGTCGCATTATTGTCCACAAGAAATGCTGCATTTGCAAAACTCTTAGCACAAATTATACGTTTAAGGGCTCACCACCCTGATCACCCTATTAAGTCTATAAGGCTTGATAACGCTGGAGAGTTCACATCAAAAGTATTTGATGATTATTGCATGTCAATTGGGATCGATGTAGAGCATCCTGTACCCCATGTGCATACACAAAATGGTCTCGCAGAGGCCACCATCAAAAGGCTACAGATGGTGGCTAGGGCACTGGTTATGCGCACCAACATGCCTATATCTGCTTGGGGTTATGCAATATTACATGCAGCTTTACTTATTCGTTTCAGACCCACTGCTAGCCAACCATTTTCTGCGTACCAGTTGGTCACTGGATATGAGCCTGATATTTCACACACGCATATTTGGTTGCGCAGTATATGTGCCTATTGCGCCCCCACAGCGCACTAAAATGGGTCCTCAGAGACGATTAGGTATTTATGTTGGATATGAATCCCCATTTATTATCCGCTATTTGGAACCTTTGACAGGCGATCTCTTTACCGCTAGATTTGCGGACTGTCACTTTGATGAGACTGTCTTCCCGTCGTTAGGGGGAGATAAGAAAAAGGATTTTCTAAGGGAATGACAGGAATTGTCGTGGTCTGTCCCCACTCAGTCTCATTTTGATCCCCGCACTTCACAATGTGAAAGTGAAGTGAAAAGAATAATCAATCTTCAGAACGTAGCTGATTCGATGCCTGATGCGTTTTCTGAGATTGCTAAAGTGACAAGATCACATATACCAGCTGCAAATGTGCCTGCAAGGTTAGAAGTCCCCAAACAGGGGCACAATGCCGCAGATAGAGGCATTGGAACCACACTTAGTGGAGGTGTGGTTGAGGCCGTGGCTTCCCAAAGGAAGAGGGGAAGGCCACTTGGTTCGACTGACACTCACCCAAGGAAAAAGAGGGCGAGTAAGGCACAACCCGATCCATTAATCATCAATGTAGAGAATCCCTCACATGAGATTGTCTCTGACTATAGTTATGTCCATGAATCAATACTGGAGGACGCTCCGATGTTTGAAATGATTCCAGAGAACAAAGAAATCTCAATGGATTATGAGGAGGCATACTTGATGGAAAGATCTTCCATGTACATTGATGATGTATTTGCATACACTGTTGCTCAAGGAATCATAGAGCACGATGATATCGAACCACGCTCTGTTGCAGAATGTCAACAAAGAGCAGATTGGCCTCAATGGAAAGTAGCAATCCAGGCAGAACTAGATTCTCTGACAAAGAGACAGGTATTTGGTCCGGTAGTGCTAACCCCACCAAGTGTAAAGCCTGTAGGACATAAATGGGTCTTTGTCAGAAAGCGTAATGAGAAGAATGAAGTCCTAAGGTACAAGGCTCGCCTTGTGGCGCAAGGTTTCTCACAACGCCCTGAAATTTACTATGAGGAGACGTACTCTCCCGTAATGGACGTTATAACGTTCCGCTACTTAGTTAGTTTGGTAGTTTCCGAAGGATTGGAAATGCAGCTCATGGATGTGGTTACAGCATATCTCTATGGGGATCTTGATTCAGAGATATATATGAAAGTGCCTGATGGCCTTCCATTGCCCAAATCAAGTGACTCTAAACCATGGAGTGCGTTTGCAATCAGATTGAAACGCTCACTTTACGGATTGAAACAATCCGGGCGGATGTGGTATACCCGTCTAAGTGACTACTTGATTGGGAAGGGATATAAGAATGATGAACTATGCCCCTGCGTATTCATAAAGAAAACAAGTTCCGGATTTGCAATTGTAGCTGTGTATGTCGATGATATGAACATAATAGGTACTCTTAATGAAATAAGAGAAACCGCGAGCTATTTGAAATCCGAGTTTGAGATGAAAGATCTTGGGAAAACTCGGTTTTGTCTAGGTCTTGAACTAGAACACCGAGCTTGTGGAATACTTATCCACCAGTCTGCGTATGTCCAAAAGATACTCAGGCAATTTAACATGGACAAAGCGCATCCTGTTAGCACTCCCATGATCGGTCGGAGTTTGGATATAAAGAAAGATCCATTTCGCCCAAAGGAAGATGACGAAGAGCTATTGGGAGCCGAAATTCCCTACTTGAGTGCAATAGGCGCATTATTGTACCTAGCTCAATGTACCCGACCTGATATTGCATTCTCAGTGAATTTGTTAGCTAGATTTAGCTCAGCGCCAACGCAGCGTCATTGGAATGGTATTAAGAACATATTTCGATACCTAAAAGGAACCATTGACTTGGGCCTATTCTACCCCTACACAAAGGCAAAAGGGAACACAAATGAAAATGTAATCCCTAAAGGAAATGTCGATAGAGAAGGTACCACCCCCCACACTGAAACCCCAAATAATGTATTAATTGGGTTTGCTGATGCTGGGTACCTCTCTGACCCACATAAAGGTCGTTCTCAAACTGGTTATGTATTCACCATTGGGAATACGGCGATATCTTGGAGATCAACCAAGCAAACCCTTGCGGCTACCTCCTCGAACCACTCAGAGATCATAGCTCTACATGAGGCGGTTCGTGAGTGTATATGGCTGAGATCCATCATTACACATATTCGAGGGACTAGTGGTTTAAGTACAACCACTGAAGAGCCTACCTGCATTTATGAAGACAATGCAGCTTGCATCGAACAGATGAAGCTAGGTTATATCAAGGGTGATAATACAAAACACATATCGCCAAAGTTTTTCTATAATCAGCAACAACAAGCTCTCCTCAAGATTCAAGTGAATCAAGTAAGGTCTGAGGAGAATGTAGCAGATTTGTTTACCAAATCATTACCCAAAGCAATATTCGAGGAACATGTGAAAAACATAGGAATGCGAAAGCTTTCAAAGCTTCCTTGATTAATGTAAGGATCAGGGGGAGATGTAGACTTCAGGGGGAGTCTAATCCACACATGTCATCCTCAAAGGTTAAAGGTGCGTTGTGCTCTTTTTCCCTTGGTCCAAGTTTTATTTTGTCCCACTGGATTTTGTTACTTGGCAAGGTTTTTAATGAGGCAACGATCTATGCACCATTTCGTCTTTGACTTGGCACAAGGGGGAGTGTTGAAGGAAAATACCATAAATGTGCCTTCGTCAAAGTAGCTGACGATAGCGAATTAGGAAATTAGTATTAATCTGATGTAACGTTTCAATCAGTGTTTATTACCATAAATGTAATTATGTTTCCATTGTAATCGTCACCCTATATAAAGGGGTTCTCTAATGAAATGAGCAGACAGATTGCGTTTTACTTTTACACAATATATATTATTATCAACATCAACTCATATATATATATATATATATATATATATATATATATATATACCATTAATTAACAACCATTATTTAAGTTCATTACACTATCAACAACCATTAATTAACATATTTATATATATTTTAACACTAATTAAAATAACATCAAATTAAAACACATAATTAAACTCTAACTGAAAATCAACTCAACTACAACTCAAAATCAACATATATACATACATTCTAACACTAAAACAACAAAAAAACAAAAAATCACTTACTATATCAAAATCACTAAAACTCAAAATCAACTCAACTAAAACTCAAAATCAACATATATACACATATACGTACCTATATATAGCTCCACAATGTAAGAGAGGACGGATTTCAACAATAACCACAGATTTTTCACTCTTTTTCTCGTTTTTTTTCGTCTTTTTTAAATGAGCAGCTTCTGTGCAGATCTGAAAATATAAAGACTTATAGCAGACGAAAATTAGAATTTCGTCGGCCAAACTTTCTAAAGTTTTCGTCAGCTATACTTTACGAGAAAGGCCGACGAAAATCCAAATCGTCGGTCATTCTAGGGGTATAGCCGACGAAAAATATTTTTTAGTGACGAAAGAAAAAATCGTCGGCCATTCTTGGGGAATAGCCGACGATTTTTTATTTTTAGCGACGAAAGACAATATCGTCGGCCATTCTTGGGAATAGCTGACGAAAAAAATATGTCGTCGGCCGTTTTTTTTTTTCGTCGGTAATACTGTTTTTTCTGGTAGTGCACTTGACCGGGAACTTGGGGGACTTGTTGACAGTAGCCATAGAGAGGCTACACAGGCCTCCAAACCCGCAGCCAGCACTCCCGGACCCGGCCCAGGGCCCGGGGTCAGAGCATGAGTACCTGCACCCGCGCCCGGACAGGTCCTACCTGCGACCTAGGCCCAGGAACCGGGGACGGCAGCTCCCTAAACAGGGGCCAAAACAGTACAGTACTATGGGCAGAAGGGGGCCAGTCCCACATCGAAGGGTGAGGCCAGTCCTCACACCCGGCAGCCTATATATGAGTCCCAACTACCCTCATTAATAGGTAATCAATACTCCAACTACTCATTCTAGCTTAAGTTATCAGTTTATTCCAACTATACTGACTTAGGGATCGGAGCGGAATAGATCGGCCCCGCCCGGTATTCCCCTAGTTAGCGGAATTTGCAAGTTGGAGTCACACCAAGATCCACCAATATCTGTGAGTCTACGGATTCAGACAGAAACAACTACCAAATGAGAAAAAAAAAAAAGGAACAATCATGATAGAAGCAGTAGTAATGATGGTAATGATGAGAGATGACTTTCCAGAAAACCCAAACTTTCAGAACTTAGCAAGACCACCCACATCTCCTTCACTATAAAAACAGAGCATGACAATAAAAACAGAGCATACCACTCCTTCACCATCTACACAAGCTCGCTACACAAGTTTAGAAAAATTATGGATACATCACTTTCAACATGGTATGGATTAAACAATGCATCTCATGATCGGGATGGAGTTGTCCTTCATCAAAAGGTAACTTGTTCAAATCAAGCAACACTCGGATATCTAGAACTGATTTCGCTGATTCTTTCTCCTTCACATTATCAACACTTGCATCAAAGATAAGCTTTAGTGAAAAACAAATATGGTTCCTGTCTATTGTAGCTAAATTTTGAACTGAATGGTCAACATGTATAATTTCCTTTAATAGAGAAGGTTGGTGATAGTGGAGGAAAAAAAAAGGAGGGAAGCATCAGCAATTTGAGCGAGAGATGCTAAAATATCTTTAATGAAGGAGTAGTAATTAGAAGTAGTTGGAAAGACAAATAGCATGATAATTGATACAAATTCCCACGATGGAATTCTTTTATCTATGTCATTTATTGTGGCTCAGGGATAAATGGGGAAATATAAGTTAAAACGACTTATATGTTGAAACAAAACTCAAAACTTAAAACGACCTATATAAAAAATCGGAGGGAGTAAATTATTATGTGAAGAAAAACAAATAGGTATGAAAAGGTTGATAAGAGTCTTCTTCATTTTTTCCGTGGTCTTTAGATTCATCGACACATCAAGATTGAAAATTAAGAGAAATTATAACACAAAAATACATAACTTGCAAAAAATACCCCAACACTTTTGCCTTTCAATCAAATAATGCTCAAAGTCCACCCAAATTCAAGTAGTTTTAAAAATATAAATAATTAACAATAGATACAATTCTCAGCTTATAATTACCAATAGCAAGATTGTTTTTTAAAATTACCACTAGCAGGTTTCCATCTATTATAACAGAATCCGTTAATCCATAAATTACGAAATTACCCTTTTTGATGGTCAGTAGCATTGCGCATTTCTGATGGTCAGTAGAATTACACATTTTTTAGAATAAGTAGTATTCCACCAACTTTAAAGGGTCAGTAGCATTAACGGATTAGTAGTTACATCTAGGCTATGGGGATATTTAATCTTACCACACTGTTGTAAACTATTTGAATGTTAATCATACTGAGGATCAGTATACTACTGAGCGCCAGTATGTAATTTTATATCTACATTCAGTGTAATGCTACTAACTATAAAAAATCACATAATGCTATTGACAAAAAAAATCGCGTACTGCTATTGACCCTCAAAATCTCGTAATGCTACTGACCCTCAACAATGTTGTAAAAAAGTAAAAGGGCAATTTCGTAATTATCATTTAACGAATTCTGTTAGTTAAATGGATGGAAACCTGCTAGTGGTAATTTAAAAAAAAAACAGACTTGCTATTGGTAATTATGAGCTCAAAAATATAGTTATTGGTAAAAAAAACTCTTTTAAATACACTTCCCAAAGTACTTGATACGTACACACCCCATACTTAATACACCACTTACAAATTTCTCAGATTAATATTTTACTAAATACACAACTCTGATTACCTAAAATATCTCTAATCTCAAAACCCATGAATTATCTTATAAATGCAACTATTTAATTTATGTTTCTGCCTAAACCCGGGGGTCTAGTAGATACTTGATGAATCCACCTCTATCTCCTGCAATCCTGCTCACTAAGGGGAATACCGGGCGGGCCGGTCTTCTCCTCTCCGATGCCTAAGTTAGTATAGTTGGAATATATATAACCAAGACACGTATGTAAGCGGGGAGAGAGACGAGTTACCTCATAAAGAAGGTAGTTGGGGCCCATATATAGGTGGTTGGGAGTAAGGACTGGTCTTACTCTTCGATGTGGGACTGGTTCCTTTCTGCTTATACTTTCTGAAGCCCTCTTAGGCGGGCTGGCGCCCCCGGCCCCTGGGCTCCTGGAGGCAGATAGAGTGCCAGGCCCCGAGGCCGGGTGCTGGTGATCTGGTCCCGACCCTTGGGCCGGGCCCTGGTGCGCTTGCTGCGGGTCTGCGGGCCTGCTGTAGCCTCTCTGCGGCTACTGTCAACAAGTCCCCCAAGTTCCCGGTCAAGTGCAATCTTGAATGGGGACTTAACTGTTTTACTCTTACCCTGCAGACCCGCAGGGTTACCAACCTACCGGTGCTCAGTCCCCCAAGTCCGCGTTAAAGATTGGGCGTGACCGAGGTGAGTAGCGTCGTTGATGGTAAGTAACATAAGTATGTTTGTAATATCGGTGCTTCAAAGCTCGTCGGTTCTCGGGAGCTCGACCGGGCGTTCTGCCATATCGAGACGAGTTCCGGAAACGAGATGCGGCTGGGTGGACCTCGATCGGTACCCGGACGCTATGCCTTTTCGGCGAGTCCCCCAGTTAGAATGCTTCAAAGTTCCTTTGGTTCTCCGGAGCTCGACCGGGCGTTCTGCCATATCGAGACGAGTCCCGGAAACGCTAGCCTACGGGAGGGCCTGTTGGTGCGTGGAATAGGCCAACAGACATCCCGGAGAGTGTTACGGCCGTACTGAGGCGCTGGTTAACACTTGCTAGTTCTTCTCAGCTTTTGTTGGTTAAGCGTTGAGGTAACGTGCAGGTTTGTTAGCCTGCGGGGAGACTTGTTCTGTGTTAGAGAAACAATCTGCCCAGTGGAGTGGCGTTGAGATAACGAGTCTCGCCATGTATCCCCAAATGTATCACAGTTCAGTGTGATGCATGGTTTTTATCCTGCTGGACAAGAGTACATGGGTTAGATGTAAGCTCGCCCGGGTTTATAAAGCCCATGCGTTTAGAAGCCTTTATTGTTGGCTCGTTCCTGGCCATAGGCGAAGGAAGGTGACAACCGGTAGAATGCCGTGGAGTGGGTTAAATGTTCCAGAGCCGGTGGAGTGTCATAGTGCTGGGTGGATCTCGACCGGGCGACATGCCATATCGAGACGAGTCCCCCAGTGATATGCAACAAAGATGGCATTTAAAAAAAAGGGGGGTGCATACCTGGGCAAATGCTCTCGAAGTCGTTGGAAAGAAAATCACAAGCGGTGAGAGGCCTTGAAGATACACAAGGAAAAAAAAAAAAAAAAAAAAGAGACCATGCAACCGGTTGAATGACCATACTCGTGAACCGCCCTGGTGTCGGATTGAGCCGGAGTTGACTTTCTGAGGAAACGAGGGGAATGGACGCCCCGTTATTCGCTCCTTCTCCCTGAATGCTGCTGATAAGTGGGACAGGTGGCGGACATGCGATAAAGGGGAAAACCCATCAGTCCCATCAGTTATGCTAGATGGGATCCCTTATCCATGCTGGGACACGTGTCGACAGGGAACGGTCTGAGATGGAGGGAATCCACGGCTGGGGTTTTGTTGCCTTTCTTGTTGCCCTATTTATTGTTCATTCTGCTCGCCCCCTTCCAGAGTTTGCCTAGACCCTTTGCCTTCTACTCTCCTCGTCCGCCTTGCTGCAGATCTGACTTATTTTGTGTTAGGATTATGGCGTCTGGGAGACCTGCGCATCACGGCGGCGACGGCCGTGGGCCCAGAAGGCACGAGCTGCTGAATGGCGACAAGACGATTCTTTGTGACGAACCAATTAGTAGCATGGATGAGGGAGAGATCAGGGAGTTTCGAGCGAAGTGGGACATCGATCCTTCTGTTAAACTTCGAGGGCTGCGTCCCGGAGAGCTGGCCTGTAACCCGGAACCGGGCTGGGTTGCTGTTTTCGACGATCAGTTCCGACACGGACTATCGCTGCCGCTACCGGAATTTGTTCAGTATATGCTGAGCTCGCTAAATCTTTCCCCGGCCCAGCTTCCGAGCAATCAGTGGAGGCAGTTGCTTGGGCTTGGGTGCCTATTCAGCCTGAGCCACATGAACTGGCCCACGGTTAATGAGTTTCGGGCGCTGTACAAGATTTCTTACTGCCGAAAGGCCCAATGCAGCGGCGGTGTGAACTTTGCCACGCGGGAGCATGTTGCTGCTATCACGCACCTGCCGTCATCAGTTTCAGATACGTGGAGGAAGTCGGTGGTGCTGGCCGGCGGCAGGTGGCAGCGTAACTGGAGGGGCCATCAGGTGCCTGGGGCCTATCAGCCGATCGGGGATCAGTCGTACTGGCTGGGGGAGTTGGAGAAGCAACGGATATACCGGCTGTTCCATGGCTGGGACCATCTGAGTCGGAGCTCCTACAATTTCATCCGATGGAACGTGCTGGAGATATGCGAGATGGGGAGAAAACCTGGTAAGGTGCCTTGCATAATTTCATCCTTTTGCGTTGCTGCTTGTGTTTTGACTGCTGGACTTATCGGTTGCAGCTAACCCTCCCCGGCTCGCGCTTAAAGTTGAGGAGACTATCGAACCGGATGAGGAGCTTGTAGTCTCGAGACTGGCGGAGACGGGGGAGGTGGCCGCGAAGACCGTTATTGATACGGCTAGCAAGAGACGCGGGGAACATGATAAGGCAGTGCCGCTTGTGTTTCCGGATTCTTACTATGGAAGGCTTCTGAGCGGTGGGAATACCTCCCCGCTACGTATTCGGGAAGGGAGGTCTGCGAGACCTCCTGGTCCAGGATCCGTGGCGCGACCGATGGCCGTTCGGACCTCGCGGGAGAGAGAAACGGCAGAAGCGGCCGGTGACCGCCGAGGCGGCCATGGTGAAACTCCGGCCAAGAGGGCGAGAACCTTTGACGCTGGGGCGTCCGGCTGGGCTGGGCCAGCTGAGCGGGCGGTGGCTCCCGTCGTGGAGGCGGTTGATCGAAGGGCTCGGGTGCCGGAAGCCGCTTGCGGCTCTGCTGATGAAACTGGCAGGTTCGTGGTTGCTACCCTCGAAGCCCTGGGACTCGACCGAGACAACCCTGAGACTGGTCGATCGGGTGAGAACAGGATGAAGCCCGTGGAACTAGCTGTTCGGGTAAGTGTTCTTGTGCTTCCGCTTTTCTTGGAGTGGTACGAGCTAATGTTCGTTGATTTATGCCTCGCAGCTGGTTCATAGCCTTTGCGCCGCCGAACCCAGAGGGGAGGTTGCTGCGGTTTTGGAGGAGCAGGTGGAGGAGCTGAGCGTGCGGGCGGACGTGGCCGAAGCCAAGCTTGCAGAGGAAAGAGAGAAAGTTGGTCGGTTGGGCACCGAGCTCGTGCGAGAGAAAGAGCTAACCGGTCGGTTGTGTCGTGACCTGCAGCAAGAACGGGAAAAGGCCGATCGACAAGCTGCTTCGCGGGAAGGGCGGGTCGCAGAGCTGGAGACGAGGGTTTCGGAACTGCAGACCCAGGCTGTCGCCCGGGAAGGGAGAATTGCAGAGTTGGAGGCGAAGGTTTTGGAGCTGCAGAACCAGGTCACAGTGGCCGCCCAAGGAAGGGAGAAGCTGTCGGAATCCCAGCTTGCCGAAGTAGCTGATAAGGTTGTCGACGACTTCCGGGAGTCGGTCGAATTTGAAGAGATGCTGGACGCGGCCCGGGAGAAGGGCATCACCGACGCTTATCTGGAGTGGAAGGAGAAAGGATGGCTTGATGCTAAGGAGATGGAGGCTGATATAGCCTTGGCTGAGATGGTGGAACAGGAGCAGGCTCTAAAAAGCGGCGGGCCGGGGATTGGAGGTTCCGGGGGGCGGTAGCTAGCGTTGTTGTTCTGTGACCGCTACTACCTAGGGTAGAACCGTAGGTGCCAGATATTCCATGGCCGGGTGGAATAGATGTCGTCGGTGTCTATAATGTGGAATGTTGCCGGTCCGACGGCCGCAGTGATCTGGTAGGGCCCTTCCCATGTTGGTTCTAGGGCCAACGGTTTTTTCTGGATCTTTCTCATGACCCAGTCCCCGACCTGGAGGTTTCTCTCCCGGACCCTTCTGTCATAATACCGGGCGATCCGCTGCTTGTAGGTTTGGTTGCGCATATGTGCCTGGTCGCGGCGCTCCTCGATGAGGTCCAGGTTGAGTAATAGCCCCTCGGCATTTGTCTCGGCGTCGTAGTTCTCTACCCTGCCACTGGGTATGCCAGTCTCTACCGGGAGTACCTCTTCGCTCCCGAATGCCATGCAGAACGGGGTCTCTGCTGTTGCCTCAGCTGCTGTTGTCTGGATGGCCCATAGCACTGCGGGGAGTTCCTCGGCCCAACACCCTTTCTTAGCCTCCAGCTTCTTTTTCAGGAGGGTCTTGATAATCTTATTGACCGCTTCTACCTGGCCGTTGGTCTGTGGGTGCGCCACTGAAGCGAACAACATCCGAGTCCCCATAGAGGCTGTGTACTAGATAAGATCAGCATTATTGAACTGTGTCCCATTATCCGTGACAATAGTCTGTGGTACCCCAAATCGACAGTAGATGTTCTTCCATAGGAACTTTTTAACCCGTTCCTCAGTGATCTTTATCATGGGTTCCGCCTCAACCCACTTGGTCTGATAGTCTACCGCCACGATGGCATACTTGTACTGTCCTATAGCCGTTGGCAAAGGACCGATGATGTCCAATCCCCATTGTGCAAATGGCCACGGTGCCAACAGGATTGATAACGCGATTGCCGGGGCGTGAGGTACAGAGGCGTACATGTGGCACTTGTGGCAGCCGCCTGATATTTTTCTTGACATTGCCGCCATGTCTGGCCAGAAATACCCCGCCCGGAGCGATTTGTGGGATAATGATCTTGCGCCAGAGTGATTACCGCATACCCCCTCGTGGATCTCTCGCATGATAGCCTCTCCTGCCTCTTTTGTCACGCACCTCAGCTGGGGGAAGCTGTGCCCCCTTCGGTATAACTGGCCGTTGAGGAGACCGTACCGGGTGCAGCGGAGGTGTAATCTTCTAGCCTCTACCGCATCCTGGGGGCTGGTTTTGTCAGTCAAATACTTGACTATTGGATCCATCCAGCTTGGCGGCGCTTCTTCTACCGCAAATATCTCAGAGATGGTTTTGTTTATACTGGGCTGCTGGAGAGTTTCTATTTTTGCCCTCCGGTACTCTGGAGGGTAGTTTCCGGTTGCCAGCCTTGCGAGGGCATCCGCATGTCTATTTTCCTCTCGGGGAATGTGCTGGATCGTGGCGCCCTCGAATGGCTCGATCAAGGTTTTTGCCAGAACCTGGTAAGAGGACAGCTGGGGGTCCTTGACCTCGAACACCCCGTTCATCTGGTTCACCACTAGGCTAGAGTCGTTGTATATCTCCATGGACGAGATTCCCAACTCCTTGGCCAGTTGCAGACCGGCTATGAGGGCCTCATACTCAGCAGCGTTGTTGGAGGTGCTAAAAAGGAACCGTAATGCATACTCGTATGACTGGCCGTCGGGCGAGGTTATCATGACACCAGCACCGCTCCGCCTTGCTGTTACGGAGCCATCCACGTAAAGCTTCCAACCGGTGGGGAGGCCTCGCGCGGCCTTTGTTGTTCGTACTGCCTCGGTGGGCTCGCACTGGTCGGGGTGTGCTTCTACCGCCCTTGGGGTGAGCTCGCATATGAAGTCCGCAGCTGCCTGCCCTTTGATGGCCGTTCGCGGGGCGTAGATGATGTCGAATTCTCCCAGTTCAACTGCCCACCGTACGAGCCTACCACTGGTCTCCGGCCTTTGTAGGATCTGTCGCAGAGGGTGATTGGTATACAAGGTGATGGAGTGAGCCTGGAAATAATGCCGGAGCTTCCTGGCACTAACAATCAGGGCCAGAGCCAATCTCTCTATGTCGGGGTACCGGCCTTCTGCTCCAGTGAGTCCCTTTCCCGCATAGTATACCGGGAGTTCGAGCGTTTCTTCCTTCCTAATGAGAGCCGCGGAGACGGCCATCGCTGATGCAGCTATGTAAAGGTATAGCATTTCGCCTGGCACTGGTTTGGATAGGAGAGGCACTGCTGACAGATACGCCTTGATAGACTGGAACGCTGCTTCATGCTCCGCTGCCCAGTGGATTTTCCTAGTCTGCTGCGCCTTGAGCAATTTGAAGAACGGGGTGCATTTGTCAGTTAGGCGGGAGATAAATCTGGCGAGGGCGGCTAACTGGCCGGTCAACATCTGGACCTGGTTTCTCTCTTCTGGCGTTTCCATATCTAAAATCACCTGGACCTTCAGCGGGTTGGCCTCTATCCCTCGCTGGCTGATGATGTGGCCTAGGAATAGGCCCTCTGAAATTCCGAAAATACACTTCTTTGGGTTTAAGCGCATTCCGAACTTGAGCATCTTGCCGGTGACTACGGCCAAATCCTGGACGTGGGCCCCTGCAGTCAAGCTCTTGACCAGCATGTCATCCACGTAAACCTCTACGGTTTTAACCATTTCTTGCTCCAGCATTTGGTTGACCGTTCGCTGGTAGGTGGCCCCGGCATTCTTCAGACCGTACGGCATCCTCTTATAACAGTAGGTACCTCGGTCGGTTGTGAATGATGTGTGCTCCTCATCATCCGGGTGCATCCTAATCTGATTGTATCCGGCGTAAGCGTCCATGAAGCTGAGCATCTTAAAACCGGACGTGGAATCTATAAGCTGGTCAATCCGGGGGAGCGGGAAGCTGTCCTTTGGACACGCCCGGTTCAGGTTAGTGAAGTCCACGCACATACGTCATTGGCCGGTTCCCTTCTTTGGCACCATAACTACGTTTGCGAGCCAACGGGGGTACTGGACTTCCCGGATGAACCCTATACTCCTCAATTTCTGTACCTCCGCTCTGATTGCCTCATACTTGGCGGGACTGAAAGATCTCCTCTTCTGCCTTACCGGGGGAACGCTGGGCAATAAATTTAACTCATGCACAGCTATCTCCGGGGATATGCCCGGCATGTCCTCATTGGACCATGCGAAGATCGAACCGTTGTCCTGGAGGAAGGTTATGAGCTCTTGCCTAACAGCTGGATCGAGCCGCGTCCCTATTACGACAGTTCGCTCCGGGTGGTCCACCGAAATGCAGATTGCTTCGGTTTGTTCCACGGCCGCAGGTGGCTCCAGTTTCTCGATGAACCGCCCGACTCTTTTTGTCTTGACATCATCACGTGGGTCAATGTTTAGATCCGGCCCGGGTGCCTGCTGAGCGGTTGTGAAGACCTCGGCCCGCTTCCTCCCGTGGGTCACGGCTTCTGTGTAATACTTGCGGGCGATCCTTTGGTCCCCGCGTATGGTAATGACTCCGGCCGGTGAAGGCATCTTCATCATTAACATATGGCCGGCAATGAACGTTTTAAGCCTCCATAACCCTGGCCGACCGATTATGCCATTGTACGATGATAGGCAGTCAACAATGATGAACTCCAAATGCTCCTTTCTGGTTCTGTCTCCCTCGGTGAAGATGATCGGTAGGTAATCCGATCCCAGGGGCTGGACGACCTCACCGGAGAAGCTTATAAGCGGCTCGTTATCCTGGGATAACTTGTTCCTTCCTCTCTGCAACCCCTTGTATGCATCCCGGAACATTACGTTGACTGAGGCCCCGGTATCAATCAGCATACGACTGGTCATCCAGTGGTCTATTTGGACCGTAACGAGGAAGGGGTCGCTGTGCGGTTGGATCAGATCCTCCGGCTCTTCCCCCTCGTAAAAGGTGATCGATCTCCATCCGGTTTTAGCGGCCTGGCCGCTTCCTTCGCCGAAGGCGTATACCTCCTTCCCTCGGACCGATCTTAGGCACCGCTTCTTCGAGTTCCGGGTAAGTCGATCTATACGATCCCCGCCGTGTATCGTGTTAATGCTCCCGTGTACCTCGATCCCCCCGAGAGTGCGGGTGTTTATAGTTCCCACCTGCCGAGGCCGCGGTTGCTCGTCGTTGGGGTCCTTCTGGCGGGTCCGGTTGATTACGACCGCTATCTGGGTCTTCCGGTCATCGGTCTGAAGGGCTGGATCCTTGGGCTTTCCGGCTGGCAAAATAGCCAAGGCCCGCGATGGTCGCTCTGCTGGCGCAGCAGCTAGAGGCCGCGCCGAACGCACAAATGGCTGTTTTCTTGCTGGCCAGGAACCGTCGCCATCGCTCTGCCGGGGTTGCCATTCCTCCCGTGGGTCTGCTTTCCTAGTGGCTGCGGGCGCTCGGCTACGATCTAGCCATCCGGCTTTGCCCCCACGGGGCGGCTGTAGGTCGTCCGCTATCCGCTTGGGCGCCTTGTCCCCATATGTGTCGTGCTCTGCCTGAGCGTGCCTGACGGCCACAGTCATCAGCTCGTCGTACCCCAGCGGCTCCTGTAGTAGCAAGTCGTACGAAAGTTCCCCGGGTCTTAAACCCTGCTTGAAGGCCATCCCTGCGATCTGCTTGTCCAGGTTCCTGACCCCGGCTGTGGCAATCTGCCACCGGTTAACGAAGGCACGTAGGGGCTCGTTGTCTGTTTGCATGCAGTCAAAAAGGATTGTGGATGCCTGGGCTGTCCTGGCTCTTAGAATGAACCGACCGACGAACTGATCCGCCAACCGCTCGAAGGTTTCGACTGAATTAATCGGCAGCCCGTAGAACCAATTCAACGCCTCTCCTGAGAGCGTTTCTTGAAATACGTTGCAGCACGTGGCGTCCGAGTAGCCCATCACCCCTGCTTGTGACTTGAAGCTGTCCAGGTGCTGGTAAGGACAGCCCGCCCCGGAATAGGTCAACTTTAGAGGCCTTTGACTTCCAGATCTTCCCGATTCCCTAATTCGGTGCGGGAAAGGTCCAATTCGCTCGTTGAACCGCTCGCCACTCTGCTGCCGCCCTGCCATTCTCTCGCTGGCCGCCATGCGGCCCTCCATGTCTGCTACCAAGGCGGAGAGCGCCTCGAGCGCTCGTGCGGTAGTGCTTTCCTGATCGGTTGACGCCTGGCCCGTGCGGTACGGGGGCTCGGCCGGGCCGGAGTTTTTTAAAGCTTCCGAAAAGAGTGGCGTGCCCATATGCACGGTCTTTCTTCTTCCCGTGGCCTGTCCTACCTCAAGATGCGGGAATTCGCTAGCCTTGCCTGCTGATCGCGGTGCTGCTTGAGGAGTACTCTGCTGATCCTCTCGCTCCAGGGCCGCCACCAGGGCGATGTTGACTGCCTCCAATTCTCGGCACCGGGCCTCCGCTCTTAGCCGATCTTGATCACCCTCCGCTCGCAAACGCTCGACCTTCGCCTTCATTTTTTTAATTTCTTCCGGACCCTTCTGGTCGGTGCTCTCTGGTTTTTGGTGATCATGAGTCCTATCACTGACGGAAGAAAGGGCGAACCTCGTACCGATCTCGGCCTTTATGCTACAGGCTGGGTTGGGGAACTGAATTTGCGCTTTCGGTTTTTCCCCGCTGGCTTTTACCTTCCTCCCCTCCATTGTTTCCGGACTGAAGGACGCAGCTACTTCTCTACAGGATTGATAGAGCAACACAACTTTTTGTACGAGTTCCCACAGACGGCGCCAATTGTTTCTGCCTAAACCCGGGGGTCTAGTAGATACTTGATGAATCCACCTCTATCTCCTGCAATCCTGCTCACTAAGGGGAATACCGGGCGGGCCGGTCTTCTCCTCTCTGATGCCTAAGTTAGTATAGTTGGAATATATATAACCAAGACACGTATGTAAGCGGGGAGAGAGACGAGTTACCTCATAAAGAAGGTAGTTGGGGCCCATATATAGGTGGTTGGGAGTAAGGACTGGCCTTACTCTTCGATGTGGGACTGGTTCCCTTCTGCTTATACTTTCTGAAGCCCTCTTAGGCGGGCTGGCGCCCCCGGCCCCTGGGCTCCTGGAGGCAGATAGAGTGCCAGGCCCCGAGGCCGAGTGCTGGTGATCTGGTCCCGACCCTTGGGCCGGGCCCTGGTGCGCTTGCTGCGGGTCTGCGGGCCTGCTGTAGCCTCTCTGCGGCTACTGTCAACAATTTATATATCAACGTTTCTAATTAAACTTGTATTAATTGCTGAAAATACATTAAAATTTATTGCCTATAGATAGATTTTGTCTCATTTTTTTTTGTTACATAGATTTTGTATCATTTGAGTTTTCATTCACCAAATACTCAGATGATTCTTGATAAAAATAAAAATAAAATACTCTGATGATCGATTTGCATATATGTGATTTAGTTGAGCATTCATGAAAACTTTATCATAGACGGAACCATGAAATTGTCATCGAAAAGCTCGTCGTTGATTCAAAAGCTAAATTATATGGTCCTTATTCCATTTGATTATAAATTTATTAAGGAGAAATTACATTAGGTGTTTCCTAATTTTATTTTTGTATTAAATGAGGATGCCATGAAAAAAAAGAAGAAAATAATTTATGTCTTTCTAATTATATATTATAAATTTATAATTATGGAGTAATATAAGAAAAATGCGTTTGACTATTTCTAACACATAGATGTATATTTTGGTCATGTAACGTACTTATAAAAACTCGCATGAAATATATAATGGTTGGGATGTGTACGTATTAAGAAGTTTGAGGAGTGTATATAAAATTTATCCCCAAATTCCAAAGCTATTGTCAATAACATAAGATTATCCTTGGATAGCTTCAACCGTATTTATAGAATTTGTCGAAAAAAAAAAACACGAATATGGAAGATGTCATATTTTGACAGGACCCGCCCCGGATTTCACCCTAAAATCCGGATAAGATCATGTGGGGACCACCTTAAGACTAACTCTATCGATAAATCGATAAGTCAATCTTAAGATGGACAACCCTAAAACCTGTAACAACCAAAACACTTCTAAATTCCAGTTCCAACCTTAACACCTGGAGCCACCTGCTCTCCAAATCACAACAACCGCCACAAATAAAACACCAAATATAAGCTCAATTTATATTCAATTGACTCACAAGTAATCAGAGCAACCTAATACAATGAACTGGAAATACAATTGAAAATAGAACAAGAATGTAAGAATAAGGGATCACACCTAGCGGAAGCGACAACGATGATAGCTATGCCTCAACTCCGAGTACTCTTGACCTCTGATAACTAGTCTGCACACTGGGCGATTTAAAACGAAGGGCCCAAGAGAAAGTAATTTAAAAACGTTAGAGTGAGTGGATAAAAACAATATCGAATAATACTTTATATAAAAAGTTTTACATCACTTTCCCAATATTTTATAATTGAAAACCACTATGCATGCATTTTCATAAAACATCCCAAGTTTCAGAAAAATCATAGTCATAAATGAGCCCCGCTAATATATCAAATGAACAAATAATATTTTAAAATGAAATTATTTCGAAAACCAATAATAACATATCACAACCAATCCCATTGGCCGAATCCCAAATAATTTTTGTAGAAAAAAACCCAGCCCCATTAGTATATCGAATAATCAAATAAAATATATATAGACCAATCCCATTGGCCCATTCCCAAATATTCTTGTAATAAAAATTCAGCCCCGCTGGTTCGGGAATTTATTAAATAAATGAAAGCCTCATAAGAGAAAGTATTCCCGAAAGCCAAATATATAAAATATATATCACTGGGCCAATCCCATTGGCCGTTTACTAAAATCGAATAAAAAATAGGAGAATGTTAACCACCATATAATAATGAGCCTCCAAGGCTAAGGGTAAGAATCTCTCTTCTCCAAGACTCTCTATAGCGTCCCACGCTACCTGTACACGTCGACCACCGAGGTGAAGTTGACCTATATGGTTAAGTCGTCACCTCGCATGGGATCATGTGACCAAGCATATGGACCCTAGTATGGTGAAAAATCCGAAAACAAAACCGAAAACATACTTCCCCTATATATCATAAATCAGTACGGTTCCCAACCGCACATCGGAGACTTATAAATATAATTAAATAGAACAATAGTCTCGAAGATAATATACATCACCGGCATATCCCATATGCCGTAAAATAATCTCGAAAGAGAATATATATATATATATATATATATATATATATATATATATATATATATATATATATATATATAAAACAACGACATGTCTCACATGTCGTGAAATTCATAAATAGTGAAATCGTAAAATTCCCGAAAATCTCATTTCCGGATAAATGTACGTACTATTAAAAATAGTCGTAAATATATAACTCAAATTCATATTTCACAAAAATATTAAATTCATAAACATCTGAGTTATATATATATATATATATATATATATATATATATATATATAAGAATTATTGAAGACCGACAATTCATTTCATGCTTAAAACATTATAAAAATAAATTGCATTTCATAATTATATGCATGCATTATTTAAAATAAAATCCACTCACAGTACGGCCGAGCGCGCCGCTATTCCGAGCTCTCGTCACGTCGAGTAACCTCTCGACCTGTAACAAGGACGTAATCATAAATTTTACGAAACTCGGAATATATTTATAAACGTTAAATCTACGGACGTCCTCACTCGAACGAAACCTCCTAATTTTTCCCTTTTCAGTTATCGGTAAAGCAATTACGCCTCAATACCGAACAATCTATGTCCGAAAATACTCAAGACACCCACCCCGTGTCCGACCAATTCTTTTTACCAGTTATTTCGTCGTAAAACCCTTTTAAAACTGCTTTTATCTTCTTACGGTAAGTCAACATTAACATTTAATGGTCAAACAATAATTATATAAGTCCAACAGTAAATGGTTAAAGTCCAATTAATATTTACCATTTAGTTTTACTGTTTACTGTTTACTTTTAATGTTTTACTATTTACTTTTCACTTTTTACCTTTTTACTTTTACTTTTTACTGTTTTACTATTCATCATCTTCCTCCCGCCGCCAGAACAGCAGCGCCGCCGCCGGTGGCGCCACCTCAGTGGCCCAAAAACCTCACCAATCGACTCCAATTCAACCCAACACCATCGCCACCACCTCAGGACCTAGTCCCCGTCGCCTCCGCCGCCAAATACCCACGCAGCAGCCGCACACGGCGGCAGCAACTCCCCAAACCCAAATTTCTCCAAAACTCAACCAATTCAACATAAAACAACACCTAATCGACTCCTTTCTATGCTCTAAGCACGATTACAACCTCCAAATCCACCAAAAACACCAATTACACAACTCTCCAATTCGGAATCAAAAACCCTAGAATTTTTAATTCAAAATTCTCCTTACCTGGGCTGAACTGGATCAATTCCTTCCATGGAATTGTTGCACACGTCGAGACCTTTGATTCCCGACCAGAATCGGACCGAACCGTGGCCGGAGGAGAGAGTTCCGTTCAATCGGAGGCGGCACTTCCCGAGCTGCGCACGGCCAAACGGCGGCGAACCACGCCGTGCCGCTGCCATAGACGCGAAGAGGAGAGGAAGTCGATTCGAACGCGACCGGTGGCGCGCCGTTTGGTGGCCGGACGGCGAAGAACCGAGGGCGGCGACTCGGTTGGTGGGTGCGGGCCGAGTCGGGGAGGAGAAGAGAGAAAAAGAAGAAGAAGAAAAAAAAAAAAAAAAATTGCCGTTTCGGGGAATTTCCTCCCGGCTATTTATACTCGTCCAAAATCGGACAATTTCCGATTTTACATCGTAACTTTTTCGTACGAACTCCAAATTGAGCATGTTACGTGTCTACGAACTCGTTTTAACGTTTTCTACCTCGTCATGAAATAAAATTTTCGGTCGGGTCAACTTATTTAAAAATCAACTTATAGAAATTTCAAATTGTAAAAACAATTCCTAAAATGTAAAAGTAAAAGATAAAACAATTCATAAAATAGTTCCAAAAAATAATTCGAAGTTCGGGTCGTATCATATTTAGTATATACTATTTGTGAGTAGTCGGTAGCATGATTTTTGACTTCATTGTCCCTGCTTTTCAACTTATCTACGACGCATTTCTCTTTAAAAGTTTTTTTTGTTTTGTTTTATTCCTGGTACTGTATGCAATCCAGCTCTGTTGACGGCCTGTGGCCCTGTGCTGTATAAAACCAGTTCTTTGCTTTGCTTCTCAGCGTCCTCTCTTTTGCTCTGTTAAAGAGATCGTTAACGTCAGGGATTTGGCAAGGGGTTTATCGTTCTTGCAGCTTTTGCTATCTCAGCCTACAAAAATTGAGCTGACCTGCGAAGGTGAATGGCTCTCTCACTCTTTTGGTTAATACCCAGATCATTTCTTTGCATTTGATTGCTTAAAGTTTGGGACTTTTATGATTGTGAGACAATTTGGTGTTGCAATTGGGTTTCTGTGATTGCTTTCGTTTTGGTAGTGATGGTGTTTGTGTTGATGTGGGTTTGGGTGGTGTAATGAAAAGTAGCTTGGTTTGAATCATTTGTGTAGTTCATTGTGTGATTTGAGGTTCTGGGTTTTCGTTGGCATTGATTGAAGAGTTGGTTGAAACTTGAAAGTTACTTTGGTTTCTGAGAATAATTGGTGTGTTTGTCAATAAGTTGTATATTCTGTTTTAATATGGTGACTCATGATCAAAATGGTTGTTGATATGTGTTTGCTTAACATTGAGGACTTTAACTCTAATTGAGTGTTGGGAAAGTAAGGAAGACATTAGACGCCTTAAGGTTTCGGTCATAGTAAGCTAAGATAAGGATAAACTGCAGTGGATGCATGAATTATTCATAAGCGTATGCCATATGTTGGTGAGTTTGTAGTAGTTACTATAGGGAAAAGGAGTGGGAACTACTGTTTCTTTTATCCTTGATATTAGGGTGTGATTTCATTGGCTTCAAAAGAAAGACTTCACCCAAATAAGTGTTATTAGCGGATTATGAACTCAGGATTTGTTTGGTTCCACAAGAGAAACTGCTATTCAAATTTTGAGTTTAGGGTGGTCTTGATTTCTACGGAAGGTACAATTATGCGTTTTTAATTATTTTGAGAGCATTTGAGAATTTCTTATTTCGTTTTGTCTCCTTCATTTTTTCTTCTCTGTTAATCAGTTCATCATGCTCTGCACCTTTTTTTTTTTTCACTACAAAGTAAGATTTCTTTACAATATAGTAAAAATATAGATCTACATATATTAATTCATCAGTTATACAACTTATACGATACTATAAATGATTATTTGTATCATGATTATCTTCATTGATATTCCAAGTTCCTTAACTGTTCAAATTTCCCAACATTCAAAATACTGGCACATCGGTTGCTACATGTTTCTTTTTTAATTTCATCACTCGGCTTGCACTTTAGGGTTTCGGCTTGCACTTTAGGGTTTCGTTCTATGTGCGCAAGCTATACAGATACACTATTGCATAACATAATCATGTTTACTGTTATTGATATCTGTTGCAGTGATCAGCTTTCTTCTGTTTATAAAAACTTATGAACTTACAGTACCTACTGTGGCATAAAACAGGAGAACAAATAAAGCAGGATCATCACAGCAGCAAAGTAACAAGGGAAACAAAATAGTGACTGAGCATCACTCACAGAACAACTTTCTTTTTAATTTACTGGGTATGAAAAATATTAACTAAAATGGTTGCTGCAAGTCTTTGTGATCAAATAAAAGAGTTTTTTTTTTGTGGTTAAGCTCCAAATCTAACCACAGCTTACAGCACAGCTATTTTTTTTTTTTTTGCTGAAATGCACTATGTGCAATGACATTTAACTCTAATTGGAGCAGCTATAGCATGAATAGCAAATTTGTATTAGCTCCAATCACAACATCATATAATCATGCCGGCGGTTCTTTTTATATGTGCTTTATCTACATTAGTAGCCTGCGATAATCCTCTAATATGTACAGCTTCTTTACCGTGCATTTACTTAAACATTACTATGCATTTACTTATAGAAATTGAAATGTGCATTTAATTTAATACCAACTCAATATTACATCAGCAGTATAACCCGCAGCAAAGCGCGGGCATACCGCCTAGTACCACAAAGAGCTTGGGTTAATCTGAAAAGTCACACTTCTTCTACATGGGATGCATTGCAAATTTGCAATGCCTAGATACTCATTTGTAGTCTGCACATGCCACTGTAAGTTATGATGAGTGCTGCAATGAGCAAAAGTTTCAGTAATTCTTTTGACTAATGATCACATAAACTTGTTCATTCTCTTCCTCATTTGAACATCAACTCCCAAATGACAAATGTAATAGAAACTAAATACAGTAACCAACTATAGTATAGCTTAACATTTGAATTACTGCAGTTAATGGCAAAGATTTGATAATTTTCCTTCACGATCTAAAATGTTACGAACATGAAAAGTCAAATGGGAATACCTTCCATAACATGTGCTCGCAAGATATTCTCCATATAGTAAGCAATGGACACCAAGGTTTAAAATATACATCCTTAACTGGTTGGTGTTTTCCTCTGCTACACTTCCAGAAATACTTCGTTCAGTCCCACAATTAGTGCTAGTAGAATGAGTAAGAACTTCAACTTCACTTGAATATTTTGAAGTGTCAAGCCAGCAAAAATCTATAGGATTCTTACAAAGTCCCAGATAGCAGCAACCTTGAACCAGAAAATACCCAACTTTTTGTGTCAAGTTAGTGGCACAATCAACAAACTCCCTTGGTGCAAGCTCAAAATCTGCATGCGTAACTGGATCATGAAGTGAATAAGCTTCCAGTTTATCTATCAATGAGCACTTTTGACAATTGTACTTTGCAGTACGGTATAGTTCCAAGTTGTCTGACACAGGCATATCCCATCTGACTATCTCACTCCAGATTGGGCGCTTAGCAAGATTAAGCAAGGAATCCCCAGCGGCCGTCCAGAAGTTCGCAACATGTACAACCAGGGAAGATTCAGAGTTAAAGAGATGGTGAGCTGCGCCTGCGAGCAACAATGAGTATGCTGTGCTCGTCCTAATCATGCCAAAAGCTTTCAGTACGCAATTGACTATTTCCGATGTAGTTAATAAGTCATCTGCAAGGATTTTATATGCTGAAGCCAATGTGGTGTATGCATTTACAGAGAGGTGGTGCAATGGATTCAACCAGTAAGTAAAATCTGTTTTTTCTTCATTTCCCTCTGGCTGGTTATCAAACAGACCTTCTGTAAGTACCTTCTCAAGCCTCTCACATGAAGATTCAGGATTACCAATTGACAGATAGTCAGCTATAGCATCATCAATGTAATCAGTCAATCTTTCGGTTGCCTTGTCTCTATTGAAGCTAATATCTGTACTCAATCTGGAAGAGTTGAAATTGACTGCAGAGATATCCTGGAGGATTGCAGAGGATTGCAGAGGAGCGTTTTTACTCTTTCAAGATAACCAATTTTGCAAATGAAGTTGATAAGATCGTAGCAAATTGCGAGCAGTAAAATGGCAGAAGAAAATAATTGTTAATATCGTAGTTCTTTCAAAGTTGAAGAGGTTTTTTCCTTCAAAGACACTGGAATGTTTGTCACACACACAAATGGACTAGTAACAAGAAATTTCTAAAAATAACCATTAGGTCTATCCAAAACGTAACGAATGAAATTAGGAGAGAATGTGGAGCAAACTTAAGACTCAGCAAGTACCAAAAATATGAATGAGATATGTAGAACGTAGGACATCTCAATAACGTAAATATTCAGTTTACAAGGCCACTGCTACAGATCTAGAGCTAATACACGAGATTAGATACGTGAAAAGACTGCGGATAGATCACAATAAAATTAGTAGAATAATGTAAAAAATAGAACCAAAGATCACTATGTTTTTCAGCACGCAGACAACCTAGTTGCAGAATGGTTGAATTTTCAAAGACTGAAACAATAAGGAGGAACAAAGCTGGCTCACTGAGAAGTGGTATACCTGCTTCTGTTCATCCTAAAAACAAAAGACATTTTTTCTCTAGAGCAACTTTCATCAATCTGGAGTAAATTGGCACATTTAAAAAAAAAAAAAAAAAGTAAGATCATTTTCTGCTCCCACACCCACAAATTATGTGCATTGTGCTTAAGTCCTAACACGAGGATATAGCCGATTACTGTATCCATCTTTGGATGGAAGGATATATTGGTTTATATATGCTCAAAAAAGAGAGGGATTGAACAAAGTTGGCCATCTGTTCTACACTAAAGGGATTAATATCAAGGAAGAAAGAGGAACCTATCATGCAACTTCCAGAACTAAATCCTGTCATGAAGGATATGTTGTAAACCCAACTGGATACTGATCCATCTGCCACCACAAAAGGGAAGTTCAAGCAGATTGAATTATTATTTCATTGTGCAGTCACTTCAAAACTAGATACAGCTGAACTCATTCTCATATTGCAGATTTCTGTAGTGCTGTCAAGTAAATAAACCCGATATTGGAGACTACAAGTGATTGCACTTATAATGAGCAGATTGTTGCTTACAGTAGTTATGCAAATGATCTGTGTCCACAGGTCATAACAAGAAGTAGGCTATCAATAGCTTATTCCTCATCAATATGATTGTTAAAAGTAAATTTTCTGGGGATAGCTATGAACAATAATGATGGAACAAGTCTCTTTCTTCAAGCCAAAGATTAATGGTAAATGCTTAACAAACATATTAATTGCACGTTCAGACTGACATCTACTCATTCTGGCGTGACTGGGACAATTATGGGAACGCGCCTCCGTTATTAACATGCAGTTAGGTGTTTAAAATAAGTAGGCAAATAGCTAGTTTTGTAACATACTAAACACAAAAGGCAATACTATATTCACTCTTTTTTCTTTTGTTATACTAATTCTGCGAGTAAAATGAATTTTGAAGTGCATGATGACAAAATGGAAGTGTATATAGTGCCGCTGGTACACAGGGTACACAAAGCATTCTAAAACCATCTCGTCAAAAAGATTAAAAGTAGAGAGAAAAAACATGTAAACCAAGTGCAGAACTATTAAGGGTAGTATCAGTAACAAAGTATAGGTCAGACAAATTCTTTTAAGGTAAAATATAATATTTAAACAAATGCACTGCAAGTAAAAGAGATCAGTGGAGTTCCTGAAGAAATTTTCCAAACTGAATATGCTTGCGACATTCTTTTGTTAAAGACTTCATAACTGATCTTCCAACTTCTTGAATAGCTACTTCTCTCAAGAAAAGTTATGCTCTCAGCATAGTAAGTGGCCTATCCTAAAATGGAAAAGTACCTAATAACAATGTCAAAGAGTTGCATCGAAATTGATAGTGTGGGTTTTCTCATTCAATAAAGATGTCCATATTATAGCATAATATTCTAAGAGCTTATGGATAAGTATTGAGGGCAAGCATTAAATGATATGGACTCTATAAAACGATACACAAGTGTCACAACATCTGATTGAAAAGTATCAAATTCACAAACATAGCCAAGAAAGGAATGGATCATTAGCTATTGTGTCTACAGAAGACATAAAGACCAATAAAATTGCATACCTCCAAAGCCCGGTGGACATAAGTTAGAGGCGACGCACTACATCTCTTACACGAGCAAATACCTTGACCATAATTCCGACTGCCTCATAGCCTGGAGTCGGTACAAGAAAACATAGGATACATGAATACCTCATCAATGAAATGAAGAACATAAACATGAGAAAGGTTTCCTGTAAGATTAGCTGATTCTCATATCATTTATTTGACAAAAAGAGATCCAACAACAGATTGAGTAGAAAAGAGCAAGTACTTTAGGTTGCAACAAGTCGGTGTACGTAATAGTGACTTTCTCTCCCCTACTGATTCTCTTGATGCTCCTAACTATCACTCTTGGACCATATTTCCTGCCTTCTACATTCACAACAAAGCTCAATTACACACCGTGGATTCAATATTTGTAAATCGAAAAATCAAAGAAACTAACAATCATAATACCTTTAGTTAACATATTCATGCTGCAACCACCACTCTCAATCTGCCACAACCATGCATTTCACTCTTAATCTATTAAATCATTAAATGAGAAAACAAGTGAATATAACGTGACGTTACTTGGCCGGCGGGGACAATACGCAGCGGCGTCTCGGCACACTGCGGCGGCGGCGAGGACAGCAGAAACCGGTTGCAGGCATTAGGAGAACAGCTGTGGTTGATCCAAGAGAAGCAGTGATCGTAAACTGCGATTCAGAGAGTGCGGCCGGCGTCGTCCTGGACCTCCACGGCGTTGGTCAGGACCAGGCACAGCGCCGCCTCCTCCAAAACGGCGTCGTCATCGGTCGTCCGGAGCAGCAATATCCACGACGTCGTCGTTTTCGTCGTCCAGCATTGTCCTGGCGAGGAACATAGCCCTGGCGCCGTCGCGGATTCTGAGGTCGGAGGAGTGATGGTGAAGGAGGTCACGGCGGTTGGTGAGGAGGCCGGAGATGCGGGGGCGAGGAGGGAGTGGAGCAGAGGGTGGAGCAGTAGAGGAGGACAGGGAGGGAATTGTTGGGAAAGAGAGAGGGGAGAGAAGCAGGAAGAGCAGTGAGAGGAGAGAAGGGAGTCATGGAGAGCGGAAGAGAGGGGAGGGAGTCTTGGCCTAGTTAGTTCTATTTCCTCTTTCGCTCTCCGTCGATCACTAGTACCTAGGGCCGGCATGGTATGATAATTTACCGCAATTACCGCAAAACCAACCGAGCCAATTGAATTGGTAACCGACATAGTCGGTAATAGATTTGTACGGTACGGTAACCGTACCAACTCCTCTATACACGGTACGGCACGGTAATACATTTCTCATATTATGGTAATTACCGTACCGACTTATATATTTATGTATATATAAAATTATCTAATCCTAGCTGTTGATTGAAGATTGCTTTAATCTAAACCGTCTATCTTATGACCTAATCTATAAGGGAGAGTGAGCTTCAGCCTCATTCACTCATTCATTCTCTCATTCGACTCATTCCTTATTTCTCCTAAAATCTCTCTCAGTCTCTCTACTCTCAGACTCTCAGTCTCTGTCTCTCCACTCTCTCGACCTCATCTCTAATCCGCCGGCTCGCCAAAGACGGGCGGTCGTTGCGGCCAGCCCAAGCACGGCCACACCTGCCACGTCCCCTGTGCCGCCGCAGACTCCGGTGCCGATTCCCACCCCTCGTGGTCGCGTGACTCGCGTCTCCCTGGCCATACTTGCCTCCCTCGCCACTCGCCAGGTAACTAAACTTCACTCCATGTCTCCATCTATTCAATCGCAGATTTGATGTGCCGATTAAGATGGGTCGCCAAAGGATTAGGATGACCGGGAGAGCATTAGGCAGGGAAGGTAGTAGAACTAGTAGCTCATCTTCATCTATTCAATCAACCGCAAATGCAGAGGAACACAGAAACATATCTCCATTAGGGCCTCCACCTGCCCCTGAACCTCAACCTCCATGCCCTCCTCTCCCTGCCCATGAATCTCAACCAGAAAGTAGCTCACAACCTTCAACACTTGTGGGGGAAAAAAAAAAAAAAACCTGTCAACAAAAGTCGTCTTTGGAAATTCTTTACTCGATGTAGGTTACCAAATGGTGAAATAGACCTAGAATGGTGCACCTGCAACACTTGTGGTATTGATGTGTTGTGTTCAGTTAGGAGAAATGGGACAAGCTCAATGTGGAACCATGTGAGGAAATGTGAGTCACACCCAATGTATGGCGCCGCAAACAAGCAAACTTCTGAATCCAATTCTACACAAACCAAGCTAAACCTAAATAATGTGTCTGGAGGAAAACCTCATAGGTATAACAAACAAATGTGTGATGATCTGTGTATAGAGATGATAATTAAGGATGAACTACCCTTTAGGCATGTGGAGAAGGAAGGTTTTAGGGCTTTTGTGCATGAATTACAACCAGAGTGGAGCATATTGAATAGAATGCAGGTTGTCAAGGGTGTATTGGATAAGTTTAATCAGGAGAAAACGATTTTGTTGAGTGGCTTGAAGGCATCAGACACGAGGATTTCGATCACCACAGACACTTGGACATCGATACAAAACATCAACTACATGGTTCTTACAGCTCATTTTATGGATGTTGACTGGAAATTGCACAAAAGAATCATAAACTTTTGTCCAATTGTCAGTCACAAAGGTGATGATATTGGTAGAGCTGTGGAGCAGTGTTTGAGGCAATGGGAGATCTCAAAAGTGTTTTCTATCACTGTTGACAATGCATCTGCTAATGATGTGGCAGTGCAATACATGAAGAGAAGGTTGAAGGGTTACAAGACTTTGATGTTTGATGGTGAATTTTTGCATTTGAGATGTGCTTGCCATATTATTAACTTGATAGTTAAGGATGGTTTGAAGGAATTAGAGAGGGCGATTGCAGCAATATGGAATTGTGCAAAGTATGTTAGGAGCTCATCTGCTAGGCTTGATAAGTTTAGGGAGTTTGCTGTTCTGGAGCAATGCAGGGCTAATGCAAATGTTCCATTAGATGTTGTAACAAGATGGAACAGCACATTTCTTATGTTGCAAGCTACTTTGAAATATGAATCTGTTTTTGCAAGGATGGCAGAAGAAGATGGTTTTTTTTAAAACTATTTTGAGGACAAGGTTGGACCACCAGATTATGATAACTGGAGGGAGGCTGAAGCCTTTTGTTTGTTTTTGAAGAAATTTTATGAAGCTACTATTAGGCTGAGTGCATGGAAATCAGTGACTGCAAACATATTATTTGTGAAGATGATCACATTGCAGACTGAGATTGACAAGGCTTGTGGCTCTACTGATATGGTTTTGAAAAGAGTTGCTGAGTCTATGAAGGCCAAGTTTGACAAGTATTGGGGCAGCTTTGAGGTGGTGAACAAGGTGGTCATGATAGCTAATGTTTTGGACCCCAGATACAAGTTGCAGTGGGATAAAGTGGCAATGAAAAAAGTAAAAGCAAGTCCCCAAGTAATTGAATCCATATAAGATGACTTGAAGAAGATCCTGATGAAGATGTATAACGAATACAAAAGTTAAGAAATTATTGATATGACTACACAGGCTTCTGGTAGTGGTATGGCTGAAATGGAAATTGAAGATTTGGATGACCTCGATGAAGTTAGCAGGGAGATAGCTAGGGAAAGGGTGGCTGAGCAATCCATGTGCATAACAAATGAAGTTGATCAATACTTATCCGATAGATATGTCAGCCTTTTATCCAAGGGTTTTGAAATTGCCAAGTGGTGGAAATGCAATGAGGTAACCTATCCAGTGCTATCAAAGCTGGCCAAGGATATATTTGCTATTCCTTGCTCAACAGTGGCATCTGAAAATGCATTTAGTGTAGGTGATAGAGTTGTTGATCCTTTTAGAGCATTATTGACACCGAGAATGGTGGAGGCCCTTGTGTGCACTAGTGATTGGCTAAGGGTTGATCCGTCAAATCTATACAAGGATCCTACTGAAGAAGACCTGAAATTTTACAATGAGTTAGAGGAACTTGAGAGAGGTAACTAGATTTTTTACAATTTACATTGTGATTGGAGGCCCTTTTTTTTATAACTATGTGAATTTGATTTTTTTTTGTTTTTGCAGATTTTGGTTTCCATGATGATGCACCAGCCCCAATAGAGCTAATTGGAAGTTCTGGGCAAAACATTGTGTAGCAGTGTGCCAGTCAACAATGTGAACAATTTCTGAATTTCATACTTTCATAATTTCATTGAACTATGTTTGATTGTTTGTGATTTATTAATGTGTTATTGAACAATTTGAATTTTGAACTGTGTTTATGTCTTTATGAGTTGTAAGTTGTGACTTTATGGTTGTATCACTTGTATGAAGTATGGACTTTGTTAAGTTGGTTTTATAACTCTTTGTTGATCATTTGATTCATTTTATATTACAATAATTATATATTGGTACAGGAAAACCTTAAAAGATTTGGGCCAGGTCTTATTTTTCATGAAAAAAATTGGCCCAATTTAATGTTGGTAAAAGGCCCAACCGTACCATACCAACATGTACCATACCGTACCAAACTGTCGGTAACCGACTTTAGTGGTTGGTAATGGTAATAAGATTTTGTCCACCGATTATAATTGGTTGGTAATTGGTAATGGTAAAAAAATGTTGGTAACCGTACCATGCCAGCCTACTAGTACCCCAGTACTAAAAATGTTTTTTTTTTTTTTTTTCAAAGGAAATATGCGGAAATTCTTATATGCACGACCGTGTAGATGCACAGCGCAATCTTAGCCATTGAAAATACTTTATACACATGACCCACCATGTATCTACATGAAGTCATCTAATCTTGACCATTCAAATTGTATGTGTAGGTACACGCCGTGTACTGAAGATACTTTTGGAAATATGGAAAATACTCTGGGAAATATGGAAGATACTCTAGCTATTTCGTACAACATGTTGAAGGTGGGTACTGAGTAAACTAATCAATTCATCATAAATTTCATGACTTCAACTCAAGTGTAGATTTTTCTTCACAATCTGCTTATAAATATTGGTCATTCATCAGAAGAGTCGGTGGATCTCGACACCGAGGACATCTGGATTTGTATTTGGTGTTAGAGTTTTTCATGTAACGGTAATTGCAGGGATTGTTTTTAAGTTTAACCAATTGATATAAGATTTCTCAAACTTAATCCTAACAATTTAGCCTCTTGACATTTATGTGCCCAATTTGCATCTTAGCTTTTTCTTCTTGTTTCTAGTGCATTTAGAAAAAGAAATGATGTTTTAGATAAACAAATTTTATCCTATCCTCAATCTTATCAACTGTTAGAACCAGTGCTTACATATTGCAGAATCACTTCTTATTTTTAAAAATATGATGGATGTGTTCAAGGAAGGTTAATACCGTAACTTCCGTTGTGTGTCTTGACCTAATTAGACTAGAATAGTAGTTACCTTAGTAGATAGGGAATCCCTGATTACTTGGGATACTTGATGTAATGCCTATATAAAGGCCTCCTTATCTATCAATAAAGTAACGCTTTGCATCTATATTGTTTCTCCTACAACACGTTATCAGCCCGTGGCTCTAGCCTTCGTCTAATAGCCATGAAAAATTCATAAACCCTAGGGTTCCAATCTGAAAAAAAAAATTCAGAAACCCTAAATTCTCTTTTCTGCCGGCAACCTACTTGTCGGCAAAGAAGGCCCTCCCCAGAAATCACTTTCTGCCGGCAACCCCTTCGTCGGAAGAAAGAAAACAATCCCAGGGCACCAGGTTCTACCGACAACTCTTTGTCGGAAAAGCTAAGAAGCCCCCAGGAACTTTTTGCCGACAACCAATTCGTCGGTACATCATATACTATTGAACTGCCGACGACATCTTTGTCGGCAGAGGCTGAAGAAGCTCAGGGCACCCAGTAATTTGCTCTGGGCACCCTCCGATGGTTCGACGGCGTCCTCTCTCATCGCCTCCCCGCCGCGATGCAATCCAGAGACGACGCCTGCTCGGTCGACGCCTCAGCCCGAAGCCGCTCCAATCCGGCGGCCCACCTCGATGCTTCGACGAAGCCCTAGCGCGCTCCAACCTAGTCGTCGCAGCCTCTGACGTCGCCGCCTCTGTCGACGCAGCCCAAACGACGTCGATGCCCGGATTTGCACGCCTGTACGCAGCTTAGCGCCGCCGACCCAGTCCTGCTGCCCCGATTCGTCACCGTTTCAGTCAGATCCGGATCTCCAGATCTCGACCCGGACCCTTGGGCCTGACCCGACCCGTGTCCAACCCGACCCGATTCGGCTGTTAAACGAATTCTACTGTGCAAGGGGCAAAACGGTAATTGTACTTACCTCAGTTAAAAAGTTTTTACCCTACGGGTTAAAAACAGTTACTGCAGTAATTCTTTTTATTAGTTTTACTGCTCCATATATGGTGAATATGACTAACCATATGTTTTTCTTTTCCATGAAACTTATTGCACGACGCATCGCGATGTAATTGCGAGGATTATTTCGTTGCACGTACATGGAAGAGCATCTTAATTTGCACAAGGATCAGAACCGAGTCCTTCAGCGCAATTTTTAAACGCAGTTCATTTGGCGAACTAGCAAGTATGATTTAATAAAAGTTCCCGTTTTTCGCAATTTCAATTATTTGAACTTGTGTATATGTGTTGGAACTTGTGTGTTTTTCAGGACGATACAAAGGGGCCCCACCCACCCCTGCGTATCACAGTATTTATGGGGTAACTGTGATGTTACCGTCCAAAGTTGTGCTTGTGGCTGTGATGTCACTGTGAACCACAACTCTTCGTGAATATTTAATCACGATTCCGACATAATATTGTCGATGCTTGTGACGATCCTAAGGGAGTCACAAAGGGGACAAACTCATGATGTGTGACGGAAATTGTCACTGTAACATCGATATGTGACGGAAATTGTCACAACAAATTGAATTGAGTAACCAGAATCTTGGTCTCGACCATTCAATTCCTTCCCTCTTGTTCTTTTGATATAAAGAAACAATTGACCATAAAATGCGCCTAGAGAATGGCCATTGAAACAAAGAGAGAATCATGTCATTGATATGGTTCTATCGGTTCACTAATTGCAAAATTGCAATCATATGGTCAATGTACACAAGAGATACATGGAAGAAGATGAGAGTATATCCTCATGATTACGGATTTCAACAGCAAAAGATAATTTGCAATAAATATGAAGCATATGACTTCAATTTCATAGTCAAAGTGACTACAAATCCGTTGATTTTGTGCAGGCATAGACCTCACATGTGTGACTAATGCTACTTAGTCGATACACTCTTTATGGTCAAGATCTCGATATAACCGTTGGCATTTTGATGCATATATGGTTCGATTCCCTAAAAAAAGCTATATGTGAATGCAATGAATCGCATTACACATTTACATGGCATGTTGATTGAGTTCACCAACCTAATTGGTGATGTTAACTCGAAAAATCACAAGAGACAAAATGAGTGACTCGCGAGAAACTGCGATCCGCCAACTTGGCCGCGATCCGCCAGGCCTCGCTCGCCATGGCCATCCGCCAACTTGGCCGCGATCCGCCAGGCCTCGCTCGCCATGGCCATCCGCCAACTTGGCCGCGATCCGCCAGGCCTCGCTCGCCATGGCCATCCGCCAACTTGGTCGCGATCCGCCAGGCCTCGCTCGCCATGGCCACTCGCCAGCTTGGCTGCGATTCGCCAGGCCTCACTCGTCAAGAAACAAATTGACATGCTTGCGTACATAAGCGGATGCATGCGCATTGCCCGGCCTCGGCCTCGGCACTCTTGCGCCCACCAAAGCCCGCCTTGCCTAGCCTCGGTTTCGGCCTTGGCTTAGCTTACGCGTTGCTTGGACTACAGCTCCGCCACAACCACATGCTGCCGCCCCCTCGGTCTCCGGACCTTGGCACGCACACGGCCCGCCTAGCAGCGCCCCGGCCTCGGCCTCGGCGTTGGCCTGAACACGGCCCGGCCAGCAGCCATCTCGGCCTTATAAGCCCATGCACTCACTCCGGCACGTCTTGGCTTCGGCCTCGGCATGCCTTTGGCTCTTTAGCATGGCATCGGCCTCGTCAGGTCCTTGTTTTATGCCTCGGTAAGCCTTCGCTTCGGCCTAGGCTATCCATCGGCAACTCGCATGACCTTGACTCCAACATCAAGCCTCGGCCCCAAAAGCCTTTGCTTTTGCCTCGACACGCCTTGGTTTCGGCCTTGGCATGCCTTGACATTTGCTCGGCCTCGGCCTGCCCGTGCACCACCTCGGCTTCGGCCTTGGCTAGCCTAGCACGCGCCTATGCTTGACCATGGCCCTTCCTTGCCTTGTTTCGGCTTGGCTCCCATTCTAGCTTGGCTTCGGCCTCGGATAGCTAGCTCATGGCCTCGGTCCTGGATACTTGGTTTAGACATTTATGTCTCTATAGTATCGATGTTGGCTCATTCTGGTTGTTTTCCGGCTCTATTTTTGAGCGTTAACGGATGTGTCTAGTACGCCTTTAAGCATGCCTATGTTTTATCTTGTGATACTACACGCCATGTTGCACACTCTATAGGAATTGAGTATATATTCCGGTTTATATGTCTTGGCATAAAACCCTTGTCTCTACACTCTTATGAATGTATCATAGAGACATTAAGTGTGTAGCTAATCTTCATCGAACCTTGATCACCACTTCAAGATATTGGTGCCAACGTTTATCACCTTGAAACTCATTGTGAAAATTGAATTGATTTCTTATGTATCGCTTCTACTGAATGCGCACAACTTATGAGTCAATATTGTGAATGTATTTCACGTATACTATGATTCGGATTCTTTGAATCGGCGACTCATGTAGACTCTTTCATACATAGTCCGGAATTTTGGACATGTTTTGATGAATCCATATATGCAAGAAAGCTATGGACATCGTTTCTTTTGAGCAAAGAAGCTATTGGGATCAAAGATTACCAAAAGAATTTGGTAGCGTCATGAGCAATGCTCAAGGCTCAAGGATGGCATTAACGTCACCCAAGTCTTCCTCCAAGTTAATGGAAGCACCATCTATGCATTTAAACGTGCATATGATCCCCCGTTATGATCCCTCATTAGCTATGCTCAACATATGGAAGCTTAATCTTTAGCAAAGTTTTGGAGTAACGCCCTCCTACGCTAAAGGCAATGATACATAAGACGATGGCTTTGATGCCTTCTCATAGTCCAACTTGAGATACAATGATACTATGGTGATATACCTCATGGTTAAACTCAAGCCATAACACTTAGATGTTATGAAGCACCTTCACAATGATTGAAAAGTAGCAAAAACCTAAAATTTCTGGTTTTTCAGCTCGCGGACTCGTCATTGTGAGGACCGGTTTACCTACTTTTAGGCCGGTTCTTGAGGTGAAATTTGGTCCACCGATTCCTAACATCCATGGCTACCTGCTCATAAAATTTCAGAGCCATTGGACACCTGGAAGGTGATGAACCACTCGACACAAACGTTCACTGACCTCCGGCGACTATTCCGACCGGTTCGGTATGTTTCCGACCGGTTCCGGCAATGAGGCCGGCGGCGTTGGAATCCTAACACATGTGCCTACCTACTGTTAAAATTTGGTGGCATTTGGTGTTCCGGAACATAGTGAAACGTTTCAGGAAGCATACATGCATGTTACATTTTGTAACGGAATGCATCTTGTTAACGTATAAGTGTTAACGATCAATACCCTATACCGTCCACATACTTTATGTGCCATATTGCGCTACCACAAGCGCTCAATGATGGGTTATTTGATTATGAATAACGTCTTTGAATAAGACGTCAGCTTCCACCTATAGTCCGCTATATATAAACCTTAACAGGCGATCTCGTTTATGTCACTTTTTGATGAGCCAGTCTCCCCGTCGTTAGGGGGAGAGAAGAACAAGTTTGTTCAAGTAGAACGACTTGGCATTGCCGTGGTTTGTCCCCACTGTGCCTCATCATGTTCCCAAAGTCCCATAAATCAAAGTGACGAGATTTGATATACATGCTGCAAAGAGCAAACTATTGGTCTTTCAAGGAAAAGATCGGAATAGTACTCTTGTATCAACATGCCTGTAAGGATTGATGTCCAAATCAATGGACATATTGTCATTCATAAATGGTGACATGGTGACTCCACAAAAGTGGTAGATGGTGTCACTAGGCCGTGACTCTCACAAGAAGTGTAGAGAGGGCACTTTGTTCGATATACACTCGCCGAATGCGAGTATGGCACAACTTGATCCTCGGATCAATGACAACTCATTCGTCTCATGGATTTTCTGGATTAAGGTTATTATTGGGGGACGCCTCAATGAGAAGCCAATCCATATAGAGATCTCTACAAATGCGAATTACACTAGTGTACATGAGTACGTGGTCTATGAGTTAGATATCGAATACACTCACTTCGTTGAAGCAAATACCAACGTTGTGAATTGGCCTACACGGAAAGATATGCGATCCAGTTTATACAAAGAGATAGGTCCTTGGTCAGGTGATGCCGACACCGCAAGTGTAAACCCTATCGATAATCTTTGATTGAAAGCGTAGTGAGAAAAAGAGCATAAACTCACCTTATGGCGCAAGGTCTCTCACAAACGCCCTGGAATCGACTACGATGACATATGCTCTCGTAATGGAGTCATATCACACTCCACTACCTTGTCAGTTAGATAGTTCCGAAAAACTGAACATGCAGCTTGTATCATCTCTATTGGGACTAAGTGAAGAGATATACATAAACATCCTAAACGGATTAGTTTTCACCCAAGTCAAGTAAGCAAAAATCACGATTGAGTGACTACTTGATTGGAGATGGGATGAAAGAAATCATGCCTATTTGCGTGTAAACTTTGGATGAATTGTGATTGAGATATCACTAATCCAACGTTAAGAATGAAAAGATCTTGGGAATACTTGGTCTCGAATGTGAGAACCGTCAGTGATGAACTTATTCATCTATCGGCTTATGGCAAACTAATGGACGTTAAACCAAAGCCTATATGTATCCCATGATTAGTCGATGTCTTGAGAAGACTCGTTTCGTCTATGTGACGAGAAGTCTTGGGAGATGAAACTCTCTATCTAAGTATCATGTGCGCAATCATGTACTTGTCATAATATGCTCGACTCGACATCTCATTCGCTATAAACTTATAAAGCCAAAGTGATGGCTAGACGCGCCCACGCAATGCCATGGTATATGGCGGTACTTTCTTTTAAGAGAGAAAGGTTTAGGCTCATTCGATCCCATCATGAAAGACACATCAATAGGCAATTCCAGATTCTGCCTAGTTCTGTACGTCAACTTCCCCGTGACCTACATGACAACTCACTCATCGGAAAATGGTAAACTTAGTACCGTTGGAAAGCTCTATGTGTCTACTTTCCAGGGACACTAACCATTTGATCATAGCTATCATATTGAGTGAGTTATGGCTGTTTTAGCAAAGTAGGACGAATCTGTCCAGTAATTTGCAGATCAGTCACCTTCGACAGAGCTTTGTGATCAGCTCAGAACGAACCACGTTGTGTACTTTATATCACTGGAAAGATATGGGTGTCTAGTTTCCAGAACTCTTTACGGTTCGTTCATACCTACTGTATCGAAGGAGTTATGACTATTTAAGTACACGAAGGTCATGCTGCGCGTGAATCTGATTTTCAACGCGAACTCTAGTTTTGAGTTGTTGAGCAACCTTCTTCCTTAAGACCAAGTAAAGCTAAGTGTAGCTGGTCTAATACAAGGATAATGTGGCCGTATTCAATGACTCGATCACTGGCCACACCTACTTTTGAAGCTTGTGAGGAGCGTTTGTATACGCCATTAATCTGAACTCCAAGATTGAGTTACCAATCAGGGGGAGTTATCTTGTAGACATCAGGGGGAGTCTACCTCACATGTAATCTTCAATTGTAGTTGGTGCGTTGTGCTCTTTTCCCTTCGACCAAGCTTTTTATTTTTACCCAAGAGGTTTTGTTTTGCTTGGCAAGGTTTTAGCGAGGCAACATGTTATGCACCGTGTCACATTAGGTACGCGACACAAGGGGGAGTGTTCAAGGAAGGTTAATACCGTAACTTCCGTTGTGTGTCTTGACCTAATTAGACTAGAATAGTAGTTACCTTAGTAGATAGGGAATCCCTGATTACTTGGGATACTTGATGTAATGCCTATATAAAGGCCTCCTTATCTATCAATAAAGTAACGCTTTGCATCTATATTGTTTCTCCTACAACAGGATGGATATTTTCATTTTAGCAACAGAGTTGTTGCTTAAGAGATTGGAATCTCGAAAGACTGTTACAATTTGCGAAGTTGCAATTGCACCACCGGCTGCGTTTTGTGTGAAGTTGAAATGCATCAACTAAAGTTGCAATTTACCTCCACGGCATGTTTTGTAACTAAAAAAATAAAATTAAAAAGGTTTTAAGCTTTCAGCAATCTCACTCCCAAAATTGAAAAATGAAAAAGGTTTAACTGGGCGGGAGAAAAAGGTTACTTTGCTCTCTCTTTCTCTCTTTTCATTTGAGATTTGCAGACCGAAACGAAGAACCCAAGCCCACTAAGAGTTTCCTCTCCCTGCAATCTCAGAGCGGCCACTCCCAGGTACTACTCTCTCTCTCTCTCTCTCTCTCTCTCTCTCTCTCTCTCTCTCTCTCTCTCTCTCTCCTCATCCTCACAACTCCTTTCGCGATATATCAAAGTTTCACGCTTGATTCGTTTCAATTTTTCGTGCCGATTCGTCTTCGTTTGGATCCAAATCCATTCAGGAGTTTCTCTTTGTGATATTTTTTTTTGAATGGGTTCACTTAGTGATTAACTGTGGGGAAATTGCGATTCTCTCTACATCTAGTGGTGCATTTGAAGGATTGAGGCTAAATTTCAATTGCACTTTTGAAATTGAGTGTGATTTTTTGTTCCTAAATTTATTAGGTTTTGATCGAATCCTGATTTTTTTTTATCGAATTCTGAGAGGGCTTTGGATTTGATAGCTTCTGTTTCTAATTTGAGTTCTAGGTTTTAGTTTGGTAATTGGTTAATTTGAGTTCTAATTACCACAAATTAGAAACAAAAACCTAGAACTAATGTGCTGCTTTGCTTTTAGGTTGCTGATAACTTGCTCCTTGAACACTATTGAACACTATGCTTAGCTTTTGTAGTTGGTTATTGTAGGTGGTTGATTTTTCCATTGACAACTGAGCAGGCATTAGTAGAACACTGCACCGCATTAGTGCTATTAGGAATCGGAAGGGTGCCATTATTGGTCTGACTTGTCGTGTTGGTTAGGCGATATCAGGTAGTGCTAGTTTGCTGCGAGATTTGGTTCAGGATGGCCTTTCTTTGTTGCTCGTTGGGCCTCATGGGGTAGGAAAAACAACAATTATCAGGTTAGTTTGTCCCTTTCTTTGTGTTTGACTTGGGGTCACCGTGTTTCAACAAAGTAAAAGTATGATGTAGGAAAAATGGAAGTCCATATAACTGTAATCAAGCTATATCAACAACATTAACTTACTAAAAAATAAAAAGCTTAACTTGATTTACTCACCAATTCTGATTTGCTTATTGAAAGTTTCAAACCTCCTTGGCAGCTTTTAAATATTTGAATGTTTTACAACATTTCTGGTTTTTAAATATGTTCCCAGTAGATTGCTAATTGTCAACATGCTTATGATCGAGATGACATTTGTTCTTTTGGTGCAATTTATCGAGATGCATCAGTTATTTTATCATAGGGCTGTTAACTAGAGATGATATTTTGGTCTTATGGTAATTTTATTAGTGAATTGAAAAATATGGAGAATGATAAACAGTTAAACAAATAAGAACATGATGTCATGTTTACTGTAAGGACTTCTGCAAGTTCAGGATTATGATATGGTTAATACATGATAAGTTTAAGATCATATATTGGTGATCTTAAAATGTGATCAGATTTTGGAATGGAGTAACTGTGATATATATGAGTTATCGGATTCTTAATTTGTCTTTTAGGTTTGTTGGTATTGACGCAGAACTTGTGGTTAATCCTCTGTATGTGTTTCTTCCATTGGTGAAGAGCTCATTGAGGCCATATTTCCATGTTGTGGCACATAAGTGCTGGGTGAAGAAGGGTGGTGCCTTCCGTGGTGAAGTTAGGTGTGTATTCATGACCTTACTAGTGACTTTCATTTCAACATGATCTTGATGCAACTATTGTCCAATGTTATATTTGTAGCTCTTCTAAGGACAGAAAATCACCTATAATCAGTTAGATTCTGTGTTTACTTTTTGGAATGTATACTACTGTGGTTAGAGAAGGATTATTACTATATTGGTGTTATCAATAATGAAACCTTCTTATTTGATGTAGTCTTTCCTATCAATTTTGGTTACATAAACTTTTGGGTTGTAACATTGGGGAGATTTTTCGATTATTTCCATGCTCTATTACTTCTGCAGTACTAGGCTGCTCAACTCACAGCCTTACACGGTGGTCATCGCTTGGCTATCTAGATTCTGTGGTGCTTATAGAATTATTCATTTCTTTTAACCTTGGACTGATTTTGTGTTTTTCTGATTTTAGGCTTACCAAGTTGAATTGGAGTTATTGGCGGTTGGATGCCGAACAACTTGGTGAAGCTGTAGGAAGCACTCTTGCATGGCCCAAAAGCTCCATCGAATTGCTTCATTAGTAGCAGGTACATCTAGCATGCCTCTTTTCTATTTGTCTCTCTGTTTCTTCTTCTTCTCGATTCCCATCTCATTAAATTGCTATGTCTACTGAGAATTAGGTCTGGTTTTTACTAAGTAACCACAGCCAATATGAGAGGCAGTCGGCGACCCAAGCCGTCGATGAACCCACGCCCCCCACCACCGTCAACCCCTCTTGAGCACTTCCGCCACCGCGACTCTGACGCCAGCTTCGCCAGCAGCCGCCCCTCCTCGATTGGAATCGGCGGCGTCGACCTCTACAAAGACCGCTCCTACCAGCAATCCACCCTCTCTGCCATCAATTCCTACCTCTCCTCTCACTCCGTCCAAGCCTTCCTCAAATTCCCCATCCCTCCCGCCCGAGAGATCACCGAAGCCCTCCGCTTCCTCGTCGCCCGCCTCGACTGGCCGTCGCCGAAGCTCGAGGACGACCTCCCGGCGATCCTCAAATCCCTAAAATGCCCCTTCAAGCTCAACAAGTCCATGATCCGAAACCCTACCGTGAACTCGCACCAGTGGCCAAATCTCCTCGCCGTGATCCACTGGCTGTTCCAGCTCGTTCGCTACAACGATCATCTAGATCAGAATTCTGAGGCGTTTCTCGACAACAATCCGGTGGGGCAGTACACACTGCAGAGCTACCTGCATTACATTAGGGGACAGGATGATGAGGCCGAGGAGGTGGATAGGGAGTTTGTTGGGAAGTTTGAGAGGCAGAGGGACGAGTCGGAGGAGCAATTGAAGGCTTTGAGGGAGCACGTGGCGGAGCTGGAGGCGAAAGTGGAAGCGTTGAGGTTGGAGCCGTCGCCGATGGAGGCGTTGGAGAGGGAGAGGAGTACGCTGGAGGAGGATGTGGGGAAGTTTCATCAGATGATTGAGAATCTCGACAAGAATGTGAAGAAGTTGCAGAAGGTTTTGGAGGAGAAAGAGGGGGCGTTGAAGGCTAAGAGGGAGGAGAAGAGGAGGATTTTGGAGGAGAATGAGGAGTTGAAGAAGCGAGTCGAATCACAGAGTTTTAATGAGAGGGATGTGGAGAGAATGAAGAGGGAATTGCAGGCTGTGGAGAGGGATATTGGGGAAGCGGAGCTGGCTAGGAATGTGTGGGAGGAGAAGGTTTGGGATTTGGAGAATACGCTTGGTCCCAAGGTTAAGGAGCTCGAGGCTTTGGCCATGGAGTGCAACCAAATCATGAGGAGGTTTGTCTATACTCTTATAATTTGGTTTTTCAGTTTTTCTTTATGATCGATTTGCTATGTGGTTAACTGAATTTTAGTTTCATATGGTTAGCTTTGATGCCAAATGACAGTGCAAGTTGTTCCAATACCCATTAACTAATCCTGTAAAGAAACCCCTTGGTATATGTACTCTTAGGTTGTGTGGTTCACACACGATCTTTTGGCTGATTTTTTGTTCAAGTATTACAGTTGACAATTCAAAATCTTATGATGAACTGATTTAGTTCTCTGATGAAATTGACATCTCTTTCGTTGTAACAGGTTGAAACTTTGTAATGGCTTTCAGTATGTATTGAATCCGAAGGGATTGACAGCTGCTGAGGTGATGGGGGTTGACTATAAATCAACATTGAAGCCTGCACTTGACTCATACTCTGAAAAAATAAAGAAGGATTCAATGGAAACACTGGATGAGTTGATTTTGCTTCAGCAACAGTCAAGTGCACTTTCTGCTGATATCGAGGGAAAAAGAATCGATATATCAACACTTCAGTCGCGTCTTGATGAAGTAAGTGGATAAAAACTATACAGACTAATTTTTCTGCAGGGGAAACAAAATGAGTTCTTTTATAACAGAATGATATTACCAATTTTTTGTTTGGCATTCAAAAATTAATGTTTAAGCAACCTAAAGCTATTTGGGTGCATATTATAATAATACATATTACAACTTGAAGCTATATTATTTTCAAACTGGTACTGTTATTTGTTCTGCTGAAACTTTTCTCATCTGCATGATAAAATTAGATTAGGTATTGTCTCTGGTTGTTTGTTTATGTACACGTACACATTGGCTAGTTATATTTCCAGGAGTTTAGGATAGTCAACCAGTATTGTGATTTTCCCCTTATTTTCTGGAAAGAAAAGAAGAGAGGAAAAGAAGCACATTAGGATAATGCAATAAATTAGTGAGCAGCCTTCAGAGGCTAAAGTTAGAACTTTTACTGTAAATTTTAATCTGTTTCCTTGGAATTCTCAGCTGCCCGAAAAAATTTCTGAACTAAATCTCAGAATGCTAATTCCCAATATAAAATATTAAACATGTTATACCTTGATATCTTGCTTAACAAGGGAATAACAGTTATTGTTTGCAACTAAATGAGGCTACATAAAGCTTTTTATATTGGAATAACAGTTGCTGGTTTGGGAAGAATGTGGGAGCTTTCTGGTTACAGGGCTGGAAGTAAGTATGATAGGTCTGAAATCAAATATAGATAGAAGATATGCACTATACGTCTCTTGACAGCAGTGTTATAGCAATATGAATAACAATGCCACAGCCACAAGTGGAGTAGAAGGATTCTGTACTAAGAACTATGTTGTTTCATAGGGTTAAAAGAGTTTATATCCAAGTGGTTGGAAAACATTGTCAGAAAAGATCATGATGCTTTACTTGCATATTAACTAGGCTTAAAATGTAAATCCCTACAATAGTCCCTATAAGATACCGTACCTGGGAATTAAATCAAAAGAACCTTAGTGCAGATCTATAATCCTTACATAATGATGATTCATAGTAGTGCATTAAATGAATAATTGACTTATTATTATTTGTAAAAGTCTCATAGCCCTAGGGGTACTAGAGAACTCCTGAAAGTAAAGGCAATTTTTGTTGGCTATAACCTTTTAGGTCTACATATTTGGTGGTGGTATTTGCCTTGTTGATTAGTATATCAACCATCTAAGAATAGTTTACGGTCTTAGTACCTGGATCTTATCATAATCTCTTACTAGAATGTAGTGCATCAGGTCCATTTAAGCGGTATAATCAAGTTGTAGAGGCAAACAAAGGAAAGGGTAAGCAGATGTAGTATGACAAAAATTGACAGGATCTATATAGAAGATGGCTTTTGATTGTAGACAGCATAAATGAGATAATATTCTTGTGGCTAACCCTCAAGGTTTTGTTGTTTAGTATCACTCTTTGAAAAACGGTTTGGAAAAGCTAAATGCATGAGTTAATTTGAAGTTTACATCTGGCTTCCCTAACTGCATGTGCTTTGATTTTAATATCCTTCGTATCATGCAAGTGTACCTAACTCAAAGAAGATTAATAGATGAGGAAAGCCATTATGCACATAGGAGAAAGATCCAACAATCTATGAAGTGTTATAGATGATAAAGCTGATCAAATGGTCATTACAAAAAAAAAAAAAAAAGCTGATCAAATGGTTGTTTGGTTGGAATTCTAATTACCTGTCTACTGGGAGCTCACATTTAAATCGCCTATGTTCGCCTCAGCTATATACAGCTTGGTATTTCTTTCACAATGCACTCTTTTTATAGTACCACTTTTTGTTTTTGGAGGAGGAAGAGATACGAGTAGGATGAACAAGGTGCTCATGAAAACACTATTCTGATAAATTGTATCCCCCCAACTTTCTGTGAATAGGTCCTTTTCTTGTTTCTAGCACTAGGATTGTCATTTTGTTCAACAAATTTTCAATATTGTATCTGGTCTGTTACAATGAATTAAGTTTAATATGTTTATCTTTGATATGCATTTGAGTGGCAATTTTGGGGGTGGCTATCAGATGCCCTCTACCTCCCCTCCTGGGGTTGGGGCTTTGAGGTCGATTGTTGCTACTTTGTTAAGTTGGTAAATTGAATGAGCCACACTGATCACTGTTGTATGTCTTATTCGGTTGAAAGTCAGTTCTGCAGGTCGTTTGCAATTTAAAGATAAAACTGAATGGAGGATGAAAGTTCTCTAAGAAAACAATCCAGAATCTGTGGATTCTGATGATGCCAATGGATGTTATGCACCCCTATACTTTGGAAATACTATCTAATAGCAGTCCCTTCAGATGTTGTCATTAGCTTGGATAAAAAAGTTTGTATCAGTCTCTGGAAGTTGATATATACCCCCTAGAGGAAAGGGTGGTTTATTTATTAATTGTTGGTCCTGTGGTGACTTGTTAACTTTGCCATACGTTGTGATAATTGTTCATGTTTTTTACCGTTTACAATTGGAACTTGTGGTCATTAGTCATTATTTAAGTTATGTCTAGTTTATTGCTCACAGTTTTCATGGACATAGTATTTTGCAAAAAAAATTCTTTAATTTGATGTTGTACTCATGAAAAATTTATTCATCAGGTGGAAGCTCAACTGAATTTGTTGCGGAAAGAGACACAGGACTACACTCATAGATGTGAAGAAGAAGCTAGAAATATGATGGATGAAGTTAAAAAAGAGGCTCATGAGATGAATAATGTGGAAAGAGAAGCAGCTGAGATTCTGAAGGTTTGAGTCTCTGACCTTGTTTGGTACTATTTCTTTGTCCACTTGTGCTAAGGAGTGTCCTCTTGCTGGCTTTAAGGAGTCTAGGGAAATACATTTGAGCAAAATAGTCTGTTCCTGTAAGGCAGAATAGCATTATTGCATAGAAGTCTGTTCAGTAAACTTTTATGCTACGTGAACAGCCTTAACTAATCAAAAATTTGTGATTTTTCAGACGATTTCTAATCAACTTCATATTTTCTTGTAGACGTCCAAATTGAAATTGCACGAAGTAACTAAACAAACTGAAGAAGAGACTCAGAAGTGTGCTCGCGAACTCATTGCCATAATTGACTCGGTCTCAAAATACAAAGAACATGTGCAGTCAAAGATTGCAGAAATGAAGAAAGATGTCTCAGATACTGCAGCTATGTTATCAGACATTCACAAAGGTTCGTTGCAATCCCAGTACAGTTATCTGTTTGATTCAAGCCAAGGCTCTGAATTAACTCAAGCGACCAATGACAGTCAACTCCAGTAAGTTGACTTGTGACCTCTAATGATCTTTTTCTCGATTTAGTGTGTGCTAAATTATGTGTTTTGGTCTAGAGGCTTGGTTTGTCTGTATATAGATTTCTGTAATATTATCGTATTGCCATGTTTTCTGTACAGTTTAAAATTCTGCGGCTCTATGGCTAAAACACCCTGCATCTTTTTCTTGTCCCCATCGTCTGCTAATGTAACCGACTTTCTGCTAGTTGTATTGCTAATGTCTTCTGCATTTTCTTCAAGCTGGATGTAGATGAGTTTGGCGTCAGAATTGGATGAATGTACTATGAAATTAAAGACGATGAGGACATTTTGGTGTAATCGGTTAAGATTAAAAAGATAGCGTGCAATTGATAAAGAGGCAAACACCAAACAACCCAGACTAGTATTTCTCAGTATCACAGTTTTTAAATGCATAAATTCATCTTTCTCTACAACTCGCGATAAGAAACAGGTTAAGAGGAATGAACTGGGGCTGAGATAAGAGTGTGATACCGTAATGTTAACATGTACAATATGAGGGTGGTATCCTAGCCAGTGCTATGCACTATCTTTTGCATAGAAAGCTAACTGATTTGTATGCAATAGAGTTACCGAATTTACTCTTGCTTCACTTGGTTGCATGTCTGGTGACTGGTCACTTTGAACACTCAACTGTTGTTCTCCTTTGTTTTTTCTGACCATGATATCCAATTTTCTCATCAACTTTCTGCATAACACTTAACTCTTTCTTCGGCCATGCTTGAGCTTATCCTTGTGGACATCGTGAAGATCAGAAGATGGTACTGGTAATCGCTGCCTCTTTCAAAGTGGCTATGCTTGTGATCATGGTGAGTGTGCTTTTCCTTTTATGATGAAAATTGTTGTTGTGATGCCCGTGATGTTTATGGAGATGAGCATGTCGACGATCTACATTAATTCTGTGCCTTGTATTCCTGGTACTCGGATTATCCTCCCGGATATGATCTTCCCACCAATCATATAAAGGATCAAATTAAAGTCCCTTATGATGTAAAAACCACAGGAGCACAGTGACTGCACCGCAACATACAATATGTTATGTTTTTTTTTTTCCGACTCCCAACACGATCCACAATAAAAATATGTACTGATTCTGGAGAAATTGCCAAAAGTAAACCAAAACAGCAGAATCAAACTCATACATATGTACTACATAAAAGTCATCTGAACTAAAAAAATCCAGACCATTTTGTTCTGTTCATAAAAGAAAACCCAAGAAGAAATGAATGGGATGCAATTTTAATTTTTAAATGCCATCACATAGGCTTAGCTATACGTATAATTGTATGGTGATAGTATTAACATGTAAGCTCTCTCACACAGAAAGAGTAAATGAGTTTCTGATCATACTTACGAGACATTAAAAGATTGTCTGAATGCAACCAGCACTTTGAACAGGCATTACCTATGTTACATGTAAAATGACTCAACAGCCACATCAAGTATTATAACCAGCATTATATATCTGAATCTAGAGTATAACAGTTAGAAATGAGCCAGAATTTTAATCATTCCACTATGCAACATGAACCTGCAATTTCTTCCAGTGATGAAATTTATAATAGTCTTCCACACATGGTTCCAAATGCTTTCAATAGAGTGAAAGAATCCAGTTGTTCCCGTCTTTGGTGGCTTAAAGGGATTACTCTGAAACAAGTAATGACTTTAAGTTGTTCATATAAATCAACTGAAAGTTTTCATATTTCAAGGAGTAACATCAGGTTGATCAGCTTTTGTCTTTTGATAACTGCTTATTCTATTGGGGTTTAGAAACCTTCATTTCTTGTTAAGAAAAATAATAATAATGTGATTTCTTGATTCGAAGCTACACTAACCTGTGATCCATTATCAAAGACAGTAGATGTCGTTGAAAATTGGCACTCGGCTCTATATACTTCACTATAATTAGAGTCCTTAAGTATAGCTGCATTCAAGGTCCAGAAATTAGTCCCAGCATTAATACTTTAGGCAACTTTATATCATCATTCTGAGTTCGGCAGATCATATACCTAAACGGACGTATTTTGCAGCTTGATGAGTTCCTGGGTAAAGTTCGAAGGATCGAGTTAACGTAATGAAGTATGGTTCCTGAAAAAAGTTTCTCTAACAAACCAATACTCATCATCTTGAAATCTAAATACATGAGCGCGCAGTATGGAAAAAAGTACCTCCATAAGGGTGACATCAGTTGAGGACTCAAACTGCAAGAAATAAATGTGTGACAACATATTCCATCAGACATCCACTGAAGTTGTAGACAACTACTACATAGGAGCTGGTGAATGAGTAATGCATCCATGTAAAATACTTGGGAAGACATTATTTTAATACGAAACACAATAATAGGGGGGACAAATATGAAATATATTCATGGCCCAAAAGAAAAGGCAAGAAATTTCTTCATATGCAATGATCACAGTAAGCATTGATACGATCACTGCGTATTCATTTTAGCATCATCACTAAGTATCCAAACTTGGGTTTGCGACTAACTTAAATGCAATGCTTTCATCTTGCCTCTGATTTATGAGTTGAGGGGAGTGAGAAGAGAGTCCTTCCAGTCTAATGAACTACTTCTAAGTTCTAAGTTCTAACACAGCATGACACAACTACAAACTAGTACTGTTTCATTATCATGAGTTACACTTCAGAACGTAATAGACTGACATCAGAAGTTAAGCACCTCATTTGGAGAGAACCATGTTAGCAACAATAGACATTCAAAAGTAAACTTGGCATTGATCAGATATACATTCCTCAAAACCCTCTTGTTTCCCCCTTTGATAATGCTTGTTTATGTCTTGCCATTACCCAACAGTTTTGATCTTTAACTTGCATGAGAATCAAAATAATACAGTCTACCAACTAAGAGACATTTGTAATTTTGGACATCAGTGCATCACTTGATTATACTTCAAGCATACGAATATATTGTGTATACGTAACATCCTACATGATTTTTGGTACATATGTGGCAGAATACTGAATATTCTGATCCATTTTGGTGAAAATAATCCTTGCCACGCATAATGAAGATTATTGAATACAAATTATATATGATGATCCATTGTTTTATACAGATGATCCCATCTTTGGTTGACTATATATATGGAATTTGAACATTTTCATGTGATCAATGCCAGACACACACACACACATATATATATATATATATATATATATATATATATATATATATATATATATATATATCTCTTCAGAGATTAATAGATTTTCGATCACAGTTTCTTGTAGTCTACGTTCAGCTCATACACCATCTCATGACAATCTCAACCAATTCGATCCCTCCTTTTAGCCTTCAGCAGAGTACCTAGAAGTTAAGTGAGGTTACGTTTAACCTTAGCTTGATGTCTTTTGATTTGAAGAAGGCTCTCTCCTCCTTTACTTTGCCGTAACTTGATCATTTCCTCCTCCGATCGATAGGCAATTCAATCCCTTTCCAAAAGTATCCACGCTACAAGAAATCAATTATATAGGAATGTAAGGCTACATTAAAGAATTCTCATTTCTAGTGTGAAAGTGCACTGTAACACATAAACCTCACCTTATCATTTCTTGACCTGGATCACCTTATCATACGGCAATTTGCTTACAGGTTGTATCTGCAAGATCTTTACTCTGAGTTGATTGAATAACTGATCCTTGTTCTAAATCTGAAGGATCATAAAAGATGATCTGGAGCATGAGTTGGCTCAGGAGACAAAACATTGAAGAAATTGTAAATTATCTGTTAAAGATTAAAAAAAAATACATCAATAAAGAAAAATTATGCCCACCTTAGAGGGTTTGTTTGTGTTAGGAAAAAAGAAAATTATGAAGGCGGAGGGGGACTCTATTTGTGTTAGGAAGAATAAAGGTTTGTTTTAAGTTATTGGGCACGTAAAGGGTCGGGGGCACACTAGGGTTTTTGTTTGTTTCTTATTTCTTTTCTTTTTTTGTTATAGATGGGGAGCTAAAACGGTACATGCAGGGACGGAGCCAGAGTTCTAAAATACTCTGGGCTAGATTTTATTTTTTTAAAAAAAAATTAAAATTATTATTATATAATTAATGAATGTAGCCAATATTTAAGTGACTAATGTAGCAAATGTTGGATTGTTTCAGGAAATTGATAAATGCCATGGTCTCCGGAAGATAATGGTACTAGCGTGGACTTAAAGATTCTAAAAACCTTAATTAATGTTGCGTGTGAGAGCCTCAAGCTATCATTTTTTAGCCATTTTTTATATGGGGTATAAGTATCACTCAAAAAAACCTACTTATTTCATATATATATATATATATATATATATATATATATAAGTACATAACCTATTATATTTGAAGAAAAAAAAAGCAAAAAAAGTCTCTGGGCTGTAGCCCATAGAAACTTGTACTATCTTCCGTCCCTGGGTACATGTGTTTTCAATTTTTAGGAGTTTCACTCTAATAAGCTGAGTTACAAAAGAAAGAGGTCGTGTCATGACGAATTGACGATCATGCATAGAATGCACACAGATGGTGCAAACTCTAGCTTAGATGGTTTCACTCTATTCATTCTCCTTTCGACATGAAACAAACTATACTCTACGAAAGAAGCTTGAAGGTGCAAACAAGAATTGATGATGGACTTCAAAAGACGAAAGTTATCTACACCATGCTGCATCAGATGAACAAGGATCTCAAAATCACACTTATTAATGGTCAATCTTCAATTCCCAATCTAACAATGCAACCTTTTTTATACCAAGCAAGTGACCCCAAGCTCCGATCCAGCGATTGTTCAATCACTTCCCCATTGACAATAAAAGTAGCAAATCCCTCCCGGGTTTGGAGAGCACATCCAGGGTTTTATACAATTGATCCTGTCTTCGGTTGACGATTTGGTATTTGAATATATTCATGTGATTAATGCCGCAACATTTCATAATTAATGTCCTTTCAATATATGGATTTTCGCAGTCAGAGTTGCTTGTAGTCTAAAGAAGAGTAACTTGAAGTTAAATGAGGTTTGAAGAATGCATGCCCCCTCCTTCTTTCCTTTGCCCTAACTAGATGTTTATCCTCTGATCGATAGGCAATTCGATTCTACTAGCTAGACGATGACATTGAGACCCTTGTGGAGTTGTGGTCATCGATCAAATTTGTTTTGGGACGAGCTGGGTGGATCGACAAACAGTTATTTTGCCCCTTGTTCATGGTGGTACAAATGTCCACTACTGCAGATCATGAATGAAGCGACGAAGAATAAAAAGGAAAAAAAACTTTCGTCGCTTAAACACATCGAAGCGACGAATATTAGACTCGTCGCTTCAAAAAACAAAGCGACGAAGATTTCTCGATATTCGTCGTTTCAATAATTTCCAAGCGACGAATATCGATAGTTTGTCGCCTCCTCTTATCCCAGAACAATTTTTTGAAAAATATAGCGACGAACTTCAATCTTCGTCGCTATCTAATTACTGAAGCGGCGAAGTTTGGGGGCAATCTTTGTCGCTTCGTTTTTTTTTCATCTACCTCTGTCCTTCATCTTAAATGCAACCTCTATATATAGGTAAAAAAAAAAAATTATGCAGAACCCGATCTGCAGCTGGTTTTGGAGGAGAAGAGGGAGAAATTAGAAGAAAGTGAGCTTTTGTTGCCAATTATTTGATTCTTAAGTAAGGTTAGTGCAATTTCCTTCTATTTATCCCTCTTTGAGAGCATATTATGTATTAATTCAATTTAAATGGTTGCTTATGTTGGTTAATGGAAGTTGGATGATGTTGTGTTGAATTTTGTGTTTTGTTGTTGTTTTAGTGTTAGAATATGTAAATTTTGATAAACCATGTTTTGGGTTCATTGAAAATGTTAGCATTTTGGTGAAATTTAGTGAAATTGACATTATGTTAGTTTGTGAAATTGTGAAATTTAGTGAAATTGAATTTTAGTTTAATTTAGTGAAATTGTGAAATTTAGTTAAATCCAAATTTAGTGAAAATGAAATTTTGTGAAATTGTGAAATTTAGTGAAAATGAAATTTTATGGTAGATTAGGTTGAAATTATTAATTAATGATGTAATTGGTTTGTGTTGTGTATGGATTGTTGTAGTTAGGGTTTCTGAAATATGCGAGTGGCTTAGTGAGGGAGTGTGGTGCCGTGTGTAAATTTATAGTTTCATATTATATATAATTGTGGTGTTTATCAACTTAGAACTCCCGTGTGAGAATCAACAACTCATCTAGTTGATCGACATGAGTTGTTGATTCTCGAATTGTCTCATTTTTGGACACTTTAGGCGAACACGACTTTGTTGATCCTTTTGCTATTCATATGGTTTTCGTTTCAGTTTTGGGATATAGTTTCGACAGTGTCTCTCTACAATGTTCCTCGAGTACAAATTAGATTGTTTAGATTTTTGTGCACTTGAAGAACTGTAGGGAGATGCTGCCGAAATTTCTCAAAACTGTAGCAGAAACCACATGGGTGCAAGAGGGTTAACAAAAGTCGTGTTCTCCTGAAGGGGATAGAACCCAACCTGGAGGAATAAGGAGAAGAAGTGTTTAAACAGGTTTTGATTGTATCATAAATGTTGTGTACTAACATTATGCATATTGTCTGTTTATGTTATGACAGGAAACATGGATGATGTCCCCGACAAATCTTTTATGAATCATCATTATACACACCCTGACTACAAAACAGGCGTAGTTAACTTCATCAATTTTGTGAAGGCTCACACTATTGGAACCCAGTATCTCCCTTACCCGTGCTCAATTTGCAAAAATGGTCCTTATTATAAGGAACTCGTAGAGATTTATCATCACTGCATACACTGTGGTTTGGATCCGACTTACACAGTTTGGCACCTACACGGGGAAGTTTATGGTCAACCCACAATGATCAGTCGACGGAGACAGTGGCTTCAAGACATAGTCGAGGCTTCCAGTGTTGCCGGTTCTTTAGTGATCCCGCCTGTGGAGATTATACAAGATGTATTTCCGTACTATCCTGGATACCATAGAGATGCACCACATAATGTGAATGTTGAAGAAAATGCTGAAGTTCAATTCAATGACATGGTAGATGATGATTATGCTAAGTATGAAAGACTTCTAAGGGAGTTGCAAACCCCATTGTATGAAGGGAGTGAAGAAACTGCATTAAGTGTCATATTACATGCAATGGAAATTAAAGTTGAAAATGGATGGTCGGATACGAGTGTTGATAAATTATGTGAATGGTTGCATAAGTTTTTTAAAGGGTATAATTTCCCTGTGAGTTATTCGAGAATTAAAAAAATCATCAAGGATCTTTCCCTTGGATATGAAAAAAATCATGTTTGTGAGTTCAACTGTTACCTATTCAGGGGGGCTGAAAATAAAACCCGTAGGACTTGTCCAGTATGTGGTGCTGAAAGATATAAGCTAGATACAGATTGCATTCCAAAAAAGGTAATCTGGTATTTCCCTCTCACTCTAAGGTTGAAACGCCTATTTATGTCTCCATACACAGCAAAACATATGCGATGACATAAGGAGAAGCGACCAGATGAAAGTACCCTCCAGCACTTATCTGATGGAGAAGCATGACAACATTTTAACAGAACATTTCCAGGTTTTGACGACATTAAGAGAAGAAATGTGTGGCTTGGAGTGGCAACTGATGGTTTCAGTTCATTTGGAACAATGACAACCCAGCATAGTACATGGCCCGTGGTTGTGATGCCATATAATCTACCCCCTAATATGTGTATGATGAAATATAATATGATAGCCGTGTTGATTCCTGGCCCTAAATCTCCAGGAAAGTGTCTTAGTATCCTCATTCGTCCATTGATCGACGAGCTCAAAGATTTGTGGGAAAATAGAGTCTCTACTTTTGACAGAGTGGACAATGATATCTTCACGATGAAGGTAGTGGCCGGTGATGTGTACTATAAGTGACTTTCCTGGTTTAGGGATGCTTGCGGGATTAACGGTGAAAGGGTACAAAGCATGTCCAATTTGTCTAGATGATCTGACAGGGAGCATATTTGTGAGAGAATTATTTATGAAGGGCATTAGAAATGGCTCGACGAGAATAACTCGATGCGATCCAGTTTGGCATTTAACGGGAAGCCAGAGTGGGGAAAAAGTTCAATTTAAGCGACAAATATTGTCTAATATTTGTCGTTTTAACATTTCAAGCGATGAGTTTTTCCAAAGTTTGTCGCTTCAGGTTAACTTAAGCGACGAAGTTGGACCTCAATAGGTTACCCTGTGAGTTTTAACTTCGTCGCTTCAGTTAGATGAAGCGACGAATATGGATAGTGTCGTCGCTAACTTAAAGTATAAGCGACGAGTTTGTCCAAAGTTCGTCGCTTCAAATAGATGATTATATAAACTGGGACTTTGGCTTCTTCTTCCTTATTCGCCCGAATCTCTCTTTTTCTTCCTCTGCAGACCAACAAAAACCCCGAATTTGAAAACCCCAATCCCTTCGATTCAGCCCCGAAACCGGCCATCTATCTTCACCAAAAACCCTGAAATCCAAACCCCTAATCTCTCTTCTTCGATTTCAACCCCTAAAATTAAAAATTCCAAACTCCAACCCCTTCGATTCATCAATGACACCAGGTTCTAATGCCCAGAAGAGGAAGAAGGAGCTCGAGGCGAGAAGGGAGAAGAAGGCGGCCGGAATTGCAGCAAGATTGGCTGCCGTGGCGGCGGAGATTACTGCGAGGCCAGAGGCGGCAGTGGAGTCGGCGAGGACGGCGGCAGTGGAGTCGGCGAGGACGGCGCCAGAGGCGAGCACACTGGTACCAATCCCGTCTCTGGAAGAAACCAACCCTTCCGGCTTGGGGGCTGCTGGAGGTGGCGCTGACAGTGGCTGTGGCGGTGGCGCTAGAGCTGCCGCTGTGGAAGGCGAGGACGGTCCTCCATTAAGTTTTAGGACCAAGAGGGGTCCTAAGGAGCCGGGTAATTTCTTGTTTATTTCTGCTTCTCTTCTTCTCTGCTAAACAATTGGTGTGTTGCCATTGATGAATGGTTTTGTGGAATACAAACTGCTTGTTTATGATTGGTGTGTTTACTGCTGCTCAATATTTCTGCATATGTTGTAGTCAATCTAGTTTAGAGATTGATCCTCTCATTTTGGAGATGTGTTCTTGTTGGTTGAGCTGTGGAGGATTGTACAGGGTATCTCCAAGTGTTTAACCAGCTATTTGAAGATATTCTATAACAATTTTAATTTTTACATGATATTACTCTGTCTCTGTTTGTCTCTCCTAAATATTAAGGGTTGGGTGTTCAGAATTTAGGAGCCTTTGTTGTCTAGCCACTTCAGTGTCTAGTTTATGGAAAGAGAATCTGACCATGGTCTTTTGTCGACATCCATTTTGTCTGGTCATTTTATTACCCTGGTGTGTGATGATTACGCACATGGTGTTGGAGTCAAATATCACCAAGAGGGATGAACTTATGAACAATAATTTGATCAAGTTCTAGATAATCATTGATTTTATTGCTTACTTGAAGTTCTAGGTTATAAAGTTGTTCTACAGTGGCCACTGATATAATGGCATAGATCATTGATTTCAATTAGATAATCTCCACCTCTAAATGATGATTATTTACCTTCATTCTGTCCTAAAAAACAAATAACAACTAATGATCTAAAACCTCTTAGCTTATTTACATGCGTATTGTCTGATTCAGGACTTAACAAGGGTACTTGACTGGAGGCTGGGGGGGATGTTTCGATCCAGTAGAACTTTTTACAGCTCAACTAGATTCATGTTGAAAGAAACATGTGTGGTTTCAATCTTAGCATCATCAAACTAATGAGTGATATTTTATACTTGTTAGACTGTTAAATATACACAGAAACGCCAGAACACATCCGATCATGGCGTTTTCTTCTTCTTTTCTAATGTTGATTTTTTTTCATTTTTTACGCCAGATTAGAACATATGAATAATAAAGTTTAATGCAAGTACTGTATAATAAGAAAATTAACATACATTTATATACACAAATTCGATGCATTTACCTGCTTTGGCACATTGGATTTCTCCCTTCTCATTCCTGCATTTATCATCTTGTGCACGGGCAGGGGCACATTTATCATCTTGTGGACGGGCAGGGGCATTTAGCATCTTGTATTACCTGTTCAGAACAATTAACATTGTAATCTGTTGGTATATTGATTTGTTAGCTATATGCATAATCTTAATTTGGTTTGGTGTATATGGCAGAGGTGGTTGATATGGCAACGGGGAGAAGGTGAAAGGGCGGAACCCTGAGAAGCTTGGAATCGTAATGGGCACAAAGACCCAATATTTGAAGATGATGAACAACAACCAGCCTCTGAAGGTTGAGTACGTCGAAGAGCACAAGGGTCCGCGCCTCTTGAAGTGGAGGACTTTGATGTCCCAAGACATCGGGAGCGCCGTCCGGAGCAAAGTGATGCTTGCACCTTCCTTTGCTGAGCTGGATGAGGAGCACCAAGATGCATTGACCACTTATATGGAGGTTGTTTCTGTCAGAATCCGTAGACTCACAGAGACCGATGGATCTTGGTGTGATTCCTTCCTGCAAATCATGTTAACTAAGGGAATACCGGGCGGAGCCGGTCTATTCCACTCCGATGCCTAAGTCAGTACAGTTGGGATAAACCGATAACTTAAGCGGGAATAAGTAGTTGAAGTATTGATTACATATTAATGAGGGTAGTTGTGACTCATATATAGGCTGCCGGGTACGAGGACTGGCCTCACCCTTCTATGTGGGACTGGCCCCCTTCTGCACATATTGTTGGGCTATTTCGGCCCCTGTTTGGGGAGCTGCCGTCCCTGGTTTCTAGGCCCCGATCACAAGTAAGGCCTCTCTCGGCGCGGGACCAGGTATCCATGCTCTGCTCCCGGGCCCTGGGTCGGGTCCAGGAGGCTTGGCTGCGGGTTTGGAGGCCTGGGTTGATACGACCCGAACCTAGAATTACCGTTTAACTGTTTTACTTTTATTATTTCATGACGAGGTAGAAGACGTTGAAACGAGTTCGTGGACACATAGCATGCTCAATTTGGAGTTCGTACGAAAACGTTACGATGTAAATCGGAAATTGTCCGATTTTTGGACGAGTATAAATAGCCGGGAGGAAATTTCCCGAAACGGCAATTTTTCTTTTCTTTCATTATTTTCTTTTTCTTTTTCTTTTTCTTCTCTCTCCTTTCTCTCTCCTCTCCCCCGACTCGGCCCGACCTCTGGCCGAGTCTACGCCGTCCGGCCAAACTGGGCCGGCGCACTGGTCACGTTCGGACCGGCTCGGCCTCCTCTTCACGTCGGTGGCAGGATTTTAGGGGGGAAATGGAGACCTTGATTAGCACAAGCATCCCACCAAAGGAATTGAACCAATTCGAACCAGGTAAGGAGAAGTTAGGATTTGAAATTTTTAGGGTTTTTGTGATTTTTTTGTGGAGGTTGTGATTTTGATGTTTTTGTTATAATTGGAGGCTAAAATTGAGTTTAGAACATTGTTTCGAGTCGATTGAGTGTAATTTGGGGTTGAATTGGTTGATTTTTGGAGAAATTAGAGTTTGGGGGTTTTAGGCCGCTGTGTCGGCCGCTATATGCGGCGGCTGCGCTGGTTTTTGGCGGCGGAGGCGACGGGGATGAGTCCCCGAGGTGGTGGCGACGCTGCTGTGGAAATTTGGGATCGATTGGAGGTGTTTTGGCCTCTTGTGGCAGCGCTGCCGGCGGCAGTGGCGGCGGCGCCACTGTTCCGCCGGCTAAAGGTTGAAGACGATGAACAGTGAAACGGTAAAAGGTAAAAGTAAAACGGTAAAAGGTGAAAAGTAAAACAGTAAACAATAAACAGTAAAAGTAAATGGTAAATAGTAATTGGATTTTAACCATTTACTGTTTGACCTAGAATAATTACTGTTTGACCATTAAAAGTTACTGTTGACTTACCGTAAAAAGGTTAAAAGCTAATTAAAAGGGTTTTACAACGAAATAACTAGGAAAAGAATTAATCGGACTCAGGATGGGTGTCCTGAGTAATTTTGAGACGTAAATGGTTTCGGTATTTGAGACGTAACTCCAATACCGATAATGATAATTTAAATGGGGTTATTCAGACGAGTGAGGACGTCGTAAATTTCACTTTATAATCAAATTTCGAGTTCTGAGATATCTTTTAATTACGTCTCTGTTACAGGTCGAGAAATTACTCGACGTAATGAGAGCGAGGAATAGCGGCACGCTCGGCCGAACTGTGAGTGGATTTTATTTTAAATAAATGCATGCATAATTGTTTTAATGAAATGCAGTTATTTTAAATAAATGATTTGAGAAGCATGAGAATTTATATAATTAAAATGAAATGATATTTAAAGAACTATATGGTTTTGGGGTTATGCTTTTACTATGTGATTTTATCCGGAAACGAGGTTTTCGGAAATAGTATATTTTAATTATTCATAACTTGATTATGTTAAATAAGTTTTAATTAAAGGTAGTGACCGGAAATGAAATTTCCGGGGATTTTATATTTTCGTTATTTATGATTTTCGACATATGAGACATGTCGACGTTATAAATATAATTTTTGATATTATTTTACGGCATGTTGGATATGTCGGATATATATGAGTATATTTCGAGGCTATTATACTAATGATTATTATAAGCCTCAGATGTGCGGTCGGGGACCGTACGGATTTATGATATATAAGGGGAAGCGTACTTTCGGTTTTGTTTTCGGATTTTCACCATATCAGGGTCCATATATATTGATGCTAGCTAGCTTAGTCGCCTGAGCCCATGCGAGGTGACGACTTGATCACATAGGTCAGATTCACGCTCGGTGGTCGACGTGTACGGGCATAGCGTGGGACGCTATAGAGAGTCTTGGAGGCTTGACCCTTAGTCTTGGAGGCTACTATTAAATGGTGGTAATGACGTTCCCCTATTCTATTATATGACCAATGAGATTGGTCATGATTTTATATTATTTGGTTTTCGGGAATATTTTCTCCATGAGACTTTCTGTAATTTAATAAATTCCCGAACCAGCGGGGCTGGGTTTTTATATGACCAATGGGATTGGTCGTGAAATATTATTAATTGATTTTAAAAAATATTTCGTTTTGAAATACAAATATAAACAAAAGTATTATTTGTTTATTTGATATATCAGCGGGGCTGATTTTTAAATACGATTTTCTTAAAACGTGGGACGTTTTATTAAAGGCATGCAATGTGGTTTTATTTCAAAAATATTGGGAAAGTAATATGATACTTTCAATTAAAGTATTATATTAAATTATTTTATTTTTATCCACTCACTCTAACGTTTTTAATTTACTTTTCCCTGGGCCCTTCGTTTTAACATCGCCCAGTTTGCAGACTAGTTATTTGAGGTCAAGAGTACTCGGAGTCGAGGCATAGTCATCGTCATTTTTGCTTCTGCTTGGTGGGATCTGTTGATCCTTTACTTTTTAATTTGTATTTCCAGTTCAATGTATTAGATTGCTCTGATTATCTGTGAGCCTTTTAATGGTAGATGAATTTGATTTTGTATTTGTCTGTGGTGATGGTTGTGTTTGGGGAGCAGATGGCTCCAGGTGTTGAGGTTGGAACTGGAATTAGAAGTGTTTTTTTTTATTTGTTGCAAGTTTTAGGGTTGTCTATCTTAAGACTGGCTTATCGATTTATCGATATAGTTAATCTTAAGGTAGTCCCCGTAAGGCCTTATCCGGGTTTCAGGGTGAAATCTGATTCGGGTTCTGTCAGGGGTAGCCTCTTTATGGCTACTGTCAACAAGTCCCCCAAGTTCCCGGTCAAGTGCCATCTTGAATGGGGACTTAAATCTGTCTTGCTTTACAGGCCAGCAGACCCGCAGGGATGCGAACCCAACGGTGTCGTAGCCCCCCAAATCCGCGTTTAAGATTGGGCTTAGCCGGGCGTTCGGATAAACTTGTTATGATGATGCATACTGTGATGAGTGCATGGTTATGATGTTGATGGTGACAGTTGCATACGGGTATAAGATGTAGTGCATGAGATGATGAATGTGGCATTGAAATCCGCCATGCCATGCCATGTCCCGGGGAATCCCGGTGAATATAGTGCATGAGGATAATGTAGCGTTGAAATCCGCCATGTCATGCTATGTCTCGGGGAATCCCGGTGAATATAGTGCATGAGGTTAAACGAGTCCCCCAAGTTTAGAACCGTACCCGCCTAGGGCATCGGTTGCCTTTGAGCAGTTGTGTGATGAGGTGACTCGGTACCAGAGGGAAACGTGCCCTGTGTTAGAGGAGTTCCTGGTGGGGTGGCGTGGCCCAGAGTACGCATTGGGCGCCGTCCCCACGTTTCACTACGTTTTGTTCTCGGGCTGGTGAGTGGTTGGACCGTTGAGCTTCTCTGCGGGTTTGAACTGGGGGAGGCGAGGGGTTAGCCTTGGTGGGGAAGGATAGAAATCCCTGTCCCGCGCAGTTCCTACATGCCGGGTTCACCTTGATACTGCTTCAAGTCGCCGCGGCGGACTAGTCCTTCAACTGCTGTTTTCAAGGCAAGGTAGTCGTTTGTCCGGAGTGTGACTTCATCGTGGTAGGAGCAGTATTTACCGGTATGCGCTCAGGTCAGGTTCCCCTTTGGGTGCTTTCTCTTTGGCGGTGGAGGGATGTTGTTCCAGTTCTCATACAAGATATCCTCGTAAGAAGAGGTTAAGGTGGAGAATACCTCTTGTCGGCCTGCGGGCATGACTGCCAGGGGGCGGGTTTGCTGGTAGGACGATGGCTTTCCACCTCGTTGGGGGGTGTCAAAATTGTCCGTCCGGCGCTGCTGGTTCCCCCAACTCCTAGGCCTTTGGCCGGATGAAGCTCCTTGGTCCCGACCCTCCTGCCAGTTTCTGACTGCCTGCCGGGCAGGCCCCGACTCCTCATACATTCTCTTGTGCTGGCGACTCCCGTACGTTTCGGGGTCTGCCTGGGCGTGCCTAATAGCTATTGCCATTAGTTAATCGTAACCCTGCGGGACCTCCACCCGCACAGCATACGAGAACTTTCCGGGACTGAGACCTTGCTTGAAAGCTGATTCGGCAATCCCCTTGTCCAGGTTCCTGACCCAGGCAGTGGCTGTTTGCCAACGGTTAACGAAGGCTCTCAGCTCTTCGCCGTCGGCCTGCTTGCAGTTAAAGAGAACTGTCGAGGTCCGGGCCCCTTCGACCCTTAAGATGAACCTGCCTACGAATCTGTCAGCCAGCTGCTCAAATGCCTCTATAGAGTTCACCGGTAACTCGTAAAACCAGCTGAGTGCCTCTCCGGACAGGGTCTCTTGGAATATGTTACAGCAGACGGCGTCGGAGTAACCCTTAGCACACGTTTGGGATCGGAAGTTGTCCAGGTGTTGGTATGGACAACCGACCCCAGAGTACGTCAGCTTTAGTGACTTTTGGGTGCCTAATTTTCCGGATTCCAGAACCCGGGGTGAGAAGGGTCCGGCTCACTCATTGAACAGCGCGCTCTCTGGCGGTCTCGCTGCCTTCCTCTCATTGGCCTCCATCTGGGCCTTCATATCTGAAACTGAGTTAGATAGTATTTGTAATGCTCGTGCGGTCGGGCTTATGGTATCACCCTCGAATGAACCACTTGTCCGCCGATTTCCCGGGACGATCTCCGGTGGCGCTATGTTTGTCGGGAACTCCTTTCCCGCCATGTCGGCGCCTCTCTCTCCTCCTGATGACTGTCCCACCTCCTGGTGTGGGGGACTTTCTTGGTGGCGGCGCGAATAATTTTGTCAAAGCGGCATTGCACTATTGTCCCCTTTCCAAGGCAGCCACCAGTGCGGCATTCACCGCTTCCATGTCTTGATACCGGGTATTGGCTTCTTCCTTGTTCCGGTCGCTCTTTGCTCGTAAGCGGTTGACTTTCGCTCTCATCTCTTCTATCTCTCCCGCCATATCGTACTGGCCGGGACTAGAAACATCCTCCTGGCTGTTGCTGGCGGCCAGCCTATCTTCCTCTCTGCTCAGGGCACCGGGGGACGCTGGTGCGGGTTCCAGGTCCCAGACTTGATGGGATTCCTCCGGGCCTTTCCCGTGCGCATTGCGGTAGAATTCGCCGACCGTACCGCCCGGATCACGGTTGGCAGCAGCGTTCTGGCTGCAGCCGCCAACGGACTGCTCCTGTCTCGCCCCCGGGGTTTTGACCAGTACTGGCTCCAGAACCTGCCGATCCTCCTCTGGACTTCTTTCTCTCCATTCTGCACTTACAAACATACTTGCCGCGTAAACCTTTTTTTTTTTTGCTATCCGTTGGCTGACCGTTTCCCTTCCTACTGGTGGGAAAACACGTCGACTTTTTGGTATTCTTCCCACAGACGGCGCCAATTGTTTCTGTCAGAATCCGTAGACTCACAAAGACCGATGGATCTTGGTGTGATTCCTTCCTGCAAATCATGTTAACTAAGGGAATACCGGGCGGGGCCGGTCTATTCTGCTATGATGCCTAAGTCAGTACAGTTGGGATAAACCGATAACTTCAGCGGGAATAAGTAGTTGAAGTATTGATTACCTATTAATGAGGGTAGTTGGGACTCATATATAGGCTGCCGGGTACGAGTACTGGCATCACCCTTCGATGTGGGACTGGCCCCCTTCTGCACATATTGCTGGGCTATTTCGGCCCCTGTTTGGGGAGCTGTCGTCCCCCGGTTCCCGGGCCCCGATCACAAGAAGACCTCCTCGGTCGCGGGACCAGGTGTCCATGCTCTGCTCCCGGGTCCTGGGCCGGGTCCAAGAGGCTTGGCTGCGGGTTTGGGGGCCTGGGTAGCCTCTCTATGGCTACTGTCAACAGAGGTAAAACATTATTTTACAATAATTTCGTAAAACTATTTTTCAGTCACATTATATTGAAATATGTTATGTATGATAATTTTTTTGAATTATTTTTTACTAGATGCTCTATGACCTCCCTCCCACCGAGACAGGCATGTGGAAATACATCGACGAGACGGCTGCAAAGATTTACAAGGATTGGAAATACGACTGCCATACTCACTACGTTGAAGTATTAAAGGCGACGCCTGTAGAGTTCATCCACCGACCTGAGCAGTGGGAGTAACTCAAAGTTCACTTTGAGGACGACGATTATAAGGTAATGAAAATTAATTAGAGGTTTTTGCATTTCATATAATAGCTTCTTATTCTCATATGAAATATGTTAATATATATTCATACTTATTTTTGCAGAGGATGTGTGCCCGGAACGCCGCTAACCGGAACAAGGGAAAGGAGAAGAGGTATGCAATCAACCATCACTCTAGCACCACTCCCTACACAGCTACCGGGTCGCTGCGAATGAGGCGAAAGGGCATCTAGCCCCTATACTGCAGACAGTCTGCGATGTTTATTAACCATCGCAGAATGCGCAAGAGAAAGTGGTGAGTGACTTCCCTATTGGCTTGTGATTTCTGCTAGTCTAGTGAGTGATGAGGCGGGCGGCAGTCACGTGACGGGCTTCGTTACCGTCGAGGAGCAGATGGCTGTAGTCGAGAAGAAGCTGGCTGGGAAGCCGAGGTCGAGGGTGCGAGGTATATTTTTTTAATGGTTTATCTTTTACATTTTGTGTTGTGTTGTGTTTTCTTATTTTAGATATGAAATGGTTTTTAATTTGACTATTTTTTTGTTTTACCATTTTTACAGGGCTAGGGAGTGTACGCGCGCCAAAACCAAGAGGCGGTGCACGCGTGCCTCGCAACGATCCGGTGGTTGAGGATTTGCAGAGGCAACTTGCAGTCGCTTAAAATATAGATGCGACGACGTTTGCGTCGATGTTCTTGGAATCTAAGCAACGAGACTGAAGCGACGATATCCAAGCGACGACTTGTTGTCGCTTCGGTATTGAAGCGACGCGTTCTGTTTTGCTGGACTAGTGGTCTTGTTTTACAAGTAGAGTTGAATCTCTGATCTGAAGCTCAATTGGTTCCTTTAATGATCAACATGGAATAAGTTCTTCAAATCAGTATAATGCATCGAGCTTAATTGTGAGGTTTTGTCCCTTCAGATTTCAGTAGTCGTGGTGGGGTAGTGATCATCACAGATATGCATGCTTCGATTATAAAGATTTGTAATCTATTAGATATTGAAATTTGGTCTAGCCCTGGGCAAACTGGCAAAGTATATATCATAGGTTTAGGAATGGTTTTGTATTCCTAATGGTTGTAAGCATGATAGAAAACAAGACCTAATTTGGAATGTGGAGGAGGACTCTGCTGATCACGGTCGACCAGCCGAGTACTGATTGTAGTAGCTCTATAATCTATCACCTATTGCTAGCTAGAGAACAAAACCAAGGATGTGATCATCATGCAGTTCAAAATTATAAAACAAAAACACATGTATGCATGACAAGTTCATCAAGAACATTTAGTTTTTTATTTTCGGTTGCGAAGAATCTCTGTAGCTTAATACTGATGACTAAATAAACAATAGCCCTGGTGCAGTTTGGTCACTTTAAGGGGCTCATTGCATTAATCTAGTAAACTACGTTTCTATGTTTAAGATAAGACGCTTTCATTCCGTTGTTTCATTGCAAAACACTGATTTACTTGCTGCAGGAAGCAGATTTATATACATTCATGTCTTAGTGTATAACTGATATGCCGAAGATCGAATAACTCCTGGAAGCAAGCTAGACAAATCATACAGACCCAGAAAGGTCTTCTTCCTCTTGACCATTCTTGAACCATAACCAGGATTCCAGCAGGAAATGGCTCTTTACCAACCCTATAGCTAGCCTGCATCGATAATTATTTAATTTGGGGAAAATGACCGTTTGCACATAAATGAGTTAAAAATTGACCATTCTAATGTTTATTGCCCAGATAAATGAATCTTGGAAAAATTACACAAGTACCCTAATGCATGTAATTTAGTCATATTGAAACATATTTACCATAACCAATTAGATATTAACCTCTCTCTCAACAACACAGAAAAAAAAAGAAAAAACCCTAGTTCCCCAAATCCCCGCCGCCGCCGCCGCAGCAGCCCCTCCTCGACGCTGATCTAGACGACGCTGCTCTGAAGCCACCACCCTCACTGCCTCCTGTTCCTCCTCCGCCCGCATCACCTCGTCGACCTTGGGCTACTGTGTGGAGGAGCAGACGCCGATCGGCTGGGTCGAGGGCACCGGGCTGCTGGGTCTAGGCGCTGGTTTGGGCATGAATCAGAGCAATGGCGGTGAGGCAGCGAGTTGCTTGGTGCTTCGCTCTGGGTTCGGGCAAATCGAGGTCAAGATCGGGAGGGAGGCAGAGATCGATGTGTGCCCAGATTAATCTGGGACTGAGTTGACAGAGGGATGCAGGGATTGATGGCCTCGGGTTCGGCTGGAGAGTCGTCGGCGAAGGCTGGGGTGAGAATCCGGTTGGTGCAGGCCTAGCGATGCTAGGCTGGGTGGCTGTGGGGCTTATGCTAGCGGCGGCGGCGGCGGAAAGAAAAAAAAAACTAGGGTTTTTTTTTCTGTTTCTGTTTTTTTTTTCTTTTTTTTTTTCTCTTGGCTAAAAGAAAATCTCAGCGAGTAAATTTATGGGTGCCTTGATTAGGTTTCTGCTCTTTCAAAATGTTGCTTCTGTTTGCTCTTTGCTGTTTTCACTTGTCTAATCTGTAAATGAACAAAAACAAAAGGATTATCATTCATATTCAAAAAATTACTGACCCTCAGTAATCACATTACTGACCCACAGTAATGTGATTACTGAACCTCAGTAATCGATTACTGACCCTCAGTAAACAATTACTGACCCTCAATAATCAATTACTGACCCCCAGTAATCACATTAAAGACACTCAGTAATCGCATTACTGACCCCTAGTAATCACATTAAAGACACTCAGTAATCGCATTACTGACCCCTAGTAATCACATTACTGACTCCCAGTAATCACATTACTGACCCTCAGTAACTTGAGTCAAGTGGCTGGAATCCGGCGACTAAAGTAATATTGACTGGAACCTGATTATTAAAAAATATATATATATATATAATAATCCGGAGAAAAAAAAAATTCCGGCTAAAAAGATTTGGTGACCGGAATCCGGCGACTCCGGCCACCGGCCATGGGAGGCCGGCGGAGTTGGGTGACATTTCGGCAAAGTTTATTTATCTTCCACTTTCTCAGCACATTATAATTCAAAAATCTGTTAGATAAGACAGAAGGACAAAAAAGGAAGAAAAAAATTAAAATTGTACTAGGGTTGAAAAAGGCCGGCGGAGTTGGGTGACATTTTGGCAAAGTTTATTTATCTTCCACTTTCTCAGCACATTATAATTCAAAAATCTGTTAGATAAGACAGAAAGACAAAAAAGAAAGAAAAAAATTAAAATTGTACTAGGGTTGAAAAAGATTCGTTCAAATGGGCAATAGAGTTGTTACCTTATATTCAATAAGGGAGAAGAATAAGATGGTCATTGGAATGAATAATAAGAGGGCCAAATTAGTACTAAATGGACATTTTCTATTTAATTTGCTGTATAGTATATGCATTCATGTATAATATACACACACTCACTCACACTGTAGTACGCATATATCATCATAACTATTCTGCAGCTCATCTTTTGGGCGCGGGCGCATCTCTGTTTGTCTTCTTCATGTTTTTCCACCATCTTTTCCCATAATTGAATATTTTCTCTGTAAAATATCTGAATAGGCCAAGTTGGCAGCCCTAACTAAATAGGGTTTGGGGCTCCATGAATAAAACTTAAGAGGCCAAAACAACGCCACAAAAGTCATCTATACATAATCCTCCATCATTACAATAATCCTAGTCTTGCCTGTTTTCAGTTTGCTGGGCTACACAACTACAGGAGTAGTGGAAGTGTTTTCCGTAGTTGATTCTTAAATCTTAATCATGAACAATATTATTGTTATAGATTTATATTTACAATATGGGATTAAAGTATAGACTATTAATCGAGCTAAATATGTTGCAGAGTAAGGTCTCATTTGGTTCACGGAAAGGAAAATATTTCTTTTGTTTTTCCATGAAAAGGGAAAGATTGAGATTATAAATGAAAATTTCCGAGAACTTTCTATATTTTGGAAAGAACCACTTTCCTCTCTATTTTTTTTTTATCATGAAAGTATTTCCCTTCCTTCTAGCATCTCAAACGCAGAAAAGGAATACATTTCTTGTCCTGAGGCTTACTTTCAGCGAAATAAACGAGGTTTAAAGATAATGAAGTGATTTATTGTAGCAAGACTCTCAAAAAGGTCTATGTATGTACATATAGAAACTGATACATCAAGTAAACTTAGTTCAATACAACAATAGACTAGTTCGATATCTAATTAGAGTAGTCTCCCACTGGCTTTCCAATGATGAGTTGAGCAAATCTATCATTGAATTCATACGTCTATGTACTATATATCAGGTTCATCAATTTATGTATATCGATCACAGACAACTTTATATCTCTTTCCAGAGAAAATTATATCTTGGCACATAAATATACCTTGTGAAGTTCTCTCCAACATGCATGTACACCCATGCCAGTTTCGCTTCAGTAAGCCAGTCCACTCCAAAATCCTAATGCAGAGACTCACTAGAATATGTGAACAGAAACCACTTTTTCGAATTCGTTTTTTATTTATGCCGAAAAGCCAATATATAAGTATGGTGACCATTATTATCAGTATAATACATATTCTTAGCCCAGAAACAATATCATTAGTATTCTACTAATCTGATCTTTGACATATATTCAGTTTTTTTTTTCTCTAATTCCTCAGACTATAAATTATATGCATAGCAGCATAGGGGTGTTATAAAATTAATTAATTAATTATATCACAGAAATGGATCCTAAGTCTTAGTGAGTCAACCCCATTGCAGCTCAGACTGATTGGATACTAGAACTTAAATTTATGCATAATATCTTTTACTTTTATGTGTCTAGCTTGCTGCTTTCATCCCTCAAACCCCCCTTCTTGTAATGTTTGTTTATGTCTTGCTATAAGCCAACATTTAATATAACTTATTTGACAATCAAAATAATGCATATGGAGTGTCCAGCAGCTAGTAAGAAATATATATTTTTGGACATCGATCAGTGCATGCATGATTTAATTAAACTTCAACTTTACGAAATATGAACCTGTATCTCACTAACATTTTACATGATTTTTGGTACATATATGTGGCAGTAGATCGAATATTGAATATATTTTGGTGAATATTGAATTGTAAATGATGACCCAAGACGAGCCAAACTACATAATCAGCAGTGAGCTGGTAAGCCAACCTATCGATCTTGGCATATATCAGTTATATGATCTCCTCCAGCAAAAAAAAAATCATATATGCTCACGAAGGAGAGGGTAAAACAGATTCCCCATATATAGTTACCATCCATAATCACAAAAATAAGACCTAATCTAAAACTTCATCCTTTTACACAAAATGGTTATAGAGAAACTCTAACTTTGCAAGAGACTAAGTATAATGGTGGCTCCCGGTTGTAATGGCCCCCTTTTCTTCGAGAATGCGGGAGGGTGCTGATCACCCCAACTTAACTATTACAGAGGACCTGATATCACCTAATCTTTTGTCAGCTAGGAAAAAAAAACATAAAGAGATCGAATAGAAGAAGAACCGATCGAACAATTGGAACAAATATTACTTGCAGGAAATTGAAAGGCTTGGGGTAAGAGAGAGCTGCGAATGATGAGATGCATATGTACAGAAACAAATTAGGGCAATGTATGATCAAATTTTGAAGATATCTTGTGCGGCCGAACTGCAAGAAACAAAGTCAAGACCGAAAACCCTAATCGTTCATTGTGCCCTAAATCCTAATATATAATCCAAGTCTCTTCTTAATTCCTCTCTCATTCGTGTGATCATGCACATTTTATTTTGCTCCACTCCCAAAACACACCCACCACTTCCATCTCGGTAACCAAATCCCCACACCCTTGTTAATTTCACCCTACCACAATAACCACCAGTAAAAAAATGGGATAATGACCATTTGCACAAAAAAAATGAAAAACTTGTCCATTCCAATGTTATCTGCCCATTCCAATAAATCTTGGCAAAAATACCTAATTACCCTATACTAAAACCATATATATATATATATATATATATATATATATATATCTCAAGCTATGGTTTCACTTTTCTCAAATCATTCTTCGATCCTCACTACCCTCACCACCCTCACCCTCCTCCACCTCTCCTCCACCGCCACCTCACCGCCGGAAACTACAACCTCCACCGCCACCTCACTACCCACACCCTCCTCCTCCTCTCCGCCACCTCACTACGGAGTCGTAGGCGAAGGTGTCAGGGCTGAGGAAGCTGAAGCCGCCACCGTGGAAGAAAACGACGACGGGTAATGAGGAAGACGACGTCGTAGAGGAGGAGGGGACAAAGAGGCGCGTCGATGGTGACGTCAGAGGTGGTGACGCCTTTGTAGGGATTGGAGGGAGTGGCGGAGGAGCGGAAGTCGAAGAAGCTCATGAGACGGCGGTTGACGGTGCAGTTTGATCGGCGAGCGGCATCCGTTAACTTTGACAGAACCGATAAGGAGATCCGGGTCTTCCACGGGAGCGAAGCCCATGAAAAAGCAGTGGTTTGTGAATGAGATGACGTCGTCATGGAGATTATAAAGAAGGGTTTTCTGGATTTTTTTGGCTGGGATTTTTGTGGTGTAAAGAAAAGTGTAAAAGAGTGAGTGTGGTAGGTACGGCAGAGAGTCTGGATGAGGGTGCCCAGATCTGCTGTTATTGTCAAGTTATCAATGAAATCTTAGTACCAGTATAGTGTGGATGTTTTGTGATTAAAGTTTTGCAACTTCATGAACTCTGGTTCTGGATTACTGGGGGTCAGTAACATGGTTACTGAAAAATATGAAATTTGTAATCTGATTACTGGGGGTCAGTAACCTGTAACATGGTTACTGGAAAATATGAAATTTGTAATCTAATTACTGGGGGTCACTAACCTGATTACTGGGGGTCAGTAACCTGATTACTGGGGGTCAGTAACTTGATTACTATGAGTCAGTAACTTTATTACTCGAAATCTGTAATCTGTAAATTGCTTACTGGGGGTCAGTAACCATCGTCCAATAACCTGATTATAAAAAAAAAAAAAAAAAATCTGGCGAAAAAAAAAAATCCGGCGAAAAAATTTTTGGTGACCGGAGTCTGGCGACCAGGCTCCGGCGACCGGCCATGGGAGGCCGGCGGAGTTGAGTGACCTTTCGACAAAGTTTCTTTATCTTCCACTTTCTCAGCACATTATAATTCAAAAATATGTTAGATAAGACAGAAGGACAAAAAAGGAAGAAAAAAATTAAAATTGTACTAGGGTTGAAAAAGATTTGTTCAAATAGGTAATAGAGTTGTTACCTTATGTTGAATAAAGAAATAAAATAAGATGGTCATTGAAATAGGTAATGAGGGAGCCAAGTTAGTACTAAATGAACATTTTCTATAAAAAAAAATGATATATATACACTAGTATGCTCCAATAATAGTTCCTCTATAACCACGCAACCCTTAAACCCTAATCCTTATAATAACACCAAGACCACGTTTGAAGGCTCATAGTTTATGCAAGAAAAAAGACATTGAAATTGGTTTGCTGGCTTACTATAAACCATTTATTTACCTTTCACAACCTTCCATGCATGCTGCCTCAGACTAACTCCAATATTATCATCAAAGCCCTTCTCTTCCCTAGGCAGCAGGGCAGTCTCACTGTGCAACTCCCATGCCCTAGACTCTGAAATTTTTGATTCTGTCTCGATCTTAATGTACGTAATTACTATAAATTACCATTCATTATTTTTTTTAGGAAAGATTGGATGCTGTGCAGGGACGATCTAAAAATATGTTCTAGGGAGTTTTGGTCACTTGCTACTTTGCTAGCTTTACCATGCATTAATTGGTTATCACCAATCTGGATCGTTGGATCGCATCCCTCATCTTTGGTATGTTATATGATTTTCAACATTTAAATTGAGAGTAGTTTTAAATACACTCTTCTAACCTCTTAATACACACTCCTTACTTAATACATTATTCTCTAAATTTTTTATTTCAATATTAGACTAGATACACATCCCAAGTACCGAAAATACCCTTATATTAAAAAACCATGAAATATCCTATTAATATAAGTGATAATTAATGTATACTGAATTTTTAAAAATATTTTCAAGTATTTATTAACATACTTTCTACTAGTTTCGTGACTTTTCATCTATTAAGTTTTAAAATTTCAATTCAAAAGATCATTGGTCAATTGATAATTAAATTGAGAACTGTTGTTACAACTCCAACATCAATCAATAGTCCAACATCACTCAATAGTCGGACAAAATAAAATTTCAAAATTAAGTTGTCTAGTTACATTTGTATTGTGCAATTTAGTTTTTTTTCTTAATTTTTTTTTTTATGATAATTTATGTATGTTTTGGTCATTTAACCTATTTATAGAATCTGATTTGAGATATAAAACAAGAGAGGTGTGTATTAAGTGGTTTGTGGAGTGTATATAAAATTTCTCTTAAATTGAGAAGAAAAATGTAATAACTGTGTGGTAGTCAAACCTTATATATATATATATATATATATATATATATATATATTGTGAACTTGATGAGGAAAGAAACACAATATGACAATTAAATCATTTAAAGTCTTGAAGGCCATAGGAAGTGAAATATTAATTTAAATAAAAAGACTGTGTTTTGTAGTTGCATCGGTACTTTGTAAACGAGAGAATATTACTCATTATTTAACAAATGAGCGGAGTCGGTATTTTCTTGACATTAGTATGTTCAATTGGCATGAATTTTCAACGTGAAGTCTAACGTGAGATTTTCTATCAAACTCAACTCTTTTAGTGGTTTTTGTAAAAATTTGTCTCCAACTTATTGTAATGAGTTCATTTTTCTCTTTGACAAAAAGAAAAATAAAATAAATACAATACAAAATCCTGAAACTCGAAATTATGGAGGGAAAAAATTGGACTCCTCAGGTAAAAAACAAAAAAAAAAGGGTAACGTTAAACCAGGTATAATCCATACTGGATTGCAAAGACAAACAAGCAGAGAAACCCTAGTGTAGACTGTTAAATTATTAGAGACCTATTTTAAATGCAAATAATGGATTTCGAAGTCTTGGAAACATAACACAAGCAAAGAGACAGAGCTCTAGCTCCCTTAAACCTCAAAGCTTATACTAACCACCGTCACTGGCCACCACCACCATCCCCATTTGAAAAACACCTTCAAAGCCATTCAAACACATGGGTTCTGCTTCTGTGTAAACCACAAGAGCTCAGGTTTTTAACCTTTTCTCTTCATCACCATTGCTTCCATCTCCGCCGCAAGAGCTTTCAGAAGAGAAGAGCTGGAGAAGCTTCAGACCTGGGAGCATTAAGATAAGAATTTCATCACACTTCACCATTGCTTTGACTAACTAAGTTGAAGTTCCACACTGTGTGATGCAAGCTCTTTTGTTCACATGCATGGGTTTCAAGTTGAAGTCTTGAACCAACAACAAGAATAACAACACCTTGTTGTGAAATTCAAGCATCCTCTCAGAGAAAACCTCCTTCCACATGCATGTTGTCTCCTAGAGTAGACTTTCACCACCACCACTATCACCAACCTCAAGAACCCATTTCTTAACCATCTCCACCACGCTAGCCCCTTTCGTCAGCTACTACCCAAATGGAAAACCACAGACTCACCAGTAGTACTACTTCTTCTTCTTCTTCTTCTTCTTCTTCTTCTTCTTCTTCTTCTTCACTCTTTTCCTTCACATTGTTCATCATATTCATGTCAATGACCAAAGTAACCTTGGTCTCCTCTCTGTCCCCTGATGGTCAAGCTCTTCTCTCCCTTCTTCCTTCAAAGCAATCCTCCTCTGTACTCTCCTCATGGAACCCATCAAGCCAGACACCATGTTCATGGCAAGGAATCACATGCTCACCACAAAACAGAGTCATCTCCCTCTCTCTCCCCAACATTTTCCTCAACCTCTCCTCTTTACCCTCACAGCTCTCCTCTCTCTCATCTCTCCAGCTTCTCAATCTCTCCTCCACCAACATTTCAGGCACTATCCCACCTTCCTTTGGACAACTTAGTAATCTTCGCCTCCTCGACCTCTCCTCCAACTCTCTGTTTGGTCCCATTCCTCCAGAACTAGGCGCTCTCTCTGCTCTTCAGTTCCTCTTCTTGAACTCGAACAGATTGTCATACAAAATCCCTCAACAACTTGTCAACCTCACTTCACTTGAAGCCCTCTGTCTCCAAGACAATCTCATCAACGGCTCCATACCTTCCCAACTAGGCTCTCTAGTTTCCCTCCAACAGTTTCGTATTGGTGGGAATCCATATATAACAGGAGAAATCCCTTCCCAGTTGGGACTACTCACCAATCTCACGACATTCGGAGCTGCCGCTACCGGACTTTCCGGAACTATTCCACCCACATTTGGAAACTTGAACAATCTTCAGACACTGGCCCTCTATGATACTGAAGTAGTTGGTCCAATACCACCGGAAATCGGCCTCTGTTCTGAGCTCAGGAACTTGTACCTGCACATGAACAAGCTCACTGGCTCCATTCCTCCACAGTTAGGTAAGCTGCAAAAGCTCACCAGCCTGCTTGTTTGGGGAAATGCATTGTCAGGACCAATCCCCGTCGAGATTTCCAACTGTTCTTCACTAGTTGTTCTTGATGCTTCTGCAAATGATCTCTCTGGAGAGATTCCAAAGGACATGGGGAAGCTGGTAGTCCTCGAACAGCTTCATCTATCAGATAACTCGCTTACAGGGTCGATTCCATCGCAGCTCAGCAACTGTAGCAGCCTTACAGCTCTTCAGCTTGACAAGAATCAGTTATCAGGAACAATTCCGTGGCAGGTTGGTAATCTGAAATACTTGCAGAGTTTCTTCTTGTGGGGTAATGCACTGTCTGGAACTATACCTGCTTCGTTTGGAAACTGCACTGAGCTATATGCACTTGATCTTTCGAGAAATAAGCTCACAGGGTCAATCCCAGAAGAGATTTTTGGTTTGAAGAAACTGAGCAAGCTTTTGCTTCTGGGAAATTCTTTATTAGGCCGGTTGCCACCTAGTGTGGCAAAATGTCAATCACTGGTTCGACTGAGACTTGGTGAGAACCAGCTTTCAGGACAAATTCCTAAGGAGATAGGCCAACTGCAAAACCTGGTGTTCCTTGACTTGTACATGAATCATTTCTCTGGAGGCCTTCCCATTGAGATTGCCAACATTACAGTTCTAGAGCTACTGGATGTGCACAATAACTACATTGGTGGTGAAATCCCATCTCAGCTTGGGGAGCTTGTAAATTTGGAGCAGCTTGATCTGAGCCGAAACAGCTTCAAGGGTGAAATTCCCTCGAGCTTTGGGAACTTGAGTTACTTGAACAAGTTGATCATCAACAACAATCTCCTCACAGGTTCGATACCGAAGTCTTTTAGGAATTTGCAGAAGCTGACATTGTTGGATTTGAGCTTCAACAGCCTCTCTGGTGAAATCCCTTCCGAAATTGGTCATGTGACAAGCTTGCAAATCAGTCTGGACTTGAGTTCCAATGGTTTTACAGGAGAACTTCCGGAGACAATGGCGGATTTGACACAGTTACAGTCTCTGGATATTTCCCATAATATGCTCTCTGGGAAGATTAAGGTTCTTGGTTCTCTAACTAGTCTCGCTTGCCTTAATATCTCCTGCAACAATTTCTCAGGTGCTATCCCAATTACAACTCCATTCTTCAGAGCTCTGTCTTCAAATTCTTATCTTCAGAATCCACATCTTTGTGAGTCTAGTGATGGGTCTACTTGCTCTTCAAGTCGAATGCGGAAAAATGGTTTGAAATCTACGAAAACGATTGCTTTAATTTCTGTGATTCTCTCTTCAGTAACTATAGCAGTTGTCGCTTCATGGATTCTTGTTATGCGAAATCATAGATTTATGGTAGAGAAATCGCTAGGAACATTAGCATCCTCGTCAGGGGCACAAGATTTCTCTTATCCTTGGACTTTCATCCCATTCCAGAAGTTCAATTTCACTATAGACAACATCTTGGATTGTTTGAAAGAAGAAAATGTGATTGGAAAAGGATGCTCTGGGGTGGTCTACAAGGCAGAAATGCAAACCGGGGAGCTAATTGCGGTGAAGAAGTTGTGGAAAACAAAGCAAGAGGAAGAAGCAATAGACTCTTTTGCGGCCGAGATTCAAATTCTTGGACACATTCGCCACAGGAACATTGTGAAGCTCCTAGGGTACTGTTCAAATAGAAGTGTCAAGCTACTTCTTTACAACTTCATTCCAAATGGCAATCTACAACAACTATTGCAAGAGAATAGGAACTTGGACTGGGAAACTAGGTACAAGATTGCTATTGGTTCTGCTCAAGGTTTGGCTTACCTTCATCATGACTGTGTCCCAGCAATTCTTCACAGGGATGTGAAGTGCAATAACATATTACTAGATTCCAAGTGTGAAGCTTATCTCGCAGATTTTGGTCTTGCGAAATTGATGAACTCCCCAACTTACCATCATGCTATGTCTAGAGTTGCTGGCTCTTATGGTTACATTGCACCAGGTAAAGCTATTTCATTTCAGCATTTTTGATGATTCATTTGTTATGATACTCAGTACATATGCTTAAAAAGTTCCATTATGAATGCAGAGTATGGATACACAATGAACATAACAGAGAAGAGTGATGTCTACAGCTATGGTGTAGTTTTGCTAGAGATCCTAACCGGACGTAATGCCGTTCAACCCCAGATTGGTGATGGACTACACATTGTTGAATGGGTGAAGAAGAAGATGGCAAGTTTCGAACCAGCTTTATCCATACTAGATACAAAGCTCCAAGGCCTGCCAGATCAAATGGTTCAAGAGATGCTGCAAACACTTGGAATAGCAATGTTTTGTGTCAACTCTTCGCCGGCAGAACGACCTACCATGAAGGAAGTGGTGGCATTGCTAATGGAGGTTAAGAGCCAACCTGAAGAATGGGGCAAAACTTCCCAACCCTTAATAAAGCAGTCCTCAAATCAAAGTTAATTAGTTTCTTTTCCTTTTATCCTTTGCTTTTCTTTTAGCTTGCAAGGACATCAGCTATTGATTCTTCCATCCCACTATAAGAGAAGGTTTGACTGGTTAAATTAGTCCATTTGGATGCCGAGGGTAGTGATCTTTAGGTTTCTTGTACAGTTTTGAGACATTAGTAATTTGAAATTGCCCTAGTCAATCTCTTGTTCCCAGTTTTCGAAATTATTGCTATAGATTCTAATAACAATGCATATCCTGATAGAGATTTTATATATAACCGATACACAGAGTGGATGTTCGAAACTTATAACTACATTAAGGAAAAGTTATGGTATCCTCAACAAGAATCTCAAACAACATATGAAGTTTTGGAAGCTAGAAGTTGAAGAGAGACATAAAGGAGGTGTGGGACTTGTATATGTATTACAGTGAAAAGAACAAGAGACAGAAGCAGGGCATGCTTCCGTCGCCTTCCTCCACATGCTTAAGCAGACACAAGATTGGTCTCCCAACTCTTTCCACTTTGTTTGGCCCATGCACTTTTAAATCTTTTGGATTTGTTGGTTTTAAGCAGAATATTCAATCTGATATAACTCAATATTTCAACAGAAAAGAAATCTAGTTAGATCATGGTATATGTCAGATAGAGATTCTTGAAGGTGAATGATTATTCTTATAAGCTTCTCTTTTTGTTCTTTGATGGTCAAGTCAATCCCCATATCCCGGCAAATTTCAACCCGGAAAATAGTTGAAGGAGAGCCTATATTCATAGTGCCTCCATATGTTCCTAAAGAGTGTTCCACAAACTATTCTATTATGAATGAGCACTGAGCAGTGACCAAGATAACATATAGGAAAATATGTTATAGTTTTCCTCTGTTTCGGTTTACTTTCTCCAATATTGTTAAACATTTGATGTCTCACCGCACGTCTGCAATATGTGCTTAAACGAGTAAACTTACAACTCTTACTGTTGAGACGTCCATCAGGGTTCTTTTTTTTTTTTCAAGACCTTCATAATAATTAGAATTGAGTTATATTCTGAAGCATGGCTTCATCATTGGGTTTGTGTTCATTTGCTAAAATCACTCTATTTTGATTTTTGATCTTCACCAAACTTTACTTTGAGTGGATTTCTCCACCTAGATTTACCTCGAGGAGATTTCTCCTCACCCAGATTCCCTTGAAGGATTAAACAATTTGGGTGAGGACTGAGGAGTAAATGTAATCCATAAAGGAATCTGGGTGAGGAAAAATCTCTTCACGGTAAGTAAATTTGGTTGAACAAAATGGAGTGATTTAGGAAACGAAAAACAAACCTGATGATGAAGACATGTTTCAGAAAATTACTCAGATTCTCAATATGATGAAAGTTTTAGAAAGAAACAGACACCTGATGGCATCTCGATAGATAGTAAGAGTCATAAGTTTTACTAGTTTAAACACATAGCGCAGTGAGACATCAAATGAATCTCATGAAGCTAAAAAAAAAAAAATTAGCCTATAACGCTTAAACATATTCAATATAGAGAAGTACATGAACATCATCTAACTGGTTTCATTTTTACTATAGATAATTACCAATAACTACAATTTTGTACTCATAATTACCAATTACAAAGTCTGATTTTTTTATACCACTAGCAGGATTTAACACTAACAGACTTTTAATCCGTCTAATGTTAAATGACATAATTAACCCTGACAATCTAAAAATTACAACATATGCCATATATATATATATATTAAAAAAAAAAAAAAAGTCAGATCTCAATCTGCTCCTCTCCTCTTCTCCTTCCCGATCTGGAGCTCTTCTCCTTCCCGATCGCGACGGCGGAGGGGCGAGGCGCGAGGCGGAGGAGCGAGGCCGGAGGCCCAAGGCAGCGAGCAAGGCAGTGAAGGCGGCGCGAGGGCAGAGGCGGAGGCGCGAGGTAGAGATGCAGGTGGGAATCGGAGAGAGGGAGGAGGCCGGAGAGAGGGGCGAGGCCGGCGAAGGCGCGAGGCAGCGAGCGCCGAGGCCGGTGAAGGCGAGGAATCGAGGCGCGAGGGCGAGGCAGGAGAGGAGGCGCGAGGTAGAGAAGCTCCAGAGCGGAGGGGCGAGGCGGAGGAGCGAAGCCGGAGGCCCAAGGCAGCGAGGGTGCGAGGCACGAGGCCGGAGCAGATCCAGGCGCGAGGCAGGCCGGAGACGCGAGGCAAGCCGGAGGGGCGAGGCGCGAGGGCGGAGGCGCGGCGAGACTGGGAGGTCGGCAGAGCAGATCCAGGCGCGAGGAGGTGTGAGGCTCGAGGTGCGAGGCGCCGAGGTGGAGACGCGAGGCAAGTCGGAGGAGTCAGCTAGCGCGCGAGGGCGGAGGCGCGGCGAGGCTGGGAGGCCGGCGAAGCATGGCCTTGGCGGTGTGACGACTTCGTGATCGGGGCTGGGCCGGCCGATCTCCTCCTCCGCCGCCTTCTCTCTCTCTGTCTCTCTCTCTCTGTTTTTTGTTTTTTTTTTTTTGATTTGGTGTTTGTTGTTTTGATTTGGTGTGGTGTTTGTTGTTTGATTTGGTGTGGTGTGGTGAGATTGGGATTTGGTGGTTGGAATTGGATTGGTGGAGGCCGGTTTGTGGAGGAGTGAGGGATGTGGAATTTTTTTTGGGAGAATTAGGGTTTTGAGTAGGAGATACTGAGGCTCAGTATTATTGAAGTGCGGCGGAGTATGGCGGAGATACTGAGGCTCAGTATTATTGAAGTGCGGCGGAGTACGGCGGAGGACGGCGGAACTACTGAGGGTCAGTAGTATTGAAGCGCGGCGGAGGACGGCGGAGCTACTGAGGGTCAGTATTATTGAAGTGCGGCGGAGGACGGCGGAGCTACTGAGGGTCAGTATTATTGAAGTGCGGCGGAGGACGGCGGAGCTACTGAGGGTCAGTATATTAGGTTGAATTCTGAGGATCAGTAGCATTAGGCTCACTGAGGGTCAGTAGTATTAGGTTGAATTCTGAGAATCAGTAGCATTAGGCTTAGTGAGGGTAATTGTGTAATTTAAGACTTAACTGATTCTGTTAGTTTTGGATGGAACCTTGTTAATGGTAATTTAAAAAGAAGACCTTGCTATTGGTAATTATGTACCCAAAATTGTAGTTTTTGGTAAAAACCCCTTTTTACTACACCCCCTCATAGTGGAGAACAGTCAGCAGCTCAAGAAAAATTCTCTGACTGTCATGTTAATCACAATTCATAATATCCGAGTATGAGTCATGTTTTGGTTTGATATATATACAAGTACCTTGGTTGTCATCAAAAGAGTCCAAAGTAAAGCCCTAATGCTTCAGCTGAAGCTTAGTAGCATGACTAATGGGAATGAATCCGGGTTCCCTTGGTCTGTCGTAATTTGCTTGAACATGGGACTGAAAAATGACCTAATTTGCTTGAATCTAAAGCGACTGTGTTTGTGCAAATCCCAAAGAATGTGTCAACACAAAATCATCTTATCTAGCTTCATCCGCACAATAAAAATAGAATGAACAAATCTATCATGAAATTTTTGGTACAACAATTGTTACAAACAAAAAATAGGCAAAGGAACGTCTAATGATGACGCATCTTCCCATGCTTTCTTAATCAAATCCCCCTTTTTTCTTTTCCTCCCTAAGTGAACTTTGAGATGCTGGACAATAAAAGAAGAATTATGAAAAAACTGGTTGATAAACAGTTTCATTCATATAAGTCAAGTCTCTTGGTGTATAATACTCACCGGTTTATTGCTTCACTTTCAAAGCAGTTTCAATTCGTTCAATAAGCTGATCAGCATTCAAAGCACCCTCCTGCAAGTTAGAAAAGAGAACTCATAAATGATTTGTAATATTGACAGAATCATAGACCTGTTGGCACTAAGTGCTACAGGAACTTATAGATTTAACAGAGAAATGAAAATTATAAAGAAAGAAGGATGAACAAAACCATTACTAAACTTATACAAGGCAATAATTTAGCAGTGGCTTATAATGCATACGGCAAAAACACCATGCAATCTTAATAGTACATAAGCACGCCCAAACGGAAAAAAAATGCCAAGCAAAACAGACCCACGAAGAAATTGGATAAGACAATGTATATGTGCATGTATCATTATGGTTAACCGCCAGTGCTTTGATACGCAAAACAGAGTGGCAATATTCAGTTCCGCCATTCATACTGTGCAGCAAAAAAGCAGCACTTGCAGTTAACTGTAGGAGAGAACCATGTGTATGTGCATAGTATACCTTGTGCAATCTAAAATGTGTAACTGGCAACGTTTGATAAACAACTATATCCGTCCTTTTTGTTTGAGTTAATAGGTGTAAGAATTATAGGTGTAAATTAATCATTTGAAGAAGTAAATGGAACTTGGCAGGAAAGAACTCAAATTTCACTTACAAAGCGGTCATGTGGTTTTCCATCCTTAAATATAATGAAAGTAGGCAATGCCTGTATTCCATACTTGTCAGCAATGCTTGGGTACTTCTCAGTGTCAATTTTCACCACCTGGATCTTGTCATTCAGCGTAATACTGACTTCATTGAGGATAGGAGCCATAAATTGACAAGGACCACACCTGTTAAACACAAGTTGAGCTACTTAAATGCTCACATTAAGTTTGATAAATTGGTTTTAACAAATTTTCCACATGGAGATAAACAGTGGGGAAGGGGGAACTATATTTAGGTTAATGAGTGTCATCTTGGTTCTCACATAAAGGTACTAATACTAATAATCTAATATGACAAGCGTTACAAACGGGTGGTACTTGAAACTAATTGAGTCGGCATCATTTTTTTATGAAGGGGATTATATGAGCTCACATCATTATATGAACCGTACCTATGCACGGTCTTTTACAGATAAGGAAATAGAATAACAAAAGGCTTACCAAGTTGCATAGAAGTCAACCAGGACAGGTCTATCAGAATTAGCCAGCAAATCATCAAAGTTGGAAAATGTTTGTTTCTTTGCTTCAACCTACAAGAACTAACATTTTTAAATACAAATGTAATTACTGTACTACAGTGCAGTCAAAATACTTTAAACTTCAGCCACATAGCTAAACATACATATACAATGAAAAAAAAAAAAAAAAGACCTAAAAAGAGCCATTATATAACAAGAATGTCCATATAGAAGTATAGAACTGCCTAGTCAAGTACCAGCGAGCCCCAAAACAGATACAAGGAGTACTTTGAAGCAGGACCAATTCTTAGTAGACAATTACACGATATGCCACATCCACGTTTCAGATGTAGACCTTGCATCCCATGTTAAATTGTTAAGGTCCTACAAACTTCCTTCTCAGTATTCAGCGAAAATGGTTGATAAAAAGAGGTCTAATTCAGAGCCATAAAGGTGGATCAAATTGTGATGTTCTAAGTTGCATTGACCTGACAATGGACAGCATGAATACCCCAAATAAGGTGACATTATAAGGATCCAGACGTTTACTCACAAACTAGTTCGTTGATAGAGAAATTCACTGAATGGCCAAAAGCTAAGCTTATTAACATTGTGAAAGGGATCCCCATGGAAATTATGGATATAATGAAAATGTCAAGTTTTACATTTTCTTTTGGTCACCAGAAAATAGAACATAGAGTGTCCTTGGTCCTTGCTAATACCACCACAAAGCAACCTTGCCAAGGCCCAGGAGCAATTGTGAATTTTTAAGATAGAAATGGTAACTGTAAAAGCCATAATGATTACACAAGGTCATTTATAACAAGTGTTTTGATTTGGCCTCTGGCACCATTCTATATCTGAATTGTGAGTCACCTAACTACATAGCTGGTAAGAGAGGGAGGGGGTGGATTAAGACTACATACATATAGCCAATGCCAATGGTGTGGATTATGGAAACTACCGCCGCAATACCTAGACTTCATAGGAACACCATTGCAACACTCACATCTTGCTAAAAGTTTGAAAACCAGAGGATTGATCTGTAAATTGCCATTAATTGAGTAAACCTTCGAGATTTATATGCAAATGGCCATGCAAAATGCAGCCACAAACAAGTCTATCTTCCGAGTTAAGTTTCGCTCAGATTACTACAATGTCAATAACTTTTGGACCAACATATTTCATTTCATATCCTTCTAGAGATAAAAAAGTACTTAACTAAGAATTATCATCTATTCTTCTCCAAGAAAATTCAAACGTCTCCCCAAAAACCTGAACCTCATTTTGGTTTTCTGCGAAACTAAAACATATTATCAATCCTAACAATATGTTCACATCATTTATCAAACACACAATAAATTAACAACTAAAACAAAAAACATTAAATAAGAATAACCAAGCGGAAACCTAAAAACTAGATTAAACCAAATTCTACATTTCTACACCTCAATTTTTCTATATAAGCTGAGAAATAGTTATAAAGTAAATAAGAATAGGTAAAGAAATGTTACCGGAGCAAGAATCCGATGCCGAGAAGGAGCGGAGGCTCCGTTTGTTCCAATCCGAAGGCGTCGGAGCTGTACGGGGAATTGCAGAGAAGACGAAGAAGATAGGTTCGAGGAAGAAGAAGAGGAGGATGAAGAAGCAGCCAGGAGAGCGGTGCGGTCAGAGCAGAGAGAAGAAGGAATTGACGAAGCTGTAACGGAAACCGCCATTTTCTGAGAGAGAGAGAGAGGGACTTGTTTTAGTTGGATAAATCAATGAATGGGAAACGAGAAATACTCCAGGTGGGATCATGCCTTTCATTTTGGGCCGTCGGATGGTGAGAGTATGACAATCCGAAGGTTAGAGATTATTGGGTTTTTTGGTGGTTGTTGACTCTTGTTGAATTTATATTTTGGCTGGGGACCTTATTGAAGATTTGGTGACCTTGTAGCGGCTGCTACCAAATATAGAAGAAGGTTCGGTCTATGGCCTAATTCCCAAGTTGTTGGAGGATGTGTAAGAGTGAGAGTGGGAACCCAAAAGACACATTAGAGGACATAAAATTCTTGATACACTGAGCTCTTTCGGTCATTTGAATTTCTGTAGAATTAAAAAAATTAGTTAGTAGAGAGTTAGGCGGATTATTCAATTCCAAATATTAAAAGATTTTGACTAATTTTTAATAATCCATGGAGTGTGCTAACTCTATAACTTATTTTATCATATAGAGTAAAGCAGAATCTCTCAGATTGATTTATTAGCATTTCTTTAGATTTTACAAATCTATACTCTTGTAATAACAATACATAAAATAGAAAATTGACCACAAATTTAATAATTCACATTACATACATCTTTGTCATTGTTAAAAATACAAAATGCATAACTGTTGTAGGAAGGTTATTTCCGTAACTTCCTGGATGTGTCTTGACCTAATTAGACTAGTATAGTTGATTCTGTAATAGATAAGGAATCCCTGATTTATCGGAATACTTATTGTAATGCCTATATAAAGGTCTCTCTATCAATCAATAATATAGAAGTTCTCCCTATTATCTTTTCTCCTTGAATACGTTATCAGCACGTAATCTCTCTGAGCCCTAGAAAAACCCTGATAACTTTTTCCTCCTCTTTCATCCATTCCGTCGGCCGCACCTCCTTTCACGGGACCCGTGTGACTCCTTCTCGGTCTCCCCTACGGCCGCCTGCTTATTCACCCGCTCGCTCACTCGCCTGCTCGCTAGCCAACCCGCTTGCTCGCCCGCCCGCCCGCTCGCTCGCTCGACAGTCACGCTCATTCGCTTGGCCGCCAGCACGTTCGCTCGCTAGCCCACTCGCTGTCAGCCCGCTCGCTCGGCCTCACCCCCATTCGCTCGGCCGCCACGCTTATTCGCTTGGCCGCCAGCACATTCGCTCGCCATCAAATTTTCAAGATAGCTCCTCCAGCTTACTCGCGCAAGCAGAGGCTCGAGAATCAAACAAGAGTCGAAGAACAAGCTTTACGCACTCGATCTTTTGATCAATTCCAAAAGGTAACAATTTTCTAAAAGTTCTTGCTTTTGAACTATAGATATATTATATCGGGCACTATTAGCCTTTCTTCTACTCCTATTCCGGCCATTCTTAAATCGCCGATGAGACCTAGATTGGGGAATTCATCACTCCTACGGTCACAGTTTTAAGTGATGGTTCTGGGGGAATCACGTTTGAAAGGGAATTAAAAGAAAAAGATGCTTATGTGGATGTCTGAGTACGCCACTGTTTGAAAGTGCGATATGATGTCGCCGGTTTATGCATCAAAAATGCTTTTGCATTGAAAAAAAAAAATCACTTATGTGACCGAATATATCCCTTCTAATTCCAACATATACTTGATAGTACCTCTTTATGAGTGATACTAATCCGACGTTTTATTCTCTTGTAGATGTCGTCGTCGTCACCGTCACGCCCTGATTTTGAGATCTTAGATCTTCAAGGAAAAGACTACCATCGATGGGTTTCCGATGTTGAAATTGCTTTCCAAAGCAAAGGTTTTCCAGCCCTTCTGATTGATGCAGCCGCCAACACCCTTTTTGGGGACAATACCAAGGCTCAGACCCTCATGTATTTGAGGTGCCATATCCACTCAACTCTGAAGCGACAATATTTGTCGGTAAAAGATCCCAAAATTTTATAGGACACGCTCCAGCAACGATTCAACAATGTCCATGACATGCTTCTTCCAGAGCTCACTCTTAAATGGGAACAAATCCGTTTCTCGAATTATGACAAAGTAGACAAATACAATCAGGATATGATTAGTCTACAAGCGGATCTTGGCACGGTTGACGTCATCAAAACCGATAAAGATCTTCTAGAGAAGACATTTAACACATTCCCCATGGCCTACAATGTCATCGGACATCAGTATAAGATCTCAGTTGATGAAGGCAGAATCAAGACATTCTCTGACCTTATGGCAATATTGGCTAAAAAAGAGCGTCATTCTGAGATTAGGCTCAATAGTAGCCAGTGACCTGTTGGTACAAAGCCAATTCCAACACCACAGGCTCATTATGGGAAAGCTTCAAAGCATAAAAATAAAGGCCGCCATGCCCCGTACAATCCGGTACTTGGAAGAAATCAGAATGCTGGAAACAAAGTGACACGACACTCCAACACTTGGAGGCGAGAAGGTGGCGAAACCGCACCACCTTCAGGGGAGTCCGGACCGGCCACGGACCTCGTCTAGGCCCGGTACCAAACCCTCCTAGACCTCATAGCAATAACCGGAATGCCCAATTTGCTCCGTGTTACAAGTGTGGTTCCTCCAAACACTACCATCGCGACTGTCGAGCTAGTATGGAGATGTTAAATGCATACAAGAAGTACAAGAAGTTTCTGTCTGAAGAAAGCAATTATGCTGAGGACGAGATGATTGAAGCAAATTATGCTCATCATGTGGATTTACCAAAGGCGTAACCACAAACTCTTGATGTCCCGGATTTTGATTAGTCCATGTATTTGGCTTTTCTAGTTTATCAAGTATTGTAATGGCACTCACCATATTTTTATGACTCTTGTTAGTCTGTTTATTTGGAAGTTGATGTATTCAAGTTGGCACTTAATAAAATTTATCTGTTTTCCCATATTGTGAGAAATTTTATGTTTTTATGCAATCAGGTTCGTGTATTAACAACTCTCGTGGTTCTTGTGATGCCACATTTGGGTTACATTGGCTCTATATTTTGGACTTATAATCTCACCTACGCTCAATAAAAAAAAAATAAAGGGAAGCGAACGAGCCGCCATCGGTTCATTAAGGTGAAGTAGGCTTGGTACTCGCCACACTCTGGTGCCACGGCACCATGTGCTATTGACATCCACAGCTTCGGCTAGTGTGCAGCCAGAGATGTGTTTTAACACCAATCCTAGGAGGTTTGTCCTCGTTTTATCCCAGCTACCAAAGGTCATCCACACCACAATGTGCGAAGCCTCGGCTTTCGTTTTGGTTTCTGATGATTGCTTGGTTATGTAACATTTAACCTTGCACTTTCCGACTTAAGTCGAAGTTATAATATCCAAATGTCATGTGATACACTCGATGGGATTTCATCCCCTTTCTTTCTCTATGCTACAGTGTAGTGATTAGACTGTGTCCCGCGAGAAACTAACCCAAGTTTTTCTTCTCTTTGTAGATGTCTCGCGGTGAAGTTGAGCGTCTAGCTGATAGTTGAACTACCCACACTATTCTAAGGAATAGGCAGTTGTTTACGGATTTAATGTCGTATTGCTCATCAATGACAACATTGATAGGTACCTCGCCGGTTGTCAAAGGGCGAAGAACCGCTGAATTTATGTTACCAAATGGTACCGTTATCAATGTCATTGATGCTCTCTATGCGCCGAGAACAAATCGAACCCTGTTGAGTTTTAAGGATATCCGTGCCAACGGTTATCACTTGGATACCTATGCTGAGAATGGTGAAGAATACTTATACATTACTTCTCAAGAAAACGGCAGTACGTCGCTATATCTTAGAGAAGATGCCGTGCATTGAAGACAATGGCTTATATCTCACTACAGCCCGTGTTTTCGAATCATATGCTGTCACTGATAATTTTTGTGACACTAATGATTACACGCTTTGACATGCTCGACTAGGCCACCCCGGTCGTGATACGATGATCCAGATTCTAAAGAACTCCCATGGACATTCATTTTTCAAGTCGAAAAAGCGATTGGAAGAACCACTTACCGCGACTCAACGTCGTGATGTGCGCAGAAGCCAAGCTCCTCTCAAGGCCGTGGCATTAATGCCACACTGGCCACCACCCCTCCCTTCACAGGGTTTCGGGGCCGAGCACCTGGCCAAAGAGGAAGTGGCCTTTAAGCCGCAAGTCGTGTCGTCCCACCCTTCACAGGGACATGGGGCACACCCAACGTGTCCTCTTATGCCACAACAGCAATTTCCAATGCCCATCACTCATTTTGTAAGGCTTGCTCGCTTGCTAAATTGCACGCTCGCCCTTCATTCGCCAAAGCTTCAACTGAAAATATACCATTCTTATACCGGATCCAAGGTGATATTTGTGGACCAATCAAACCAGAATGCGGCTCATTCAAGTATTTTATGGTACTGGTTGATGTGTCGACGCGTTGGTCACACGTCGCGTTGTTGTCTACAAGAAATGCTTCATTCGCCAAGCTTTTAGCTCAAATCATCAAGTTACGGGCTAACCACCCTGACCATCCTATCAAATCTATTAGGTTGGATAATGGTGGCGAGTTTACCTCCAAAGCATTCGATGATTATTGTATGTCCATTGGGATTGAAGTAGAGCACCCTGTTCCTCATGTTCATTCTCAAAACGGCCTTGCAGAAGCCACCATTCAGCGACTCCAGCTAGTGGCTAGGGTATTGGTTATGGGAACCAATTTGCCAATTTCTGCTTGGGGATATGCAATACTGCATGCAGCGATGCTTATTCGTTTCCGACCCATTGCCAACAATACGTTTAGTGCCTACCAGATGGTAACTGGTTTTGAACCTAATCTATCGCACTTACGTACTTTCGGTTGTGCAGTTTATGTGCCAATTACGCCTCCATTGTGTATCAAAATGGGTCCACAATGACGTTTAGGCAGCTATATTGGCTATGACTCGCCAACGATAATCCGCTACTTAGAACCAACCACCCGTGATCTATTTACTGCGCAATTTGCAGACTGTCACTTTGAAGAGACACACTTCCTGCCGTTAGGGGGAGATAGGAATGCACTCATTCCGAATGAATGTCAGGAATTGACATGGTGTGCCCCCAACGATTTGTCTCTTTATGATCCTCGCACTGCTCAAAGTGAGCTTGAAGTGCAACGCATTATCGATCTTCAGAAAGTCGCGGAATCGATGCCCGACGCTTTCACTGATATTGCGAAAGTGACAAGATCACACGTACCTGTTGCAAACGTACCGGCAAGGTTGGAGGTCCCGAATTATGGGACCGGTTCAGCTGCCCTAAGACCTAGTGCCGTCGGCATATCCTCAGGAGAGGGTAACTCCGGCGGCGGCGCCGCCTTACGGGACGTCGTCACTGTTGCTAAATCGGATCGCAACGGTGCCTTGATGGACTTTGAAGGGGCAGCAGCTTCGGCCTCAGCTCCCACTAGGAAGAGGGGGAGACAAAAAAATTCTCGAGATAAAAACCCTCGAAAGAAGCGAGCGAAGGCACAAAATCCGCTCATCATCGACGATGCGAATCCATCACATGAGATTGTCTCTGACTATAGCTATGTCCATGAGTCAACTGAATCATATCTGTGGGATGACACAGATCCAATGTTGACTCTAGAGAACAAAGAAATCTCACTCAGTTTGAATAATGTCTCTTAGTGGATAGAACCTCCACACACGTCGATGATATATATGCTTATTCCGTCGCACAAGACATCATCCATGACGACGAAGTTGATCCATGCTCTATGACTGAATGTCAACAAAGAGCAGATTGGCCGAAGTGAAAAGAAGCAATACAGGCAGAACTTGACTCATTAGGCAAAAGGTAAGTCTTTGGATATGTTGAATTGATCCCTAAAGGCGTTAAACCTGTCGGACATAAGTGAGTTTTTGTTCGTAAGTGTAATGAGAAGCATGAGATATTGCGGTATAAGGCAAGACTCGTGGCGTAAGGCTTCTCGCAGCGTCCTGGTATTGACTACGAGGAGACATACTCTCCCGTACTGGACATCATTACTTTCCGCTACTTGATCAGTTTAGTAGTGTCCGAAAAACTGAGTATGCAACTGATGGATGTAGTTACTGCTTATCTATATGGGGATCTAGATACCGATATCTACATGAGAGTTCCTGAAGGAATTCCAGTGCCTCAATCAGAAGACTCCAAACCTCGGAGTGCTTATGCAGTTAAACTGCAACGTTCACTGTATGGACTTAAACAATCCAGAAGAATGTGGTATAATCGTCTACGTGAATACCTGATTGGGAGGGGTTATAAGAACGATGAGTTATGCCCATGCGTGTTCATTAGAAAGACCAACTCTGGATTTGCCATTGTAGCTGTCTATGTTGATGACATGAATGTCATCGGTACTTCACGTGAGATTGAAGAGACGGTTTCATTCTTGAAATCCGAGTTCGAGATGAAGGATCTTGGGAAGACTAAGTTCTGTTTAGGACTTGAGTTAGAGCATAGAGCCAAGGGTATTCTAGTTCACCAGTCTGCTTATACGCAGAAGATGCTCAGGCGTTTCAACATGGATACATGTACGCTATTATCTACTCTCATGGTTGTTCGTACTCTGGACATAAATAAGGATCCATTCCGTTCGAAGGAGGATGAAGAAGAGATTCTTGGTGCTGAGTACCCATACTTAAGTGCGATTGGGGCACTATTGTATTTGGCACAATGCACTATACCAGACATTTCTTTCGCTGTGAACTTACTGGCTAGATTTAGCTCAGCGCCTACGCTTCGTCATTGGAACAGTATCAAACATCTGTTTCATTACCTGAAAGGTTCTATTGATTTGGGCCTGTTATATCCCTTCAGCACAAAGAGAGTAGATCCCGCCGATCACCCTCCTCACACCGACGCTTCCGGCTGCCTCAGTAGTGCCATGGTACTACAGCTGGCGCGGGCGGCGTGGAGGATGATGATGGCGACGCGTCCGGCCACTCAAAAGTGCCCTTTTCTGGACGTCTCCCTTACTCAAAGACTCCCAACAACGTGTTAGTTGGTTTTACAGATGCTGGGCATCTTTCTGACCCACATCGTACTCGTTCCCAAACTGGTTATGTTTTTACCATGGAAAATACAACGATCTCCTAGAGATCAACCAAGCAAACTTTGGTTGCTACTTCATCGAATCACGCAGAGATCATTGCCCTCCATGAGGCTGTTAGAGAATGTGTCTGGGTAAGGCCAGTTATTCACCACATTCGTGATTCGTGTGGACTAGTGTTTACCACCGATAAACCTACGTGTATCTATGAAGATAATGCTGCCTGCATTGAGCAGATGAAGTTAGGTTTATTCGTGTACACTATACCTTCCGTTTGAACATAACAATTAACAAGCTCTAACCTTGGTCACACGTACTCACTATATTAACCCATGCAGGATGGGCCAATGGTTTTGGCAAAATGGCAGTACCAATTTGCCAAGAAAAGACATTCATATAATTTGTATTTATCGATTTGGTTCGCTTTGGTTCGCTTTACGCAAACAAGTACCACTCTCATTCCGATGTCAAAGCCCGTTTAATGGAGAAAAAATTTCTTTTCAAACTGAAACAAGCTTTATTATTTTATGACTTTATTTGATATTACATATAGCTCTATAAACATAATATCGTTCTTATTCTTTCATGCATCAATCATTTCTTGAAAACTTTGATTCCTTTCCACTAGGCCTCATCATGGGCCGGGCCGGGCCAAGCCCTACCCTAAAATTTAGGGCTTAGGGTAGGGTCGAGCCGGGCTTTGACTAAGTCAACATAGCTTAGGGCCGGGCCGGGTCGGGCTAGGGCTTTGATATGTAAACCCTTACCCGCCCTTAAGGCCCATTCTATTAGGGCTAACAGGGCCGAGCCGGGCCGGCCCTTTAAAATAGGGCCGGGTTGAGCTTTTAGGGCCGGATATGAAATAGAAGTCAAATTTTATAAAAGAAGTCAAATTTTGAAAAACGCTATGAAATAAAATTTTATCTTTATGATGAAATACGGTGATGGTAAAAAAATCACTTAAATCCGACAAAATTATAGCCCCGATCGATGCGGTCAACCTTATTTAAACTTATCTCTCTCAATGTGAAGTCATAGTATCGGGAGGTAAACGTTCCTACATTTTTACATGGATGATTACGTTTCATCTATTTGAGAGTTTAATGTTTGGAAGAGTCGACAAAACAAGGTCATCTATAGGTACGTAATAGCATTTTCGTATGATAAGTTTTATGAAAATATGGTTGACCGTTTTGATCGAGCATCGAACATTCACGAAACGAGTTGATTTTTATACTCTACTCATATTTGACTATAACGATCATATCAGACGGTCAAAATTTTCATTTTGTGAATTTAGACATTATAATGACAACATGCCTACTAATGCGGTATAAGTTGATTAATAGATTATACTCAAGTATACAACTTTTTGAAACAACTATATAAAAGAAGTCAAATTTTGAAAAACGCTATGAAATAGCATTTGATCGTTATGATGAAATATGGTGATGGTAAAAAAATCACTTAAATCCGACAAAATTAGAGCCAACTTTTGTATGGTGATTGGTAGATTATACTCAAGTGTACAACTTTTTGAAACAACTATATAAAAAAAGTCAAGTTTTGAAAAACGCTATGAGATAACATTTGATCTTTATGATGAAATACGGTGATGGTAAAAAAATCACTTACATCCGACAAAGTTAGAGCCTCGATCGATGCGGTCAACCTTATTTAAACTTATCTCTCTCTATGGGGAGCCATAATATCGGGAGGTAAACGTTCCCAAATTTTTACATGGATGATTAGGTTTCATCTATTTGAGAGTTTGATGTTTGGAAGAGTCGACGAAACAAGGTCATCTAAAGGTACGTAATAGCATTTTCGTGTGATAAGTTTTATGAAAATATGGTTGACCATTTCGATCGAGCATCGAACGTTCACGAAACGAGTTGATTTTCATACTCTACTCATATTTGACTATAACGATTATATTAGACGGTCAAAATTTTCATTTTGTGAATTTAGACATTATAATGACAATATGCTTACTAATGCGGTATAACTTGATTAGTAGATTATACTCAACTATACAACTTTTTGAAACAACTATATAAAAGAATTCAAATTTTGAAAAACACTATGAAATAGCATTTGATCGTTATGATGAAATATGGTGATGGTAAAAAAATCACTTAAATTCGACAAAGTTAGAGCCCCAAATCGCTTAGTGAAGACATTTGTATGTATTATGTAATATAAAATAGTTAAAATTTTAGGGTAGGGCCGGGCCGGGCTTTTAGGGCCGGGTAGGGCTTGGCCCTAAAGGGCTCAATAGGGCCGGGCCGTAGGGTAGGGCCGGGTTTAATTTGCTCGACCCTCACCCTACCCTACTCAAAAAGGGTTAGGGCCGACCCGCCCTAATAGAGGGCCGGGCCGGACTGGACTTCGGCCCTATAGGGTAGGGCGGGCTTTAGGGCGGGCCAGGGCCAAAGGGCCAAATGATGAGGCCTACTTTCCACCTTGACTCCATGTAGTTACTTGAACCAGTTAAAGCCGCATAAGCTCCATATTTGAAGTAATGGGTATCCCGACCGTTACCATCCATCACTAACTTTTGGACACCATCTACAAAAATAGTCACTTTCTGTGTACCAACATTGTGAATCACATTTACCCTCACCCATTTGTTGTAGACATTAGTAACCACCACGTTCTTGTTGTAGTACATCAAATTTCCATTAATAACTCTTAGTTGCAGAGTTGTAGCTTCAGTAGCCGCCCCGAAGACCTGCATTATAATAACACCGGTGGTGCCCTGCGGCACGTAGAAACTGCCCTCGAATTGCCATATGCCAGAAGTGTAGTCCAACCCCTATTATACAATACACGTACAAATTAAAATCATCCTGAGACTTGAGACTTGAGACTCTCGTGAAAAACAACTTGACATAGCCACAAAAGTTGGGAGTAAAGAGAATATAGTACTGATACATACACTAATTCTGATTTCTGTTCGTGGCCGGGTTGGACTGCCTTCCTCAAAGGGCTTGTCAGTGGTGTAAACCTTGAACGTTTCAACTCCATCTTTTTTACTGTAACGCTCTGCCACAGGTTTGTCGTACGGTTTCTGCAACTTGAAGTTCTGGTCCGTCAGTGATACACGAGTGAACCCATCGGTAGGATCAGCAGCACTACAAAAATATCTCGAAGAGCTCAGGAGTAGAAGAAATAAGACATTCTTGTAAAAACTAGTACTAGTGTTCGTCATGATTTTGTGATAGATGAAAGATATCCTCTTCAAGTACTTCAATACATATCTTATAGTAAGAGCAAAGAGTGTCATCGATAATTAGCAACCTTATAAGTAGCTGGCATTGGTATCCCAATTAAGGCAACTAGCTAGGTGCCTAACTTGCTTACATTACCCTTTCCCACCGTTTCTACAATTGCATACATGCATCCAAGCAAAAGAAATCTATCTACATTTGATTATGGGTTCAATTAATTCAAGTTGCATGTGTTATTACATGTAAGACTATAGTACATGCCTTTTTTCGTATAGGCAATTTTCACAATTCACATGACTAATATAAGAATTACTTCATGTATGGTTACTTATCCAAATTGGGATTCTGTTGGCTTGCTGTGAACTTACTGCCTTTCCAACTGCAACTATACTCTAACTGGAATATACAAGTGACTATTTTTTTTCCTTTTCTTTTGATGCATAAGTAGAGAAACAACCATATTTTTAGCCTTGTTATTTCTAATTTCCAAAGGTAAAGTCTGATCCTGAATTATGCTTGGGAGTGCCATAAGACTAATCAAGCATTCACGCTAGCTAGAAGCTATGCTACTACAACCTCTTGCGTCCAGAAAATCTTGAAGTGGGTCTTTTATTTGAACCTTGATAACACCAAATTTGGCCAACTTCGTAATGTACGGTAGGATTTGATGTAGTAGCCTGCAGGTAGGGTGATTTGATGACTTGTAAATCTCTAGCTAGGTCGACAAATCATTACATCTTTTCTGTTTTTTTTGTTTAAGGGCTTGGAATCCAACCAAATTGGAAGACTGGTCTACAAATATGAATTATACATCCTGAGGCTGTGGGAAGAAGTGTTTTGAATAATAACAGGTTATTCATGTGACCAAACATCATTAACAAAATTAACAGTAGCAAGTTGAGCAAGCCAATTAGAAACACCATTTGTTTATCTGAGTTCTCTGAGGGGATATGGCTCATTTGAACCCGTTTAAGAGATGGCAAATATGACTTGATTACAATCTTCAATAGTCCATCATACTTCATATCCATCTTCCAACTCTTGTATCAACGCATTAACCACCATAGAGCAATCACATTCTAAAAAAAAAAAAAAAAGCAGAAAAGAATCCTGATGGGCACGTATCAAGAAGAATGCCTGCCCTAGGTAGCAGCCTCAGCCTGTATGCATGTGTAGCGCCGAAGAAGCACGTGGGAAATGTCGCGCAAAGGCTGCTATGCAAGTGCCGCGCCATACTCATCACGTTACTACTACACCAGCCGACACCACCATCATGAGTTCATGACCACAAAGCCATAAAAAGGGCGCATCTTTAACCATCAATAGCAACCAATTGATCAGTGACATTCATGATCCATTGTTCCTCCAAAGACCTTGATGCTGGCTCATGCTTTGCCTCTAATTTCAAGGATGTAAAGGCCCAGAATTACCATGCAATCAAGTCAAAATCTCTAAAATATATTTGTCATGCAGCCCCTCTTCAATTACCTAAACTCCTGCAAAAATCACAACATGATTCAGGGAGGAGAACTCTACTCAATCTACTGCGTTCTCAGAAAAGCTCGAGTTAGCAAAATGCTCTTCATTATATTAACCTCCACATAAACACCGTATTATAGTTGGATTTTGGAGGCGCCAGATTAACTTCTAATACTTTTCATTTGAACCCACAGTAATCATTTGAACCCCTTCAACCAATCTCGCCACATGATAATGTGTGTGTATATATATAAGTGTAAATACCATTCTTATCATAGTGCCAGACAATTCTATCATCTGTACGTCCTACTAATACTAATTAAAATGCGAGCAATTGGAGCAAGGTAGCTTAAGTGGCTGGTGCGTTAACAATTTTGAGGGCAAGGAAATATGCATGTCCATTGAGGATAGTCATAACGACCACAAGGATCAAACGCGTGGGATGACAAACCATCTCACATGCAAGCTAAAGCTATTACATAAAAATAAATGCACACAAAAGGCGCCTATTGAAAACTAGAAAGTTCAAAGATGTCCAAAACAAACGGACCAAAACTATCCAAATAAATAAAATGTGAAAAAGCAAGTAACCTTCCATGACAAAACCAAAAAAACTCAAACCTCTAATCAGGCCTAAGAACCTCAATTGGTGTACCTTTCATTGAGAAGTTTATCTAGTCTGATCATGAAAGGGATCTTTCCTAGTCCAATTAGGAGATTACTCGTCACTAGCCTCGTTTCCGAGGCCGACCTCTGCACCTATCGAACCCGAATCCGGAGTCAGCTGGAGTTCTGCCACAACCTCAGGGTTGAGTTGGCGTTGTGTCGATGGCTTGTGGTTATGGCTACAACGGGGTCTACCATATTTTATCGTAGATATCCCAGTTTTCTTGATACCTAGGGGCACCCGAAGATGTGGCTTTCAATCCAAGCTTCGTTGGCGTGAGGTTCCCCAGCCCTAGATTGAGATTGTGCTTGTTTTTCTTACCTGTGAATCCTTCTCCATCCTCACGTCTACGCCGGCCACCTGATATCCTTAGAGGGGAGGAGATTTCAACATGCTCTCAAATACATGTGGCTTCTCCTTAGAGAGAGGAGGAACCTGTATCGATGGAACCACCAGGTTTGGCTGGCTATTGGCCCTGAATACCATTGTAGGTGTCGGAGGAGTCAAATGCGCAACTTGGAACTCCGGCTCTGAAGTTTCTTCCTCTGTCTCTCGAGGACATGGGAGGCCACCATGATTGATCATCGTACAAGTTCGGCATCGGCCAAGAAGTCGCTCATATCGATATTCCACGGAGATGATATCATAAGGGGAGATGCGAAGCCTCCGATCAAGTCGGACTGGATCATGCAGTGGTAGAATTAACCTAACTCTAACCATCCCTTTGTGAAAACATGCAGTAACAACACGGAGGACTGGGCTGATTGTTTCACCGATCAGTTGAGCAGTGACGGCCGTCATGAACGCTGCTGGAAGCTTCTTTATCTCCACCCAGATCCAGACGAAGTCTAGCGGCACTGCCATGATATCAGAGAAGCCGTCGTAGTGGTTAATCAAGAGCATAAATGAATACAGAAGAAGAGGAGAATTGGAGGATTTCAGGATTCTCAAATGAGTGCCTGATGTACCATTATATATTGAATCAGTTGATGAGATTTACAAATTGATTACATTTGTAACAGAATGATAAAGATTAGTTACAAGAATATCTATCTGTTATATTTACAGATGAGGATAGGTGATTATCGTCAAGGAGTTCTTGTAGGTTGAGGACTCCTCAGTGAGGTATGAGACGTATTTGAATTGCATGGCTTATCTGATCTATTACTCCCCCGCAAGCTGTATGGACTTTCAAGAACAGGCAGCTTGGAGACAAGAAAGTGGAACCGAGAAGCAGAAAGGCCCTTTGTGAATATATCTGTGACTTGATCAGTACTTGAAACAAAGTGAACTTGGAGTTCCTGGTTGACGACTTTCTCTCTGACATAATGGTAGTCGACTTCCACATGTTTAGTTCTGGCATGGAATACTGGATTTGATGCAATGGCAATGGTAGAGATGTTGTCACACTAGATTTTGGGGCATTGTAAGAAGAGACTGAGATCACAAAACATGGAACGAAGCCAAGAGATTTGTAACAGAATGATAAAGATTAGTTACAAGAATATCTATCTGTTATAGTTACAGATGAGGATAGGTGATTATCGTCAAGGAGTTCTTGTAGGTTGAGGACTCCTCAGTGAGGTATGAGACGTATTTGAATTGCATGGCTTATCTGATCTATTACTCCCCCGCAAGCTGTATGGTCTTTCAAGAACAGGCAGCTTGGAGACAAGAAAGTGGAACCGAGAAGCAGAAAGGCCCTTTGTGAATATATCTGCGACTTGTTTAGTACTTGAAACAAAGTGAACTTGGAGTTCCTGGTTGACGACTTTCTCTCTGACATAATGGTAGTCGACTTCCACATGTTTAGTTCTGGCATGGAATACTGGATTTGATGCAATGGCAATGGCAGAGATGTTGTCACACTAGATTTTGGGGCATTGTAAGAAGAGACTGAGATCACAAAACATGGAACGAAGCCAAGAGATTTCAGCAGCAGTGAAGGCAAGTTGTCTGTACTCCGCCTCAGCACTAGACCGGGAGACCGTTCTGTGTGTTTTGGAACTCCATGAGATCAGGTTTGTACCTAAGTACACACAGTAGTCGCCAGTTGATTGTCTATTGTCGGGATCTCCAACATAATCCACGTCTGAATAAGCACTAAGAAATAAAGAGCCAGGTTGATATTTCAAGCCATGATTGATAGAGAACTTTAAATAGCGTAAAATACGCTTCACAGCAGTCCAATGTACAGAGGTAGGAGAATGCATGAACTTGCACACTTGGTTCACAGAATAGGAGATGTCCGGTCTAGTGAGAGTAAGATATTGAAGAGATCCAACTACACTTCGGTATCAGTTGGATTATCAAGTTTATTGCCATCATGCATGCTTAGTTTCTATCCGGAAGCAGCTGGAGTGGAGCATGGCCGGACATCGAGCATCTTGGTTCTGCGTAGAAGATCCACAGTGTATTTCTTCTAAGTTAGGTAAAGAGCCGGACCATCATATGAGGCTTCGATTCCCAGAAAATAGTGAATATCTCCTAGGTCCTTCATTGAGAACTGCTTGGCAAGTTCATGAATGAGCTGTGACAAATGATGAGGACTGTTGCCTATAATCAATATGTCATCAACATAGATTAGTAACACAAGGAAAATGCCATTTTGTGTATAAGTGAACATAGAATAATCAGATAATGATTCTTGAAATCCAAGGCCTTCCAAGTAGTCTGCAAAGCATTGAAACCATGCTAGTGGAGCTTGTTTAAGGCCATACAGAGAATGTTTGAGCTTGCACACATGTTTAGGATAGTTTGGATCAATGAAACCAGTTGGTTGTCGCATGTATACTTCATCTTGTAAGTGGCCATGTAAGAAGGCATTATTAACATCAAGTTGTCTTACATGCCATTTGTTGCTTACAGCCAATGCTAGGATCAATCGAATAGTGAAGTGTTTGAAAACCGAACTGAATGTTTCATGGAAGTCCACACCTTCTTGTTGATGAAAACCATTAGCTACTAAGCGTGCTTTGTAGCGCTCGATTGCTCCATCGGCTCTCTTTTTAATCTTGTAAATCCACTTATTTGGCAGTACATTCATTGAGGCATGGAAGGGGACAAGTTCCCATGTATTGTTCTGATGAAGGGTTGTGTACTCTTCCTGCATGGTCTGCTGCCAACATGTGTGTTTTACAGCTTTGGTATAAGATGTAGGTTCTGTATCATCAGAGAGTAATGCAGCATGTAGTCCATATTTTGGATTTGGTTTCCGGACACCAATTTTCAGGCGAGTAACCATTTGATGATCATTATAGGCATGTACAACATTTGAATCATTAGCAACATCCAAAGGTGAAGGAGATGGTGTTGTGGCAGTGGTAGCATGAGGTAGAGAAGATGAGGATGGTAGAGAGGTGTTGGGAGGAGCTATAGGTGAAGGTGGAGTATCGGATACATGAGGTAGAGATGTGGTACGAGGTGGAGCTGGAGGTGTGATGTTATGAGTTATGGTTGGAGTGTGTCATGAGGTTTGGACTGTGGTAGGAGAATTCGGTGGAGATGGAGGAAAGGGAGAAGGAGTTGAGAGTGAGAAGGACTGTAGAGTGACAAGGAGTAGGAGTGGGTGTACATGTGGGAGAGGAGAGAATAGTCTTCTGAAAAGGAAAAGACTCCTCATCAAAGAGCACATGTCTGGAGAGATAAACACGACCAGTAGAAACATCTAGACATTTATAACCTACATGATTTAGTGAGTAGCCGAGAAAAACACATTGTGTGGAACGTTGTTGTAGCTTAGATTTATTATATGGACGAAGATAAGGGTAGCATGCACAACCAAACGTACGTAGGAAAGTATAATCAGGAGATCGATGAAAAAGTTTTTCATATGGAGTTTGATTTTTAATTACAGGAGAAGGAAGTCTATTGATGATGTATACTGCAGCAAGAAAAGCTTCAGTCCAATAAGAAGAGGGCATATGCATGTGCCAGAAGAGTGAGTCCTGTATCAACTATATGTCTGTGTTTGCGTTCCGCCAAACCATTTTGTTCGGGATGTTTAGGGCAAGAAAAACGATGATGAATGCCATGAGTTTAAAAATATGATTTGAAAGCATTTGATTTATATTCACCTCCCTCGTCAGATTGAAATTGTTTGACAGTACTTGAGAATTGTTTTTCAGCATATGTTTTAAATTGAACAAATATATTGAAAACTTCATGTTTGTGTTTCATGGGAAAGATCCAAGTTTAACGTGAATAATCATCAACAAACAAAACATAATACTGAAAACCTTGAGTAGATAGGGTGGAACAAGACCATACATCAGAATGTATTGAATCGAGAGGTTTATTTGAAATTGAAGAAGACAGTACAAAAGGTAACTTGGTGATTTTTCCTAATGGACAAGAATGACAAAAACTAATAGAACTACTGCCGGCAAGAGGCACGGCCTTATTAGATAAAAATTTTGAAAGAGTTTTGAATGATATATGCCGTAGCCTGGAATGCCAAAGTTGTGCTGACACTCGTGCGCCTACAAGTGCAAAATATTTCGGAGGATCAAGACCATGTTGAGGATGAAGACGCAGAGGGTACATACCATTCTCACTGAGTCCTCTATAGAGGATCCTCCCCGTTTGAATGTCCTTAATAAGAAAGAAATCAGGATAGATTAGAAGGTAACAATGATTATCAGAAGTGAGTTGATGAATAGATAGAAGATTGATGTTGAGGCTGGAGTGGATGTTGAGGCAGCCATAGCACTGAGTTTCTTTGATGGAACTCTTCCTTCATAAGCCAGGTTGAGCCTATTAGCAATTAAGAGCAGTGTGACCTGGTCTGGTACATATTTGGCAGATAGGGCGAGAGCTGGAGGAACTTCCAGAGAATGTAGTGGTGGGATGAGGACCAAGGACAGATGAGCCTCTGCCTCGTGATGGTGTAAACCCACGACCAAAATTCATAGAGGAGCCACAATTGAAGGAAGGAGCAGAACGCCCTCGTCCACGTCCTCGATTTGAGATGTGAGTGGCATGAAGAGCAGTAGTGACAGAGTTGAGGTCAAGGGCAGTCTGTTGCTGGTCTTGCATACGGCGCTCGGCTGAGAGAAGCAACGCCTCAAGAGTCACACGTGATCGGGGTATCCCTGGCCTGTGCCAAGCTGGCAGTGTTTTCATACATAGGACCAACATTGTTCATGATGATCGAAACCAGGTCCTCTTCAGCCATAGGACTTCCTGCTAAAGCAAGGTTATCAACAAGAACGTTAATTTTATCAAGATAATCATAAATAGGTAGTGATCCACGCATTGTGCGCAAGAGTTCTCCTCTGAGTTGGAGAATGCAATTGTGTGACTGTGATGCAGAGCGCTTGGCGAGAGAAGTCCATGTGAAGAATGAATTGGTTGATCTCGCCACAGTTGACAACACCGGTGCAGTGAGTGAATTGTTGATCCACCCTAAAACCATTTGCTCTTGTGCAATCCAGTTCTCATAGGCTGGGTTAATTTCCTCAGTGAGCTGGTTATTTTCATCCCGTTGGAAGCAAGGAGGACAGGAACTAGAGCCATCAACATATTTCATCAAGTTTCGGCTTTTAAGCAAGGGCTTAATCTGAGCAAGCCAGAGAGGATAGTTGGTGCGATCTAACTTGATCGACAGATAGTTGGTAAGAGTAGGATGTTGATCAGAGGAGCTACGTTGAGGATAGGGAATGAGAGAGGCTGACATGGTTGATGAGGCAGAGGCAGAGGATTGAGCGGAGGTGGTGGAGGGGATGGTTGTAGATTCGGTGATTGGGAAAGTGGCAATTGAGGATGATGATGTTTGGATTATGAGGGAGAGAAAAAAAAAATTGTCGTAAGACTTTAAGCTCTTGATACCATAAACGGATACAGAAGAAGAGGAGAATTGGAAGATTTCAGGATTCTCAAATGAGTGCTTGGTGTACCATTATATATTGAATCAGTTGATGAGATTTACAAAGAAATTACATTTGTAACAGAATGATAAAGATTAGTTACAAGAATATCTATCTGTTATAGTTACAGATGAGGATAGGTGATTATCGTCTAAGAGTTCTTGTAGGTTGAGGACTCCTCAGTGAGGTATGAGACGTATTTGAATTGCATGGCTTATCTGATTTATTAGAGCATAGCACGCTGGTATCCCCAAAGACCTCCCCTTTTGACTCGAGGAACATCACACTTGTTGACAAAGGTGAACAAGAATATATCACTTGTTGCCTGGATCTCCAAGGCCTGTCAAGCCTCCACATCGCTCGTTTGGGACTGCGGAATGTATCGAAAGCCACAGCTTTTGGTGTGTTGAGTTTGCCGATCAAAGCTACAAAACGTTTCTCCGGACATTTTAGGTTTTCAAGATCCACCAGTTTATCATGGTGGGAGAGACAATTTGGAAGCCAGTAGTCATAGAAGCCACGGATGCAAGCATGGAAGAGAGCTCGCCGCACAACCCAAAATTTTTCCTAAAACCCTATTCCTAAAACCCTATTTCTAGGAGTGGAGAGAGACAGAGAAAAAGTAGGTCGCGGTAATTTTTGTGAAGTTTCGCTGGTGCGTTAACAATTGAAGAAGAGATTGTTGGAATATATAAGAGTTGACTGATGTATCAAACTATTAGAGAGTAGAAGGCACATGTGATCAAACCGGGTTCCAGAGATCGATCATTTCAGGAGGGTAAAATGAATTGAGCTCTGTAAATTAAATCTATGATTTCTCTTTACGTACTAGTATGTGAGGTTAAATTAAAGCACGTAATTTTCTAGGGGAAAACATGCAAGATTATTGATTTACACAATGAAGGGAATCAAGTGCCATGCATATAACATATGAACCTATCCGCATCCAAATCGCTAAATTGAATCTATTCATTTTGGATTGTATGACTTGTTCTTTTATTCTCAACTGATACCCGGTTTTCTAGACCCGTGATAGTCAATCAACTAACAAGTTGCTTTCCTGATTTGTAAACTCTGGACATTACACCGATGGTTCAGACACATTAAAGTACTAATTAGATACAACGTACATTTGTTAATGTCCATGCATGTTGCTACAAAAACAAATTCAAAAGGTATGTAGCTAGTTTAACATTGTGGAGACTAATTAACGTACATTTGGTTTTGTTATATTAGATACTAACAATATTCATGTATGCAACTTCCTTGTCAACTTTAATAATATTCGTAACTGCAGTATGTTGAATTCGAAGGGCGAAGCTTATGCCAGTTTGGACTAAAACATAACCTCATGTAAGTTAGTTCTTCGGCATTGATCGAATTTGTCGATCTCTTAGTATTCCATGAGGTACGTACAACTTGGATGATGAATATGTGCTTTTCTTAAAAATGACCCAGTAGTATTGCCTAATCGAGTATGTAAGATCTCTCTATGGACGAGAATCAAAATTTCATAATATCATCTAAACAGTACGTATTTCTAGTCATCCACTCGTCTAAATCTAATTGTTGTTAGATTACTGAACATAATGCTCACGTACATGACCATAATGCCGGATTATTGATGATCATTTTCTTAATATCAATCACTATTTGTAGGAATCAACTCCATTTTTAGATTGGGACGGACTCGGATAGAAAATCCGGCAACTCAGACCGGCTGGCACTCTCAAAATGTGAAACATGAACGAACTTATATTATACTGGCCACACTGATACGCAATATGATCGCTGAAAATATAAGCTTAGCCATTTTAGCTTTACATCTGGCCAGTAGTCTTAAGTTAATTCACTATTTCATCAACACTTTTTATATATTTTGATGTCTTTCCAACGTGATTCCATGTAGTAGCTTATATTAGCAGGAGCAGCGTAAACTCCACATTTGAAGTACAAGTCGCCTGGCCCTTGATCCTTTACTTGAAACTACTGGAGTCCATCAATATAAACAGTCACCGTCCCTCCATCCACATCATGGACAATGTTAAGTCTGAACCATTTGTCGTAAAGATCCGTTGCCACCACATCTCGACTGTAATACCTCATCTCGCCGTTGTAGATTCTTAGTATTATAGTGGTGGCGCCGTGAGCTGCACCATGGATCTGCGCTACAGTTGGTTGCACCGGAGGTTCCATATGGCACAAAGCCATACCCTTCAAATTGCCAAACTCCAGAAGAGTAGTCGAGCCCCTACACATACAAATTATTATTATTATTTATTCTTAGTTCTTTTGTTTGTGTTGATTGAAGATATGAATAGAAGACGTCTTTTATAGAAGAGGGTGAAACAAAGTTTGTTAGTTTTGGAGTTGATCGAGATATACCCGAATGCGAACTTCAGTGCGTGGCTGAGTTTGACTGCTCGGGTCATGAGGCTTGTCATCAGCATAAACCCACCCACAAATGCCTTACTCCATCGACAAAACTGTATCATTGCTCGAGTGGTATGTCGTAGGGTTTCTGTAATTCAAAGTTGTACTCTGATAATGGGACGGAGACGAAGCCATTGGTAGGATCAGGATTAGCACCACATAACTGACTGAAATAATTGAGTGAGCTGGGAAAAAGAAAAAGGAGAAGCAGTAGAGGATGTATATATAGGAATACAAAATATATTCTAAGATTACACTAATTAATTTACCTATACATACAAGGAAATTAACTATCGTAGAATATTCTACACTCCCCCTCAAGTTGGCGCATAGATGTCAATCATGCCCAACTTGTCAATTGAGTCATCAAATACTTTTCTTGGCACTCCTTTTGTAAGAACATTTGTCAACTGGTTTTCTGTATATACGAAAGAGAATCGAATGACTTTCCTGTCTAAGTTCTCCTTTATAAAGAATCGATTCACCTCCACATGCTTAGTTCGATCATGCTGAACTGGATTATGAGCAATTTCAATTGCTGACTTATTATCACAATGCAAATCCATAGGCTTCTTAAGTTTGACACCTAAGCTCTTTAACACATTTCAGATCCATAACAATTCACATACGTCATGTGTCATACCTCGAAATTCTGCTTCTGCACTTGATCTAGCAACAATCTTTTGTTTCTTACTACGCAAAGTCACTAGATTTCCTCCAACAAAAGTGAAGTATCCAGATGTAGATCTTTTATCAGTCTTATCACCTGCCCAATCAGCATCTATGTGGCTCATGACTTCTAATTCATTCTTCTTTTCAAACAACAAACTTTTTCCATGTGCCTTCTTGAGATACTTCAGAATACGATATACTGTATCCATATGCTCTTCACTGGGACAATGCATAAATTGGCTAACCACACTCACAGCATAAGCAATATCAGGTCTAGTATGAGAAAGATAAATGAGTCTCCCTACTAGATGTTAGTACCTTCTTTTATCTGTTGGAATCTGATTTAGATAGATGGCGAGGTTGTGATTCATCTCAATCGGTGTTTCAACTGGTTTATAGTCAAGCTTCCATGTCTCAGTTAACAAGTTGAGTACATACTTACGCTGGGATAAAGAAATTCCTTTCTTAGATCTTGCAACTTCAATACCAAGAAAGTATTTCAATTGCCCAAGGTCTTTCATCTCAAACTCCTTCGAAAGATATTTATGTAGGGCCTCCATCTCTTTTGGGTCATCTCCTGTGACAATCATATCATCAACATATACTATCAGGACAATAATCTTACCCTGACTACGCTTAATGAACAAAGTATGATATGAATTGCTTTGTCTGTAACCAAACTCCTTCATTGATTTTGAAAATCTTCCAAACCAAGCTCTGGGTGACTGCTTTAAGCCATATAATGACTTCTTCAATTTGCAAACCTTGCCTGCATCGCAAGACTTATTTTTGACTCCTGGTGGTACATCCATATAAACCTCTTCTTCTAAATTTCCATTAAGGAATGCATTCTTCACATCAAATTGGCGAAGAGGCCAATATCTAGTTGTTGCTAATGAGATCAATATTCAGACAGTGTTGATCTTTGCTACAGGTGCAAATATCTCTTCATAATCAATTTCATAGCGTTGGGTGTATCATTTGGCAACCAATCTGGCTTTATATATGTCAATACTCCCATCTGCTTTGAGTTTCACTGTATACACCCAACGACATCCAACAGTCTTCTTTCCGGGTGGCATTGTCACAATACCCCAAGTTGAGTTTTTCTACAAGGCTTCAAGTTCTTCATTCATCGCTTGTTTCCACTTGGGATCTGCCAATGCATCTTTTACACTAGTTGGAATAGATACAGAAGATAGTTGATCGATAACAAGTGCATGTGACCCAGACAACCTATGATTAGACATATAATTGGCTATAGGGTATTTTGATTTGGCTTTGATGTCTGGCTCATAATGTTTTGGAGGAATACCCTTAGTAACTCTATGTGATTTTCTAGGTTCAAGATTATTTACCTCCGATGATTTTGATGACGTATCTGAAGGATTTTGGTGTGACACGTCCCCGTGTGCAGGAGCAGGAAAAGGAGTGTGTGACACGTCCCCGTGTGCTGGAGCAGGCACGTGGGTCTCTGCCAGCGGCTGGTGCTCGGCTCGGCTGTTCCAGAAGTGAGCCTTGGCTCGGTTGTTCCAGAAGTGAGCCTTGGCTCGGCTCGTCCTCGTCTGGAGCATGAGCAGGGGCAAGCACGTGGATCAGCTCGTCTGGATGTGACACGTCCCCGTGTGCAGGAGCAGGCATGTGGGTCTCTACTAGCAGCTGGTTCTCGGCTCGGCACGGCTGATCAGGATGTGTCCCCGGGTCAAGTGCGGCTGCTGGCGCGTCAGACACGCTGGGCCCACTCTTTTCAGAAACTGATGCATCTCCAATCTCAATATGTTGTGTAAGACCAGATTTGATTCCAGTACCAATGTCATGACTTCCAATTTGAAATCGTGCTTCTAATTCTTCTAATTCGTCAATTCATGTAACTTGAATGTTTATTGAGGGTTCCTTTCACAAGCTCTCTCCCCCTGAAAGGAAGTCTCTAAAACTCCGTTGGAGAAAAACGGCTCAGATTCTCGAAAAGACACATTAAGAGATGTATGTATCGTGTCGGTTTTCGGTTCATAACATCTATAGCCCTTTTGAAACTCTGCATAACCCACAAAAATACACTTTCTTGCATGATGATCAATCTTGCTTCGTTGAGGTTTGGGAATATGAACCTACACTGTGCAGCCAAATACACGCGGCTCTAAGTTAGACATCGATGGAACTGAAAGAAGTGTGTGAAGTTGTTGCTGAGGGTTTTGAAACTCAATCACCCGAGAAGGAGTACGATTGATGAGATATGCAGCAGACTTCACAGCTTCTCCCCAATATTCACGAGGCACATTCATGCCAAATAACGAGACACGAACAACTTCAAGTAACTGCCGATTCTTCCTTTCTGCCAATCCATTTTGCTGAGGAGTATATGAATTTGAAGTTTGATGTCGAATTCCATGAGATTGTGTGAACTCTTGCATAAGGCCATTAACATATTCTCCACCATTGTCAGATTGGAAAACACGAATGGTCTGTTGATATTGTGTAGACACCATCTTGTGAAACTTTTTGAACCTGGAACAAACATCGTTTTTGTTTTTTCAAGAGAGACACCCAAGTCATTCGGGTGCAGTCATCAATAAAAGTGACGAAATAACGAGCGCCACATAGTGAAGGGATTTTCGCAGGGCCCCATACATCAGAATTGATCTTCATGAAGGGAACCAGACTTTTGTGAAGACTTGGTGAATATCAAACACGGTGACTCTTGGCCAGTTCACAAGTGTCACAATGGAAATCTGAAGCGTTGACACCAGAAAACAACTGAGGCTGCAGCTTCTTGAGATAATGGAAGTTGAGGTGACCTAGGCGACGATGCCAAAGCCACACAGCTTCTCGACCACTCACGACTCCATGAACCTGATTAGCTTGCCCCAAAAGATGTTTATGTATTTCTCCAGTCTCTGTTAGATCCAGATAGTATAATTTCCCTCTTCGTACACCATAACCAAGGATCTGTCGGGTCAGAATGTCTTGAAACACACAGAATGATGGATAGAAGGTAACAATACATGCAAGAGCTAGGATGATCTTACCAACGGACATCAGATTATATGCTAGTGATGGAACAACTAAGACAGATTCAAGGGTTAATGTATCAGATAAGATGACAGAACTTCTCCAATAACTGAAGTTGGGGTACCATCAGCTGTAGACACAACATTTTGAAAGGAATGTTTAATTCTAGTCAAGAGACTAGGGACATTTGTCATGTGGTCTGATGCCCCTGTATCAATGATCCAAGTATTATTCAAAATAGTCTGACCGTTTACTTGAGAGCGACATGATGTAGTGGTGTGGTAGGGATTAATTTCGTTTTCCATTGGAAATTTGGAGTTGTGTCTGTGTTGCTGTTGGTGGGTCTATTGCGTCAATTAGTGGACCTGCTGCGTCAGAAACGGCAAAGACCAAGTTTTGATAAGTTCTGCTTTGTAGCAGGGAACTTGTGTGGCTCGGCTCGGCTGGCTTTGTGGCTTGGTTTTGTGGCTTGGCTGATTGTGGGGACCGGCAGCTTTTTGCTTTTGCTCTTTGCTCTTTTACCTTTTTGCTTTTGCTCTTTGCTCTTTGCTCTTTTACCTTTTTGCTTTTGTATTGTGTGTTGTTGTACGGGCCGGTCTGGAGGGAATTTGGGGTTTGTTTTGCTTTTTTGCTTTTGTGGGGATTTGTGTTTGCTTTGTGGTGTTGGTGATTTGCAGCGGAAAAAATTGTGATGGTATGTAGGGTTTATAGTTTTTGTTTTGTGCCGGCTCTGGTACCAAGAAGAAAATAAGAATATGATTTGAGTTTAATACTTTGATTATCTACTCTTCTCCATAGAGGATGTATATATAGGGATACAAACCTACATTTACAAGGAAAATATATTCTAAGATCACACTAATTAATTTACCTATACATATAAGGAAAGTAACTATCCTAAAATATTCTACAGGAACCTCTCATTATGTAAACTGAAAGTCACTCTCTACTTGGTGGAGACTGAACTATGAAAGAAGCCTAGCTTGTGTGGTGGGATATATATATATATATAATTGGTTGTACGTAAAATAGGATTTGAACTTCTTATATTTGTTTTTGATGTAGGTTAACTTATAGTTGTTTATATGAATGTTTTTATGTATTAGACATAAACTCCTCCACCTAATTGGTGTTAAGCTGACTCTTATTTGCTAAAAGACACTTGATTATAGTCCAAAAGCAGTTGGGAATAATTTAAATGAGAAAATATTTGTAATGAAATATGAGTCCGGCTGTAATCTATATTTCTTATTTGGAGAGGGGGATTCGAACTTAGCACCATAAACAACCATGTAAAATGATACTGAACTAATCTCTAGATGGTATTCATTATCTTCGATCTTCTTCTTTGAAAGGGGATGGTATTCATTATCTTATCATTCTTATGTTAATAATTGATAACTGAAATTACTAGACTAATTAAAGTCCTTGTACAGTTGTTCTAATTAAGTTGACACAAACATATATAAGTTCACCCTTCACTAACATAAACTATCAGATACTGTACACCCGTGAGGGGTGAGCAATATTGGAACTTTTATAATACAGGCCGGTGATATCTAGAAGATGACAGTGTGTATATATATATGCAGGGTACGTGGTTTCAGTTGAAGTATATTATGTTTTTGAGGTCCATGATTTCAGGGATATGAGATAAAAGAAAAACTATATATAGTGTTTTAATGTACCTGGAAGAGGTGCATGTCCAAGAATCGGTTCTTGGAAGTTTACTTCAGGCAGACTTATCTGCTTACCACCATTCAAAAGTTGATCTCCACAGAACATTTTGCAGCAACAGTTCTCAAAATTCCAAGCTATCCCCTTCTGCATATGCTTGAAAAATGTCACATTTCTTCAGACCCAATTTGGTAACTCTGCAGACTGTCCGTACGTATTTAAATTTTAAAAATAAAAAAAACAAAATAAATTAAAAATAAAAAACTTCAGAACGGAGTACCTTCTATCCCAAGTAACATATGAAAATGCCATCCAGGTTAATCCACAAGCTCAAATAAGAACAAATACAAAACATATAATGTACAAGCCCCTCAGATGAGGTCTATTATATTCCAGTATCCATCGCTGATATATATCAGTAAAACCCGCAACCTATATATATATATATATATATATATATATATAATTCATATCCAGAGCAAATGTTCGCTCTGAAATTAACGTGCGAAGTTTATTTTTTGACACACTTTTCGGTCATATTTCACATCTCCACCGTTCAGATGTTTGAACCTCATGTATAGATCATTCCTGGAAAATTTCATCTAATTTGGTTACCGTTAAGGTATTAAAACTATATTAAATCAATGAACAAACTGAATCTGTTCAACCTGAACTGTTCGTCTAAATCGTCATAACGAAAGGTCAAACGATTATCAAGTTGGATAAAATTTTACAGATATGATCTATACATTAGATTCTAACATTTGAACGGTGGAGATGTGGAAATATGACCGAAAAGTGTGTCAAAAAAGGAATAAGCACAGTTGTAAAATCTCTTACTAGCCTAATGTGAGACCAAAATGAATGCGTAAATATTTCAATCCATATATATCACTACCAGAAAAGGGGTCATAGCCGACGATATGAAAAAAAACGGCCGACGAAAGAGTACTTCGTCGGCTATAAGGGGTTATAGCCGACGAATTACTCTTTCGTCGGCCACATCGTCGGCTATAATATTATAGCCGACGAGTCGTCGGCTATTCCTTGACGTCGTCAGCTATAACTATAGCCGACTAATTTTTTTTTGTTATAGCCGACGAGGAGGGTCTTCGTCGGCTATAACCCTTATATCAGATCTATTCTGCACCAGCGAGCTCACTTCGTCGAAATTTTTTCGAAAAATTTCAAAAACGCTCTGAAATCGTCCAAAACCTCGGCCATAAGCTTGAAAGGTACGTATATTGCTGTGTGTGTTGATTTAGTTGGTTATATGCAGAGGTGTGTTAATTTAGAGTTTAATTAGAATAAATGTGTGATTAATTTGATATATATATGTGTTGAGATGAGATTATTAATGGGTTGATATGTTGGTTAGATAGAATTGAAGTTTTGTTGAAGATTAGTGATTGATTGTTGATTTAGAGGTGATTTTAGATGAATTTGATGAAAAAATGTATATATATATATATATATATATTAATTAATTTAATTGTAATTAAAAATATATTGTTGGTATATATAAAAAATATATTGTGTTTAAATAATTAGGGAGATTGACGATGTTTTAATTAATTTAGGGATGTGTATATATATATATATATATGTGTGTGTGTGTGTAATGATGAATTTTTTAATTAATTAGTACGTACGTACGTACGTAGTACGTGCATATATACATATCTTTATATAATTATATTTATTTATTGAATTTACAGGATGGACAAGAGTTGGATTACCCTTGGAAGATAGGATCAGGCGTATCATGATGGAGTTAGGAGTTTTCTGGAATTTGTGATGGCTAACTGTGGAGACACTACACTTCATTATTGCCCGTGTAAAAACTGCAAGTGTGCCAGCCCACGACAACGTTTTTCCATAGAGAAAGTGGAACAACACCTGGCTAGATATGGATTTTGGGTCCTATACACTAATTGGATTTATCACGGTGAACCAGAGTTTGTGGGTCCTCATGATCATGGACAATTTTCCGAGAGAGGGAGTTCGTCCAATGATCCAACAACGAACTGGATCAACGATATGTTTCCTCATGAGAGCGGTATCTTTGATGAAGCACCAGATGTGCAACTCCCTCCTCCGGAGATGGAGTGTTTCCCTGATATTGAGCCACTCGAGCCATTACCCCGATCACCGGTCAACACAAGTGGTATGGAAAAGTACAACAACCTGATCGCATTGCAACAGACTCCGTTGTACCCCGGATGCAGTAAGACTGTCCTTGAATCTGTCATGGGAGTGATGAAGATCAAAACGGAGAACAAAGGCACTGTCAAATCGGTTGATGATTGGCTGAAGATATGGGGTGGGGCGAAGCCCCCCGGACATCGGCTTCCTACCAGTCATCATAAGGTGCGACATATCCTTAAAGATCTCGGCCTCTCCTACATCAAGATTCATGCATGCATATACGATTGCGTTCTGTTTTACGGGGAAGGACTTGCAGATCTTGAATACTGCCCAGTATGCAATACATAGCGGTATAAGTTCACTCCTAAAGGGAACAAGAAAGCTGTGAAGATACTTCGGTACTTCCCGCTGATTGATAGGTTTGAGCGGTTGTTCATGTGTGCTTTCACGACCGAAGCTATGAGATGGTGGGTTGAGAGGAATGTGCCTAACGATGACACCCTTAGACATCCCGCCGACGGAGAGGCTTGGAAGAAGAATGTGTTGGAGTTTCCTGAATTTGCATCAGAGGTTCGAAATGTTTGGCTAGGGCTATCATCCGACGGTTTCAACCCTTTTGGCAAGAAAGAGCTTCAGTACAGTGTGTGGCCAGTTATTTTGATTCCGTACAACCTTCCACCGTGGATGTGCATGAAGAAGGAATATAACATGCTCACATTGTTGATTCCAGGCCCAGGTTATCCGGGAAAGTGTCTCGATGTGTATTTGAGACCCGTAATTGAGGAGCTTCGGTACTTGAGTCTGAAAGGCCACCTGGTCTACGACCGGTTCAAAAATGAGATGTTCCGAATGCGTGCCATGCTTGTTGGCACCATCAGTGACTTTCCTGGGAGGGGTATGTTGTCGGGCAGCGTCACCAGGGGTTACAGGGCTTGTTCAGAGTGCATGACTGTTGATTGCTCCAGTCCTCATTGCAGCAAGATTGTCCAGATGCGTCACCGTTGTTGGCTTCCGCATGACCATCCATTTAGGGACGATGCACAGGCTTTTGATGGGACTGAAGAAAGGGGCTGGGCACCGGAGCGATGGACAGGGGAGGAAATATTGGCAGTGTTGAATGAGTATGACTTGGGTCCGCTTAGCAATCATCCCGATGTGTTGCGCACGATTCCAGAGAGGCCCGATCGGTATAGGTTCTGGTCACACAAGAGCATCTTCTGGGAACTTCCTTATTGGTCCAGGTTGGCTATCAGACACTACCTGGATGTCATGCATATAGAGAAGAACGTGTGTGAAGCCGTGGTTGGCACATTTTTGAATTGGGAGAAGAAAACAAAAGACACCCCCAAGGCACGCGTTGATCTGAGAAATATGGGACTGCGGGACCATTTGTGGTTGAGAGAGGGCAGGAGCAAAATGCCCCAAGCTCCTTACACCGTCACCAGGGACCAGAAACATGAAATCTTTGGATGGATGAGTAATGTCAGGTAACTTTTTATTAGGCATGTATTCCAGAAGCATGGGACTGCATGAAATCTAATTGTTGTTAATGGCTATGCAGGTATCCTTATGGCTATGCGGGTAACATAAGCAAGTGTGTTAACTACCGAGACAACAAGATGTACGGATTGAAGAGTCACGATTGCCATGTACTGCTTCAACGCCTCTTCCCTATTTTCATTCGAGCGTACTTGGAGGATGAAGTGGTTGAGCCGTTGGTGGCGTTGTCAAGATTCTTCCAGAAGTTATGCGCTAGAGAAGTTAGAAAATCAGACCTCATGAGAATGCATGAGGAAATCGTTTTTATCTTGTGCAAGTTCGAGAGGATATTTCTCCCAAACTTCTTTGACATCATGCCTCACCTGATGATCCATCTTCCCCAACAATTGTTGCTTACCGGTCCCGTACACTACACTTGGATGTATCCCATCGAAAGGTACATGTTATTCATAAATTTGATTTATACATGTTTTTAAATAAAATTTGCATGCTCTTAACATGCACTTGTTAACCTTGCAAACAACTTGGAGACTACAAGAAATATGTGCACAATAAATCTGCGCCTGAGTGGTGTATTGCTGAAGCTTACATTGCGCATGAGTGTGTAACGTATGCCAAATTGTACTTGGGAGCGATGGAGGACCCCCCACAACATCCAAGTCTAGATGACCCCGAGTTTAACCTATCTATCGTCGCCAACGATGTTGTACCATACGGAAGCTTCAAGAAGAAGGGTGTGGACAAGTTGCCTGACCATGAGGTAGGGATTGCCCACTGGTGGGTTCTAATAAACTGTCCGGAGGTACAATATTGGAAATGAACCCATCTTAACTGCAAGGAAGTTGGCGGTGATCTCGAGTACCACAACACGACGTTTGCAGACTATTTTCCACAATGGGTAAGTGTATAAATATATATATTAGATGGCTTTCTTTTACAGTTCCCTATTCTTTAATCATGAACACACCAAGTGATTTGAGTTATATTTTTCAGCTGATGCAAGTGGCTGCGAAGGGTGGTCATAGAAATTACTCAGAGGAATTGAGGCTGTTGTCGATGAAGCCGATATCTTCCACAGTCCGCCCAATGTGTGATGTCAACGGCGTTAAGTATATATGTGAAGCTAGAGACGGGGAACGCAAAACACAGAATTGTGGGGTGATGGTCGATGGTGCAAAGGGGGGCGTGGATTATTACGGTGTCCTACAGTCAGTTGTTGAACTCATTTATAGGAACCGCATGAAAGTCCATTTGTTCAAGTGTCGATGGTTTGATACTAGGCCGCACCGCATAAGGACCGATCAGTACGGCATACTTTCGGTGAATACCGCCACTAGTGTGTATGAAGATGACCCCTTTGTTTTCGCCACAGCGGCCAAAAAGGTCTTTTATCTTGATGATCCATTGAACAAAGGTACGTGGAAGGTAGTTAACCATGTGTCTCAGCGAGACATATACAGTGCTACCACACTTGGTGTGAGCACAGAGTGTCAAGAAGCGACCGCATACCAAGAGCCGGACGCCGTCGACATTCCGGAATCCTCCACCATCCGCGATAATAATGTGACGCCGGGCAGAGTGGTTCGACTTTCTAGGGGTCAGGAGCCCATGTATGATGTTAATCCGAATCGTCTATCTCAGGCAGACGATGACTCAGACGACGAGTACGAGCACCGGTTGCCAGATATTAACTACTATACTACGTCTGACTCAAGTGATGAGGATGATTCTGATTATCATCCTTAGTATACTATTTATGTATGTATTTGTGTACGATGGTGCATGCATGTATGAATACATTTTTTGTCCTTAATTACCGTTTTCGGAGTTTATGGGAAATTGTATTGAATTGTTTGTGCGATGTTCAGGAATTTATCAGGTGAAATAGGCAATTTTCAGGCCCTAAATGGCAAATTTTCAGAAAGATAAGCATTATAGCCGACGAAATGGACCATACTTCGTCGGCTATAATGCCTATTCTGGGTAATTTAATATGCAAGTCGTCGGCTAACGACAAAACATTGAAGGTCGTCGGCTAAAGTATAGCCGACGACTTGCAATTCGTCGGCTATAACCGGCCCGCCCCCCGCACAGCCCAAGGCCTGGCCCGTACCTCGGCCCGCAAAGCCCAACTTCTAACCGGCCCGGATGTTGACCGAAACCATTGCTTCATTCTTCAAATGCAAATGTGTCGTGAAATAAGATATGACCGAAATATTGAAATACGTCTACGGTTGAAAAATGAGAAGATTCCGACAAAATCTGTGTGCCGAATGTTGCGGTTAGCTGTTTTTTACTTCCGTTTTCCTATGGGTAGCCTGACGGTCGGTAAATATTTTGAGGAAAATTTTTATACGAGTAGTTGCGTCGCATCGATTTGAAACTATTCTCTGTTGAAGGTCAGGCCAAAAAACGTCATTTAGACGGGCCAATTGCCGTTTTAAAGCGTTTAGAGGTTTGACTTTGCAGTTTGACCGTCCCGATCGAGCCTTTAACGTTGTCAGATGTAGTTGGATTTTTTTTCATACATGTATTTAATCTTAACGGTGATATCTGACGGTTGGAATAGATTTTCCAAACTTTTAGATTCAAAATCGTAACATATGCACTAATGTTCCTTAACTTGTTTACTAAGTGTTTAAGTGAATGTATTGTTTCAAATAGTTACTATACGTAGACCCTTCAAATGCAAATGTGTCGTGAAATAAGATATGACCGAAATATTGAAATACGTCTACGGTTGAAAAATGAGAAGATTCCGACAAAATCTGTGTGCCGAATGTTGCGGTTAGCTGTTTTTTACTTCCGTTTTCCTATGGGTAGCCTGACGGTCGGTAAATATTTTGAGGAAAATTTGTATACGAGTAGTTGCGTCGCATCGATTTGAAACTATTCTCTGTTGAAGGTCAGGCCAAAAAACGTCATTTAGACGGGCCAATTGCCGTTTTAAAGCATTTAGAGGTTTGACTTTGCAGTTTGACCGTCCCGATCGAGCCTTTAACGTTGTCAGATGTAGTTGGATTTTTTTTCATACATGTATTTAATCTTAACGGTGATATCTGGCGGTTGGAATAGATTTTCCAAACTTTTAGATTCAAAATCGTAACATATGCACTAATGTTCCTTAACTTGTTTACTAAGTGTTTAAGTGAATATATAGTTTCAAATAGTTACTATACGTAGACCCTTCAAATGCAAATGTGTCGTGAAATAAGATATGACCGAAATATTGAAATACGTCTACGGTTGAAAAATGAGAAGATTCCGACAAAATCTGTGTGCCGAATGTTGCGGTTAGCTGTTTTTTACTTCTGTTTTCCTATGGGTAGCCTGACGGTCGGTAAATATTTTGAGGAAAATTTTTATACGATTAGTTGCGTCGCATCGATTTGAAACTATTCTCTGTTGAAGGTCAGGCAAAAAAACGTCATTTAGACGGGCCAATTGCCGTTTTAAAGCGTTTAGAGGTTTGACTTTGCAGTTTGACCAAGGAATAGACGACGAAATATTTAACTTCGTCGGCTAAACTCTTGCGATCCGCGCCGTTTCATTGTCCGTCGTTGGATGGGGGAGATCGGACGGCTGCTGAGCGCGTGAAGAATAGCCGACGATATTAAAGGTATAGCCGACGACATTCATACTATAGGCGACGAAATGGCTAAATTCATCGGCTATAACCGGCCCGCCCCCCGCACAGCCCAAGGCCTGGCCCGTACCTCGGCTCGCAAGCCCAACTTCGGCCCGGCCCGGATTTAGGGTCAGAGTATAGCCGACGAAATTCGTCGGTTATAGTATAGCCGACGAATTAAAATGGACATCGTCGGCTATAGTCCTTCGATTTAAAGCGAAGCAGACCGCGCCTCCTTCATTTTCTCCCGGCTCCCCTCAAAACCCTAATCGCCGCCCGACCCTCCCCGATGCCGATCGACCACCACCGACCCTCCCTGAGCCCTCCCGACCCTCCCCATCCCTACCCGACCCCTCCCTGACCCCTCCCCGTCCTTCCCGACCTTCACCTATTCCAAAACATGTGCGAACGCAGTCGCCGCCCCTAGCCGCCGTCGCCGCCGCACCGCACCACCACCGGACCTCGTCCCCGTCGCACCACCATGTCAGGTAGTCCCGGCTCTCCCTCATTTGTGATATATTGAATTATTTAGGGTTTTGAATTAGAATTTTTTTGATTGAATTAGGGTTAATTATTTTTTAGGGTTAAATGATTTAGGTATAAGTGTTTTAGGGCTAATTGTGAATTTTGTGGAATTTTTTTTAATTTTGTGGAATTAACAAGAATTTTTAGGAGGATATATATATATATATATCTATATATATATATATATATATATATATTTCGGAATATATATATATATATATAATTAGGTATAAATATATTTAGGTATATATATAATTAGGTATATATATATTTAATGAAGTTTTTTATTTTTTTGTGAAATTTTTGTGAAATTTATGGAATTTATATACTAATTGTGCAGAAAACCGCCGCGCTGTAGACCGCTGGATTGCCAGACCGAGCGAGAGCGACCCCGAAGCTCAGGCAGGACACAGCCGTGGGGGGGGGGGGGCCCAGCGGTCGTCGGGGCCTACGCCGGCCAATGAACAGGTGCGAGGAGACGTTGATGGGATTTACCCCGAGCGATACACGTGGGGGCTCATCGTATGAGTCGACGGGAGCGGGCCCAATCTCGAGCGTCAGAGGAGGACGCACAGCCGCACTCTCCAGACCCCACTGCACTTCAGCACTGTTCCAGGATTGGCAACCGACCCCATCGCGCGACGATCAGGACCCTCCAGAGATGCTCCCTGTCCCCCCACAACGACAGCGTCCACAGCGACAGGGCCCACCGACAGGGGGATCAGGCCCCTCAGGGTCCACGCCCCGTATCTCTCCGCCATCGGGGATGTACATGGTCCAGTTCCTCCCTGCCATCCCCGAGTACGACGCTAGGGGGAGGCAGATTTGGAGGCACGACCGGCCGCACGAGATTCCCTGGGAGGAGGCCTACGTCCACAGGAATTTCGACTTAGAGGATTGCCTCGGCCTGTGGTGTGTTCGTGAGAAGGACAAACAGTACAACGACGCAGGTAATTAGTTAGTTTAATTAATTATTTAGATCTTTTAATTAATTATTTAACTACGTCGAAGCTTAGTTCATAATTAGTTAGTAAATTAAATTAGTTAGGTCGTTAGTTAGTTATTAAATTAAATTAGTTAGTTAGTTAGTAAATTAAATGTGTTAGTTAGTTAGTAATTTAAATTAGTTAGTAAATTAAAGAATTTAGCTAGTTAATCTAGTTACTAAATTAAATTATTTAGTAAATTAATTTAATTTAGCTAGTTAGTTATTAAATTAAATTATTTAGCAAATTATTTAGTTAGTTAATTACTAAATTAAATTAGTTAGTTAGTAAATTATGTACGTAGTTGGTTAGTCAATTAGTTAGTTAGTACGGAATTTTTATTAGGCATGTATTCATTTTAATTATGAAATAGGCGTCCTCGTAAATAAACCCGTGGGGACGAGAAGGACCAGAGGGCCAGCGAACATGTCGACCCTGGAGAGGGAACTCGCCGGTGGGATCAGGGAGATCATGCCCGGTCCCGGTGAGGATGGACGCCCGATCGAGAGGAGAGAAACCACGACCAAGTATATCAACGCGACGGGCATGATCGTGCGGGACAGGGTCCCAATGTTGTGGCCGACTGGGGCTCTGTGCACGATGACATCAAGGCGCGAGTGTACAATGCACTGTCGGTGAGTTAAATCGTATTTTTATTATAGAAAATAAACATTTATGAATTGAGTCCTTATAACTATATAAAAATATTTTCTAATTAATTTATAATATTGCAGCAATGGTTTAGAGTCCATCCTACCTTGGACTGGTGGAGAGACGAGCAGCTGAAGAACATGTCATGTGTTTCGCGTTATTTTACTATCATTCGAGTTAGATTGAAGACGATTAAAGATGTACGAATATATCTAACAGTTGTGTTTTGTTAATATAGGTACTCCGAGTGGAAGAACGAGCTGTCGACGCACCACAGGACGTACCATGTGGAGAAGGGCTTGGGGCGAGGTGCAATCCCCCACGAGTTCCGGTACAGGGAGTATGAGTGGCTATGGCTGGTAGCCTACTTCGGGAGCGACAGGGTCTCGGTAAGAAAATTTAGCCTAGTCTATAACTTTTTAATGTTATTTAGTAATTAAATTATGTAGTTACTAAATTAAATTAATTAGTTAGTTAGTTAGTTATTAAATTAAGTTAGTTAGTTAGTTACATAGTTAGTTAGTTCGTTACTAAATTAAATTAAATTAAATTAAATTAGGTAGTTAGTAAGTTAGTTAGTTACTAAATTAAATTAGTTAGTTAGGTAGTTACTAATTAAATTAAATTAGTTAGTAACTAAATTAGTTAATAATTTTTTTTTGGTTAGTTCCTAATATTTTAAGTTAGTTACTAATTTATATTTGCGTTTATATGTTCGTTCTTATAATAAAGAAAATCTCGAAGACGAACAGCGACAACCGCAAGATGAACGAGCACCCCCACCACGGCGGCGCCCGCTCCTGGAGGCAGTGGGCAGAGATTGCAAGGAGGGACCGACCGCTGAGGCTGTTGTCGTGGATTCATGCGCAAATGTATCCGGACCGTCCCGACCAAGTGGTAAGTATTCGCCCATCTTCAATAAAAGTGTTTCATTCAATTAATTTATATATATATTTTTTATTAATTCGTTTATTATATTTTCTTGTCAATTAGGCGAAAATAGATGCGGAGACCGACGCGGTCACCTTGAGGATCGCGCGAGAGACGCTGGGGGAAGGGGCGTCCGACGAGGCGATCGCGGAGTTTGCCTCCACGATCGACACCCTTGAGCCGCGCTTGGCCTCTCAGATCATGCACGCGGCGGTAGGGACTGGCAACAACTACTTCTACCAGAGAGGCCTAGGCGCGGCGGGAGATGGGGTTCTGAAGTACACGCCGGCCAATCCCAGCACGCAGCGTGCGGCTTCAACGAGCAGAGACTTGCAGACACAGCTGCAGAGGACGCAGGCGGATTTGGCGAGGGCGGTGGAGGCGCTCCAGCAGCAGGCTTCGGTGCAGCTGGCCAGCAACGCGGCCGCGGCAGAGATGTACCGATGGATGCGGCAATCTTGGGAGGCCCAGCGAGCTGGAGAGGAGCCCCTGCCTCCGCCACAGATGCCCGATTTCGTCGTCCTCACTCCTCTCCCGCATCGGAGTACGCCAGGCGATCAGGGTAGCCATAGCCACCGGAACTCGAACGATCCCGTCGACGACGCTATCCATTTAGGGGGTGATGAGTAGTTAGTAGTGTACGTAGATGGCTAGTAGGATATTACGGATGGATTGATGTGGATATTTGTTGGCTATTTGGATGTACATTTGTGGATTTTCTGCAGCCAAACCGAAGACGAAGTGGAATTGGGCCCGAACAAAATTTATAATTTTTTTTTAAATATTTAGGGGTTATAGCCGACGAAATGGACCATATTTCGTCGGCTATAACCTCCCGGCTTCCGGCAAAAATAAGCCGTTTTCGGTGCCGGCGAAGGTTATAGCCGACGATTAATTCGTCGGCTATGCCTCGACTTATAGCCGACGATAGAGTCGTCGGCTATACTTCGGGGTTTAGGGGTTAGGGGAGAGTTATAGCCGACGACTCTATCGTCGGCAATGTTCTCATAATAGCCGACGACGCTTTGTTCGTCGGCTATACTTCGTGGTTTATAAGTCGACGACTTACCCTCAGTGTCGTCGGCTATACTATAGCCGACGGGGCATTCCCGACGAGGGAATAGCCGACGATACTTCGTCGGCTATAGAATAGCCGACGATACTTCGTCGGCTATGACTATAGCCGACGATTTAATGGAAACGGCCGACGAGATGGCGTCGTCGGCTATGACCCCTTTTCTGGTAGTGTATAATATAAATTAAATGCATTTTTTAATTAAGATCGAAAAAGGTTGAGTTTTGCCCTCCCGGCTCACCTGAGGTCCGGCCAGAGCTTTCTAAGGCATGAACTGGAAGAGGGTGTACGTTTACTTGCAAGCAAAACTTAAAGGCCATTTATATCCATGAGGTCATGATCATCTTAACAAGATTCCTCGGCTTGAAGCAACTAAATCGCTTTGGCGTGAAATGTATGAATATTATTGTTTTCCAGCACTAACTTGCTTATATATTGTAGCTTCTTCAAGCACACATGATACAAGTGCATCATTCCAATACGTTAAAGCAATAACAAATTGAGTTGAATTCAGGCGCAAACTACCTACATCAATTCTTAGCCTTCTTCCATCTCATTTGCTTGTATACATTATATATTGAAGTCATCTCTGCCATAAAACTCAGAGCATATCAATCACTAAACATAAATGGCAAAGAGAGAATATTTTTGGGGCATTTACAAATTCCAGAGCATTCTTGGAGCCAGTCTTCGTCGTAATAGATCAACTTCCGCTACCTACTTGTCTAATGGCCATCACGGACGTGAGGTTTCAGCTGCAACAGTACTATCGAATATGATCGGGCGATGCGGTTATTCAACGAATAATCCATTAGGCTTATGGTTATTTAGTAGCACCAACAGCAAACCATGTACAAAACTTGAGCAATCACTGCCCGCAACATATTCTTCCAAGCAGACCATCTCTAATTGGTAACAAAATTTCGTAAATTTCCATTGACATACACTGTATTCTCATTGTCCTGATAGATTATTTAGTAGATTACGCATGAAGTGCATACTTTGAATATATACCTCAGCAGGCACATGTTATTTCCATTGCAGGGTAAGATGGATTTTGGGCTCCCTTTTGTCCATTTTGATCCCTTTTTTGACGCACAAGTACTGGAGAAAACTGCAAATGATTGAAGGTTTGTAAATACTAAATATATATGTCGATCCTTTATTTTCACTGATCACTTAACTGAATAAAAATTACTACAATGGAACGAATCGATCTCTAATGGGGAAGTATGGATGGATGCATGTAGGGGAGGCAGAGGTGGTGATGGAAGAGGTTGACAATGCAGCAAAAGTTGTAGAAAGAGTGGCAACTATGGCTGAGAAGGTGTCGGCCGATGTAGCAGATAAAATTCCAGCTGGTCATACAAGACTGAAAGAAATTGCTTTGCTGATCGAACGAGTATCCGAACTAGCTGTTCAAGATGCTCAACTAACACAAGAATTTATTCAAAAGGTCTTAGTTTTTCTTAATCATATATATGCAAACCTCTATATAAACATGTAATAACTCGTCTCTGTGATTAGCTAGGGAATTTCATCCTGTCTTTTACTATTGATTATTTAGGTGGATGCACTGAAGCAAGACCTGCGAGACTTGGAGAAACTAGTGCAGCCTGTTGTTGATAAGATTGAAAAACAATGAATTCCAAGGAAACTACTCGCCAGTTCCATCACGTTGTCTGTGCATACCACTATACTTACAACTCCATGCCATCTTTTGTACTATATATGTCGACTAACATAGATATTTAATAAGAAAGCTCACACGTACCATATCGACTTGTACAGGAAATCATTGCAAAGCTCCATTAAGCTCACTTGATGTGCATGTATACCGGCCTATCAATCATTCATGCCTATGCTCTCTTATAATTCTCTGCAGTGGAGCAAGATTAAGAGATTTAATTACCTAAAGATAACAAAAGAGTGGTAACAACGAATACTATTTCTAACAGTTAACCTACTCAAAAAAAAATAGGGTAAATTAGGAGGAGCTCAACTTTTAAGCATTCACGATGGTGACGGCCAGAAATATTAGCCCAGACGGGAAGTGACCTTTTTTTTTTTGTTCCAATTAGTGAAACAAATTTACACAGTAAAACTTCTGATACCGACAGCAAGATCATCAAAATTAAAAGCATTTGAAGCCAAAAGGAGGCCTATCCTTAATCCCTATAGATGACTACAAATGAAAGTTAATCACCCTACCACATAGATAAAGGTCTTATTCCCCCAATAATCAAGCCAAGCATGGACTTAAAGTGGAAAGACTAACCCAAATATTTTCCCAATTGAACTTCATAAACTGACCTGACATCTTGTTAAGCTACGAATTTAGCAGGCTGACATAGAACTCCAACTGACTGTAAATCCTAAGCTTTGAATAAATCAATTTCTACAAAATTAAGAAGTCATTTCTGCCTTTTCACATTGTAACCAAACACTAAAACATATGCTGAACTGTGAATTCATCAATTAAGCATAAATAACAGATCGATATAACTATTTATGCTTACGTTCGGCAATATCAATTTAAAAATAATTTAATAAGGTACTAAGATATATGCTGCGTTCAAATAGGCAAACCCTTCATAAAACTGATATTTCTGGACCTTCACAGGAATTGTTGAATGAGAACTCATTTATTATGATATAAACTAGGTTTAGCTAACACCAGTAAACAAATTGAACAACAAATTCAGTACCTTGGATTGAAATATAAATCATAGATTTAAAGTATGGTCCTCAGAGAGAATCAATCAAACTGTGAGTTGTCTGTTGGTAATTTTTCAAGTGCTAAGGCCAATTAAACTTGATACGAAACAAAGTACATGTAATAACCCGAATTTTTATTCGTGTTAATTATATAAAAATCGCATAATTATCGGAGGTTGATTTACGAGTTTTGGAATTTGGTACACTTTTATTTAGTCGTTACGTGACGTCGGAAGTGTTTCCGAAGGTTAAAATTCGAAAAACGTTTAAGTTTCAATGGGTCAAAAGTTGACTTTTTGATCCGTTATGAGTCTCCAAAAGTTTCCTTCACGAAAGTTGTAGAGCGCGATGATACGAGTTCGTGGACACGTGGCACGCGTGAAACAGACGTCGTATGAGGAAGTTACGACCTGTCGAAGTTATTTCCTATTTCTGAAATTAACTATAAAACGTCGTTTTTTTTGGGAAAAAGTCAGATTTTTCCCATTTCGTCCGTTTACCAGTACTGTAGCTTTTTACTGTTCAAAAGTTACTGTAGCAATTCTCTCTCCCCAATCGGATCGCCTCTCGTCCGATATCTGCCGTCCGGCCGCCACGGTGCAAGCGCCACCCACCGGTCGACATGGTTTTCTCTCCTCTTCCTTTCGAGCTTAGGCGCAGCCCAGGCGGATCACCGTACGCGACGCGGCGAGGCTGGGAAGATCTGCCACCGTGCGCGATGGCGCTGCAGGCGACGCCCCACCTCGAGCCACCCCTCGTTCGACTCGTCTCCACCAGGCGCTCCTCTTTGTGCTGGTGGTTTCCGCCGATTCAAGCCCGATCGATTGGATTGAAAACCGATCTCCACCGACCTGTTTCCACTGTTCGACCCAATTCAAACCCGACCCAACCCGGAGTTGACCCGACCCGGCCCATGTTGACCGTCAGTTGACCGTTGACTTTTGACTAAAAGTTTACCCGACCGAAAACTGTAGCGTTTCGATCCGACTCGACCCCGAACGAATATTTGCTATTTCTGGTGAATTAAGTTAAGTAAACCTCACTGTATTCGTATTAAATGCGAGTTAAATACAAGATTAATTATAGTATATGTATCGTTATATGCAAAATGATTTTGTGGAAATGATATTTGTTTTAAATTGAATGAACTTGATCGACTACGGTTCATTAGTAAGTAAAATAAATTTAATATAAAAATGAATTTTAAAGTATTTTGATCAATGAACTATAGTTGGTATTAGTGGGCACTTCCTGAGAGAATGTTGTTTCTGCCTAAACCCGGGGGCCTGGTAGACACAGATGAATCCAACTCGATCTCCTGCAAACCTGCTTACTAAGGGGAATACCGGGCGGGCCGGCCTTCTCCTCTTCGATGCCTAAGTTAGTATAGTTGGAATATATATAACTTGAGCACGTATGTAAGCGGTGAGTGAGATAAGTTACCTCTTAATGAGGGTAGTTGGGGCCCTTATATAGGTGGTTGGGGGTGAGGGCTGGCCTCACCCTTCGATGTGAGACTGGTTCCCTCCGAAGGGCAGTTATGGTGACCTCTTTGGCAGGCAAGCGCCCCCGGTCCCAGGGTCCCCGGCAGCCGGATAGACCGCTGGACCCCGAGGCCGGGTGCTGGTGGTTCGGTCCCGGGCCTCGGGCCGAGCCCTGGTGCACTTGCTGCGGGTCTGTGGGCCTGCTGTAGCCTCTCTGCGGCTACTGTCAACAAGTCCCCCAAGTTCCCGGTCAAGTGCAATCTTGAATGGGGACTTAAAGTCTGTCTTGCTCTTGTCCCGCAGACCCGCGGGGTTACCGACCCAACGGTGCCCAGTCCCCCAAGTCCGGATTGAAGATTGGGCGTGACCGGGCGTTGGGCTGTGCTTGGTATGAGGCGGAGTTCACGGGACCTCGACCGGGCGTTCTGCCATATCGAGACGAGTCCCGGATGAACTTGCAGGCTGGACCTCGACCGGGCGTCCTGCCATATCGGTGCGAGGCGGAGTTTACGGGACCTCGACCGGGCGTTCTGCCATATCGAGACGAGTCCCGGATGAACTTGCAGGCTGGACCTCGACCGGGCGTCCTGCCATATCGGTGCGAGGCGGAGCTTACGGGACCTCGACCGGGCGTTCTGCCATATCGAGACGAGTCCCGGATGAACTTGCAGGCTGGACCTCGACCGGGCGTCCTGCCATATCGGTGCGAGGCGGAGTTCACGGGACCTCGACCGAGCGTTCTGCCATAACGAGACGAGTCCCGGATGAACTTGCAGGCTGGACCTCGACCGGGCGTCCTGCCAAATCGGTGCGAGGAGGAGTTCACGGGACCTCGACCGGGCGTTCTGCCATATCGAGACGAGTCCCGGATGAACTTGCAGGCTGGACCTCGACCGGGCGTCCTGCCATATAGGTGCGAGGCGGAGTTCACGGGACCTCGACCGGGCGTCCTGCCATATCGGTGCGAGGCGGAGCTTACGGGACCTCGACCGGGCGTTCTGCCATATCGAGACGAGTCCCCCAGAGTGCGCTAGCCTACGGGATGGCCTGTTGGTGCGTGGACTAAGCCAACAGGTACCCCGGAGAGTGTTACGGCCGTATTGAGGTATCGGTCAACACTTGCTAGTTCTTCTCAGCTTTTGTTGGATAAGCGTTGAGGTAAATGTGCAGGTTTGTTAGCCTGCGGGGAGACTTGTTCTGTGTTAGAGAAACAATCTGCCCGGTAGAGTGGCGTTGAGATAACGAGTCTCGCCATGTATCCCCAAATGTATCACAGTTCAGTGTGATGCAGGGTTTTTATCCTGCTGGACAAGAGTACATGGGTTAGATGTAAGCTCGCCCGGGTTTATAAAGCCCATGCGTTTTAGAAGCCTCGAGTTGTTGCTGGCTCGTTCCTGCCCGTAGGCGAAGGAAAGTGACAACCGGTAGAATGCTTTGGAGTCGGTTGAATGTCACCTGTTCGGTGGAGTGCCATGGTTCCGGGCGGAGCTCGACCGGGCGTTCTGCCATATCGAGACGAGTCCCCCAGTGACATGCAGCGAAGAAGCCATGCAGCCGGTTGAAAGATCATAACCGCGAACTGCCATGGTGCCGGGCGGATGGCTCATACCCGGAACGATGCTCTCGAAGCGGTTGAAAAATCATAACCGGTGGGAGGTCTTCAAGCCGGTTGGAAGATCATAACCGGTGAGATGCAGCTGGGTGGACGTCGACCGGGCGTCCTGCCATATGGAGACGAGTCCCCCAGGGACATGCAGCGAAGAAGCCATGCAGCCGGTTGAAAGATCAAAACCGCGAACTGCCATGGTGCCGGGCGGATGGCTCGTACCCCGCACGATGCTCTGGAAGCGGTTAAAAAACCATAGCCGGTGAGAGGCTGCGGAGCCAGTTGGTTCGAGGTTGGCTTTCTGGGAATGGACGCTTCGTTGTGCGCTCCTATCTCCCCCAATTGTCGCTTGCAAGTGGGACAGGTGGCGGACATGCAATAAAGGAGAGAGCCCATCAGTCCCATCAGTTACGATAGTATGGGATCCCTTATTGATTGTTGGGACACGTGTTGGCAGGGGGCGGTCTGAGATGGAGGGGATCCACGGTTGGGGTTGCCTCACTTTTCTTGTTGCCCTATTTATCATCCCCTCTGATTTCCTCCCGCCGCACCTTGCTACTTTTTGCCTGTTGTTTGTCTGTATTTCAGAGGTGAATTCTTTTGTTTAGGCTTTATGGCGTCTGGGAGATCTGCGTATTCTGTCGGTGCGAACCGCGGGCTTATGCGGCATGAGCTGCTGGATGGTGATAGGGTGATTTTCTGTGATGAGCCAATCAGAAGCATGAATGATAGAGAGATCAGGGAGTTTCGGGCGAAGTGGGATATCGACAACTCCATTAAGCTTCGAGGCCTGCATCCCGGGAAACTAGCCTGTAATCCGGAACCGGGTTGGGTTGCCGTTTTCGACGATCAGTTTCGACACGGACTATCGCTGCCGCTGCCACCATTTGTCCAGTACATGCTGAGCGCAATAAAGCTTTCCCCGGCCCAGCTTCCGAGCAACCAGTGGAGGCAGCTGCTTGGCCTCAGGTGTCTGTTCAGTTTGAGCTATATGGACTGGCCCACGGTTAATGAATTTCGGGCGCTGTAAAAGATTTCCTACTGCAGAAAGGCCCAGTGCAGCGGTTGTGTGAATTTTACCACGCGGGACTTCGGTCCTGCCATCACTCATCTGCCGTCAACGGTCTCAGATGTCTGGAGGAGGTCGGTGGTGCTGGCCGGTGGCAGGTGGCAGCGTACTTGGAGGGGCCATCAGGTGCCCGGGGTTTATCAGTCGATCGATCGGGAACAGACGTACTGGTTGGGCGATTTGGAGAAGCAACGGATATACCGGCTGTTTACTTGCTGGGATCCCCTGAGTCAGAGCTCCTATAATTTCATCCGGTGGAATGTGCTGGAGATATGCGAGATGGGGAGGAAACCTGGTAAGGTATCTTGCATTGTTTTGTCTTTGCATGGTTGCTTGTATTCTGACTGCTCGGTTGGTCGGTTTGTAGCTAACGCCCCCCGGCTCGCCATTCGGAGCGAGGAGACTGTCGAACCGGACGAAGAGCTTGTGGCCCCGAGGTTGATGGAGATGGGGGAGAGGGCCGCGAAAACCGATATTGATCCGGTTAGCCAGAAGCGCAGGGAGCATGACAAGCCTGTGCCGCTCGTGTTTCCGGACTCTCACTATGGCAGGCGGCCTGGTGGTGAGAATAACTCCCCACTCCTTATCTGGGAAGTGCGCTCGGTGGCCCTGCCAGGTGTAGAACCTGTGGCGCGACCGATGGTGGTACGGACCTCGCGGGAGAGGGAAACGGTAGAGACGACCGGGTATCGCCGAAGCGGCCACGGCGAAGCTCCGGCGAAGAGGGCGAGGACGTTTGATGCCGGGGCGTCAAGCTCGGCTGGATCGATCGAGCGGGCAGTGGCTCCGGCCGGGGGAGTGGGCGGCCGAAGGAGTCGAGGACCGGAGGCCGATCGTAGTTCCGGGCATGGTTTTGGTAGGTTCGTAACATCTGCCATCGAAACCTTGGGACTTGATCGTGAGGGCCCTGGGACGGAGCAACCGGGCGAGAGTAGGACGAAGCCCATGGAACTGGTTCTTCGGGTAAGTGTTTCCTGTGCTTCCTTTTCCCTGGAGTGATATGAGCCAATGTTCCTTTGTTTACGTTTGGCAGCTAGCTTATAGCCTTTATGCCGCGGAGCCCAGAGGGGAGTCTGCTGCAGTTTTGGAGAGGCGGGTGGAGGAGCTGAGCGTGCGGGTGGACGTGGCGGAAGCCAAGCTTGCGGAGGAAAGAGAAGAGGTCGGTCGGTTGAGCACCGAGCTTGTGCGGGAGAAAGAAGAAACCGCTCGGTTGCATCATGAACTCTCGCGGGAGAGGGAGGAGGCCGATCGACAGGCTGCTGCCCAGGGAGGGAGGGTTGCGGAGCTGGAGGAGAGGGTTTTGGAGCTGCAGACCCAGGTTACAGTAGTCGCTCAGGGAAGGGAGAAGCTCACGGAGTCCCAGCTTGCTGAGGTGGCCGACAAGGCTGTCGACGACTTTCGGGAGTCGGTGGAGCTTGAGGAGATGCTGGAGGAGGCCCGGTCTAAGGGCATAAGCGATGCCTATCTGGAGTGGAGGGAGAAAGGATGGCTTGATGCTGAGCGGATGGAGGCTGACATATCCCTGATTGAGATGGTGGAGCAAGAGCAAACTTTAAAAGGTGGTGGGCCCAGGATTGGGGGCTCCGGAGGCGCTAACTAACTGCTTCCTTTTGGCTTGCCTATATGTGTGCCTTGTAACCAGCTTTACTGATGATGAACAAACTGCGTATTGCAATATTGATGCCAATTATACTATTTGTCCCTTTATGAGCGATATTACTTAGGATAGAACCGCAGGTGCTGAATATTCCAGGGGCGGGTGGAATAGATGCCATCGGTATCTATAATGTGGAATGTTGCTAGGCCCACAGCTGCGGTGATTTGGTAGGGTCCTGCCCACGTTGGTTCCAAGGCCAACGTTTTTTTCTGGATTTTCTTCATGACCCAGTCCCCCACTTGTAGCTTCCTTTCCCGGACCCTTCTGTCATAGTACAGGGCGACCCGCTGCTTGTAGGCTTGGTTTCGCATATGCGCTTGGTCGCGCCGCTCTTCTATAAGGTCCAGGTTGAGCCGTACGCCCTCGGCGTTTGTTTCGGCGTCGTAATTCTCGACCCTGCCGCTGGGTATGCTGGTCTCCACAGGAAGCACCGCTTCGCTCCCAAATGCCATGCAGAACGGGGTCTCTCCTGTTGCCTCTGCTGCTGTCGTCCGGATGACCCATAGTACCGCGGGGAGTTCCTCGGTCCAGCATCCCTTCTTGGCATCCAGCTTCTTTTTTAGAAGGGTTTTGATAATCTTGTTGATTGCTTCTACCTGGCCGTTGGTCTGCGGGTGTGCCACTGAGGCAAACAACATCCGGCCCCCCATGGAAGCTGTGTACTGGATAAGATCGGCATTATTGAATTGTGTTCCATTATCCGTGACAATAGTCTGCGGTATCCCGAACCGGCAGTAGATGTTCTTCCATAGAAATTTTCTCACTCGCTCCTCGGTGATCTTTATTAGAGGTTCTGCCTCGACCCACTTAGTCTGATAGTCCACTGCTACGATGGCGTATTTGTATTGTCCCACAGCTATCAGGAAAGGGCCAATGATGTCTAATCCCCACTGCGCGAACGGCCATGGTGCTAACAGGATTGACAATGCGATTGCCGGAGCATGAGGTGCAGAGACGTACATGTGGCATTTGTGACAGCCGCCTGTAATTTTTCTTGATGTTGCTGCCATATCTGGCCAGAAGTACCCCGATCGGAGCGACTTGTGAGATAATGACCTTGCGCCAGAGTGATTACCGCACACTCCTTCGTGGATCTCTTGCATGATAGCCTCTCCTGCCTCCTTTGTCACACACCTCAGCTGGGGGAAGCTGTGCCCTCTTCGGTATAACTGGCCATTGAGGAGACCGTACCGGGCGCACCGGAGGTGTAGCCTCCTGGGGGCTAGTTTTGTCAGTCAGATACTTAACTATTGGATCCATCCAGCTTAGTGGCGCTTCTTCTACTGCAAATATCTCGGAGATGGTCTTGCTTATACTCGGCTTCTGGAGAGTTTCAATTTTAGCTCTCCGATACTCTGGAGGGTAGTTTCCGGTTGCCAACCTTGCGAGGGCGTCCGCATGCCTATTTACCTCTCGGGGAATGTGCTGGATCGTGGCGCCCTGGAACGGCTCAATCAGGGTTTTGGCCAGAGCCTGGTAGAAGGATAGCTGGGGTTCCTTGACCTTAAACAACCCGTTCATCTGGTTCACCACTAAGCTGGAGTCGTTGTATATGTCCATGGACGGGATTCCCAGCTCCTTGGCCAGTTGCAAACCGGCTATGAGGGCCTCATACTCAGCAGCGTTATTTGAGGTGTTGAATAGGAACCGTAAGGCATACTCGTACGATTGGCCATCGGGCGAGGTTATCATGACACCGGCTCCGCTCCGCTTGCTCGTTATGGAGCCGTCGACGTAAAGCTTCCAGCCGTTGGGGAGGCCTGGTTTGATCTTTACGGTCCGTACTGCGTCGGTGTCCTCGTACTGGGTGGGGTGCGCTTCTGCCACCATCGGGGTGAGCTCACATATGAAGTCTGCGGCTGCCTGTCCCTTGATGGCCGTTCGCGGGGCATAAGTGATGTCGAACTCTCCCAGTTCAACTGCCCACCGCACGAGCCTACCGCTGGCGTCTGGTTTTTGCAGGATCTGCCGCAGAGGGTGATTGGTATACAAGGTGATGGAATGAGCCTGGAAATAGTGTCGGAGCTTCCGGGCACTAACAATCAGGGCCAGAGCCAATCTCTCTATGTCGGGGTACCGGCCCTCGGCTCCAGTAAGTCCCTTTCCCGCATAATATACCGGAAGCTCGAGCGTGCCCTCCTTCCTGACGAGAGCCGCGGAGACGGCCGTTTCGGATGTGGCTATATAAAGGTATAACATCTCGCCCGGCACTGGTTTGGATAGGAGAGGCACCGCAGACAGATATGTCTTGATAGATTGGAATGCCGCTTCATGCTCCGCCGCCCAGTGGATTTTCCTGGTCTGCTGTGCTTTGAGCAGTTTGAAGAACGGGGCGCACTTATCGGTTAGGCGGGAGATGAATCTGGCAAGGGCGGCTAACCGGCCGGTCAGCATCTGGACCTGGTTTCTCTCCCCTGGCGTTTCCATATCTAGAATTGCCTGGACCTTCAGCGGGTTGGCTTCTATCCCTCGCTGACTGATGATGTGGCCTAGGAACATGCCCTCTGAAATCCCAAAAATACACTTCTTCGGGTTCAAGCGCATTCCGAATTTGAGCATATTGCCGATGACTACGGCCAAATCCCGGACGTGGGCCCCTGCAGTCAAACTCTTGACCAGCATGTCATCTACGTAAACCTCTACGGTTTTACCCATTTCTTGCTCCAGCATTCGGTTCACCGTCCGCTGGTAGGTGGCCACGGCATTCTTTAGACCGTACGGCATCCTCTTATAACAGTAGGTACCTCGGTCGGTTGTGAATGATGTGTGCTCCTCATCATCCGGGTGCATCCTAATCTGATTGTACCCGGCGTAGGCGTCCATGAAGCTGAGCAGCTTGAAGCTGGACGTGGAATCTATAAGCTGATCAATCCAGGGGAGCGGGAAGCTGTCCTTTGGGCACGCCCGGTTTAGGTTGGTGAAATCCACGCACATACGCCACTGGCCGGTTCCCTTCTTCGGCACCATGACCACGTTAGCGAGCCAGCGAGGGTACTGGACTTCCCGGATGAAACCTATACCCTTTAATTTTTGTATCTCCTCTCTGATTGCCTCATACTTTGCCGGACTGAAGGACCTCCTCTTCTGCCTCACCGGGAGAACGTTGGGCAATGAATTTAGCTTATGGACGGCTATCTCCGGGGATATGCCTGGCATGTCCTCGTAGGACCATGCGAAGACCGAACTGTTATCCCGGAGGAAGGCTATGAGCTCTTGCCTGACAACCGGATCGAGCTGCGTCCCTATCACCACATTTCGCTCCGGGTGGTCTACCGAAATGCAGATCGCTTCGGTTTCTTCCACGGCCGAAGGTGGCTCTAGCTTTTTCTTGACTGAATCCGAGTCATCACGGGGGTCAATACTTATATCCGGCACCGGTGCTAACTGAGTGGCCGTGAAGACCTCGGCCCGCTTCCTCCAGTGGGTTAGGGCCTTCGCATAATATTTACGGGCGAGCCTCTGGTCCCCGCGCAGGGTAATGATACCGGCCGGTGAAGGCATCTTTAACATCAGCATATGGCCGGCTATAAATGTCTTCAGTTTCCATAACCCTGGCCTACTGATTATGCCATTGTACGATGACAGGCAGTCCACAACGATGAATTCCAGGTGCTCCTTTTTTGTCTTGTTTTCCTCGCTGAAGATCAGTGGTAGGTAATCTGATCCTAAAGGCTGGACTACCTCACCGGAGAAGCTTATAAGTGGTTCGTTATCCTGGGATAACTTATTCCTTCCTCTCTGCTGCCCTTTGTATGCGTCTCGGAACATCACGTTGACAGAGGCTTCGGTATCGATCAACATACGGCTGGTTATCCAGTGGTCTATTTGGACCGTGATGAGGAAAGGGTCGTTGTGCGGTTGGACCAGATCCTCCGGCTCTTCCTCCTCGTAGAAAGTGACCGACTTCCATCCGGTTTTGGCGGCTTGGCCGCTTCCTCCACCAAAGGCATACACCTCTTTCCCCCGGATCGACCTTAAGCACCGCTTCTTCGAGCTCCGGGTGAGCTGATCTATATGGCCCCCGCCATGTATCATGTTTATGCTTCCGTGCACCTCGATCCCTCTGGGAGGTCGGGTGCTTATGGTGTCTACTTGCCGAGCTCCTGGTCGGTTCTCTCTTGATTCTCCCGGGCGGGCTCGACCGCCTACAACCGCACTCTGGGGTCTTGGATCGCCGGTCCTACGGGTTGGATCTTCGGGCTTTTCTGCTGGCATAATGGCTAGGGCCCGCGGTGGTCGTTCTACTGGCGCAGCCGCCGCTGGCTGTGTCGGTCGCACAAGTGGTGGTCTCCTCCCCGGCCGGGAACTGCTGTCACTGCTTCATCGGGGTTGCCACTCTTCCCGTACCTCTGCTTTCCTGGTGGTTATAGGCGCACGGCTGCGATCTAGCTGCCCGGTCTTGCTCTCACGGGGAGGTGGCGACAGTAGGTCATCTGGTCTTCGCTTGGGTGCCTTACCCCCATATGTCTCGTGGTCCGCCTGAGCATGCCTGACGGCCACGGTCATCAGCTGATCATACCCCAGCGGCTCGTGCACTCGCAAGTTGTACGAAAGTTCTCCGGGTCTTAACCCCTGTTTGAAGGCCATCCCCATGATCTTCTTGTCCAGGTTTCTGACCCCGGCCGTGGCAATTTGCCACCGGTTAACGAAAGCGCGTAGCGGTTCGTGGTCAGCCTGCATGCAATCGAAAAGGATCGTTGATGTTTGAGCTGTACTGGCTCTGAGGATAAACCGGCCGACAAACTTATTAGCCAACTATTCGAAAGTTTCAACCGAGTCCACCGGCAGCTCGTAGAACCAGCTCAACGCCTCCCCCGAGAGCGTCTCTTGGACACGTTGCAGCACGTGGCATCAGAATAGCCCCTTGTGCCCGTCTGCGACTTGAAACTGTCCAGGTGCTGATATGGGCAGCTCGTTCCTGAATACGCCAGTTTCAGGAGCCTTAGGCTACCAGACCTTCCTGACTCCCTAATCCGGCGCGGAAAAGGTCCGATACGCTCATTGAATCGCGCACTGTCCCGCGGTCGCCCTGCTTTCTTCTTACTGGCGTCTAAACGGTTCTTCATATCCGACACTGAGGCGGAGAGCGTTTCGAGCGTCCTTGCGGTGGAACTGTCCTGCTCGCTTGACGCCTGGCTCGTGCCGTACGGTAGCTCGACCGGACCGGAGTTTTTCAAAGCTTCCGAAAAGAGAGGCGTGGGTACATACACGGTCCTTCTTCTTCCCGTGGGCTGTCCCACTTCGAGGTGCGGGAATTCCCTAACCTTGCTTGCGGGTCGTGACGCCTCCCGAGGAGTGCTCGGCTGGCCTCCTTTTCCCAGGACCGCTAATAAGGCGGCGTTTACTGCTTCCAACTCCTGGCACCGGGCATCTGCCCTTAGCCGGTCTCGGCCGCCCTCTGCTCGCAACCGCTCAACTTCTGCCTTCATCTTCTTTATTTCCTCTCCCGCACCATACCAGTCGGGGTTCTCTGAATCTTGGCGATCGTGACTTCTGTCTTGGTCTGGAGAAGGGGCGAACCTCACACCGAACCTCAGCCCTTATGCTACGGGCCCGGTCGGGGATCTGAATTCGCTCTGATCTTCCGTCTCGGTCGGGAGAAAGGGCGAACCTCGCACCGACCTCAGCCCCTGTGTTTTGGACCCGGTCGGGGATCTGAATTCGCTCTTTCAACCGTCCGGTGCCAGTTTTTATCTTCCTTCCTTCCATGGCTTCTAGACCGCGTATTTAACTATCTTTCAAAGGATCGATCGGGCTCTACTCCCCGGTAATGCTGACTTTCCTCGTGGATCAAAAATTCGTTCCCACAGACGGCGCCAATTGTTTCTGCCTAAACCCGGGGGCCTGGTAGACACAGATGAATCCAACTCGATCTCCTGCAAACCTGCTTACTAAGGGGAATACCGGGCGGGCCGGCCTTCTCCTCTCCAATGCCTAAGTTAGTATAGTTGGAATATATATAACTTGAGCACGTATGTAAGCGGTGAGTGAGATAAGTTACTTCTTAATGAAGGTAGTTGGGGCCCTTATATAGGTGGTTGGGGGTGAGGGCTGGCCTCACCCTTTGATGTGGGACTGGTTCCCTCCGAAGGGCAGTTCTGGTGACCTCTTTGGCAGGCAAGCGCCCCCGGTCCCAGGGTCCCCGGCAGCCGGATAAACCGCTGGACCCCGAGGCCGGGTGCTGGTGGTTCAGTCCCGGGCCTCGGGCCGGGCCCTAGTGCACTTGCTGCGGGTCTGTGGGCCTGCTGTAGCCTCTCTGCGGCTACTGTCAACAAATGCCTACGTATATATATATATATTTACGTGAAATATATACTGTGATGTGTGTTTACTGTTGTCTTCGGACGGCCACAGTTGTGGCGTACTTTTGTCTTCAGACGGTCACTATGTGACGAGGCAATATATCGGGAACCAAACCTTTGGCCGGGTGTTGGTTACGATCAGTTAGAGCTCTAGTCTGTCTGCCGTTGCACGTCATGAGGGGTAACCAAGTTGGGGTTATCTGGGTCTCATGCTTGCATTGTATGAAAGAGTAATTCAATGAATTACTTCTTTGTTGGTTGATTGTGCAGAACGTGTTTATAGTTCTCGAGTTGTGGTTGTTTTGGAAATGTGAACTTCATTTGTGGTTTAATTACATTATCATGTTCTTATTTGTTTTACTCACACGAGCTTGCAAAGCTTACCGGGTTCGTTGTTTACAACCCGGTGCACCAATTAATGGTGTAGGGGTTAGACCTGCAGGAGTTGACCAGCAGCCAGGAGGCGGCGTCTGAGTCGCGTGGCTAGTAGGTGTGATCCGTGGTCTAGTTTGTCATTATTTTGGGTTAGAGAGATAGCGTGAGACTCTATTTGGATCTATGTATTTAATGATGTAGTATTTTGAGTGTGAGCCACGCATTTGAACTCTGATATTATACTTAGTTATTTGTATAATAACTTTTAAGTATTTGAGTTTATTTTTGTAAATTTTCACATTGTCGAATTTTATATTTTTTTTTTACTATCCGAAATTCATAGATGTGACAGTTCACGAGGAACGTCCAATAACTTATGGAAATTCAGAAAGTAAGGAAGTCAGTAACAACTCTTCCAAAATCATCATACAGTCACTACTCAGTACTCACTACAGTCCCAGATTAGAGTTATATATATATAAATAGTTCACTGAAAAATATCAAAACCAGTGTACATGTAATACGTCGATTAGACCCATATATGCAGGCAAAGTAACAGATTATACGTACCCAGATGCATCAACATCGAACTGCCAAGCCGTTACATGACATTCCAGCCTTCAACAAAAAAGGAGACGCATAGGATGAGCACCCCTTATCAGTGACTCTGCATGAGGCGATTGGTGTGAATATAAATACACGCCCCTGTCTCCTAGTAGCAGGCTCTTCGGACTTCAGGAATGCAGCATCAAGGAAATTCATATCCTCCTCCAGTAACTCTAAATTTGGTCTCATCAGCAGAAACTCCACTTTACTCTCATTAAAACCGAACATGAATCCCATCTGGATAATCTTGCTCAAAGAATCTGTTGCTGCTGCAGCTGTTCCCTTTGCCAACAGCCCTTGTGCTAATTCGTCCGAAAAAGAAGTAACAAACTCTAGATCAGCTTTTCCATCTTCATACCCTGATTTATCAACAAGCAAGCCCGCTGCACATTCTTCTCCCAAAGTACGAGTTTATTCTTTTCTACTTCAATTGTTGTACTCACGGATGGCATGAGTCTAGCAGACATGAACTTTTTGGTCACTCTTATAAAGTGACAGTTTAAGTAATGAATTTGCAGCCTTGTGTCTCTTATTCAAGGACATTTATCTGAGGACGAGCAAAAAAAACCCAGAACAATTCGGATTAGTCCCTTCTTAACAGGGGCGGACCCAGCCCAAAGATTTTTTGGGAGGAAGAAAAAAAAAATTAGAACAGAAGTACAGATTGTATCCTCCCTCCCTCCATCCTCTCTTTTTCTTTCTTTTCTTCTCAGTTCTCACTTCTCTTTCTTTTCTTCTCACTTCTCTTTCTTTTTTTTCTTCTCAGTTCTCATTTCTCTTTCTTTTCTTCTCACTTCTGCCATTTTGCGTCTTGCCGTCTTCTCACTCCAGCTGCCGCCCCTGGCCCCTCTGCCGGCTGCCGCCCCTTCCTTTCAATCAAACTTCAATTAAACTTTCAAGAAAGAGTTGAGGGATTGTGAAAACAATATTTCAAATGAGCACTATTATCGTGTCAATCTACTTTTTACTGTGATAGACTTTCAGTTGGGAGAGTTTGAAAGCAGATTTATAGAAAATTCCTTGGAGATTCTTCTTCTTAGTGCTTCATTTTATCCATGTTATAATTTTCGAGTATTCAAACCTGAAGATGTGTGTAAACTTGCTTTGAAGTTTTATCCTTTAGACTTTTCATCATATGATATGCTTGCTCTAGATTTGAAGTGTGAGTTTTTTATAGCAGATGTTTAGAAGGATCCAAGATTTGCAAAGACAACTTCTGTATCTGATTTGTGTCGACGGTTGGTTGAATTCGGTAAGTCATCACTTTACCCTATGATTTATCGATTGATTCGTCTTATTTTGACTCTTCCAGTTTCTACAGCAACAACAGAGAGGGCATTCTCATCTATGGACATCATCAAAAGTCAACTTAGAAATAAGATGAATGATGATTTTCTTGATGATTTAATGGTTCTTTATATTGAAATGACATATGTGGATGATATTGATAATAATGATGTAATTGCTGAGTTCGAAATAACCGGACCTCGTAGGGTAAAGTTTAGCTAGTTATGTTATTTCTATAATTTATAGGGTTTTGGTTTTATGTTCCCTCTGTATTATGTTTTGAATGGTAATATTAAAGGCGTGAGGATGAGCCTCACATTGGGTTCCAAACCAAAAAAAATTAAAAAATCAATTTTTTTGTTCTTAAATTTTAGCCCTAGGTATATTTGAATCCTAGTTCCGCCCCTGCTTCTGAATTAATTTAGCTCTAGGATCGACTTTTTCCCAACCCTTCAAGGATTCAATATGAGTCACATTGCACTCAACTGATTTGGAGAGCTTTTTAACTCCAAGCGAGTCATAAATCTCTTGAAGTGTTATGGGAGGAATTGGCAAGCAGTCTTCCCTGGGAAACCACACAAGCAGTCTTCTGAATTGGGGACAACTGTTTTCAGCTGCATGTCATCAGCAATGAATACTTCCTCTATGCTTATCAGATAGATTACCTTAGACATGTACATTACAGCTGGTAATGTGGTCATCCGCCGGTTTAGAGTAACTTTCAATTCTTGATTCCAGTTGTCTACTACGTACATGTTCCCAGAATGAGCCACACTCTAGAGGAGTAACTTGATAGTTAACCCTCCTTGTCCAGCTGCTCCATAGCTCCAAGTAATCATTGGTTGTAGGGTTTTCAGCAACTCCATGTTGGAATCCATGTTAGAATTCACAATACTTCTACTTTCGCTATGGCGAGTGTGATCAGATACCAGTTCGTTGTGGCGAGTGGCGACTTTTTACTCGTGGCGACTGAAGTATTTCACATTGTTCACTGTGGCGAATGGTGTTTGAAGAAGAGTAGATGAACTAAACTTATGCAGTCTTTTCTTTGATCTAATATTCTTAGAGATTACAAAGCATACACTTCCCTTTTATAGGGAGCAAAGTAACCTACAAAATATCTTAAGCTAGAGATCAACTTGACAAATTATAGTAATTAGATACTACAAATATCTAGCTGAAAAATCTCAGTGGAATGAACAGTGAAGCAGCTGTTGGAAAGCATATCAGCTTTTCCAGACAGATTCTTAGTCCTCCCACGAAAGCATTAACTTCAACACTCCAAAGGCCGAAGAGAAACGAGGAAGGAACTCTTTCTTGTAAAATTAGTCAAGAGAAAACAAACAGGATCCAAACACATTCTTCTTATCATGAAGTACACAATCATGAGAATTAATCCACTTGCCAGTACCCTTTAATTGGGCTAGGTATCCACACCTGAGACTTGGGATTATCTAGAACTTCTGGACTCCATTGGAACTTGTTGAGGAAGCTATAAATCCTTATTGAACTTGTTTCAGTCAGTGAAAAAAGAATCCCAGAAAGAAGACAATAGACAACCAAAGAATCCACGTTCACACCAATATCACTTAACTGATTCTTGTATACAGAAATGTTGGTTCTATAAAACTTTTCGTCAATGGTTGGTGCATCTAACAGCTTCAGAATACCTTCCCAAGCAGGATCAAAGAGAACACATTTTTCTGGCAATTTGTAACCATTCTGGGTCTTCAAACACCTGCTTTTTGCAATGTTATTCAGAAAGTCACCCAGTGAAGGTTCAATAGGAGACCTTATCATCAGACACTTGATGCATTCTTGAAATGACAATACAGCATCAGCAGAAACTAAGTCATCCTCAATAGGACTGGAAAGACCTTTAGCTACAATCACCGTCCCTTCATCCAAATTCATGATGACACCCAATTTCTACAATTCATCTCTGTACTTATATATGCCAATACCATATTATCCATCATCTATGAGTGGTAGATCAACAAACAACGAGATTGATCCCCATTGAGAGATGAAGATAATTGATTCACAAGGAGTCTTGTAGCCATGGCGTGTTTTCAACCACTTCACACAATGCAACCACTTAGTTCAGGGTGCTGTAAAGATATAGTTTGACACAATTCTCTGACGCACCCTAACAATGACATCACATTTGCAGGAAGCCAACTAGAAGAAGACAATAGAGAACTGAATCAACCACCACTCCCACTACTTTCAATTCATTTGTGTAATCCCTAATTTCATTCCCGTAATACATTTCATCTATTGCAGGCACCCGAAGAAAACTCAGCAGAGAACCCCATTGAGGATCAGGAAGAATAGTTTCAGAATGACATCTTAAACCAAAACCTGTCTTTATCCAAGGTTTAAATGTAATCCTTTTAATCAAGTCAGCAGCTCCAGGTCCTAAACATTTGACGCATTTAAGAATCAACAAACCACAATCGCTGGTCAAGGAAGATAGATTTTTAGTCAAAGTCACATCCGCTGCAATTAACTTTTGCACTTCCACCATATCACTTACAATTCCAAGTTGCCTCAATTCCAAAAGAAAAAGCGTAGTTCACCTCCATAGAATGCTTCATCAACATTGCGAAGTCTTGTAAATTTCAAACAGGTTTCTTCCTCTATCGCAGATTGAAAGAGAATAGAACCCTTGGGAGCACTATAACCCTGACGAGTCTTAAGCCACTTCTTCTCCTTCATAACAGTCAGTCACCTCTCATCAACCATATTTCTCTACCTAGAGGAACTAATGAAAGACACCAAAGAAAATGCACACTCTTTGTTCATTCCAGGAGAAACAAAAGACTCTAGGTGATTACTAAACAGTCTCCAAACATCATTTGGTGCAAATCCTCTTAAGAATAGGTTTGGTATAATTCCCAGATGCATTCTTCTCCAATCTGGAGGATATTTATAGTAGTACAGGTTAACCTATAGCTAAGTATGAAAGGGGAATACAATAGTAGAGCTATGTATGAAACTTAGAAACTATAAGTCATACAATACAACTACATTAATGCAGAGATATTGTCTGGGAAGAGAGTCCAGATTTGCTGCTTCTAATACTGTACTTGTGTTGAATGAAGCAGCTCACTTAACACTCCCCCTCAAGTTGGGGAGTAGATGTCTCGCATACCCAACTTGTCTAGTGAGTTGTGGAATACTTTTGCAGAAACAGCTTTGGTAAGAATATCTGCAAGTTGATCTTCAGTGCGTACATGTGGCATGTTGATGATTTCTGTCTCCAATTTCTCCTTGATGAAATGTCGATCAACTTCAACATGTTTTGTTTTGTCATGTTCAACTGGATTGTGTGCTATATCAATGGCTGCTTTATTATCACAATACAAATTCATAGCATACTCGGGTTTGAATCCCAAGTCCTTCATCAGATGACGAAGCCACAACATTTCACATAATCCATAAGCCATTCCTCTATACTCGGCTTCTACACTGGATCTAGTAACCAGTTTTTGCTTCTTACTTCTCCATGTGACCAAGTTACCTCCCACAAAAGTAAAGTAACCTGAAGTAGACCTTCTATCAGTAATAGAACCGGCCCAATCTGCATTTGTATATCCAGCTATATCTGTGTGGCCATTCTTTGAAAACATGATCCCTTTACCTGGATTGGCCTTCAAGTAACACAAAATTCTGTGCACTGCATCCATGTGATCTTCACTTGGTGCGTGCATGAATTGACTTACAACGCTTACAGCATATGCAATATCAGGTCGAGTATGTGAGAGATAAATGAGCTTGCCGACTAACCTCTGATATCTTTCTTTGTTAGTAGGCACTTGGTCAGGATATTCTGCTAATTTGTGGTTTTGCTCTATTGGTGTATCTGCAGGTTTACAAGCTAGCAAACCAGTCTCCATGAGTAAGTCAACCACATACTTCCTCTGAGATAAGGAAATGCTTTCATTTGATCTAGCCACCTCAATACCCAAGAAGTATTTCAATCCTCCAAGATCTTTCATCTCAAAAGCAGATGATAAATGTTCTTGGAGTCTTTTTACTTCTTCCGAGTCATTACCTGTCACAATCATATCATCAACATAAATGATAAGTGCAGTAAATTTATATTTCCAACGCTTCAGAAACAATGTATGGTCAGAGTTGCTTTGTTTGTAACCAAATTGTTTCATAGATTGGCTGAATCTTCCAAACCACTCCCTGGGGGACTGCTTTAGTCCATAAAGAGACTGATTTAACTTGCACACCATTCCTGCCTGCAAAGGTAGGGAATAACCAGGAGGTAGATCCATGTAGACTTTTTCCTTCAGGTCTCCATGTAGGAAAGCATTTTTCACATCAAACTGCTTTATAGGCTAATCTAGGTTGGCTGCTAATGACAGCAGTACTCGAATAGTATTCATCTTTGCTACAAGTGTAAAGATCTCCTCATAGTCAATACCATATGTCTGAGTATATCCTTTAGCGACTAGCCTGGCTTTATATCTATCCAGTGTACCATCAGTCGCGTACTTCAATGTATAGATCCATTTGCACCTGACTGTTCTCTTCCCTGTTGGTTTTGGCACTAGTTCCCATGTCTGATTCTTTTGCAAGGCTTCCATTTCATCCTCCATAGCTTTTGTCCAGTTTGAATCTGATAGAGCTTCCTGCACTTTATTTGGAATGACAATAGCGGATAACTGAAGTACAAAAGACGCATATGACTTGGATAACCTATGGCAGGACATGTAATTGTTTGTGGGATATTTGACCTTGGCTTTAGGATCTAGCTCATACTAAGCTTTTGGTTGACCTCGATTTTTCTGAAATGGCAATTTAAGTACCAAATGAGATTCTGTTTCAGAGTTCGGCTCAGAATTTATGTTATCATGAAATTCAGACACAGGGTTATTAATTACTTCTGGATCATCCTCAGGGAGCATTGGTGTTGATGGGGTAGTAGGAGGGGGAAAATCATTCGTCTCTGCTAATTCTAGAGTTGGCAGCTGATCTGTTTCTGTTGTTGGTAGCTGGCCACTCATTTCAGCAACTTCAGGTTCAGTTCTTATCGCCTTAGTATTTCCATGTACTTGGTCATCCACAGGACCTGAGGGACCCAAGAAATCCCCTAAAGACTACTCTTCCTCAATATTGCTCTCCCCCTGAAGAGGAGTCTTCAGGGAAAAATATAAATCATCTTCACAAAATGTAACATCCATTGAAACATAGGAACGTTTCGTAATGGGGTTATAACACCAGTATCCTTTCTGAGTGGAAGCATAACCGATGAAGACACATCTTTCAACACAAGCATCCAACTTAGTCATCTGGGTTCGATGGATATGCACATATGCTACACAACCAAAAATCTTAGGATCAAGGGCATGGACAGGTGGTAAAGGCAAATAGCTTGTAAGAGCTTGAATTTGTGTTTTTGGTGGTGGAGAGTTTTCTTTGGATGTGGACTGAAGGGATTGTGTAGGAAGTCTGTTGATGAGGTATGCGGTAGTTAGGATTGCATCACCCCATAAATAATCAGGCATATGAGCTCCGATCAACATGGAACGAGCAGTTTCAAGAATGTGACGGATCTTTCGTTCCGCCACACCATTTTGTTGAGGGGTACGAGGACATGTGGTTTGATGAATGATGCCATGAGTAACTAGATATTGGTGAAAGAGATTGTTTACATATTCTCCACCATTATCAGTACGAAGGACTTTGATGGGATTTTGGAACTGAGTTTGAATCATGGCGTGAAAAGTCTGAAATACTGAAAAAACATCACTCTTATTTCGTAGCAAGTAGATCCAACTCATCCGGGTGCAATCATCAACAAATAAGACAAACCATTTCATTCCTATGTGCGTTGGTGGACCAGACCGCCAAACGTCAGAGTGAACAAGATCAAATGGGGCACTACTTTTAGTTGAGCTCAAAGGATAGCTCACACAGTGACTCTTGCCCAAAATGCAAATGTTGCATTTAGAATATAATGGTCTGCAATGCTGAAATAATAAAGGGAAGAGAGTTTGGAGATAGACAAATGACGGATGTCCGAACCTCTTCTGCCATAACTAGATTTGTTCTTCATCAGTTGGTGATTTCTTCTGAATCTGATGCACTTCACTGATACGGCGATTACCAGCAGAGGTCATTTCCATGTAGTACAATCCCCCCTTCTCAATACCCTATCCAATGGTTTTCCCTGTTCGGATGTCCTGAAATATACAACACTAGGGGTAAAGAATCACACAACAATAAAGTTGTTTGGTTATTTGTTTGACAGACAAGAGATTATGAGACAAGGAAGGAACAAGTAGCACTGTATCAAGGGTAATTGTGTCTGAAAGAGTGACAGACCCATCACCAGTAATGGGGTATGAATCACCATTGGCATTAGTTACGCCAGACTGGCGAACTAGAGTTAAATGGTGAATATTGCTAAAATTATTAGTCATATGATCAGTGGCACCTGAATCAATTATCCACATATCTTTCCAATTAAAGGCAACATTGTTCGAGAGTAGAGAGCAAGATGTACCCATGAAGGAAAAATTGGGGTTACCAGAGTAATCACCGTGAGCAGGTTTCTCAGAAACTATATTCGAACTATGGTCTTGTGAAGCAACTTGCAAGGAGGCTTGAGGTATGGTTTTGGGCCGATAGCTCTTCAGATTCTTATTGCCATGGGGCTGAATTGATTTTGCTTTCTCTTGTACTTCATTTGATTGTGCTTCTTTGCGACCAACAATGTGATCATCCCACCAGTCTGGAAAGCAAATTAAGTAAAAATAAGTCTCCACCATATGTTTGGTGGAATTGTAATGAGTGCATCTCACAGGCTTTGGAGGTGGTCTTTTCCACGATGATGTAGATGAAGAAGGCTGAGAGCTACGGGCATGTGGTGGTTGGTATTGAGCAATCATCGTGCTTGGTGTCAGACATCATCTTTTGGAGTCTGTTATGCTCACCACTAACTTGAGAATAAGCTTCTTCTATGGAAGGTAATGGTTTAGTGTTTAAAATTCTACTCCGAACTCCATCAAGGTGTGGATCTAGTCCAGTCAAAAAGAAGTAGACGCGGTGCTTGGTGACTCTATTAGCCATGTAGGTAATAAAATATGCATCCTTGATTCGGAGAGGATCCAATATATCGAGCTCCTGCCAAATTTTCTTCATATTGTTGTAATAGCCATGAAGAGGAGCTCCATTCTGTTTAGTGAAAACATAAGCAGTTTGAAGCTTAAAATTTCTAGTATCATCTTGGGCTACTGAAAAAGTAGGGTTGACAGCATCCCAAATTTCTTTAGCTGTCTCCAGGCTTTGGTAATTTCCCCTGACACCCTTGTGCATGGAATTGAGGAGCCATGCCTGAACAAGGGCTGTCTTCTTCAACCCAAGTTTCATAACCCTACTCATCATCTTCTTCTGATGGTGCTTTTTTCTTGCCGGTGAGATATATAGCCAAGTTTACCTCGACCTGTGATGTTCAACTTTGCGTGTTTAGACCAAGAAATAAAGTTGGTGCTATCCAACTTTTCTGGAGCAATGGGGCCATTATCGTTGGATGATGATCGCCCTTTATGATGAGAAGAAGATTCTGAGTTGGTTGCTGATGTGTGTAAGGAGTAAAATTTCGAAACTTTCAGCGAAATTTCGTCGAAAGTTTCGTTTTTTTTAGTGTGCGATATTTCGGATGCAAACTTTCCTATTTTGGGGCGAAATTTTCGAAAAAACCAGAAACTATCGGACACTGACTGACGCGCACAGAGGCCTGAAACTGAGGCTGTAGCACGTGCTACACAATGCCACAATTTGCCAAAAAAAACCTTTAATTTTGGCACAGCTGAGATTCAAACTCAACCCCTCTCAGCCGCACCTTTTATCAACAAGTGTTTGCCAATCATGCTAAACACCACTATTGTACATTTTATTCATCTTATAATTTATATAATATGTTTACAGCAATTTTAAAAAAAATAAAAATGTGTTAATTATGTCTAATCAAATATCAAATTTTTTGATTCGGTAAGATACGGCACCTCCTTTCCATACTACCAATTATGGACTTGGTTGAAATTTTATAACTACAAAGCCGAGGAATGCTAGATCATCAAATGATTATGGTTATGTGATGGAGCTTATTATCCAAGCATATTGTACCTGCAAAACAACTTCATACAAATATTACCCTCTTGTGTCATCGTTAGTATAGAGCAAGTATGGATCGTTCAATCCGGGGAAATCAAGGGGGTTCAATCACATAAAGCATTACAAAATCATATTGGGGGTTTGAAATTTGAATTCTATACTACTGAAAATTAAGAAACTAAATCCTAAATTAAATATATACATATGATCAACATCTTTCACACAATACACATCACACAAAACTCACTTAACATGTAACAATTTCGTACAAGGTAACAATATAGCAAAATCAGGAAGTACTCAAGATTAGTATTAGTTCCAATTTAATTAGAGCCTTCGTGGTTATTCTAATCATCAAAACTCCTCAATTATTTAGAACCAGCTTCGTGCATAATCCTAAACATGGTGCTAATCAGTTTAAAGACACTTTGTGTAGAAATTAAACCAAGAAACACATAAGCACAATGAGTCGAATTGGAAACATCCAACAAGTATGGCGTCACCTCACCTTGCTTCAACATGTAAATTTTCAGAATTACTCTAGCCCTTAGAATTAACACAAAAACAATCAACTTCGTGTATAATTATCCTTATGTTACATTCGGCATATGAAGTTATCACTAAAGAAAAGCCATGACCTAGGCAGCCCTTAAGTGCATCACTTTTGTGCATACGAATTCAGAAAATAAACCAACACACAATCAAGAACACATGCAATTAATACTATATCATAAACCCTGCATAAGATTGAAACACATCAAGAACATAATTTGGCATTGAAAAATCCAAGTAGCAAATTCAGAAATCCAAAATAGAATTATTACAACCAATTCGGCAAACACAAATCCTTATAATCTTCATAGACAAAGTATTACAAAAATACAGAAAATATAAAGCCATGAGAGAAGAGTGAATCACACTTTAGAAGAACCTTGAAGAGACTTCGGCAAGAGATGGATTCGATGGTGATGGAATGGTGCGATTGTATGGAAAATTGATGGTTCGGCTATGTATTTTCTGTATGGATTTGTGGTGTTAATTGGACAGAGTTTTGGCTAGTGAAAAGTGAGAGAGAAGAGATATATATTTTTGTGTAAAAATCGTCCAATATATAGAGGCAAAAGGTTGGCTGCAACTAGGGTTCACAAAACCTAGTTTTTCTCAAACTTATCCTGCTGGCAGATTTGACCTTCGAATGAAGATTACAGAATATCTTTCTCTAGAAAATAGATATTGAGGTGATTCCAGTTAGGTTGGTAACTAGACTCCCGTAGCTTTCCATCCATATAAGGCTCACTATCTAGACAAGCTTTTGATGTAGAATAACAGAAAACACTAAAATCGGACAGAAGGTTTTCTTTCTCGGCAGTACTGACCTCCGTGCATTCAAACTGGCATAACTTTTTGCTCCGGAAAGCTTTTGCTGCGATTCCAGTTGCATATGAAACTAAACATACAGAGCTTTCATCTAACTAAAATTCGCCTTCAAATTCCTTGTGAATCGGTGGGAATAAATTCGGGAAGTTGACTGACGTGCACTAAAATCTGCTGAAGTTTCTGGATTTGCATCCGATTTGAACTTGTGATTCTTTGCATCTTATTTTGCTCCGATTTCAGTGAATCTTGTCATGCTAAATCCTTTATTTGTCAACTGCATATGAGAGAAGAAAAATCTATCAAAAGCAAAGTTTATGTTTTACAGATTCCATAAAACATCTCAGAGACTTTTCGAATAGGCTTTTGATAATTTATGTCCAAATTCTTCTATTTAAGCACATTCTCACATTAAACTCAACCAAAACTCAAGACTCAATTACATGACTCTATCTTACAATAATAAGGGTTAAGTATTGGATAAATAGGGGTAAAAACATATTAAGAACGTCGTATTTTATGCTCCTATCATTATGGTCAAAGCCGAGGAATGCTAGATCCCTTCTATAACTACCAGTACCAAATTCCGCCATCAATCCCCCCTGATCCAAATGGTTGGCATGTAAGTCAATACATGCAAAACTACAAAGGAGATGTATCATTTAATGATTATTCTTCACAATACACTCAAGGCTCTATACAAAGAGATGATGAGGATAGTCAGGATACTGAAGATTTTGTACCGCATAGATCTTCTATGTGGTTCTAAATTATTCATGTAATGTCATGTCTAATGTATTATATGTGTATAAGGCGTGATGGCCTAACCTTCCTTTGGGTTCCCAGCCATAAAAGAAAAATTAGATGTTAGTATATATTTTTATTAGAATTTTCAACGATTTAGCGTTTATATATTTCACTTTATATCACTACAACTCATTATAGACCAATGTCCATATAAGATTTTCTTATGAAATATGATAGATAATAGATTAAATAAACATCTCAGAAAGTTTCATTTAGAATTTCCATGTATTTCTTAAAATTTCCGTCAATTTTATCAATTTTTTTCTGCTATCGATATTTCCTCGAAATTTCCATCGAAATTTCCATTTTTTGGACCTTCGAAATTTCCGTGATCGTCGAAATTTTAGTCCTTGGATGTGTGTGATGACTCGGTGGGTACTTCATCGAGAACCATGATTCAGTATTTACTAAGTAAAGAGAGAAGAAATCTGATCCTTGGGCGTTGCCTATCGCGCAAACTTTCGGTAACTCCTTTCAATGTGACCAGGTCAAACAGGAGGGTTAAGATTTTGATGGAGCAATGCTCACTTTTCAACCTTTTGGCTACCTTTCTCTTATTCGATCCTTCGCCTAGACATCACATTAATTGGATGAGCCTAATTGTGTGCACGAGTATGCTCGACGTTACAAGGATAAAATTTCTAATCTTTTTTTTTTTTTTTTTTTTTAACCAACTTATAGCTTTTGGTACTGGAACCGGGCCGAGCAGATCGGGCTTTGGCTCGGGTGAGTGGGTCAGCTCAACTCTGTTTATTTCTTGGTGCACTGCAAATCTGTAAATCTGCATATAATCGACAACTTGTCTTCTCAGCGTCCTGACTCGTCTTCTCTACTCCGGGTGACTCGGCGGCGCTCCCGCAGGCCGTTCAACAGATCGAGCAAACCAGGTTTGAAGAAGCCCCGACTGAACGACGACCAAGCCGGCGCTGTGAATCCAAATCTAGTTTGACGGAGGTGAGTTATGCGTTGCTGCTGGTATGGTGAGGCAATGAAATTCCAAACCAATTTGGTATGGGTATTTTCTGGTATGAACTCGTGCTTGATCTTCAAGATTTCTAGATTTCTAAATATGGGTACGGGGAAGAACAGATTGTTATTGGTATTTTTCTGGGTATGGTATGGGTGCTGAAGAAAGGAGAACAATATTTGTTCTTGGTATTTTCTGGTACGAGGTTTTGCTCAATCTTTGAGCCAACACTTGGTTATTTTCAAGAGTACTGATATGGGTAATTTTCTGGGTACTTGGAAGAAGTAGGAACAAAGTCCTTCTTCTTGGGTATGGTATTGGTATTTTCTGGGTACTTGGTAAGATGAAGAACAGAGTTCTTCTTTGGTATTTTTGGCAGCGGAATATGGGTATGGGTATCGGTCTCAAGAGCAGAATTGCTCTGATACCATCTTAAGAATAGGTTTGGTATAATTCTCAGATGCATGGGTTAACCTATAGCTAAGTATGAAAGGGGAATACTATTGCTTTGTATGAAACTTAGAAACTATAAGTCATACAATACAACTACATTAATGCAGAGATATTGTCTAGTCCAGATTTGCTGCTTCTAATATTTGTACTTGTGTTAAATGAAGCAGCTCACTTAACAAATCCCACACCAAGAAATTTCAACTCATCTTGATAAGAAATGATTCGGTCCTTATATAATTCCTGATCTAAAATGGAGATATCTCCCGTCATATCAAAAAACGATTTACCTATTTCATCTGGAAGTATGGCCTGTCTTGGAGAAATATAACCCAATATCAACATAATTTTGTCCCACAAATGGATTTCGAGCTCCAAACAACTTCATCCATTTGCTCATTGATGCAGAAACAACGGCTATAGTTCTTTGAATTCTGACATGGCCAGTCCCAGCAATTACTGGGGCCCTCCGGCAAATATTATATATGTTACTATCATCAAGGAAGCATTTCTTGTGAGCAAGATAAAGGAACTTAGCCAATTCAACTGCAAAATTTGGTTCCTTATTCAAGGCATGCTTGCAAAGCAACTGAGCATAATCATATGCTGTACAAGATTTCAACCCTGCCTGGTATGAAAGCCAAGAGCAGATAGCTGGACTCATCCTGTGAGATTTCTTTGTTCCATCGACACTACTATCTAAAAGAGCTTTTTGTGTGCTATTGGGCAAGAAATACATAGTATCAGGACATCCAAACAGCAAAATGCATTTACTCAACCATGTGTGAGTCTCTGGCTCCATAGCATATCCTATCTTGAGCGCCTCTGTTGTGGTTTTGGTTACTGAACAAAACTTCAAATTCCCTTCCTGATTGATGTACTTAAGAAGAGGTACAGTCTTAAAAAACTCAGGAAAATTTTGTCTCATCATCAGCAATGAAGCCAAGAAGGTCAACATAGACATCATCTGATACATGCAACACAAGATTAGAGGATTTTATGCACTTTGTGTACCATTGGTCATCAGCAAATGGCACTCTAGAAAGTCCAGAGCTGCACTGTATTTTTTGAGGTCCAGAGATGAATGCAAGACATTCTTCAATGAATATAAACCGATCAAAAGAGCCATTTTGCTTTTCATTTGTACCAAGATATCCCTAAATCTTGGCAAAACTCGAACTGCATGTTGAGGCTGTGAAAAGAAAAATGTAGAGCTGTTATCAGAAAACCTTTCATGAGGCACTATCTTTAGGCCTTGCAGCCTAGTTTGGATGCACTGCCTGAAGCTGTTAAACAACGGAATTACAGAAGCTTGAGCAGGTAAAAATTCATACACCTGACCCACTGAAGGAAACAGAGAGAGTTGTCTCATATAAGACTCAAAACCATTGACAAATGCTGTTGGAACACATTCAAGAATTCCCAGGTTCCATACACTGTATAATAGTTTGCATTCTCGTGAAGAGGCAAGAATGAAGTCAGCTTGAATGACAAATGGGAAGTTTGCGACCATTGCAGTTCGCAAGAAAGCAAATACACCAATACATGATGTTCTCGCCTCAGTCTTTCTCCAAATGGGAAAGCAAGGGTAACCACTATAGAAACTGATTGAGCTCCTTCAGGATCACAACCACGTACATATAGGCACTTTATCTTGGATAGAAACAGGAGAAGCTCTGGGTGCAGCTTAGACAGTTGCTATCGAACAGCAACCACCTTATCTGGCTTTAAAGGGAGGATAAACGTAGTTGTTGGCAATACCTTATCAACCCCATATACATCACATATGCTTGAAAAATGAGGCTTTTCACCAACCCATTTAGGCACTACATATCCAATACCACAATATTAGTCTGGTTCTTCAAACAATCTTACATGATATCATTGCTGAATATGTGAGGCTGGGAACTCACAAAACACACACTTTTAAATCCAATTCCTGCAAAAAACATTGGTATTATGTGTCAAACTTGATAATCAATAATTCATAATACTCTTCTTGATATTGTGTCTACCTCAAGGAAGACAAAGAGATGAGCTGAATGAAGGGAAAACTACTATTATGCATTCAACCCTGGTATGTATCAAGGAAGGATGGTAATTGTTAGAACCTCTAAACTCAAAACACTAGTAATTCACTGATAGCGAGGAGTCACTTAGCACTTCTATAACCTATTCTTTTTTTCCAAATAACAATCGGGAAAAGAACATTAGTCTCTTCTAGCGATTAAAATTGATTATACAACTCAAAATGTAGTAAAAAACTCAATGTAAAAAAAGACATAACGGCCCATACTGATGTAGCTCAAGATATACACAGATTGATCGTAAAAGGAGCACAATTACAGAAGCTTTGCATCAAGTTCCTACAGAAAGATTGTTATATGTGGTCCAAGAAGCTATAGAATTCATGAAAAAACAAATCAACTGAACCACAAGGAGCACAGGTTGAACTTCTACTATAACATAAAAATTCTAATTTATGGAACACCCTTAAATCTACCGCTTTCTCCAAAAAAGCCTTGTTGCCTCTTCCCCTTCTTGGTAGAAGGGCCCACGCTGCAGATAGAATCAATGGTCTTTGGGGAAAATCCAATCTCGTTGTTAAAAACTAACAGAGCAGCTGGTGCTCCAGTACGTCCCTGTTATGTCCTCCCTGGTAACACAAATTCCAGAGTTGGTTCTACCCCTTCTTTGTAATCATTATCTTCTGCATTCGATCTACACTCAATAAACAAAAAATCGATCAGAACCAACAACAAAAAAAGCAAAATGGAAATCTGAAAATAACTAAATTGAAAAGAAAAAACAAAAAAAAAAGGGAGGCACAGACCTGTATGAGTTCCATGATAAATTGGACGTCCTTGCCATAGAGTTCAGCAGAGAGGCTGGTCACAGCGTGGTGAGGATCTTGAGTTAAAGGGTTGGCCCCTTTTCAACCTATGTAGAACTATTGGGTTCTAATCTTTTGTATGTGAGATAAAGCAGCTTTAGATTTTGAGCAGTACTTCTCCATGGTTTCTGTCTAAGCAGTTAATTTGCATGCAGAGAAAACCCTAACAATGAATAGAAAACCCTAGACCCGATTAAAATCAAAACTACCCAGAAACTCAATGTGTGATCATCAGTGATAAGGAGTGCATATACCTAGACCCGGTGAGAATGAAGCTCCATCAGAGCACTAGGCAGCCCTTGTTTTGTTCGGAGGTTTCAATTTCAGCGAGAAAGATGCGAAATTGAAATGTTGCTGAATAGTAATGAAGAGGCCCTTACTGCTTCTCGGGACTCTGAATGACCTTTCCCATGCCCGATCAGTCATCGTTTTACGGTTTCTTTCATGTGAAAATAAAAATTGAGAAACCCAACGCTTAAAGTCCTTGGGGTATTCTGTGTTTAAGAAGAAAAGATAATAGAGAGAACTGTATGTTTATTGATTGATAGAGAGGCCTTTATATAGGCATTACATCAATTACCCAGCATCCGCGAAACCAACTAACACGTTGTTGGGAGTCTTTGAGTAAGGGAGACGTCTAGAGAATGGCATATTTGGATGGCCGGACGCGTCGCCATCATCATCCTCCACGCCGTCGGCGCCAGCAACAGTACCACGGCTTACGATGGCACTGCCGAGGCGGCCGAAAACGTTGGTGTGAGGAGGGTGATTGGCGGGATTTTCTCTCTTTGTGCTGAAGGGATAGAACAGTCTCAAGTCAATGGAACCTTTCAAGTAACCAAACAAATGTTTGATACTGTTCCAATGACGATGCGTAGGCGCTGAGCTAAATCTAGCTAGTAAGTTCACAACGAAAGCAATGTCTGGTCTAGTGCACTGTGCCAAATACAAAAGTGCCCCAATCGCACTTAAGTATGGGTACTCAGCACCAAGAATCTATTCTTCATCCTCTTTGGGACGGAATGGCAAGCAATGTATGGTCTAGTGCACTGTGCCAAATACAAAAGTGCCCCAATCGCACTTAAGTATGGGTACTCAGCACTAAGAATCTATTCTTCATCCTCTTTGGGACGGAATGGATCCTTGTTTATGTCCAGACTACGAACGACCATGGGAGTGGACAATGGCGTACATGTATCCATGTTGAAACGCCTGAGCATCTTTTGCGTATAAGCAGACTGGTGAACCAGAATACCCTTGGTTCTATGCTCTAACTCAAGTCCTAAACAGAACTTAGTCTTCCCAAGATCCTTCATCTCGAACTCAGATTTCAAGAATGAAACTGTCTCTTCAATCTCAGTTGAAGTACCGATGACATTCATGTCATCAACATAGACAACTACAATAGCAAATCCAGAGTCGGTCTTTCTAATGAACACGCATGGGCATAACTCATCGTTCTTGTAATCCCTCTGAATCAAGTATTCACATAGGCGATTGTACCACATCCTTCCGGATTGTTTAAGTCCATACAGTGAACGTTGCAGCTTAACTGCATAAACACTCCGTGATTTAGAGTCTTTTGATTCGGGTACATGAATTCCTTCAGGAACTCTCATGTAGATATCAGTATCTAGATCCCCATATAGATACGCTGTAACTACATCCATTAGTTGCATACTCAGTTTTTCGGACACTACTAAACTGATCAAGTAGCAGAAAGTAATGATGTCCATTACGGGAGAATACGTCTCCTCTTAGTCAATACCAGGACGCTGCGAGAAGCCTTGCGCCACAAGTCTTGCCTTATATCGCAAGATCTCATGTTTCTCATTGCGCTTACGAACAAAGACCCACTTATGTCCGACAGGTTTAACGCCTTTAGGGTTCAATTCAACAGATCCAAAGACTTGTCTTTTATCTAATGAGTCAAGTTCTGCCTGTATTGTTTCTTTCCACTTCGGCCAATCTGCTCTTTGTTGACATTCAGTCACTGAGCGTGGTTCAACTTCGTCGTCATGGATGATCTCTTGTGCGACGGAATAAGCATATATATCATCGACGTGTGTGGAGGCTCTATCCACTAAGAGACACGCGTTATTCAAACTGAGCGAGATTTCTTTGTTCTCTGGAGTCAACATTGGTTCTGTGTCATCCCACAGAAAAGATTCAGTTGACTCATGGACATAACTATAGTCAGAGACAATCTCATGCGATGGATTCGCATCGTCGATGATGAGCGGATTTTGTGCCTTCGCTCGCTTCTTTCGAGGGTTTTTATCTCGAGAATTCTTATTTAGGGCACATATCGAAGTCAATACTCAATTCCACACTAATTAGAACAAGAGCAACGCAAATCCAACTCCACATACTCAAAATAAACCAATTAAAAAACTAAAATCAAACGCTTAATTTACATATATATGTGTACTGTATGCAAATTCGAACTCAAGCTCGCTCAACGAGACATATAGGTCTAACTGGAAAGTGAAATCACACGTACCGGTAGTGCCAATGGTGACCGAGCAGGACGGTGACGAATCGGATCCAGCCGGCTTCAAAGAGAAAAGTGAGGAGCATGAAAAGCATGGAAGCAACGAATGCTTTGAGGGAGCGGAACTCGGAGCTCCAGTGCTTGTAGAAGTAGACGCGGTTGACGGAGACGAGAGCGAGAAGGGACCAGAGGACCGGCATGAGGCGACGGTGCCATGTGGGGGACAGGTGGCGGAGGTAGTCAACTGCCACGTAGGAAATGGCGGCGATACCGAGCCCGCTGGACCTCGGGGCAGGCAGTCGCCACATGCATGGCAGTTTTATTTGGATTGACGGAGACGGAGAGGAGGGGAAGCTTGGGAGCTCGGAATTCCAACAACATTCCCATGCATTTCTACTACTCGGCGAGTCTCCCGTTAGCATTTGGCCGAGCGTTATTTCAGTAACTTTTTTTGGTTCGAGTAACTTTCCTTTTGTTTCATGCATTCCCGGGAAATATAGGCCAGTTTTCAGACAGTTTTCCATTTTTTTTATCGGCTAACTATCTATTTTTGAAAAGGGAGATATCAAAGGGAGAAAGAGGGGAAAATGTTTGGGCCCAAATTGACACATTAAATCTTTCCTTCTTAGAAAGGAATTGGGGTTCCTTTGGGAATCCGAAGAGGAGGTGGTTTAAGGTAATTGAATCCTAATTGATCTCCGAATCTATTATGCTGCTTGATACGCAAGTATTAGGGTTTGGCATTCTCTATATAAAGAATTCTTATACAACTTGTAAAAGGGTTCTCAACCATCTTACAAACAGACAAGCTTTTGAGCATCGCAAATCTCGCAAAGTCTCTCCGGAGCATCTTACTCGTACTGCCTCCACAAACTGCAAACAACCACCATCCAACCATGCCGCAACCTTACGCCCGCACCGGTCGTTGTATACTTGCGCGGTTGTCGAAGTGTGCCTTGCATTCGTGTCGAACACGTCGCTAAGACTTATCGTGTCAGTCGTCACATCTCGTGGCAAATCGAGTCGTTACTCCGATAACAAAACCCTAAGCCAATCTGCCATAGGTTGGATTCCCCGCAGTCTTGATTACAGCTGTGCTTTGCATCTCATGATCGAAGTAAGATTACTCAATCTGCAATAGGTTGAGAAGAAAATCATAGTAGACTTTTATTAGGTCTTGTTCGAGCCCTTTACGCCGGCCTAGTCAACGCTCGCATAATAGTCGCTTGATCAAGAAGTCAGGTATCAGGAGCAGATAGATACGCTCGCCAGAGGTCGTCCGCTTGAAGTTGTACCTAACTCAAAGGTACTGGCACGCTCGCGCACATCATCAGAAGACTGAAATTGACGTCCGCCACCCCACGTGTTGACTGTTCGCCGGGTACTGAATCCGCCACGAACATAAACTAGTCATTCAAATAAGAGCATCGATCAGGGGCATGAATGAAAGATGAAGGAAGAGAAAGATAGATGAAAGGGATAGAGAGGACGACTGGACGAGGTCGATCGAAACACGTACAAGGGGGAAAGTCTTGTACGAGGCTAGCTAGGGTTGAGGTAGAGAGCAATAGAAACTCTCCAACAGTACTAGGTATCTTTCAATTAATAAAACAGAAAGATAACCTTAACGACATGGAGCCATAATTTACTTATATAAGTCACCTTTTACTTTCGAAATCATTTTTCTTTACTCACCAAATCATTCCTTAAATGTATCACGTAAATATAATTCAGATGGAAACATTTTTGGCAGTTAATCAGCCCATTCCCTTCGATCGTCTGCTTGTGCTTGTTTCATACTTGGGAAGATCCTTGGTTTTGTTTGATTTCGACTTTTGATGTGTAGGCCGAGGTAGACCATCAGCTGTTCAAGGATTGTCGCTTCTCTCACTAGAAGAAGAATAAACAAGATAAAAAGTTTCCGTCTGCACACTTTCGTATTCATTCACTAGCTTTATATCAGCTTACCAGAAAACTGAACTTGAGAAAACCTCAACCTGCTAAGGTAAAACCAAAATAATCAATGTACTTTCATGCGGGAATGTTATCCATCACTTGTCAATACTAACGCTAGAAGAACGATGATAATTGCAGAAATTACAATGCCACAACCAAGTAAATACATAGCCTTGCTTGGCGCTTTCTGGTTCTCTTGACTGACCAACTCAACCTCTCTAAGGAGTTCTCTCACTTCATCTATATTGTCGTCCTTAGCCGCTTGGGTCAATCGACTATGAATTTTCTCTAGTACATTAATCCTCCTACTTGTAGATGTGTCCTTGGCTGACCAGAGAAAGCTTGTCACCTTCCAAATGAGAATGCCTACATAAATGGCTACAACAACATCCACACTATAATGGTTTCGTTCCCGTATTTCCCTCTGTGCAGAGTGCAGGACAAGTAACCATACGAAGCCCGAGCTAAAACCACCATATGCTTCCTGCAATATTGGATCAGATGCATAGGTATATCAGAACAAGTAGGATACCCTTTCGCCATCAAGTGACAAAGGTCACTTCTTATATGATGGGGCACTGCCATTTAAAAACACATATAAATGAGTGTGCTATATATATATATATATATATATATATACCGTCCAAGCCATAGCTGTCAATACAGCAACTAGAACATGCCCACTGTACACAAGGTCATTGCAGCCGCCTCCAGCAGTCCTCAGCAGATTATACCATGATCCATCAGATTGGGTGGGTCGCAAGAAATCAATCAGGAAGCTCATGGAACCCCAGTCCGGACGGTAGCCACCAAGTAATTTTCCAGTATCAGCTGGTGACAAAAATGAGGAAAGTTGTAAAGCCTACCACCTCTTTCTAAGAGGATAATTGCAGTAAAAGAGCAGCATTAGTTGAGATTTGAGAAAAATGTATAGGAAAATACTTTAGACCCAACATGATCTTTTCAGGGGGTTTTTCCTAGCTCTAAATGAGGTGGTACACTTGTTTAAGATTTCACCATTTAATAGATTTGCGAAACAAAAGAAGAAGGTATTGATCGAAAATATGTCCGGCATGCAGAACCTTCCTATGTGGTATAATCATGCTATAAATATTCAGAACACAAGACAGACAACAGTGATTTCTAAACCATGAAAAATATTCATCAGCATTTATAAAAGTTTTGACAAAATAAGTTCAAATCCGTGAAAGACTAGTTTAAGAACTCCAAGTGTAGAAACATTGACTATCTGTTACTGAAAATGGCCATAACTAAACAACTTTAAGTAAGTTTAAAAGGAAGCTAAATAATAGGATGTCAAACCAACAAAGAAGTAAAACTAAAATGACTTCATGAATCTGGTCTATCTGACACAGTTAGATTTAATATTTAGATAAAGTGCCAAGCTCAAATTCTGGTAATCATAAAAGAAAATCAGTGTGAAGCTCATGGCAAAGTCAGTTCAGCGTTGGGTTTAACGTGTTCTTTAGGTTGTAACTTGTCATCGAGAAACTAAAATCTAGGTGATAACAGGAGGAAAATTAAGCTATTATGCAGTACTTACCAAAGGCTATATCTTCTTGTATCACCTGGCGAATAGCCTGAGACTCCGAAGCATAAGGGACATAATATTTTAGAGCCCAATGATGAGGATATGAGTAACCTCCAAACCGAACACTAGCACACCAAGGCCTGGGTGATGGTACAATTGTTGCGACAAAAGTAATGGAACGAAGAATACGGCCAATACCCATGGTGAACATATATCGTGCACCTAGTCCAAGGCCAGGAGCTTTCACAGAGTCAAATAGTACGGAGAAAGCCAGGATCATAAACAACATGAGGAAGTGGTGCAGTCCAATAATTCGAGCTCTTAATAGTTCAACTATTGCATGAGGTAGTTTCTCATTCTGTGCCAAAAGAAACCACTGGCCAGTGTCAGGAAGGGGAGATGTATTACTGTCAATTGTCAAACATTAACCAGTTAATTAATCAAATTGTAGAAGTGTTATGTTCACAGAGATATCCTGTTAGCTATGATTTCTATGAACTACAAGGAATCAAATTGTACCGAAATCATCAAATACAATGCAGAGAACATGCCAAAGGGTGCAGGGCCCTTATTGGAAGTACAACCAATTAAACTGGACGATTTCGATGTTTGTCAAATTGGCTAAAATAGTTTAACAGACCGCCTAAAGTCCTTTACTTTTCTCTCTGTTTTTTTTTTTTTTTCAGATTCTTTTCTTTCATGATGGAATTAGCATTTATCTCAAAGAAGTGAAAGAACATAACTCTACGCCTAAAAAGCGCAACCAGAAATGGAGTAAAGATGCATGATGTTCTTATAGATTAGCACTGTAAGTAGTCTAATCGCGACATAGACTTTGCAAATCATATGGGTCAGTGGCTAAAACCCTAATTATATCTCTGCCCCTATATCTCTTGAATCCTATCCTACAAAGAAAATGTTACAAGTAAACCAAAGAAAATAATTTCAAAGTCTTTTTAAATATTTTTTTTTAATTATAATAATAATTCAAAGCTGTTACTATTTTAAGAAAGCCAGCTCGTGTATTGTTTAACTAAATTTCTCATCAATGAACTATCTTTTTCATTATTAATTCATCACTAAATTTGTTTTTCTTACTTATTTGAGCACTAGTTCTAGATCCGGCAATTCTGATCTAACAACCTTCCAAAACTGTAAGATCAGAACCATTAAATGTTACTCTACCAATTCTTACACAAACACGGATCAAATCGAGCAAGTCAATCCTAACAAAATCAAAAGCATCAAGCAAATCAAAACCTAAACATATAGAAACCACAAAATTCAATCTCAAAACTGAAAAGTGAAACCACATCACGTACCGGTGCCAATCGAGGCCGAGGACGACGGTGACGAATCGGACGCAGCCGGCTTCAAAGAGAAGAGTGAGGAGCATGAACACCATGGAAGCAACAAAGGCTTTGAGGGATCGGAACTCGGAGCTCCAGTGCTTGTAGAACGGGACGCGGCTGACGGAGACGAGAGCGAGGAGGGACCAGAGGACCGGCATGAGGAGGCGGTGCCACGTGGGAGACAGGTGGCGGAGGTAGTCGACTGCCACGTAGGAAATGGCGGCGATGCCGAGCCCACCGGAGCTCAGGCTGCGTGTGATTCCCATTCTTTCTTTTCTCGACGGTTGGTCTTTCTGTTTTTAGACGAGTAACTTTTCCTTGTTGCAGTAAGTTTTTCTGTTTTGAGTAACTTTGCTTCTGTTTCGTGGCCGGGAAATATAGGCCAGTTCAGACAAAAAACAGACCACAAAAAAACATAAAATGGTAAATTCTTCCGATGATACCTCATGTATAGTCAATTGGACACTTTGGTACCCAGAGTTTGAAAAATGACAGTTTAGTAACTGAAGTTAAGTTTTATAAGACACTTTAGTATTTATATTGACTTTTCTTATAAATCTGAGGATAAAAGTGATATTTAGGTATATACTAATTAAAATAAAATAAAATAAAAAAGAGTTTTATTAGGTCTCCAAAATTAGGGATTTAGGCTTAATGTCTGATTTGTTATATTTGACGGATTCATTAATCAATGTTTTTAGAGTAGCCACACCAGCTATTTTATTTATTTTTTTTTTTTATAAAAAAAAAATTAATAGTCCAGCACATGCCAAAGTAAAATTGAATACGTTTGGTTAAGAATTTTAAAAACTTATTACAAGTTTAATAAGTTGTAGTGTTGTTCAAAAAAGTTTTAACACTTTTGATTCATCAACTTATTACAAGTTTCATCAACTTTTGGCACCTTAACATACTCTTCAGTCTTCGAACAAGCTTCTAGTGTCTTTCCTCTTTTTTGTCCCTTTCAGATTTGAGTATGTTATAAGGTGGGCATGTTAGTAGCAATAACCAAATATTTGTCGTTAAGAGTAATTATTTGACAATGCTCTAGTAATGTGCTTTCTTAAGTTTAATTAGTGATCAATTTATTATTTCATTATTTTTTTGTGTGTGTACTAGTACCATCTCAGCAGAGAAACTGAAGCTTTCACATTGTCATTAGTTGTGGTGGGAAGACAGTTTGATAGGAGAAAGAAGTTATTGTTCAAGGAGAAAAGATAATTTAAAGAGAACTTCTATATTATTGATTGATAGAGAGGCATTTATACACTACCAGAAAAAATACCTTAGGCGACGAAATAAAAAAAGTTTCCTCGCCTAAGAGTTCTTAGGAGACGAAAAAAATTCCGTCCTCTAAGCTAGAAATTTCGTCACCTAAGTCTATTCTTAGGCGACGAATAATTATTTTCGTCGTCTAAGAGAACACTAAGACGACGAAAATTAATTTCGTCGCCTAAGGTTTTTACTTAGGTAACGAAAAAAAATTTCGTCGCCTAAGGTGTATACTTAGGTGACAAAAAAAATTTCGTCTCCTAAGTTCTTTACTTAGGTGAAGAAAAAATTAGTTTTCGTCACCTAAGTATTTAAATTAGGCGAGGAAAAAGATTTTTCGTCGCCTAAGAAAATACAAAGACGCCGACAAAAATTTGTCGTTAGAGTTATATTCTAAGACGACGAAAAATCTGTTTTCGTCGCCTAAGATTTACACTTAGGCGAGGAAACCATTTTTTCGTCTCCTAAGTAAATCCATATTATATTTACTACACTCGTTCGATGCGGAGCCATAGTATCGGAATGTAAAAGTTTTCAAATTTTTACATGGATAATTACGTCTCATCTATATGAGAGTTTAATGTTTGAAAGAGTCGACCAAATAAGGTCATCTAAAGGTACGTAATAGCGTTTTCGTGTGATAAGTTTTATGAAAATATGGTTGACCGATTCGATCGAGCATCGAACGTTCACGAAACGAGTTGATTTTTATACTCTACTCATATTTAACTATAACGATTACATCAGACGGTGAAAATTTTCATTTTGTGAATTTAGCCATTATAATGACAACATATTTACTAATGCGGTATGACTTAATTAGTAGATTATACTAAAGTGTACAACTTTTCGAAACAACTATATAAAAAAAGTCAACAGTAAACTTCCAAAGAGTTGTGTGATTTGTGTTGTGTATTGACACTTTTGTACTAGTAGTCATTGTTGTATCTTGTATAATGAACTTCCAGTTTTTAGAAAAAGATCAATACAATTATATCTTGGGCTGAGCCTTAGACTTAAATGAGCCGATATCATATATTGGTAGAGGCCAATTACCAACCGAACCAACCGAAAGTATTGGTATACCGAAGAGTTGGTACATGGGCTTCGGTGGTCGGTAATGGTACAATTATGAAATGGTGTGTACGTACGTACGTACTTACTTCGACTATTAATATATGCCTTGAACTAGTCATTCAGGGATCTCGCTGCCCGGTCAGCGAGTCGGGGTCCAGGGGCGACGCGCCCTGGTTTAGGGGTTCGGGGGCGCAACATGACCCCCGAGGCCCACAATATCTGTTATGCTGAGTTATAGTTTTCTGCTGGGCTTAGTGTGTGTGTGTGTGTATATATATATGGGGTCCGAGTCGACCAAATGCACCTATGAACTCGTCGTAAAAGTTTTAACACATTAAATTAAAATTAAAATTGAGCCACCAATAGATTGTTTGAAAAAATATTTTTACTTAGACGACGAAAAAAACATATTCGTGGCCTAAGTTATCACTTAGACGACGAAACTTATTAGTTTCGTGGCCTAAGTGATAACTTAGGCCACGAATATGTTTTTTTCGTCGTCTAAGTAAATTTCATTTAAAAAAAAAAAAAATTCTATTGGCGGTTGTTTTTCCGCCTAAAAATTTTGCCAAAATTCGAAATTAACTTAGGAGACGAAACTATTTTTTTCGTCGCCTAAGAACTTTTCTTAGGAGACGAAGAGAAATGTTTCGTCGCCTAAGTCAGTTAAATATACTTGATCAGTTAGTTTTGCAATCCCTAAATCCCATTCTCTCGATCCCCAATCCAAAATTCTTCAGTCCTCCGCCTCAGTCGCCGGTCCCGCCTCCGCCTAGTGGCCCCCGCTCCCGCCTCCGCCTCGGTCGCCGGTCCCTCCTCCGCCTCTGCCAGCTAGCCCCACCCTCCGCCTCTGCCAGCTATCCCCACCCTCCGCTTCAGTCCCCGCTCCCGCCTCCGCCTTGTCGCCCCCGCCCCAGCCTCCGCCTCGGTCACCGCTCCGGCCTCTACCTCTGCCTCTGCCTCTGCCAGCTAGCCCCCGCCCCAGTTTCCTCCTCATTGATCGCCCCGTTCACCTGAACCAAGTCAAAAGTGTCGGTTGTGTATTTTCTTTCAATTGCCGGCAGTGATTGTGATGTCATTGCTCATCTGGTGAGGCACCTAAACGATTTCTTCCACACTAATTTGTACCAACTTGTTTGATAGAATCAAAGCATGAACAAGTCTTAGTTTCATTTGCATCTATCAGTTTGATCAAGTTATGAGATGATGAGTTTTTGCTATGATGGACATGTATTTTCATTACTTCTATGAGTTTGATGATGAGCAAAATTTGTGATACTTCTGTTATCTGTTTTAGTATGAAGAGTTTGGAGAGGACTGTGTGGGCATGCTTGATGGCATGTTCTCTTTCGTGCTGCTGGATACCCGTGACAACAGCTTCATTGTTGCTCGTGATGCTATCAGAATCACTTCCCTCTACATGGGCTGGAGTCTTGATGGTAATATTTATGCAGCAAAGCTTTGTTTTTGATGCAATTTCTCCTTTAGGTGCCTCGTATTGGAATTTATACTATGTTACTTGTACATGTTAATTGCCAAAGAGAAATATGGAATTATAGCTTGCATGTTTAGTGTAACTCATGCAGGCTGTGATCAAAAGACTAATGTGCCTTTTGGAGTTCTTCTGTCTGGAGGCTTAGATTCATCTTTGGTTGCCTCTATCACTGCTCGTCACCTGGCCGGCACAAAGGCAGCCAAGCAATAGGGAGCACAACTCCATTCTTTGCTGGGATGCAGATCAAAGCACTGCACATGTATGATTGCCTAAGGGCAAACAAATCAACATTTGCCTGGGGTTTAGAAGCTCGAGTCCCTTTGCATATTAATTGTTGTTCGGTTTAATATTAAGTATTAAATATTTTAATTTGTATGTACAAATTTATTAATATTAAGTATTTAATTTGTATTAATAAATTTTTTAATATATTAATTAATATTTTGTCTCAATTTCGGTTTTTTTTTTTAATATAAATTCTTACTTAGGCGACGAAACTATCATTTTCCTCACCTAAGTGATTTACTTAGACGACGAATATATTTTTTTCGTCGACTAAGTAAATCACTTAGGCGACAAAAAATGATAGTTTCGTCGACTAAGTGATTTACTTAGTCGACGAAAAATTTTAGTTTGTCGTCTAAGTAAATCACTTAGTCGACGAAACTATAATTTTTCGTCGCCTAAGTGATTTACTTTGTCGAGGAAACTATAATTTTTCGTCGTCTAAGTAAGTCCATAGCCGACGAAAAACATCGTCCTCTAAGAATTTTTTTCGTCACCAATCCTTCTTAGACGACGAATTATTATATTCGTCGTCTAAGTACTTTCTTAGGCCACAAACTTTAGACGACGAAACTTAGGTGACGAAAATTTCGTCACCTAAGTGCTTAGGAGACGAAAATTACTCTTAGGTGACGAAAATTTTTCGTCGCCTAAGATTTCTATTGTTGTAGTGATATAGACATTACAATAAGTATCCCGATAAATCAGGGATTCCTTATCTATTACAAAATCAACTATACTAGTCTAATTAGGTCAAGACACATGCAGGAAGTTACAGAAATAACCTTCCTACAACACTCCCCCTTGTGTCGAGCGCCTAATGTTTTCATAGTGCTTACCATGTTGCCTCACTAAAACCTTGCCAGCAACACAAAACCTCTTGGGCAAAAATAAAATGCATGGACGAAGGGAAAAGAGCACAACACACCAATACTACACTTGTGAATAACATGTGATGTAGACTCCCCCTGAAGTCTAACAAACTTAGAGCTCTGATATATGGCGCATGCCTAGGCTCTTCACATGTTTCACATGCATAGATTTTCTCAAAGACTTGGTAAACAAATCTGCAACATTTGCATCTGAACTCACTTGATTAACTTGGATGTTCAGGAATTCTTGTTGTTGCACATTGTAAAAGAACTTAGGCGATATGTGCTTAGTGTTATCACTTTTGATAAAAAGCAATATGAGTTTACTGGCATATTAGGTCTTGACTTCAAGATATTACATCTACATTGCATGATCCAAGAAATACGTTGTTGTTACGCCCCAAATTTTGGATATAAAATTTTCAAAATTCGAAAATTTGATAATTTGATAATCTTATTTAATTAGAAAATAAATTACAATTTTCTAAATATTAAAGAGTCAAACAAATGCGACTCTGGAGAACATAAATATTACATCGTTATTCTTTACACAATTTATAAAATATCAGACAACATAAATGTTCACTCATAACTCACTATACACTGATAAAGTAGAGGTAAAAAGTGAGATCACGTCTAAATGCTGCAACTATCAATCGCCGCCTCAACTCTGCTAATCCCCACCTGCAGGTGTAACCCCACACCATGGATTGATGCACCGGGGTGTAAACACGAACCCGGTAAGCTTTTAAAGCTCATATGAGGTGCTTTTAAAGCTCATATGAGTAAACTTATTAGCAATTACTCAAAAACTCATGCTTATGAGTTCTCAGATAAACAAAACAACACTTAATCAACATCACACACCCACACACAATACGCAAGGCAAAAACCAGTCTTTCGTGCATAGAGATATAGTTCGGGAAAGTATATATCTTATACCATCAAAATCAAGACTCCTGCATATAGCTTAGTTCAGGAAGTCATGCTCAAATAACAAACGAAAGTAAACAACAATTCTGTTAACTCAAAATGAAGTCAAAAGATCACCATCATAAACCCCAAGAAAAACACGCACACCTTATTTTCTTTCAAAACCCGACTTCCTTTACTCATAAGGAATACAAGTCAACTAGTAACAAAATCACATTTTATCACGATAACACTCGTTAATAAGGAAACGTGTACCTCTTGGACAACAAAGGAAAACACAAATAAATTCTTTTAAAAACATGCACGCATGAGACTCAGATAACCTTACTCGGATACCCCTCATGCCGTGCAACGACATATATATTAGAGCTCTAACTGATTGTAACCAATTACCCGACCAAAGCATTGGTCCCCGATATAATTGCTTATGTCACAACTGTGACCCAAGTCCGAAGACCAGAAAACATTTGACGTGACTCAACCGATAGATTCAACACGTGCAATATACTCAATCCATCACATGATGTATATTGCACCCAAAACAGTGGGAGTCCCACATGACTCTCATAAACTCAACAAAGTTACTCTTCCAAACAAAATACATCAACCCAACGGCATGATAATAGATTCATTAACATGAGTAATTGACAACAAAATTACAATCCAAAAGAGCCACAAATAACACATATTCCAAAATTTCACATAACCAAAACACAAATAGAACACGAATCCACATCATCAACACATATATTTCATGCTTCCACCTCATCAATATATATGTATATATATATATATTTCACGTAAATATATATATACGTAGGCATTCGCTCAGGAACTACCCACTAATATCAATTATAGTTCATTGATCGCAAATATCTTTAAAATCGTTTTTATATCAAAACCAATTTTACTTACCCATGAACCGTAGCCGATCAAGTTCATATGATTTAAAATAAATATTTATTTTCATAAAATAATTTCACATTTAACTATTCAATAACAATAAGATTTATTGTTCATGAGAACATTGTGAGGTTTACTCACCTCAACTCCCGCTGTGTCTTCTCTTACACAAATATAAGCACGCGTTCTCCATGATGGAGCTATTATCCAAGCAGATTGTACCTGCAAAACAACTTCATACAAATATTACCCTCTTGTGTCATCGTTAGTATAGGACAAGTAGAGATCGTTCAATCCGGGGAAATCAAGGGCGTTCAATCACATAAAGCATTACAAAATCATATTGGGGGTTTGAAATTTGATTCTATACTACTAAAAATTATGAAAATAAATCCTAAATTAAAAATATACATATGATCAACATCTTTCACACAATACACATCACACAAAACTCACAAAACACATAACAATTTCGTGTAAGGAAACATGGCAGCAAAGTTCGATACTCTTCAAGATTCATGTAGTTCCAATTCTAATTAGAGCCCTCAGCGGTTCATCTAATCGTTAAGACTTCATAAGTATTTAGAATTAACTCAGCGTATAATCCTAAACATGGTGCTAATCAGTTTAAAGACACTCAGCGTAGAAATTAAACAAAGGAACACATAAACACAATGAGTCGAATCAGAGACATGCAACAAGTATGGCGTCACCTCACCTTGCTTCAACATGCATACTTTCATGAATTACTCTAACCCTTGGAATAGATATAAATTAAACCAACTCAGCGTGTGATTAAATCTATACTCATTCGGCAACATGAAATTAACACATAAAGAACAACCTAGGCCTTAGGCAACCCTTAAGCATTAAATTTTGTTTTGCATACGAATTCAGAAAATAAACCACAAAGAATCATGCATCATGTCGAAACCTACTGCCCTTAAATCCTACATAAAAATCGTCACATACTATGATACATAAATCGGCAATTAGATAATCAAACAAGAAATCTGAAAATCCAAAATAGAATTACATAAACCAAATAAGCATCCACAAATCTTTACAACCTTCATAAACAAAGTCTTGTAATTATATAGAAAAATAAAAGCCATGAGAGATGAGTGAATCACACTTTGAAGAACCTTGAAGAAGCTTCGGCAAAGGTGGATTTGATGGAAGATGGAATGGTGCGATCTTGATGTATGTTGATGGTGCAATCGGCTAGTATTTTTCTATGGAAGTGTGGTGTTATTTGGACAGAGTTTTGGCTTGTGAAAAGTGAGAGAGAGGAGATCCTTTTTCTGTCCAAAAGCCTTGGTATTTATAGAGGAAGTAACCTAGAGAAGCCGGCCACAAACCAAAACCGAATTGGTTTAGGTTTTCCTTGAATTTCTGAATTCGGCAGAATGACCTCCTTGCATTGACTACATCATAACTCTCTCAAAAACAGCTATTGAGGTGATTCTAACTGATTTGGAAACTAGACTCCCGTAGCTTTCTATCTATATAAGGCTCGAACTCTGATTCAAAGTGAGCTATCCGGGAGAGTCCGTGGAAGTTGGATGACATGCACAGGAATTTTTTCAAAATTAATCAGGATTTGTTGCGATTTTCTTCCTCTATTTTCTACCGAAAATTCCCAAGATAATGACTGAATAATTGAGCAATATCTATTTAGGTTTTCTATGAATTAATTCAGCCAAAAAACTTGCACAAAGGATGCAATTCAGTCCACATTCGTATGCCAAATCCATGTAGAACTCGGTTTAGGTTTTCTTCTTTCGGCAGACTTGACATTCGTGCATTCAAACCGGCATATATAACTTTTTTTCTCAGGAAAGCTTTTGCTGCGATTTCAGTTGCATATGAAACTAGACACACAGAGCTTTCAAACGGTGTATGGCACAGTTTTTGGTTCCAAGTGATGTGTCGTACAGAAACTCCGGAAGTCAGGACACAGTCTCAGGAAAATCCTGGTAGTCCCTGGTGATCTTTGTTCAAACTGCCAAGTTACAACCATCTTTTAGATGACTTCCCGAACTCCAATTGATCTGAAATTTTGACACAATACACTCCAGCTTGCCAGTTATGTGCCTGCAAAATTTCATTAAATTTGGAAAATAATAAGTCAGTCAAACATAGGCCTCAAAATCACGAAAACAACATAATTTTCACTTTTTCCTAAGATTTCTGTACTTAGTCGTTTTTCTGACAATTAAGCACACTTTCTCCAAAACTGTACCAAATTGACACTAAACTAAATTATGACTCTATTTTAGGTAAATAAGGGTTAAACAAAGCATATTGTGCTCCTATCACTCCATCAAACACATAAGTAACATTATCGAAAACTTAATACAAATCGAAATAAATTGATCGACTTCAACTCAAACCAAACACTCAAACCCCACTTCGAAGACTTGTCCCTCAAGACAACTCTTTCTCCGAGACCTCCCTAGGTCACTGGGTTAATTGGCAATCCGCTAACACTACCTATACATCAGTTAAAAGCTTGGATTCCCAAAAATAGGAAACCGAACAATTCGAAACCCTAACATGCTCAAATGACCACCAAAAGCTAGAAATTATATATCCACACGCTCGTAACGACAAGCACAACATTTTAGAATACATGGCTGCCCTAAAGGAGGCCGGACACGCCTCCTCACGCCTCACTAAGCGGTTGCCCATGAACCCCCATATGCCGCCACACAAAATCAACAATTTTAGATAACCCAATCACCCAACACATAAATTATAGCAAGAGGAACGTCGACATACCTGAGACTAAGTTATGCTTGGCCGGAATCGATGCACAACTCCGTCGTCAAAGAGAACATCAAAGTGAGACGTTGTACACCTCAACCCGAGCTGCAACTCGTGGTTGTGTTCAGGAGGAAGGAAACATCCCAAATTGAGTGATTGCAAGTCGAGCCACCACCAAAACACGCCCGAAGCGAAGTCGGGTCGCCACTGGGTTGCCGCCGCCCACTGCGGCCTTCGATTCGCGCAAACTGACGCGAGTTGGAGTAGACCAGCACCATAGGGAGGCGCGCACAGAGGAGAGGAGGAGAACTTGACCGGTGCCGGCGCCTAGAACCTCCGGAATCCGCCGGAAAAACAGGGTCGGGTCGGGTCAGTTGGGTTTTTTTTATATTGAAGGGGCGCGGGGAGGAAAAGAAAAGAGGGGAAAAAAATGTCACTGACAGCTAAATAAAAATGGAACCCTAAATATTTCCTATTTATATTTAAAATTCTCGAAGAACGAAAACTTCCGTCGACCATAACTTCTTCATACGACCTCTAAATGGCGCGTGCCGTATTTTTAAGAACTCCTATCGACGAGCTCTACAACTTTGGTGACGGAAAATTTCTCAAAAAATCAAACAAATAAAAAGTTAACTTCTTGACCCCTTAAAAACGTTCTTAATTAAAATTCCTCCAACCACATGTGCCCCGCCCTCGCACCGCTATATTTTATTAACTTCCAAGTTAATAATTCCAAATAAATATTTGAAATTAATGACGAATTTCTGGCGTATTACATACCTAACTATATATGCCTTTGCACGCATGACATTTCCCTCGTGCTTCTTCGGCGCTATACATGGAGGCTGGCTTTAAGCTACGTAGGTATTCTTCTTGCTATATATCTATTAGGTCCTTATTTATTTAAATTATTTAGAATGTGGCTGTTTTTCTTTTTGTCATAGAGTGTGATTGATCTATGATGGTTAATGTGTTTGGGAGTTAAAACAAGCATCAGAAGATACAAGCTAAGCTTGGTAGCGCAAGCTTGTAACGGGAGCATTAGGGTTTTGGGACTTATGGTCAATGTATCGGAAGATAGATATGATATATAGCGCATTAGGGGTTACCTTTGTTGTCTTGACTCTTCCTCTTTCTTCTTGAACTCGCATTAACTCTTTCATTAGTTCCTTATACTCTGACACACTTTAAAAACGTTGTCCCACATCCGGATAGACATCCCGAAGAATATAACGGTAATTCTTATCAAAATCCACTAAAAGCGTGAAATATATATTAAAAAAAAATGTACCGTCTTCATCCTAAAACAAATCCCTTGAAAAATAAAGATAAATCAATGCATAATCAAGAATATATACATCGCTCAATTGATATAATTCACTAATTTTCAATCAAGAGGGTTGTATATAAGGATAACATTTAAATCAAGTATTCACATCCTTATACTTAGGCCTTTAAAAGTATAAAAAAAAAAATATTCTCGATTTTACACTTTTTAATACAACAATAAAAAAAAATTAAATAGAACAAGAAAAAATTAAACATTTTCTTACTCTTCTTTGCCCCCACCGTTTCTTCTCTCCAAGAGTCCAAGACATTCTTATCTCAATCACCAAATTCTTAGAAAAAAGACTCATTATATGTAAATACACACACACACACAATATGCCTAACTCAAAGATAATAACAAAATTAAACTACAAAGTCGAGAGCCAAATATCAAATTCTCCCCACCTTATAAAAATTCCGTCCCGAAATTTGCAAAACTACAATCACTACAAGGAAACAACAACCATGAACACTGAACATGAATCAAAAACAAAAAGAACAATAGGAGGATCTGATCACAGCTCAGATGTTATTTTAACCACCAAACTCTCGCAACAAAATCTAGAGAGAAAACAAAACACCCAATCGCATAAAGCTCAAGCATATCACAACCAAAGTGAATAGGTATCCAAACTCCAAAAGCAAGAAGAAACCGACGCTCTCATCCAACTTCTTAATACTCGCACACATGCAGTAGATTTTTTGCAGTGTCCTATTCAATTATTCAAAGGAGGAAAATGGTGCAAGTTAATATAATTAGATTCTGGTTTCAAATAGTTAGCATAAATCGCAACCTCAAATGAAAATCCACTTACCATACCTCTACATCCTTATCAACTTGTCGAATTTGAAACCAGCGGTGATCAAGTGGGTATAAATATCAAGAGGGAAAGACTTGAACCTGTTCTCTGTGAAGAACGCGTCCATTGCTTGTTCCAGAGACTGATAAAGATTATACATATATATATATATATATATATACATATATATATATATATATATACTTGTCATAACCTTCTAAATATATTCAAATCAAATTTATTTTAAAATAAAAAATAAAAAACATACCACATTTAATTTGCCCAAATTTGTTCAGTAAAGCGATCACACACTTGTTTCGCACAAATGAATACTCCATAATAAGTGTCTGGGCATTGGTCTTCAGTGTTTGGAGACGAAAGCTGAGTGTTTGAACGCTGGGCTTGCTTTTTTTCACCTTTACTCTGCCTCTTTCTCTCTTTTTCTTTGAGCTCGCCTTAACTTGATCTTCAGTTCCTTATATTCAGGCACACTTTTCCAACATCAACATAGACATCCCAAGAACACTACGGTATTTCTTATCAAAATCCACTATAACAGTGAAGTCTAATAGAAAATATATCGTCTCTATCCTATAACACAAAGAGGTTGAAAGTACAACCTTGCAAATTCCCTCAAAAAAATAAAGATAAAATCAATGCAAAAATAATAAAGTTATGAAATCAAGTATTCATTCAAGAACACATACTGAGCTTCATGGATATATTTACCAATTTTCAATCAAGAGGGTCGTGTATAAGAATAACACAGTAGATATAAAAATTAACAACAAAAAGAAACATTTAAATCCCTTGAAAAATGTCTATAAGTATACTTCTGCATATGTAATATTAACAAATGTTGGCGATATCTTAGATTCCGTACATATATGACCTACAAGTTTTTGAAAACATTAGAGAAAATACATGTTAAATCTTCAACTAAAGAGACTCTTTAGGCAACAATTACTTGATTACTGCAAAAAAAATAAAAATTAAAGGAGATCAAATTGAAACTCTTGATTCCTTTATATAGTTACTTTTCAATTTTTTTTTTTGGTATCATCATTAGAGATCAAATTAAGAAGGTGGAAAATGTATAACTTAATTTCATTTAACAAACCTTCGGGATTGTTTGAGTTAGATGTTGTTGATCTACTTGAATGAGATTGTTTGTGCTTAATCTTTTGGATCTAGCTACTTGCACCTCTTGATGTAGAAACTTGTCCGCGATTGTTTGAGATTGATGATGAATTTCCATTTGAACTTCCTTTTTGTTGTCAATTTATTTACATCCTCGTACTTGATGTTGGTTCAGTATTAATTTGTCTTAGCATGTCATCTTATATTATTATTATTAGTTTTCAATTACTCATACCAAATATCTAAAAATTTAAGGTATATGCTTATCTTCTAATGAAAATATTTAGTGTCTAGTACGATTGTAAGGAAAATATAAAATAAACTTTTTTTTTTATAATAAAGTAAAAAAGTATCCTAATAAACCATTGGAATTGTTTGAAATTTCTACTGATTGTGTTAAGACTCTTCTCCGACTCCACCCAATGGCGGAGTGAAAGCTGACTCTCCTAAATCTAAAAAAATGGACGTGCTCCTCCTCCGAGCTCATCACCGAGAAGAGCGGAGGGAAAGTTCGCCGAGTCGTCGTTGCATACATGAGCTTAGAATTACCTATAAATATAAGCATATGCAAATTATTGTTGTCAGAATCCGTTTCCTATTCAAATCATTATAAGTACATTATCTGCATAGGTAATATTAACAAATGTTGGCGATATCTTTGATTGAGCACATACATGACTTTCAACTTATATAAAGCCTTAGAGAAAAACAAATGTTAAACCTTCAACTAAAGAGGCTCTTTTGGCACCAATGATTTAATTGCAAAATCTTTTATGAAGGAAATAAAAGCTAGCACATAGGTGAAGAAGAACTTTTTGTGTATATTTTAGTCCATGATCTAATCTTGAATGAATAAAGATATTGGTTAGGAAAATAGAGATCTACATGAGAGTATTTGAAACTTTTTATCCCATTGAATAGTTACTTTTCAATGTTTTAAGATTTTAAATTTGTTGACAATATATCAACTTTCTCGTACTTGATGCGGTCATTATTGATTTGTCCTAGCATGTCATGTTATATTTTTATTAATTTGCAATTACTCATACAAAGTGATGTCTAACTGGATAGCGGATTTAAATGATCCGTGACGTTGGTGCATAGTTATTGCTAGAGCTCAGAAGCATGTAAGAAAGTTTAGCATTATTATGGTTGGTTAGCCAAATTTTTTTCCCATAAGAAATGAGACGAAACGAGTGAGAACGACATAAATCATATGAATGAAGCCATCAACTAAGAACCTACTTATGAGATCAATCCTTAAAAAGAAGTAACAAAAGCAAGTGGGAGGTGGATCACTGCTCTAAAGCCAATTAATTCCCAAATTTCAAATCTAAAATAGGTGTAAATAATGTTAGTGGGTAAAACATTAATTTAAATATTAAAGTTAGCATGTCGTCTTGTACGTGCTTTCGCACATGTGAAATGGTCGCGCTCATGCGTGAAATTAATTGGTGTTTTACGTTGTCAAAAAGTGAGATGTATACAAGGACTAAAACAAATAAATGTTTACAGTGAGTAAATGTGTCAAAATATATTTACTAAAACAAAAATAATTGAGCCTCTTCTGGTTTGAGGTTCCTCAATAGGCTTACCAAAAACAGGTAGGATTTGCTTTCATTGTCGTTAGTGGGGATTATTGTATGAATGTAATCATCATTTGAAAAGAATGCTTCATCTCGATCTGTTAGATATTCCTCCTAGCACTCTAACCTCTCACAAATATATGTACACTGCCGCTAGCAGTTGATAATGAACTACTCCACCAACCGAGGGAGGGAATAGTTTTTCCATCTCACATTCCATGATTTTCTCCAATTTATATTGCTCTAATTTCTTATTTGTATTTATTTATCTTTTTACTATAATAATTCACAAATATACTTTCATGTATTGTTAGATTATTAATAGAGAGAGGCAATCTAATAATCATGAGGAAAGACAGTTCCATAAAGGCTATCGGCTTAGTTAAAAATGATGTCTCTCGGTCCATTAATTTTAGTACGTGTCTTAGCCTATCTACCTGATCCATTAATTTTACAAGTTTGAGCATCTATGAAGCAGTTAGTTGTTTCATTTTATCAAATAGAGTGAGGCATTGATGCGCAACACAGACACAAATAGAGTGTGCTTTGAAGATATTATAGTTATCTGTTTTCCAAAATAGTATTGTGCTTTGAAGACATAATAGTTGTCAGTCACCCACCTAGATATGATGTGCTCTCTCTCTCTCTCTCTCATCTTTGAGATGAAAGGGATACACAATGCATTATGATGGTGAGTAAATCACTCAATATATCTTAGATATGAGGAATTATCCTCTCTTAACCTAGAAGTCTAGAATTAAACACAAGCCTACCAACAAACCATGAATTGTCATACACATCTAGAATGACATATAATGGATCCCCAAAATGAAATGTAATGGTGGATCCAACGTTCAAATTTTATTTTTGTGTTTTAGCTCTATGTGTAGGGCCAACTATGGCAAGCCATGTTCCCCTTAAACAAAGTTGGCTAAACATACAAGTATATATTTCTAAGTCTAAAGCGCTACTATATATTTCTAATCAATCAGCTTAAGTGACAATATTCCAAATAAAATTGATAAATTCGGCGATTCTTAGATTATTTTTAGTTTAAGTGATACGGGAACATTTATGATGCAGCATCAAGTTATTATTTAGGCATTTAATTATAGATTTACAATCTTTAATATTTCATTATTTAGGTACTTTTAGGAAATAGTTTTACAATTATTTAGGATTTACCTATAATTGTTTTCCATATTAGATTAAGCCTACTTATTCTCTAAATTTTGTAAGCCCTATATATATGGTTATTGTAATAATTGTTAGGAAGCTTATGTTTTATGAATAAAATCAGTTTATTTGTGGCATGAATTTGCCTTGTTTTATGAGTTCGCTTATCCTTATTTCTGGTGTATGTTGAGTAACTGTTGGAGGCCCGTGTTCGATACTTTGTTCCCCATCAGTTGGTATCAGAGCTCTGGGAGAGTGTGGTGGATTCCATGTCTCAGATCGGGCGAAGAAGGGGAGGTTTCAGAATGGAGGGTCGTGATGTCAACAGTGACATGGCTGAAATTAAAAGGATGCTTAAGCAACTTGACGTACGTATCGATCGCATCGAAACTCGACGACGAGTTCATAAGAGTTCCGATGGGGATGGAAACGTTACCACCTATCATCAACGTATTGATCGCATCGAAACTTTCTACCAAGAAGGTGATGGTTCCGACGAGGAGATATGCGTTGACCCTGTTCATAAGTATGCTCCGTTGTGTGAGTCCGATGAAGTTGTAAGTCCACTATCTTTAATTTTCCAGTTGTTGAAGAATTATTTCTAGAAAAAGAAAAAAATAGTTTCATAGATTTGGATGAACCGCCGAGACTTAATTGTTATGAAGATTGTGCGGATAAATGTTTGGAGAGTGAGGAGGTTGACTTCCTCATGCAAAAGTTCAACTCTTCTGTGCAACAAAACATTATTGAAGCCGTGCCATATGAGGTCATGGAAGCAAAATCACCAATTATTCTAAAAATATTAATTGATATTGTGAATCGTATCAAGAAAGGTGAGAGAGATTTCGGGTTGAGGAAATTAGTTATGATGAGCCGATTTCTTAAGGCAAGACAAGGAAAGTATTCCAAGTATTTATTTATTTGGAAATGAAGAATTCAATTGCAAGATAGTATATCAAAAGAAGATCTACATCAATGGAAGATTTTGTGTGCAATTTTATCAATTAAAGGCTTGAATTCGAGGACGAATTCTTTCCAACCAGATGAGTCTGATACGGGAACATTTATGATGCAGCATCAAGTTATTATTTAGTCATTTAATTATAGATTTACAATCTTTAATATTTCATTATTTAGGTACTTTTAGGGAATAGTTTTACAATTATTTAGGATTTACCTATAATTGTTTTCCATATTAGATTAAGCCTACTTATTCTCTAAGTTTTGTAAACCCTATATATATGGGTATTGTGATAGTTGTTAGGAAGCTTATGTTTTATGAATAAAATAAGTTTATTTGTGGTATGAATTTGTCTTGTTTTATGAGTTCGCTTATTCTTATTTCTGGTATCTGTTGAGTGACTGTTGGAAGCCCGTATTCGGTACCTTGTTCCCCATCATTAAGAGATTGATTATCTGGCCAACTTTTTTTTTTTTTATCACATTTTAATTAGCATATCCACTGTTCAATTTCTATTTTGCTAAAAATTAACGCTCAGGTTTTGCGTGTAAAAGTGATCATGTTGGGATAATGCACATAAACTCAACAATGGGTGCATGATTCGTTCCAAAACAACAGGGGCTTCCCCTAGTTTACAACTTGAACTTGATCATACGACAATGTAAGAGACAGAGAGAGACTGTTATTTTGGCTTGACATGATCTCCTCTTTTAAGTTATTGACCACTATATTCGTGCTATGCACCCATAATTAAAAGAGAATAGTACGAATTTAGATAATCAAAAGAAAATATATAGTAAGAATTTAGAGACTGAAAATGAATGCTAGGTTTGGGCCTGATGATCGGACAAGGTAACAATCTCAAGTTACGTTGGCATAAGGTTCAATGGAAACTAAACCAAGTCAACATTAGTATATGAACCAAATTTCGATTCTAAGCTATTACTAGAAAAATTGATGGGCTAAATTTCAGAACTCAACTAATCTAGATGTCTCATATAAGACATACATAGGAGTCCAACTGTTGGAAATTGTTCAAGTGGCAGGAGGAAAAGGACAGCAATTAAATTATGAAAGCAACTGTGTAATACTGCTACTATAAATATGGCTCACTGCTAGAACTAATCCCTACATATTTCATTGGCTTATTACAGGTTGCATGGAAATGAATTCCTTCTATTACAAGTTGTTGTGTTTCCTCCTTCTGAGCTTCTTTGAAGGCCACTATCTTTGTAGTGCTGATCCAACTGATGGTTTCACCCTTGTGCCATTAACAGAAGACAACTTTAAGCTGCAAAAGCCATATAATGAACCTCTTTATGATCGTTACAGCTACAAAGATGGAGTCCGAAGTTTCTGGATCTACAACAATGACAAGCCCTACAGCGCCAATAGCCCAACCAGACCACGATCAGAACTGCGCATATCGGTATCTATATCTCTTGCTTTCTCATCATATATATGCACTGTTAGCTAGACTCTTTTGTATATATATGCATGGTCTAAGGAAAGCATAGCATGGCATGTATTTAATAGTGCATTTGAATGCCACTTGGACATAATCATTCCACTGTTCTCGCAGGGACATGACTACTCATCTGGAATCTGGCAATTTGAAGGCTATGCATATGTGCCAAGTGGTACTTCTGGGGTTACAATAGTGCAGATTCATGGTGCAAGTGAGGGAGCTACAACACTACAACTAAGGATGTATGAAGGAGATGGTGGAGATCTTAGATACTACAGATACAACTTAGTTGATACTGATCTCTATGATAAGTGGTTCAGAGTAAACATAATCCACAATGTTGACAAAGGGAAGGTCATAGTTTTCATTGACGGTATTAAAAAGTTTGTTGTGAAAGATCAGGGACCAGGAGACCTCTACTTCAAATGTGGTGTGTATGCAGCACCATTTAATTCCAGTAACTACATGGAATCAAGGTGGAAGGAGATCAAACTTTATAAGAAATGATAGGATATTACAATATTTCCATTCAGCAGCTAAGAAGATGTTATAGAGGCTATGTCATCGATCTTTGTATTTATGAATGTACAAAACTATGGTTCTTAAATAAACTCATGAAATATTTCTCCCTCATATATATAGCTCAGTACACCAGTCTACGAAAATATATACCTCTATAATCCATGCTATACATGATACTGGGGAATGTTTGAGGTTTACAGTCCTGCAAGTGGTTTAAGCAATTTAGTTTAAGAATGATCAAGAAGAACCCCTTCAAAAAAACAAAAAACAAAAAACTATGATTAAGAAGAACCACTAAATACGGAAGTTCTAATATGTTTCCTTTTTGTATCAATATTGTAAATTATGAGGCTTATTATACACCTATAAGGGGTGTTTGTTTCATGAGACTGTGATAGGTGGAGCTAATTCTTAAAGAACAAAATGTTGCTGAAAAAAAAGCTAAAAGTTCCCCAAAAAAATCAATCTTAGCAAACTCATGAATATGGGCTAGCTGTTGGGATTCGCAGCCAGCTAGGATTTGGGTTTTTTTTTTTTTTTTTTTCACTCTCTTTAGATACAAGCTATATATATATATATATATATATATATAATATTTGGGCCTATAAAAATGGGCCCTGTCCTGTCGCACAGGTTGCACCCGTGCAGAGCCGGCCCTGCTAATTGGGACTAAAATAACTTCAATTTTTCAGCTAAGTTTTCTCCATTTTTTTCTGCATTTCGATTCCCCAATCAACTCAAGCCCCTGCTGCACAATAGTCTCCGACAACCCCAGCTCTTTAAACCCCTTATCAAACCCAACAACCTCACTTGACACACTCCCAGATGCACACGGCTTCAGAAAAACCTCACTCTTCTCAGCTCCCTTGGAAGGCTCAGGCGACGAAAGCAGCTCAGCTTTCAGAGAAGCAAAAGTCTTGCTGTTCCCCTTCTGATTACTCTTAGCCTTCGCCTTCCCATTCGACTTGGGCTGCTCCACCTTCCCAGGAGAAGCAATAGTGACCTGCCCAGCTAAATCTTCCCCACCTCCCCAGACCTTCTTCGACAACTCAAAAGTCTTGGAGTCATGATCCTTAGTCGGCTTGTTCTTCTTCCTCACATTGTTCTCGAACTTCTTTCTCATTCTCCTAATCTTATCCAGCAATTGAGTCCTCGAAACCTCCACCTTCAGCGACTTCTTGATAAACTCATGAAATGCAGTCATATCAGCATAGGGATCCACTCCTTTCTTCGTGGCATAATCCTTCATCCCTTTCAGGATTATAATCTCATCTTCATCACTCCACAGCCTCTGAAACAGTTTCGACTTCTTCGACTCTCTAAATGGGAATATATATAATCAACACAACACTTGAACTTGTGACATATTTGTAAATGCTTACTATTGATGAAAGGTTGGCACGAGTTCGAGGCTCAACACACACAATATTAGGAGTGGTTTTACTTTTTAGGGTTTATTTATTGCAATTAATGGATTTAATTTTTATTGTTATTTTTTACTTAAAAATAAAAATAATAAAATTATTTAATAATTTATTTTTTAGAAATTCTATAATACATTATTTAGAAAAAACAATTAATAAAAGTTTAGAAAAAATAATTAATAAGAGTGGACAAATAAGCCGCTCATAATACCCCACACACTACCAGAAAAAAGGGTTTTCCCGACGAAAAAAAAAACGGCCAGCGACCTAAAATTTTCGTCGGCTATTCCCAATAATGGCCGACGATTTTTTTTTTCGTCGGTAAAAAAAACAAATCGTCGGCTATTCTCATAGTACGGCCGACGATTTGTTTTTTCGTTAGTAAATAAAAAAAATCGTCGGCTATTCCCACTGAATAGTCGACGATTTGGATTTTCGTCGGCCTTTCTCTGAAACTTTAGCCGACGAAAACTTTTGAAAGTTTGGCCGACGAAATTGGCATTTTCGTCGGCTATACGTGTATATATTTTCAGATCTAGACAGCAGCTGCTCATTTAAAAAAAAAACGAAAAAAAAGGGAGAAAGAGTGAAAGAGGAGGAAGAGTGAAAGAGAGTAAAATCAAAGTCAGGTTTCACCTGTTCAGAAATTTGTCACTCTTTACTATAGCAACTTTCCCCTCTTTTTAAGTATCTGCATGGCTCCTCTAGGCTTCTCCACTCTTCAGTAACTCCTCACCAACCAACTCCGAAGGTACTGTCTTCACTCTCCAAACTCTAACACAGCTTTACTGTACTCATAATTTAACCATTATGTATTTGTTTCTCCATATTCTGGAATCACTTTGTCAGAAAGTTTTTTCCTTTTCAATCTTAGAGAACTCATGAGAGAAGGGGTAGCCTTGGCTCTTTTGATATGATCAAAAGAATTACAATGTCGGTGTGTTACTGTGTTTGAAACATGATGTTGGAGTTTGTTCAAGGCTTTGAAAGTGCCTTATTGGGATACTGCGGTGATCTTTGCTCTCAGTAATCACTAAAATCGGAAAGTTGATTGCCTATTATAGGATTTTTGTTGTGTTTTGTGTTTATGTAGTCTTGAGTATGTTTGCTTTGAAATTAAAGCCTTATAGCACACATCTTTGTTGCAGATCATCTGTATGTGAAGCCAGTTGAAGTCCCTGAAATGGCTTAATCCTCATTGAATTCTGTAATTGAAGTGAATGGAGATGAATTCTGGCCACTTTCTGGGAAACGATTCTATCACTATCGACAAACCATTGTTTCATCCTTCAAATGCAAATATGTCGTCAAATAAGATATGACCGAAATAATGAAATACGTCTACGATTGAAAAATGACAAGATTCCGACAAAATCTGTGTGCCGAATGTTGCGGTTAACTGTTTTTTACTTCCGTTTTCCTATGGGTAGCCTGACGTTCGGTAAATATTTTGAGGAAAATTTTTATACGATTAGGTGCGTCTCATCGATTTGAAACTATTATCTGTTGAAGGTCAGGCCAAAAAACGTCATTTAGACAGGCCAATTACCATTTCTAAGCGTTTAAAGGGTTGACTCACCCGGTTGACCGTCCCGATCGAGCCTTTAACGTTGTCAGATGTAGTTGGATTTTTTTTCATACATGTATTTAAGGTGAACGGTGATATCTGACGATTGGAATAGATTTTCTAAACTTTTAGATTCAAAATCAGAACCTATGCACTAATGTTCTTTAACTTGTTTAGTAAGTGTTTGAGTGAATGTATAGTTTCAAATAGTTACTATACGTACACTCTTCAAATGCAAATATGTCGTCAAATAAGATATGACCGAAATAATGAAATACGTCTACGGTTGAAAAATGACAAGATTCCGATAAAATCTGTGTGCCGAATGTTGCGGTTAACTGTTTTTTACTTTCGTTTTCCTATGGGTAGCCTGACTTTCGGTAAATATTTTGAGGAAAATTTTTGTACGATTAGTTGCGTCTCATCGATTTGAAACTATTATCTGTTGAAGGTCAGGCCAAAAAACGTCATTTAGACAGGCCAATTACCATTTCTAAGCGTTTAAAGGGTTGACTCACCCGGTTGACCGTCCCGATCGAGCCTTTAACGTTGTCAGATGTAGTTGGATTTTTTTTCATACATGTATTTAAGGTGAACGGTGATATCTGACGGTTGGAATAGATTTTCTAAACTTTTAGATTCAAAATCAGAACATATGCACTAATGTTCCTCAACTTGTTTACTAAGTGTTTGAGTGAATGTATAGTTTCAAATAGTTACTATACGTACACTCTTCAAATGCAAATATGTCGTCAAATAAGATATGACCGAAATAATGAAATACGTCTACGGTTGAAAAATGACAAGATTCCGACAAAATCTGTGTGCCGAATGTTGCGGTTAACTGTTTTTTACTTCCGTTTTCCTATGGGTAGCCTGACGTTTGGTAAATATTTTGAGGAAAATTTTTAAACGATTAGTTGCGTCTCATCGATTTGAAACTATTATCTGTTGAAGGTCAGACCAAAAACCGTCGTCTAACTAGACTAATTTCCGTTTTAAAGCGTTTAGAGGTTTGACATAGTGGTTTGACCAACAGTTTAGCCGACGAAAATTATATGTCGTCGTTAAACTCTTGCGATCCGCTTATTATCCGCCGTTGGATGACTCAGATCCAACGGCTGCTGATTTTCCAAAGTATAGCCGACGAAATATTTGAATTCGTCGGCTAAACTTTTGCGATCCGCGCCTTTTCATTGTCCGCCGTTGGATGGCTCAGATCAGACGGCTGCTGATCTCCTAAAGTATAGCCGACGACATTCAAAGTATAGCCGACGATGTTAAAGTTTTCGTCGGCTATAGTGAAGAATAGCCGACGAAATCTTTTTTAATCGTCGGCTATTCTTTCGGGTATAAATCAGAAACTGTCGAACCCTAGCCGACTTTTTCCTCTCTTCCTCCTCCTCCTCCTGCTGCTGCTGCTCCAAACCGGCCCTCTCCCGTTCGTTTCCGCCGCGCCCTCCTCCTCCTCAAATCGGCTTTTCCTCTCTTCCTCCAATTCCGGCCTCCTCCTCCTCCGATCCTCCTCCTTCCTCAAATCCTCCTCCAAGCCACCGGCCTCCTCCTCCTCCTCCTTCCCCTCCGCCTTTCCCTCCTCCTCCGACCTCTTTCCCCTCCTCCTCCGATCCGGTTAAATTTTTTTTTTTCAATTTAGTTTAATTTTATAAATTGTTATATATTTAATTTTAATTATAGAAATTGTTATATATTTGTTAATAAATTTAATTTTAACAAATTGTTATATATTTGTTATATATTTTATTTTAATTATATAAATTGTTATATATTTGTTATATATTTAATTTTAATATAAATTGTTATATATTTGTTAATAAATTTAATTGTTATATATTTGTTATAATTTAGGTATAGAAATTGTTATATATTTAATTTTAAGTATATAAATTGTTATATAATAAATTGCTATATATTTGTTATATATTTAATTTTAATTATATAAATTGTTATATATTTTTGTTAATATATAAATGATTATTTGTATTTATATATATGTTAATAATGAAATATAGTTATATTTGTATATAAATAGTTATATTTAGGTTAATGGTTAGTATTATTTAAAATTAGTACAAATTTAAATATTAATTTGTTAGTATGTTTTGAAATATGTTAGTATTATTGGTTATTATATTAATTAGAATTTGTTATTTAATGTAATATAATTTAATATTAATTAATGTATTAATGCCTCAAGCTGCAGATGGCCGATGCATTCAGATAGTTCTTCGGAGGCCGTCGTTCCAGATCTAGGGGTTCTAGAAGTTCCGCCGGTTCCGCAGAGTCCGACAGGACCCTTAGCCAGCCTGAGAGGACCACCACCCAGCCGCGGAGGAGTGTGGATTCATCCCAGCCGCGGAGGCCTGTGGATTCATCCCAGCCGCGGAGGAGTGTGAGTTCTCGGCACCAGACCCTTCTCCAGGTGGGGCGGCCATCGAGCAGTTCACGTCCCCCTGTTGGGCCAGATGCTCCGAGGTTCAGTAGGCAGCTATTTCAGGACGAGATAACTGCAGACGTTCCTCAGGTCCGTATGCCTGAGGTTCATCGGGAGCCGATGACGAGTTCGACGACGTCTGCTGCTGACTCGACTGAGGGGCCTACTCTCCCAAATCAGCTCTACCTCCCGTACAACATTCCTGCGATACCCGAGGTCGACTTTCGAGGTGTGCCCATATGGCCTGCTATGCCTCAGTACGTGAGTGCTGCGGAGGCATACCAGCAGCAGCCATTTGAGAACCCTGACCTCCTGATTTCGGCGAGGAGAAAAGGAAAGTCGATAGACGAGTCATCCAGTTCAGGTAACATTTGATTTTATTAATTAAATGTTTTATTAAAATTAACGCACTAATATTTAATTTTATTAACCAATCGTCGTTTATGTGATAGGGACAGCCGCTAGCAGTTCAACGAGGAATACGAGAGGTGTCATATGTTTTGACACGCTGAGGAGAACTGTTGCGCTCCGGTGGAGGATCCAGATCAACGAACCTCCTTGTTGACAGTAGCCACAGAGAGGCTACAGCAGGCCCACAGACCCGCAGCAAGTGCACCAGGGCCCGGCCCAAGGCCCGGGACCGGATCACCAGCACCCGGCCTCGGGGTCCAGCACTCTATCCTGCCTCCAGGGACCCTGGGGCCGGGGGCGCCAGCCTGCCAAAGAGGGCACCAGAATGTACAAACAAAAGGAAACCAGTCCCACATCGAAGGGTGAGGCCAGCCCTCACCCCCAACCACCTATATAAGGGCCCCAACTACCCTCTTTATTAGGTAACTTATCTCTCTCCCCGCTTACATACTTGCCTTGGTTATATATATTCCAACTATACTAACTTAGGCATCGGAGAGGAGAAGACCGGCCCGCCCAGTATTCTCCTTAGTGAGCATGATTGCAGGAGATCAAGTTGGATTCATCTGTATCTACCAGGCCCCCGGGTTTAGGCAGAAACAATTGGCACCGTCTGTGGGAAGCTTGAACGAAAAGCCGTGTAAGCAACACCGTTGGGAGAGAATTCAGAAATGAGTCAAGAGAAAGGTACCACCGAGGAGGGACGTGTTGCATTAGTGCAGACGCTCACCTCCACCCAGGCCGTCACGCGGGAGCCGCGCGGCGACCGGGGCAACGGTCAGGAAGGAGGGAGCTGTGGGGGACCATCCGGCGTGCCAGATCCCCACCACGACAGCTCGCGCGGGAAAGGCCCGGCAGAGGATGAAGACAGTCCAGAGCACCGGGGCTTCTCCTTGACGTTCTCAGATGATCCAAGCGATCGATCTGAGAGCCCGGACCGGGACCCTACGTACAGCCCCGGCCATAGCAGTATGGCGGGAGAGATACGGGTAATGGTCGCAGAGGTCAATCGTCTAAGAGAGGAGAGCGACAGGGACAGAGCTAAGTCCAACGCCCAGTACGAAGAGATGGAAGCGGTGAATGCTGCCCTAGTAGCCGCCCTGCAGAGGGGACGGCAGCGTAGTGACGCCATGGCCGAGGCGCAGGCTACACTCCTACCGGTCCAACCACAACACACCGAGGCAGGGCAGTCTTCGGGCGGTCGGCCCGGTGATCCCGTGCGAGAAAAGTCACCTCCAGGCGCAGTCCCGCCGAAGAGCACGACAACCTCCCGCCAGCTCGGCGCTTCGTCTGTGGATGAAGTTGAGACTCCGACCGCACGGGCGCTGCAGATGTTAGCCAACACCGTGTCGGACTTAAAGGCCCAAATGGAGGCCAGCGAGAGAAGAGCCGCGCGGCCGATGGAGGGCGCCCGGTTTAATGAGAGCATGGGCCCTTTCTCACACCGGGTCATAGAGTCGGGGAGATCTGGCAACCAGAAGTCCCTCAAACTCACCTATTCAGGGTCCGGTTGCCCGTATCAGCACCTGGACAGTTTCCGGTCCCAAACCTGTGCCAAGGGATACTCCGATGCAGTCTGCTGCAACATCTTCCAGGAGACTTTGTCTGGAGAAGCGCTCAGCTGGTTCTACGAGCTTCTTGCGAACTCGATCGAGGCATTCGAGCAGTTAGCCGACCGGTTCGTGGGCCGCTTCATTCTCCGAGTCGAGGGAGCCTCGACATCGACCATCCTCTTCAATTGCATACAAGCCCCCGGAGAGGAGCTGAGAACCTTCGTCGACTGCTGGCAGACGGCTACGGCCGGGGTTCGGAACCTGGATAAAGGCATCGCCGAGATGGCGTTTAAGCAGGGGCTCCGAGCGGGTAAGTTTTCCTACGCCGTCCGGGTAGAACTCCCGCAGGGGTATGACGAGTTGATGGCTATGGCCATCCGGCATGCTCAGGCCGATCATGAGACCTATGGGCACCACCTACTGAAGAGGAAGCGGGATGAGCAGCAGGAAGACCATCCCCGGGAAGAGAACCCTCCGCCCAGCCAGGAAGCCAAGCCCAGTCAGCGGACCGAGAACCGCACCGCTCGACCCAGCCGGAACGCCAACAACAGAAACTGGCCACAGCGGCAGCAGAGGCCCTATTCTGATAAACCCCAGAACGAGCACAAGCCGGCACCGTACCGCCAAGAGAGCCCCCTGGCAATCATGCCAGCACCACCGGCCGGTCAAGAAGTCTTCACCACTCTCACCACTTCCTACGAGGATATTTTACTTGAGAACGGGAGCGTCATTCCCCCACCGCCCAAGAGAAAGTACCCGAAGGGGAAACTTACAACGGCGCAGACGGGCAAGTACTGCTCTTATCATGATGAGGCTTTTCATCGAACGAATCAGTGCTGCGCTCTCAAGACAGCGGTACAGGGTTTGATCGATAACGGCCAGCTCCAGCGGTACGTGGGGGAAAGAAGAACAGACCCCGACCGGGAACGTGACCAGGCCTGGTAAACCCGCTAAGTCCGAGCGGTTAGTTTGACATATCTCCGGTAAAACCGTTGTAGAAATAAATATATGCAAACTACTTTTGAGAAAATTTCACCGGCTCTGCCAGTTCAAGTATATTCATAATCAAACAAGTATACAAGCAGTAACCATTCCGGAAAGATTACAAGGAGAAGAGCAAGGAAAATCCTAAGGGGCCACGACTCCGCCCTCAGCAGGCAATCCGCCAGCCTCTCCTGCGGTACCCTCGTCGTCGACCTCAGTTCCGGCGTTGACTCTGGCTCGGGGAGACTCGGCACCGTTGGTAAAAGAATCCAAGTCCGAGCGAATCGCTTCTTCCGGCTGCCCCTCCACCGCCTCCTGATGGATGTCCGACTGCTCATGGATATCTCCTTCAGCAGCAATCGGCATCAGGGAAGTATCTAACCATCCCTTCCCCGCCCATTCCATGTACGCATCCGAGATGCCCTCTTCCCTGGCCTTCACCAGAAACTCCAGGAACTGATCGCTCTCGCGGTATTTGAGAACGACCCACTCGTAGAGTTCCGGGTCATCTTCCCCGGTCGCAGCAGCAGTGGCGGCACGCAGAGCGGCAGCTCCCACTTGGAGCTCGTCCACCTTGGCTTCCAGTTCGGCCCTCTCCTTCTCGAGGCTCCGGTTCTGCTCCTCCAGCTTCTTGGCCCTCTCCTCCGATCTGGCCTTCTCACGGTCCGAGCGGGACTTCTCCACCTCCAGGCGCTGTCGGGCCTCCGATAGAGCAGTTATCTGTCTCTTCAGCTCCGACAGTTCCTCGCTCGCATCCGGTTGGTACAGACTGTACAGCAGCTGCGCAACAATAGAAACAGTTAATCGGGCAGTAAGACACACCACCTACAAGCAGTGTATTGGCACCAGTTAGTGGTTACCCGGAGGACGGATTCCTTGCATTTTGGGCGGTTCCCGCCCGCCAGGGCTCCAGCAACCCCGGGTCTGTCCAGACCAAGGCCGGCCAAATCCGCCGCCACTTGCCGGACGAGTGCACTATCCGGGCTTCCCCTCGGTGCCTCCGCAGGCGCGGGACTACTCTGCCGGGCAGCAGCAGCAGCCTTCTCCCCGGCGGAGTTAGGTTGAGCACCGCTGGTTATCCTGAACCGTTTGGCCAGGTTCTCCCGTGCCGACCCGCCGGTAAGCGTCACCAGTGTAGAGGAAGGAATGTCCCCGCCTTTCCGTTTCTCCCCCCAGCCTTCCGGAGAAGAAGATTGTGCGCCTACCCGGGCGACACGACCCACGTGCGGCACAGACACCGGCCGGTTGGGGATCCTGTTCACTCCACCGGGAATCCTCACTGGCCCCCCGGTACTCTTGCCCTTTCCAGGCACCGCAAGGGCCGCAGAATGATGGGTCTTCACCCGCTTCAGGACGTAGGCGCCATCATCAACATCCATGGCCCTCGGCTCCGGATGAGTCGTGAGCCGGCCGGACTCCTCGTCCACCGACGTCCGCGAGACGGTCTCGCCCTTCTCCTTCAGCTTGTTAAGGAGGTCCTCCCCGTCCATTGAGAGAGTGGTTTCGGGCTTGATGACCGCCCGGGAAGATGCACCTGCAAGGAAAGCGAACAGTTAGTATTTTGCCAGAGCTAGCACAAAGTATCACCGCTAAAGGGCTTCCTACGCACTGGGACCCCGCCCGAGTTGGCAGTATTCCAGCACTTCTCGCCGGATGAAGTTGAAAGAACTCCGTTCCAGATCATCCCAACATCCGAGTATGGTCGAGATCCTCTCATGCTCAAGATCGGATAACTCGAACGACTGGTCGCCAAGGGGTTGGAAGGCGCCAGGAACCCGATACATTTTACTCCTCGCCTGCCACCTCCCGCCCACCATCACCACCTTCTTCCTCCAACTGTTGTCTACCCATGTAGGCATATTGGTGACGATCGGTGGAGGTTTCCGGGCGTTGAAGGACAGGCAACCCCGGGACCCTTGCTTCCTTGAGTAGGACAACCTATACAAGGACCGAAATTCGTTTACCGTTGGCATACTCATTCCAGACAAATCATATAGGCAGCCGAGGCTCAATAATCGCCTCCACTGGAGCCCCGGAAGCTGCGCGGGCGACACTTGCAGCGCACTGAGCATATACTGCACGAAATCATGCCGGAACTGGTCCCGATGCACGGCAACCCAGCCTGCCTCCGGGTTACAGGCTGACTCTCCAGGATTCAGGGGCCACAGCAGAACTTCATCCGGGATACCCCACGTTTCCCGGAACGCTGCAATCTCTCCAGGGGTCATGCTACCCTCCGGTTCATCACACACCACAGCATCCTTCCCTCTGCCAATGGTGTAGCTCACGGCCGGATCATCCGCAAGGCGCACCCCGTGCGGTATTTCAGTCTCCGAGGATTCAGCCCCGGAAGACGAAGACAAAGACGGAGACGAAGCCCTGCTCCCGGAGCAGTCAGCGACTTCGGTCTCCAGGGATTCCGAACCGAGCCAGTCCTCCATCCTCTCCGCATCATCCACGAGGGGACCCCTGGCAGCCGATTCGGAAGCCCGGTCAAAACTTGAAGAAGACATCTTAACCTAGGGGAAGAAAACAAAACCCTAGCGCTCGTCAGCAACAGGCTACAACAGCGTCTTCTACGGCCTCTCCCCAAGTTTGCCGCAGAGCAGTTCAGTCAGCAACATAGCTCCCCCCCCCCCCCCCCCCCCCCTGCCGCAAAACAACAAAACCAAAACAAGAACAACACCGGGGCAAAGAAATCAACAAACTTACCGATTAATATGCTCAACCGAGGACAGTCCGCCCTGCGAAAGCAGCGAGCAATGGTAGGAAGAGATTAGGGAGCGCTCGAGAAAACGGATCTCGTGGGGCAAAGGGCTCAGAGTTTTCGCCGGATTTCTCTCTTTCTCTTAGTTTCTCCAAAGCAAGAAGCAACAGCAGAAAGAAGAGCAGAAGAGGCCTTTTTATAGAGGCGACCGGTGCCCTAGGCAATTGAAATTCCTCCAAAAACAAGTAATCAGAGCAACTCAAACGCCTGCGAATCCAGGCCCTTCATCTCAAGACCGCCCCCCGCTGGCACGTGTCCCAGCATTGGTAAACTGCCCATGCCATCATAACTGACGGGACTGATGGACTTTCTCCTTAAATGCATGTCAGCCACTTGTCCCACACGCTGGCGACAGGAAGGTAGGAGCGGGAACCGAGGAGTCAGGCCCTCCCACACTTCCCCAGGTTCCACGGTTGCACGCCATATTCGCTGCATATCTCGAAGACCTCTCGCCGGTTGTGATTCTCCAACCGCTTCGAAAGCATCCATCCGGGTATGAGCAATAGGGGACCCGTCGATATGGCAGGACGCCCGGTCGAGGTCCGCCCGGCACCATGGCAGTTCGCGGTTATGATCATTCAACCGGCTGCATGGCTTCTTCGCTGTATATCTCGAAGACCTCTCACTAGCGGTAATCATCCAACCGCTTCGAGAGCATCCATCCGGGTATGAGCAATAGGGGACACGTCTCGATATGGCAGGACGCCCGGTCGAGGTCCGCCCGGCACCATGGCAGTTCGCGGTTATGATCATTCAACCGGCTGCATGGCTTCTTCGCTGTATATCTCGAAGACCTCTCACCGGCGGTAATCATCCAACCGCTTCGAGAGCATCCATCCGGGTATGAGCAATAGGGGACCCGTCTCGATATGGCAGGACGCCCGGTCGAGGTCCGCCCGGCACCATGGCAGTTCGCGGTTATGATCATTCAACCGGCTGCATGGCTTCTTCGCTGTATATCTCGAAGACCTCTCACCGGCGGTAATCATCCAACCGCTTCGAGAGCATCCATCCGGGTATGAGCAATAGGGGACCCGTCTCGATATGGCAGGACGCCCGGTCGAGGTCCGCCCGGCACCATGGCAGTTCGCGGTTATGATCATTCAACCGGCTGCATGGCTTCTTCGCTGTATATCTCGAAGACCTCTCACCGGCGGTAATCATCCAACCGCTTCGAGAGCATCCATCCGGGTACGAGCCATCCGCCCGGCACCATGGCAGTTTACGATTATGATCATTCAACCGGCTGCATGGCTTCTTCGTTGTATATCTTGAAGACCTCTCACCGGTTGTGATTTTCCAACTGCTTCGAGAGCATCTATCCGGGTATGAGCCCTCCTTCTAGCACCATCTTCATTGCATATCACTGGGGGATTCGTCTCGATATGGCATGTCGCCCGGTCGAGATCCGCCCGGTCCGTAGCAGTTCACGGTTATGTATCATTCAACCGGCTGCACGCCATCCTACTGGAGACCTCGTCTCGATATGGCATGTCGCCCGGTCGAGGTCCACCCAGCTGCATCTCTCTCGGGGGGACTCATCTCGATATGGCAGAACGCCCGGTCGAGATCCGCCCACCGGTTACGACGCATCCAACCGGCTCGAGAGCATATACCGGGAACAGGATCCACCCGGCCCCATGGCATTTCACCTGGGACTCGTCTCGATATGGCAGGACGCCCGGTCGAGTCCCGCCCGGTACCATGGCTTGACCCCGATCATGAGAACATTCGACCGGCATGGGCTTTATACACCCGGGTGAGTTTACATCTAACCCACGTACTCTTGTCCAGCAGGATAAAAACCCTGCATCGCATTGAACCGCGATCAACGTGGGGGGCTGCAAGGCGAGCCTTGTCACCTCAACGCCACCCCACCCCCCCCCCCCCCCCCCCTTACCTCAACGCTTATTCAACACAAGCTGAGAAGAACTAGCAAGTGTTCACCGGTGCTCTAAACAGCCCGCAAAACCGGGGTAATCTCCCCGCAGCCTAGCAATATGGGACTCGTCTCGATATGGCAGAACGCCCGGTCGAGCTCCCATACTCCTGGACTCGTCTCGATATGGCAAAACGCCCGGTCGAGGTCCAGTACTCAAGTTCACTTGGGACTCGTCTCGATATGGCAGAACGCCCGGTCGAGGTCCCATGAACTCCACTCCGTTCCGCTTTGGCAGATCGCCCGGTAGAGGCTCAGTGAACTCCGCTCCGTTTCGATTTGGCATATCGCCCAGTTGTGACCCAGTGAAGCTCCGCTTCGTACCGATAGGGCAGAGTGCCCGGCCGGAATTCCATGCACATCTCTTGCATGGCGGATTTCAACGCCCCATTATCATTCCATGCACATCTCTTGCATGGCGGATTTCAACGCCCCATTACCATTCCATGCACACATCTATTGCATGGCATCATGGCATCATCTCATACACTCTCCGGGTTCCACCCCACTCCATGCTCATAGCACCACAACACCTGAGCACAGTACTACTTATATTACAAACGTACTTATAAACTATTGCTTCCCATCGGTAACAGGTACTCACCTTGGTCACGCCCAATCTTTAACGCGGACTTGGGGGACTGGGCACCGGTAGGTTGGTAACACTGCGGGTCTGCGGGACAAGAGCAAGACAGATTTAAGTCCCCATTCAAGATTGCACTTGACCGGGAACATGGGGGACTTGTTGACAGTACCCACAGAGAGGCTACAGCAGGCCCACAGACCCGCAGCAAGTGCACCAAGGCCCGGCCCAAGGCCCGGGACCGGATCACCAGCACCCGGCCTCGGGGTCCAGCACTCTATCCTGCCTCCAGGGACCCTGGGGCCGGGGGCGCCAGCCTGCCAAAGAGGGTACCAGAATGTACAAACAGAAGGGAACCAGTCCCACATCGAAGGGTGAGGCCAGCCCTCACCCCCAACCACCTATATAAGAGCCCCAACTACCCTATTTATTAGGTAACTTATCTCTCTCCCCGCTTACATACGTGCCTTGGTTATATATATTCCAACTATACTAACTTAGGCATCAGAGAGGAGAAGACCGGCCCGCCCGGTATTCCCTTTAGTGAGCAGGATTGCAGGAGATCAAGTTGGATTCATCTGTATCTACCAGGCCCCCGGGTTTAGGCAGAAACACTCATAATCAGGAGGTTCAGGGGAAAAAACGCCGCGACTACACGGGTTGCGTGGGGGCACTGATTAGGGACAGAGTCCCTATGTTGTGGACACGGTGGGCTGATGTGCCCGAAGAGATCAAGAGGGAGGTGAACAACGCCGCGTCGGTGAGTAATTTAAAAAATTTAATTTATTTTATGTAATATTTAATAATTTTCAGTATTGTTATAATTGTAAAACTAATAAAATATTATCTTTCAGACATACTTCGAGATTGCAGAACATAAGCAGCATTGGGCGGACGCGATGCAGAACTTGAGGTACGTTGGGAATTCCTTATCTTATAATTTGAAATATTTTATGATATTAATAATATTTCTAATGCACTTTTGTTTTTTCCGTAGGTTCAAAGAGGGGAAGAACGAGCTCCGTTCCCACTTTAACCAATACGACAACCGTGGTCGTATGGGTACTCCCAGAGAGTTCATGTTCAGGGAGTACGAGTGGCGTTGGTTGAAGACAGTAGACTTCAACAACCCACTTATGCAGGTAAATACTAAACTTAACTATAAATGTTTATTTTGTTAAAATTTTAATTATTAGTTTAATTATTTTATAATTATTACACTAATATTTTTTTATGCATTTTTCTAATATTTTATTATTTATTTGAAGGAACGGTCTCGGGTAAACTCTGCGAACCGCCGCCGTAACACAACCCCCCATCATGGTGGTTCTAGGCCGTTTGCACAATATCAGGAAGAGGCGCTTAGAGATCATCCTGATAGCAACCCGTACGTGGAGACGTTCAAGATCGCTTATCCACAAGCGACAGAACAGCTCGTAGGTCGTTGATTACGATTTTAAAATTTTAATTATTAATTTTACTTAATTATATATTTGTTAGAATATTAATTATTATTTTTTCCGGTTCAATTAGGAGAGGGTGAACCGGGCCGAAGAAGAGGTCTTCCAGCAAGTAGTTCGGGAGACACAACCGAACATTTCAGAGGCAGATCTGGAAGAAGCCCTGCGCCAGGTCGACCGATCGAATGTCCAAACGGCAGCGAGGATGTTCGACGCAGCCTTCCCAGACCGGTCAAACCAATACTATTGCCGAGTATGGGAAGTTCTGGAATAGGGCTCCTGAAGACCACTAAGGGAGGTCAAAAGAAGGGAGGCGGGGACAGCCAACAGATGAGGGGGGAAGTGCAGAGATTGGCCGCAAGATTGGCTGCCGAGTCCCAGAGATCACAGGAGCTACGCCGCAGAACACAGCAGTATCATTTGGATATGGCCAGTTGGCATGCTGAATGCGACAGAGTTCAGCAACACAACTACGCCGCCCAACAAAACTGGTGGTGTGATATGTTCGCGGCACAACAACAAGCCCTTGAACCCCCGCCCCCGTTTCAGCCGTTAGTTGAACCTCCAATGCCTCAACCTCATGCTGGGGATGACGTGGTGGACTTTAGTGCTTTAGGTGATGATTAGGGTTATATTTTATGTATATTGGAACAAATTAAATAATAAATCATTTAGACGTGTTTTTTGTTGGTGCAAATGCATGGATTGTCTTTGTGATTTGCAGGTTGCTTGGAATGGTAATTTAGAAATTAATTTAATTTTTTTTCCTCCAAATGTAAGAATAGCCGATGATATTGGCATTATTTCGTCGGCTATAAGTGCTATAGCCGACGATTTTTACCAAATTTCGTCGGCTATAACTTTTATAGCCGACGAAAATGACATTATTTCGTCGGCTATAACTAATTAATGCCTATTAAAATATTAATATATTCCGACGAAATAATCGACGAAATAGATGGAATCGTTTGCTATATTTCAGAACAAATAGCCGACGAATTTCGTCGGCTATTGTTTAGGTTATCGTCGGCCATACTCGAAAATATCCGACGAATTTCGTCGGATATTTTGCCCAAATTTGGTCGACGAAATTAATTTTCGTCGGTAAAGTCGTCGGCCATACTCGAATATAGCCGACGATTTCGTTATTTTCGTCGGCCATTGGTATTACCGACGGCATTTTTCCGACGAATTATAGCCGACGAAAATTTCGTCGGCAGAAGGAATAGCCGACGAAAATATGGCATAGTCGACGAAATTTTTTTCCTCGGCTATTCTCTCCGATCTGGTAGTGACATGTCATATTTGACTTCAAATAATTTTTTTAAATGGGTGAGCCGTGTCACCCAGAGATAAATTTTTCAAAATTTTCATATAGGTAGACTGAGCACAGCATCATGAGAGCGTGGTAAATTTTTGAGAATTTTTTTATATCCAGCTATTTACAATGATTTTTTTGGAAGATTTAAGATTTTTAAAATTATAAAAATACAAAACAAGGCCACGTGGCGCGTTTCAAGCCGCGTGCTTGTCCAAATTTACTTTTGCAAATGATTTACAACTTCAAAAAAAATCTAAGTATATAGCTCGAAGGCCCGAAATATTCCTAAAAACTTACACGCTTCGTTGTACGTAAGATGCGTTGTACGTGCCCATGAAAAAAATTTCAGATATTTATTTTCCCTTGACAAGGTCCCTAAATATATATATATATCACATCGTATGGTGTGGATTGACCATACTTGAAACTTGGGTTATCGATCACCAAAGTGTCTACTAATGTACCATAACCTTTAAAATAAGTTTGAAAGCAAGTTGTTGCATTATGAAGCAACTATATGGAGGAAACGTCTCGTAAATAATCGGCACCGGCCGATGTGATTGGTACCCTTATTTAGAGACCCTGTATAAATTTCGTGTACTTCGGACCTCGTCTAACCGTGAGAATCTTCAGTAAACCAAAAACGCCACTAATATGTCATAAGAGAGGACCCATGATCGGGATGCGAACGGCGAAAACTGTTTACATCTCCCAAACCATGTAATTTTCGTCATTGAGCTTGTGCCCGAACCACAAAAACTCATTCTGCAAGGCTCCGGTCAATGGGAGTTTGTTATTTAAAAATGTTTCTTTTTGAGTTGACCGGAAGTTCGGAAGGTCAAATGAGGTCTTAATTTGATGAAAATTTGACGAGGTCCCTAAATATATATATAGATCACATCGTATGGTGTCGATTGAACATACTCGAAACTTGGGTTGTCGATCAGTTAAATGTCTACGAATGTATCATAACCTTTATAATAGGTTTGAAAGCAAGTTGTTGCATTATGAAGCGACTATATGGAGGAAACGACTCGTAAATAATCGACACCGGCTAATGTGATTGGTACCTTTATTTAGAGACCCTGTATAAATTTCGTACACTTCGGACCTCGTCTGACCGTCACAATCTCAGGTAAACTAAAAACATCACTAACATGTCCTAAGGGAGGACCCATGACCGGGATGCGAACGGCGAAAGCCGTTTACATTTCCCAAACCACGACATTTTTGTCACTGAGCGTGTGCGGTCGAATCGCAAAACCTCAGTCAGCAAGGCTCCGGTCAATGGGGTCTTGTTATTTAAAAATGCCTCTTTTTGGGCTGAACGGAAGTTCGGAAGGTCAAACGAGGTCGTAATTGGATGAAAATTTGATGAGGTCCCTAAATATTTATATAGATCAGATCGTATGGTGTCGATTTACCATACTCAAACCTTGGGTTGTCGATAACCAAAGTGTCTACTAATGTATCATAACCTTTATAATTGGTTTTAAAGCAAGTTGTTGCATTATGAAGCGACTATATGGAGGAAATGTCTCGTAAATAATCGGCACCTGCCGATGTGATTGGTACCTTTATTTAGAGACCCTGTACAAATTTCGTGCACTTCGGACTTCGTATAACCGTGAGAATTTTCAGTAAACCAAAACATCACTAACATGTCCGAACACATGGTTGATGTTTTGTATAATGGCCGTTACTTCCATCAGTTGCATCAATTATTTATATCGTTCTTCCCCTGGCTTGATCAGTCGGTCTATATTTTTTTTATGAAGTTTGGGCTGGAATTTTCGGGTTTCGGTTTAGGTTTTATTAGATTTTACGAGTTTTTCTTTTAATCAATTTTGTTACATAGGCAGAAAAGTCTGCTTTTTAATTGATTTTTCGTTTGGCGCTTAAATTATCGACAACCCAAGTTTCAAGTATGGTCAATCGACACCATACGATGTGATTTATATATGTATTTAGGGACCTCGTCAAATTTTCATCCAATTACGCCGTCGTTTGACCTTCCAAACTTCCGGTCAATTCAAAAAGAGGCATTTTCACATAACAAAAACTCATTGACCAGAGACTGGCTGGATGAGTTATTGCGATTTGACAACACACACTCAGTGACCAAAATTACGTGGTTTGGGAAATGTAAACGGCTTTCGTCGTTCGCATCCCGGTCATGGGTCATCCCTTAGGACATGTTTGTGATGTTTTTGGTTTACCGGAGATTGTGACGGTCAGGCGAGGTCCGAAGTGCATGAAATTTATATATGGTCTCTAAATAAAGGTACCAATCACATCGATCGGTGCCGATTATTTACGAGACGTTTCTTCCATATAATCGCTCCATAATGCAACAACTTGCTTTCAAACCTATTATAAAGGTTATGATACATTAGTAGACACTTTGGTGATCGACAACCCAAGTTTCGATTATGGTCAATCGACACCATACGATGTGATCTATATATATATATTTAGAGACCTCGTCAAATTTTCGTTAAATTACGACCTCATTTGACGTTATGAAATTCCGGTCAACCCAAAAAGAGACATTTTTAAATAACAATATCCCATTGACCGGAGCCAAGCTGAATGAGTTTTTGCGATTCGACCACACACGCTCATTGACAAAAATTACGTGGTTTGGGAAATGTAAACGGCTTTCGCCGTTCGCATCCCGGTCATGTGTCCTCCCTTAGGACATGTTAGTGATGTTTTTTGTTTACCGGAGATTGTGACGGTCAGAAAAGGTCTGAAGTGGTTGAAATTTTTACTGGGTGCCTAGATATATGTACCGAACACATCGGGCGGTCTGATTAATATGTGGACTTTCCCTCCAAATAGTCAGTTTATAATGTGACTACTTTATTTCTAACCTAATATAAATGTTATGATACATTAGTAGACAATTCACGATCAACAACTCAAGTTCGTGGTATGGTCAATGAGACCGGCAGATGTGATCAATACATATTTTTAGGCACTATGTAATAATTTCAGTCAATTAGGACTCTGTTTGACCATCTGAACCTCTGGTCAACCGAAAAAAAGTCATTAATCCATCACAAAACCGCATTAACCGAGGTCCTCGTAAATTGGTTTTCGGATTCCAACTGCACAACGTAGGTCTCCATAATTACGTGGTTTAGAAGATGTAAATAAGTTTCGACCTTCGCAACTCGAGGATAGGTCCACCCTTAGGGCATATTAATGGTGTTTTCGGTTTTTATGACGTCTGGACGGTTAAACGGAATCCGAAGTGGACGAAATTTTTACAGGCTGGCTAAATATATGTACGGAGCACATCAGACTAGGGCTGGGCATGAGCCGGGATGGGCGGGGATTCGCCTGATCCCGGTCCCGTCCCGCGAGAATTTAAACGGGACGGGACCGGGACGGGATTAGACTTTTTGAAAATTGATCCCACAGGCCCGGGATCCCGTACGGGACCGGGACTAAAACGGGATCCATGTTCATCAATTTAAGCAATAAGTTCAATTGTTCATAAATAAAACTAAACTCTTGCAATTCAAAAGCATATGTCCACAACATAACTTTTTACTACAGACCACATGGAATTAGAGATGATTATGAGACTACTTCCCCGTGTTGCTCTCCAGTTCTTTCTTCAATTGCACAGAGAAGTTGTCATTGACATCATCGTCATCCCAATCATCCTCCCATTGCTGTGTTGCCTCTTTTCCTTCTTCCTTGCACAAAAAAAGTAACCCAATCACTTATAAAGAAATTCTTTGTCTAAAATCAATAACTAAGCAGTAACAGCTATTATGACATAGGATCATGCTTCTACAAAACTTCAGAATCAAAAACTCCAACTTCTTCGTATCACAATCAAGATAACCACATACGATCACGCTTTTCTTCTCACACCTATATCTCAATCATTACATCTATATTAGTCCGGCCTAAACTCAATGTATTCAAGGACATACCGGTCCATGTTCCTAAACTCCAATCAAAATATACTAACACTACATTCAGTTTAGAAACAGCGCGAACGGTAACAGTTACTACTACGCATATAATGTTCATTTCATCACCACAACACTGTCTCACAAACAAAACCTTCCATTCAAACACTCTCATTGCCGAGTAGATAACCGCATATTACACATAGCATCATGCATTGCTTATGCCACCTATTTTATTAGATTCGACTAAATTCATTGCTATCACATATATTGGTAAATCTCCTAAACCCCAATCAGTGCATTACATTCCATAACAATTAGTTGCTGATTAACAAGAACATGGGCCCCCGAAAAAATTACCTTGATTGATGTTGAACTCTTCAAACTCGTCATCATCCTCGAACAAATCCACCTTGGGCTCTTCAGCTGCTACCTTCTGATCCTTCTCCATCTCAACAAAGCCTGCGAATTTGCAATCAATCAATCAATTTAATCCAGACCCAATTATCAATCACCACCCAAAACCCAATCGGCATTATCAAAATCAAATCTTGAATCTTTGTACCCAAAAGCAAGAAACCCCAAACCAAATTGCGATTCAGCGTTTACAAATCAGAAGCTACATGATTAGTTTGAGGAGAGAGAGAGAGAGAGAGATAGAGAGAGAGTGACTTACTATTCAACCGTTTACCTCATCAGCCCTTTCATGATCTTCGTTTGATGCCACCACTTGGATTTCAATTTGGGTAGGAGAGAGAGAGAGAGAGAGAGAGAGAGAGAGAGAGAGAGAGAGAGATCAGAGCGGAGATCAGAGAGGTGCCTCCACGATTGCCTTCACAACTCCATCAGATGAGCTCAGGGAAGTGAGGGACGACGGATGAGGTCTCTGTCGGTCTGTCCGAGAGTAAGATACAGAGAGTCAAGAGATAGGGAGATAAGGAATTAGGGATTAATCCAACGGTCTAATATTTTTTAGTTTTTTATTCAACGGTTGAGATTAAGTAAATATATATATATAATATAATTATTTTTTTTTATTTATTTCTGCGGGACGAGATGGGATTTATTTAACTAATTTCGGTCCCGTCCCGTCGTTTTAGAACGGAATCGGGACGGGACGGGATTAACATTTTTCAAATTTCAATCCCGTCGCGTCCCGTCCCATTTAGGAACGGGATCGGGACGGGATCGGGATTATGGGACCAAATGCCCAGCCCTACATCAGACGGTCCGATTAATGTCTAGACATTCCCTTCATGTAGTTGGTTCATAATCTAGTAACTTTATTTCTAACCTAATATAAATGTTATGATATATTAGTGGACAATTAAAATGATCTTATTACAAATACTATAAAGATCTAATCGATCGACATCATAACAAATGACACATCTTGATGAGTGTGTTAGAATTTTCGATACATTTTTCCGACACCCGAACTATTTATTACGTTACTTCAAAGTCTATATATGGTGATTGTTTAAATATTTCATCAATTTTTCTCGATTTTTTTTTCTTGCTAGTAGAATTATAATTATTATTTAATGACATGGTACTAAAGTACGCTTCGTGAGTAGTTTGTGTCAATATTTGGGAAATTTTTTGGGCACCAGAGCTATTTATAAAACAATGTTGAAGTTATGAAAATAAAGTAATTCCTTTGAAAAAGTAGAAATTTTATGTGGTGAAAGGTTCCGCGGCCAGAAATGCGTCATGTGGCCATATTTTGTCTTTATACTATTTTTAAAATTCTGAAATCTTTCGAAAATCATACTTAATACCTTGGTTGCTCGAAAAATTCTCCCAAAATTAATGCGCACTCACAACAATGAGCTTTATCCACCCATTGAAAAGTCTACCTATTTTCATCACCGCGCGACACGGCTGTCCTTAGGGAGGTAGAAAGACACGTACGGTTGACTGATTGGACCAGTAGCGAAACGACGGCGAACTGTGTCAATTTTTTTATGAAGTACCTACTACTATCATGTTGTCGCATTAGTTTCGAAAAAAATTATGGTTTTCACAATGTTATAATTTTTATTCAATAACACCATGTATGTCTACTAATGTTGTTGAAGTTTGTCTATTGGCTATGTTGACAAGTAAACATTTTGAGACATATGTGCGTAGAAAATATCATTGGGCTAATCACGCCGTTGGATATTCTCTCAACGACATAAAACGTTTTGGGTTCGAAATTTACATATTTTCAACATCATTTGACATTCGGTTAACTTAGTCAACCCTATTTAAGCGAACTCCCCTCAAGAGGATTTTTATCGCAAATACTATATATATATATATATATATATATATATATATATATATATATCTAATTGATGAGCTTCATAATAAAGTATACAACTTGATGAATATGTGAGAATTTTCAGTACATTTTTTGGACATCTGAACTATTTATTATGATTTTTCCAAAGTCTACCTTCTATGAGCGGCTGTGTCACGCGACCATAAATATCTAAAACTTTTTACACTGGTACATAAGCGTATAGTAGTGAAAGTATTGTAATTTATGGAGACTTTTTCGAGTAACCTAACTATTTTAATAATATTTTAACAATATTTTAAATTAGCAAAATAAAAATAAAAATAAAGGATTTATTGCAGAAAAAATAAAAAATTAAACCCTATTGAGTCTACTGAGACTCGAACCCCTGCCATTGTCATATCTAAAACATGGATTTACCATTGTGTCACCAGATCAGCTATAATTTCATGCGCGAAAACAATCTATATATACGTGTCAGTAGAATCATAAATATATTCCAATGCACCAGAACAACTCTCTCTTTCTTGGTTCTTCATTCTCTGCCTCTGTTTTTTCTTACCGCCTCCGCCGCCACTAGTTTAGTGGGGTCGTTGGGGTTGCTGGTTTTTTCTTGTCGTCAAACAAAACCAAGCCGCATGGAGCACGGCCCCGGCTGCCTGTCTGTTCTTCAACCTCATTCACCTATTTAATCCCCAAAATCCTTTTTTGCAAGCTCACCACAACCCAAAGACCCAAATTGAAGAAGGAAACTGAGTTTGACATGAAGGAAGGAAGTGTTTGGGGAATTGGGAAACTCCATTCAAATCGACCACAAACGAACCTCTTCGGTTCGTAGTGACATGAAACAGAGCATTTGCCTCAGCGATTTGCGCCTCCGGCGAGGACCCCTCCATAAAGCGCTTCAGCAGCGGCATGACTCCGCCTTCGTCGATGATGATCTTCTTGTTCTGGTCGTTGTCCCTCGCCGCGTCGACTCATCTGGATTAGAGGGAGATGAGAGAGAAGAAAGGAAGAGATCAAAGGAAGAGAAAGAAGCCTCGCACTAACAACGCGTAGTTTCCACCCATCCCGTTTTAACAGCCACGTCACCTTTCTTTTGGCACAAGCACATGCTTGAGTCAAGTACTGAATAAGCTCTCATATTTGTACTAGTGAATGCTTCGGGAAAGGTATCGCTGGATACCGTGTCCTGGCCATCCGATTGAGCGACTTGTACCATTTTACCGATACCCCGGAACCTATGCTTTCTTCCAAGTTGCTACACCAAGTTGCTTTTATACACGGCGATAAGGTTCCCCGCCAAATGAGTTTTGGTGTCTTTGGCTCTCGAATCGTTCTGCTCGGCGGCCGGTTTTTGAGATCGGTGCCCGACGTCTCAAATCGTACTGCTTTAATCATTGATTTTGACACAGAATATTTAGCGGATTTAAGGATTATTGGTTTGCAGGATTCAGGGGTAGGAGTTGAATTTGGGATTAAAATAAAAAACCAGGATGGATAAAGATAAAATACAAAAAAGTGATGACAGTACGACCTCTTACACAATCATTGTCTTGTTCTGCAACATCATGTCCCAAGAATATGACTTATATTTTTTCATGCGATCCTGGGTTAGATTTGAAAGGTTGTGTAATACCTGAGAATTTGGCGACCCTGGGTTACGTGAACTATGCCTGTCATTCCATACCTTCACATTATCATGGGGCTAGGTTTTGTTTTTTTTTTTCTTTTTTTTTTCTTTTCTTTATAAAAAGGATCTAAGAATTTCACACATACGTACCTTCTATCGTGACTCGAACCCAGGACCTAATAACTTATTTCTTAGATAATGATGCTCTTTACCACTTAAGCTATCCTACTGTAATGCTGAACAAAGCAATGTTGCATACTTTCTCTATGGTCAACATAGTCAAGTCTTGGTCATCGAGGAAGACTTGGTCAACCCTTGAACATTTTTTGTCAAACTAGGAAAGATTGATTCTCAGTTGTATTAAGCGCTTAAACTAACTGGTTGTATTAAGCTCTGAAACTAACCGATTGACTCTACAACTACACTTCAAACTCGGAATAGGACAGTTGCACGCTTAAAGCAGTGTGAGGGTGAACTAACCCCCTATGCTAGTTGTATTAAGCATACATGTCGATTATGATTCTCATCTATTATGTGCTCTTTAGAGCCCTTGACATGCGATCTCTCTACCGTTGTATTTGTGGATGTCACTTTAATGAGACAGTCTTTCCGCCGTTAGGGGAAGATAAGAACGTCAACGTTCCTGATAAACGGCGTGAATTGACGTGGAATATCCCCACAATGTCTCATCTTGATCCCTACATCGCACACGTGATATAGAAGTGTGAAGAATTCTAGATACATGCCAAACGCTTCATTTGATCTAGTTAAAGTGACGAGATTACATATACCTACTACAAGTGTGCCTGCAAGGATAGACGTCCCCGTACGACATGTCGTCCCAATTAGACGAGGTACGGCCATGGCGGCTAACCAGTCATATGTCCCTGCCTAGAAGAGAAGTAGACCACTAGGTTTGAAGGATTCTTAAACCCAGAGGAGGGTAAACATGACACAAATGAATTTCTTTGACAACGCAATCTCAAACCAATTCATCTCACTAGGGCTGGGCGCGGGCCGGGCCGAGCCCAAAATTCCCAAAGCCCGACCCCCTCGGTCCGAGCCGAGCCGAGCCAGGCTTTTTCCAAGACGAGAACCGGCCCGAGACCGAGCCCGACGGGCCGAGCCGAGCCTTCGGGCTTTTTCGGGCCCTAAAAAAACATGTTATGCAATACTGTACAATACAACTTCCAGCAAGTTTTTCGCGAAATTCTAGTACATGTTGTATTCCCTAACACCAATTCTCCAAGTTCCATGCATTTTTAACATTCTTACACATAATACAATTTACAAACACTTCAACAACACATAATACAAATCACCAAGTCTTCAATTTATCAAATATCAAACACCTCACTCTTTAATGAAAGACTTCAACAATTCAAGTTATTAAACTAAGTCAAGTTCAAGAATCTAGATAACCAAAATAACAAATGAAGTAGTGAACGTTTGCTCAAGTGCTCAAGCGCTCAACTCCTCAAGCAGCCCCCTGCCCACTGCCCAAGTGCCCAGCAGACCTGTAGTTTCGACCAAATGTTATATATAAGTCTAAACAAATCCAAAGCCACACACAAAGAAGAGCCAAGGTGCAACTTGGAGCTATATGTGGATTTAGACGGACAGTATCACAAGATGATGTGAAAGAAAAGAAAAACAAAAGCAAAGAGAAAAAAAAAAAAAACTAGGTCGTTTACAATGGTCAGTAGGGCTTAGAGCTCAACCAGCCCTCTACTTGGATTTGCTCATAGTCAGTAGAAGATCAATATAAGATCAACAACCCCTTTTTCCCTCACCTTACGCTTCCCTTTTGAGGCTTTGAATGCTTCGCAACCTTCACTTATCGTTTGAACTCTTGAACCATCCGTCGGAGCTACTGCTTTTGAGTTTGAATTGGAAGATGCATTGCCACTGCCAGAGTTTGAGCTTGAGTTCTCTGAAGCCATGAAAATCTGCAGTGTAGCTACAAAACTAGTTTAGAAACAACACTTCAGTATAACACAAATGCACACAAAACTGATAGTAGCACACAATCCAGTGAATCCACAATTCCACACATTTTGCAACACTTCAGTAATCAGTATAACACAAATTCACCAAAATGGGTAGTAGCAGACTAGCTATATAACACAAAGTCACAAATTCACCAAAATGGGCACTAGCACAATCACAAATGCAGTAGCACTAGCACCACTGCACCACAAATGCACAATTACTTGAAGTCTTGAACTCTTGAAGCCAACTACACAATTGCTGAATTACACAATCACAATTTACAATTCACAATTCAAAGAACGAATTGGAGAAGTAGCCTTCGGCCCTTCGCTTACCTCAAGACGAGCTGAGGAAAGAGGCGAAGAGGAGAGGAGAGGATGAGAGGAGGAGCTGAGCGATAGAGCGAGGTCGGGAAAAGAGGCGAGGAGGAGAGGAGGGAAGAAGGAGGCGGAGACGGAGGAGAAGGAGAAGGAGACGGACGTGGAGGAGCCGGAGCTGGAGAGTTGGAGGCGACTGGCGAGTGGAGGAGGACTCGAGGAGGGGACGAATGAGCCGGAGTCTAGGTTTGGACTTTGGAACTTTTGGTTTTTATATATATATATATGAAAAAGTCGGGCCAGGCCGGGCTTTCGGTCCCAAAAATATTCAAGCCCGAGCTCGGACCGACAAGCTGAACTTCGGGCCGGTCCTTCCTCGAGTCGGTCCTAAACATTTCAGGGCTCGGCCCTTGTCGGGCTTTTTTCGCCGAGCCGGGCAGGGCTTTTGGTCCTTCGGGCCCAAACGCCCAGCCCTACATCTCAAGAGATAAATCCGGATTATGGGTCCGTCCTAGAAGAAACGATGTTGGGGGACGCTCTGAAATTTAAACCCACTTGTGAGAATTGAGAATTCTCAATAAATTTAGTGAGATTTGGAATTGAATTGAGGTTATCATCGAGTGTGTGTGTGTGTGTGTGTATTTGCGGTGGCCACCAAAATGATAATAGGCGATGATGCTGAACCTTACTCTGTTGATAAATATCTATAAAGAGACGACTGGTTGATAGGAAATAAGTAATCCAGGTCGAATTAGATTCCTCAACTAAGACAAAGGTGCCTTGGACCTGTTGTTCCCACACCTCCCCATGTTAAACCTGTAGAATTTAAATGGGTATTGATAAGGAGGCGTAGTAAGAAAAAACGAGATTATGTTATACAAGTCTCGTCTAGTGGCACAAAGATTTTCTCAACGTCTTGTGATTGATTACGAGGAAACGTATTTTTCCGTAATGACGTCATAACGTCCTGCAACCTGATCAGTTAGTAGATTTCCGAAAAACTGAATATGCAGTTTATGAATGTGGTTATAACTTAACTTTATGGGGATCATAATACAAAGATATACATGAAAATTCTTGAAGAACTTATAATACCCAATATAAATAGTTCTAGACCATGGAACATGCTCTTAGTTTTTTAGAGTAGTTCACTTTATGGATTAATTCAATCCAAACGGAGTTGGTATAACTGTCTAAGTGAATATTTGATCAGACTGAGATATATGAATAATGAGTTATACCCAAGTGTGTTCATTAAGGAAATAAATTCCGGGTTTCCAAATTGTGGTGGTTTATATAAATGATGTACATTTAACTAATACTCTCGAACAGATCAAATAAACCACAAAAGCACTTGAAGTCGGAATTTAAGATTATATATCTTAGCTATAATAACAAAGTATTGTCCCGACCTTGAGCTCGAGCATAGTGCAGATGGAAGTGTGGTCCATCAATCCATTTACATCCAGAAGATGTTAATACGCTCTGATGAGGATAAAGCGAAGTCTTAAACCACACTCAAGGTCGTTCAAAGTCTAGAGAAACCCTTTTCATCCTACAGATGATATTGAAGAGATATTGGTGCCAGAAGTATCATATCTAAGTACAATACGCGCATCATTGTACTTGGCTGAATACCCTACACTGAATCTGTTAGCTAGATATATCTGGGCCAACACGCGGCCTCCGTAAATGGCACAAAAGACAATTCCCTTGCCTCTACTAGAAATGTATGACAGAAATACACATCAAGAAATGGACCAAACTTTCTTTTTGAGGCTCAGAATGATGTCGCCTCTTTAAATCTTACTAACTCTTCAAGAAGCATGTTTTACCTATCTTGTAGTTTTCAGGAGGAGTCGACATTAGGGGGAGTATCCTGAAGTATATACTCTTTTGATCATTGTGTACTATTGTCCTTCGTCCATGGTTATTTTGTCCCACTGGGTTTTGTTACCTGGCAAGGTTTTAATAAAGCACACCATTAATATGGTCACCCTACTCATACTTCATCTTGAAGATGAATATAGTCGACATATATGCACTTGCTCATCTTTTTCCTTCAACCACGGGTTTGTCCCACTGGGTTTACCAGAAACAATGGAGATACTATTGTTCTCATTGGAAAATTTGCTGGTTTTCTAGCCGAAGCTGATGGCGTTTCTCAGGATGATGCTCCAGGTATTCTAAATGTCTTCTCTATAGCCTTACATGCAAGCATAATGAATGATTTTTGGATAATTGATTCTAGAGCCACTGATCATATGACAATCAAAATTCTAAACTTCAAAACTTCCAAAATTTGTCTACTCATTCTCATGTGTCTGTGGCAAATGGTAGAGGTGTACCCGTCTTAGGAAAATGAGATATTAATATTCTTTCAGAAACAATAAGTTCAACTGCTTTATATGTGCCTTCTTTTCCCTTCAAGTTGATGTCAGTTGGAAGAATCACTAATTCATTAAAATGTCTTGCTATTTTTTACCCTGACAAGGTTATCTTCCCGGACCTAGCTAACAAGAGGCAGATTGGTGAAGGTTTCCATTTAACTGGCTTGTACTATCTATCAAAGAATTTTAGAGTCCCTTCAGTTCCTCAAGTAAACCTGAGCCTTGTTCAAGAACATCAGTTGTGGCACCAACGCTTGACTCATCCATCAAATCATGTTTTGTATTATGTTTTTCCAAATTTATGTAATGGACAATTTCAGTGTGAAATATGTCATCTAGCTAAGTTTACTAGACTCCCTTTCAACTCAGTTGGCTCTCGAGCTTGTAAACCTTTTGAAATTATGCACTTTGATATTTGAGGGCCACGACCTCTTGTTTCTTTTGATGGTTATAACTATTTTGTTACTTTTGTTGATGATTTCTCTCGAGTTACTTGGTTTTATCTTCTAAAACTTAAAAGTGATCTGATGACAATTTTTAAATATTTCCATAGCCTTGTCACAAACATGTTTTCCTCAAATCTTTAAATTCTAAGATCAGATAATGGCTCAGAATACATGTCTAAAATCATGATTCAGTACTTAATTAAGCTCAAATGGATTTTTTCATCAAACATATTGTGTTGTCACACCACAGTAGAATGGAGTTGCAGAAAACCGAGATCTACTTGAGAAAATGAGATCAATCATGTTCCAAATGAATGTTCCCAAGAGACTTTGGTCCCAAGGAGTTCAAACTGCAGCTTATCTTATTAATCGATTACCCAGCAGAGTCATTGAGTTTAAGTCTCAATTGAAGTTTTGAGAGGAAGAAAAGTTGACATTTATCATCTTAGAGTGTTTGGTTGTGTGTACTATGTGCATATTCAATCCAAGCTTAGAGAAAAGCTGGATCCAAAAGCCACAAAATGAATGTTTCTTGGTTACTCTTCATCTCAGAAAGGGTAGAAAGTGTACAATCCTAGTACAGGGAAGTTGCTTGTATCCAGAGATGTTAGATTCATGGAGAACATTCCCTTTTACAGCTCTCCAGCCCCTTCTCTTCAGGGGGAGTTCTTTCTAGACTTCATGTATATCCCTCTCAGTGGAGAAAATGTGGACAGAAATGGTAAAGAACCAGTGCAGTCGACTCCAACTCCAACAGAAGAAGATGAGGTACAGCATGAAGATGTCGCTGAACCTGAGCAGCATGCTAGTCCAAGCAGGGTTGAAATCTCCACACCATCACCTCAAAACCTTCTTAAAGATCAACATGAAGTTATTGATCACTCTCCTGAGGTTGCCTTTGAAGATAGTCATCCAAATCCAAATGAGAAAAGATATCCTAGTCGAAATATAGGAAATTGCCAGTCAAGCTGCAGGATTACAAGGTCTACAGTTCTAAGTATCCTATGGAGAATTTTTTGTCTTACAGTAGGATTTCTAAAAATCATGTTGCATTTCTCTTAGCTATTTCTAGCTCCTCTGAACCAAAAAGCTACAATGAAGCTAAGGGACAGAGGATTTGGTCTGTAGCTATGGCAGAAGAGCTGCAGCCTTTGGATGAAAATAGGACTTGGAGTGTAGTTCAGTTACCAAAAGGAAAAAAGGTTGTTGGTAGCAAGTGAATCTTCAAAACCAAGTATAACTCTTATGGAAAGATAGAGAGGTATAAAGCTCGGTTGGTGGCTCAAGGGTTTACATAGACTTATGGTGTAGACTACAAAGAGACATTTGTCCCAGTTGCAAAGATGCACACAATCAGAGTTCTCTTATCTGTTGCAGTAAAGCAGACTTGGCCTCTATACTAGATGGATGTGAAAAATTTGTTTCTCCATGGAGAGTTGGAGGAAGAGGTGTACATGCGGCTGCCCCCAGGCCACCCCCAAGAAGGAGACCCAAACCTGGTATGCAAGCTTCATAAATCTCTGTATGGACTAAAACAATCACCTAGAGCTTGGTACTCTAAACTCAGCTCAGTGTTGGAGGCAAATGATTTCAAGAGGAGTAGTATGCAAACTCTTCAATGTTTGTTAGAAATGGTAGCACTGGGAGGTTAGTGGTTCTTGTTTATGTGGATGATCTTATCATTACAGGAGATAATGAAGATGAGATCAGCACCCTAAAGAAATCCTTGCATCAAAACTTTGCAATTAAGGATTTAGGAGTGCTAAAATACTTTCTTGGAATTGAAATGGCCACTTCTACCAAAAGTCTATTTTTAAATCAAAGAAAGTATTTGATCGATCTTCTGGATGAGGCTAAGATGATTGACTGCAAGCCTAGTGTTACACCCCTTGACAGCAAGTTGAGATTGGAAGTTGAAGGTGATCAATCAAGTGACATTGGAGTATATCAGAAACTTGTTGGTAAGTTCATTTATCTTACCATAACAAAAAAAGATATTTCTTTCGCAGTCAGTGTGATTAGCCAGTTCAGGCATTCTCCCACTGAGGCTCACTTCCAAATTGTCAAAAGAATCCTCAGATATCTCAAGGGATCCATTGGAAGAGAGATCTTGATGAAAAATAATCAGCATAAAAGGATTATAGGATACTCTGATGCATATTGGGATGGAAATGCCTGTGACAAGAAGTCTACCACTGGCTACTGCACTATTATTGGGGGAAACTTGGTGACATGGAAAAGCAAGAAACAGACTGTGATTGCTCGCTCAAGCGCTGAAGCTGAGTATAGGGCAATGGCTTCCACTGTCATGTAGTTGATATGGCTGAAGTTTCTCCTATCTGATCTAGGAATCAATCATGATCAACCAATTCCTATGTTCTGTGACAACCAAGCAGCAATGCATATTGCTTCCAATCCGGTTTTCCATGAGCGCACCAAGCATATCGAAGTGACTGCCATTTTGTGCGCTCTCAAGTCCATAACAAGATAATTGACACTACCTACATGTAATAACCTCGATTTTAATTATATTTCTTGTAAATTTCTCGAAATTAATGAAAGGACGATTTATGCAAATTCATATTTCATACTTTTAAATTAGTTGTTGTTCTAAGTCGGAATTAATCGTGCGAATTAAAAATCTTGAAAACGTCTATTTTTCGAAGGTTAAAAGTTGACTTTTTGATTCGTTAGGAATTTCAAAATGTCTCCTTCACGAAAGTTGTAAAGCTTGACGATACGAGTTCGTAGACACGCGACACGCATAAAACAGACGTCGTATGAAGAAGCTACAACATGTTGAAGTAATTTCCAAATTTTAAAGGGAGGTATAAATAAAAAAGGAAACCCTAAAAATCTCAAAAATATCAGAACACCCCAACAGCCGCACGACTTGCGATTGTTCATCTCCCTCGACGTCGAAACTTCGCCGCCGTAGTCCTGTGACGCCACGGCTCATGCCACCCACCAAATTGCTCGTCTCTCTCTCCTATTTCATTTGAGCCTGAGCCCGAGCCCAACCGACCACCTTGCGTAGCGCAGCGACGCCCGCACGCGGCTGCCTCCGCTGACGCCGGGGCTGCGAGCTTCTCCGGCCAAACCAGAGCTCAAGGCTTCTCCTTTCGAGCTGAGTCCCTCCCTCTGAACACACTGCATCGGTCTTGCATCGGTCTTAGAGCGTGGTTAGACGAGTTCGACGGCGGGTTGAGCAACCACGTTGCTGCAGCGTTTCCGACCACCTCCGACCGACCAAGGCTCGTTTCAGGTACCTACTAACTCCTCTCTCTCCGATCTACATGTTAGGTGTGGTGGTGGTGAGAAGTTGTGGATTTTTGGTGGCAGTGTGTGGGGCCCATTTGCCGCCGCGGCTCGTCCGACTGTCATGGGTGCCCTTGTGTGTCCTGAAATCTTGAGCTCGCAATTACGAGTGTGTGGACATTTAATTTGCATGATTTAGTTACCGTATGACCATGTTACGCATTTGTGAGTCCATCGTTAGGCGATTTTCAATTTACGAGAATATAGACTTAGAAATTGGTGCTTAGTGTCTGATCCTATGATTGGTTAGTCATTCTAGAAGCCTTGAGAGGCTCAGATTGAGGTTTGTCTCGTGTTGGAAAATCTTCGGGTTAAGGGCTAAGTGACCGGTGCGAGTTGTAATTTATTTTCTTTGAATAGGTTGCTAAGTTTCGATAATGACACTTAGGTGGTTGACGGAGCATGTGTATCTCATTTTTGTGAGGTTGAAGACGTAGCGGGAGTGATTAAGGTGAGTAAACCTCACGTGATCCGAATTTAAATTGTGTTGTTGAAATTGTTCCATTTATCACTAAATTATAAAAATATTTCCATAAAAATACGTTTTGCTTTTAAATCATATGGGCTAATTCGTCTACGGTCCATGGGTAAATAAAATAAGATTTTAAATGAAAAAAATGATTTTTAAGATTTTCTTGTGAATATGGACTATTTATGGAAAATGTTAATGGGTATTTATGAGCAAGTATTGTTGTATAAATATATGAAGTGGCGTGAACTTTATATATCTTGTTAATGCAATAATGGTGTGTGCATTTATGAAAGTGTTACTAAATTGGAGTCCTTTACCAAAACTTGGTTATTGTGCCTTAGTGGTGTTGACAGTTATATCAGGAACCAAGTCTTGGCCGGGTTAGTGGGGACGATTAGTAGAGCTCTAGTATGTCTGTCACGTATTTCATGGGGGATGACTTAGTGTTGGCGAACCTATGAGTACATGTTTTTGGTTTGGTGTTCCTTGGGGGATGACTTAGTGTTGACGAACCCATGGGTACATTTTACGTGGGGAAAGCTTATGCCATCCTCATTTGATTGTGTTGAAGAACTTGTTCTTCATAAGTGTGAAACTTATTGTTGTTTCATTATTTTTCCTTGTTGAGGAATTATCATGTTGCATTATGTCTTGTTCTAACATGGTTTACTCATACGAGCTTAACAGCTTACCGGGTTTGTGGTTTACAACTAGGTGCACCGATATTCGGTGTAAGGGTTAGACCTGCAGGTGAGGACCAGCAAGTGAGAGGCGGCAACTGACGTGGACTGCTAGAAGGTGTAGACCTTAACCTAGCTTCTATCCCTCGATTGTAGTGAGTTTAGCGGGGGCTTTTGTATTTCCATTTATGTTACATAGTTTGTCGACATTCAGAATCTATTAAGGATTTGACAGGGTTAGCTATTGAGACTCTATTTCTGATGCTTGGTTATTGTAATATAACATTAAAGTATTGGAAATTAGTTCGTGAGTTATCACATTTTCAAATTTGAATTTTCATATTGGAATTCGGGGTGTGACACTACACTTCCAGCCATGATCAACTTGCAAACATCTTCACTAAGTCCTTGCCCTCAGCTCACTTTCTTCGCCTACTTTCTAAGCTTGGATCCATCAATCTCCTGGATCCATCTTGAGGGGGAGTATTGCAAGAAATGAACATGTGGTGCTGGTGAAGCCCTATTGTCCAGACCACAGCTTAAACCCTAGTTGAGCAGATTTTCTCTACCAGATCTTGAGCTTTCTTCTTCATCACGAAATCCTCTTCTCTAAAGCTGTGATCTGTATTTTTAGGCTTAGTATTTTTTCTCATCTCAATGTAAAGCTATAGTCTTTTATCCCCTAGCCTCTTGATAGGTTTAGTTTAAGCTTTGTTTCCCTTCTTGCTATTTAAGCTCTTGTAAGTTCTCTTGTTCAATACAAATATACACATACATATAATCTTCAAGAGAAGTTTTAAATACACTCCCCGAACTACTCAATACACATACATACTCAATACATACACATAAATACTCAATACACCACCCATTCAAATTATGAATCTCATAATTTTACTACACACATAACCCAAACTACCTAAAATACCCTTAAACTAAAAATCATGAAATACCCTATTATGTGACTATACAAGGTTACTATGTTTAGTATGTTACTTTATATTGATGTTTTGCAGATGTTCAAATCGACTACTTATGTTAGTTTGCAAAATCATTACAAATTTATTATTATTCACTTCAAATTCTTAAACATGAAAATGTTAAAGAAAATGAAAAACTAATACATTCTCATCACTGTACTTAGACGAAGAAGAAAAAAGGACTAAATCTCAATCTACTTTGACAGAGAGTGCGAAAAAAACCCTAAGGGAGAGTCCCAGGGCGGCGGCTTCTTCCTGGTATTATGTTACTCGTCCGGCGGCGCACGATGTCGCGCAAGCCTTTGTGCGTTGCCGACATCTTTGTGTTGCTGCCGGACGGGAGTTCTAGTGATAGGCTCGAGGAAAGGATCTTTGGATGGCTTCTCAATGTTCTAGCAGATCTTGTTTGTACGAAGGTTTGAAGCGGCTTCGCTGTGATCGTCGCGCCGATGGCAACTTCATTCTTGGTGGCATCTAAGGTATTTGACAGTGATGATGGGTGTCGTTGGCTTGATCTGGTCTGTCTTTTAGGAAATCCTTTTCGGGTTTGCATGATTTTCAGATGGTAGGAGTCAAGATGGCCAGCTTTGTCGTGACAGTGCCTCGATTGTGTTCACCGGAGAGGTTGGTGTGGTTGGTGTCGGGATTTGGAGATGACGACTGAGTTGGGTTCGGGTCAAGACTGTGAAGGGTTTGAGTTTACTGTTGGGCTTCTTTCTTCTGGGCTTCATAATGTTGGGCTATGTTTGGCCCGTTATTTGGTTTTTATGTTTTTGTCCGTTTTTATGTATTAGTTTTTCTATTGCTAATAATTTCTTGTATTAAGAACTGTTGACAGTAGCCATAGAGAGGCTACCTAGGCCTCCAAACCCGCAACCAACACTCCTGGACCCGGCCCAGGGCCCGGGGCCAGAGCATGAACACTTGCACCTGCGCCCGGGCAGGTCTTACCTGTGACCTGGGCCCGGGAACCCGGGACGGCAGCTCCCCAAACAGGGGCCGAAACAGTACAGTACTATGGCCAGAAGGGGGCCAGTCCCACATCGAAGGGTGAGGCCAGTCCTCACACCCAGCAGCCTATATATGAGTCACAACTACCCTCATTAATAGGTAATCAATACTCCAACTACTCATTCCCGCTTAAACTATCAGTTTATTTCCACTATACTGACTTAGGCATCGGAATGGAATAGACCGGCCCCGCCCGATATTCCCTTAGTTAGCAGGGTTTGCAGGTAGGAGTCACACTAAGATCCACCAGTATTTGTGAGTCTACGGATTCAGACAGAAACAATTGGCGCCGTCTGTGGGAAGAGTACAAAAAGTTTGTGTTGTTGTACAAACGGGAGCTGAATCGATCAGTTTACGGGTCGCAAAAAAAAAACACAAAACAAACATGTTTGGAAGCGCAGGAGAAAGGAAGGAAGGAAATCCAGGGGACCGGTGGGTTTTGGAGCCGGTGCTGGTCCAAATCCCAGGGGCAGGACAGGGGCAGCCCACTGGAGGGGCCAGTCAGACCGCTGCCGCTAGTCGAGATCAGGACGGAACCATGGGCGCATACGACAGGGTTGCACGCGGGAAGGACCCTGAAGAAGCCCACCAGGTCTTGATCCTGGAACCCGGGCCGGCGTCCCCTGAGGCCCCGAACCGAGGGGAAGATCGGCTGCCCAGTAGCGACAGCCCGGACGATGTCTCCACTCCCGGCCAGTACGATATGGCGGGAGAAATAGAAGAGATGCTAGCGGAAGTAAACCGCTTGCGGGCAGAGAGCGATCGGGACAGAGCGGAGGCCACCACCATGTATCAAGACATGGAAGCGGTCAATGCCGCACTGGTGGCGGCCTTGGAAAGAGGCCAGGAGCGCAATGCCACTCTCGCGAAGTCATTCGCACCGCCCGCAAAAGAGCCTCCCCACCAGGAGGTGGGCCAATCATCGGGAGGAGTGAGGGACACTGGAGTGGCGGGAGACGTGTTCCTGGCGGCCGCGACACCACCAAAGATCGTCCCAGCTCCTCAGAGGACTAGCGGCTCGTTCGAGGAAGATACCACCACCTCGACCGTACAGGCACTACATATACTATCGGACTCGGTGTCAGAGATGAAGGCCCAGATAGAGGCCAACGAGAGAAAGGCTGCGAGACCGCCGGAGAGCGCACGATTCAACGAACGGCCCGGACCCTTCTCACTCCTGGTACTGGAATCCGGCAGAGCGGGCACCCAAAAGTCGCTCAAGTTGACATACTCCGGAGCCGGCTGCCCATACCAACACCTGGACAGCTTCCGATCCCAAACGTGTGCTAAAGGCTACTCCGACGCCGTTTGCTGCAACATATTCCAGGAGACCCTGTCCGGGGAGGCACTTAGCTAGTTCTACGAGTTGCCAGCGAATTCTATAGAGGCATTCGAACAGCTGGCCGACAGGTTCGTAGGCCAGTTCATATTGCGGGTCGAGGGGGCCCGGACCTTGACAGTTCTTTTCAACTGCAGGCAGGCAGACAGCGAAGAGCTCCGAGCTTTCGTCAACCGTTGGCAAACGGCCAATACCGGGGTCAGAGACTTGGACAAGGGGATTGCCGAATCGGCCTTCAAGTAAGGTCTCCAGCCCGAAAAATTCTAGTACGTTGTGCTGGTGGAGACCCACACAAACGACTGCCTTGCCTTGAAAACCACGATTGAGGGCCTGGTCCGCCGCGGTGACTTGCAACGGTATCAAGGGTAACCCGGACAGTGGGCACCGCGCGGAATCAGGATGCCTATCCCGTAGCACCAACGCTCATACGACCGGTCAAAATCTTACACCCGTATAGAAGCTCAGTGATCCAACAACCTATCAGCCCGAGTAAAATGCTATTTTTTTCCTCCCTTCTAAACACAACTAACTAGGCATCCCAACCAATTCGACAGGTGTAATTTCAGCAGTTATCTATTCCAACTTTATTTTCAACTAAGTACAGAGCGCAATCCATGGGTAGCTAAGCCAGGCAAATTGAAAAATGCATAACACAAGCTTAGGGAAAATGTCCATTCAGTGTAATTCAGGGCAGCATTTACAAAAAAAAAAAAGGGAGGGCAGGAGTGTACAAAGTCTGGATCCTGCTAGGGCGCTTCCGCCTGCTCCCCTTCTTCAGCAGGAGCTCCTTCACCAGCGATTTCACCAGCGGCATTTTCGACAGCGGGGTCCTCACCAGCCGGTTCGGTACCATCCTCCAGACCCTCCTCTTCGTCCGCCTGCGGTAGTGGCAACTTTGAGACATCAAGATAACCCTTACTCTTCCACTCGTCATAAGCATTGGCTATCCCTGCCTTCCGGGCCGGGTCCAGCAGATCAAGAAGCTCAGCGCTTCCCTGATACTTCTTCACTGCCCGCTGGTACACCTCCGGGTCATTTTCATCAACCGCCCCGCCGACAGAGGCGGATACCGTCGCCACCTCCCGCTGGAGCTCCTCGACCTTGGTCTCCGGCTCGGCCCTCTCCTCCTCCAGACCCTTCTTCTCCTCTTCAAGAGCCTCAACCTGGGTAGTTGTGCCAGTGATATCCTGATAGCACTCAGTAGGTACTGCACAAAGTCCGGCAGCGGGAGCGATAGCGTGTGCCAGAATTGGTCCTCATGAACGGCAACCCAACCATCCTCCGGGTTGCAAGCCGACTCTCCGGCACGTAGGGGCCGTAGATCAACCTCTCCGGGAATATTCCACCTTGCCCGAAAAGCGGCAATCTCCCCGGGAGATAAAGATCCCTCCGGCTCATCACAAATTATGGTTGGCGCGGGGCCCCTCCTTGGTGGGCAGTGCCCAAGGACACTCCGTAGGAAGCATCCTCATGTCCCGGTAATGAATGCAAAAGCACCTCTCAAAGATACCTTATATTTTCAAGATATATCGATGTAATACTCATATACAAGGGTTATCGAACACGAGGAGTTAGTGAGACTAAGTCTATGACACAACAAAACACAAAAGACGCGAATTCCAGAAAACTGGAATTCTTGACCTCTAGACACTACGAAAATTATAATTAAATATTTACTTGACCAATGAACACGAAATTTGAACACAAGACATTAGATACAGTGGTGGACTACCACGTAAATTTTGGTTTAAAATGGGATTGATTTGGTTGCCGAAATAATTCGGCCAAATGAAGTAAATAACAGAAAACAGTAAATTTCAGAAAAGTAAATATTGATGTAAATCAAATGTGATGGGAGTTAGGCACTTCTCTCCACCCTAGACATCCTACAACTCCCCAAACTAATTCTAATAACCATGGATGAATGTTCCCCATGCACGAGCTATGGTTAAGTCATCTTGCATATTACACTCTCTTACTTGGCATGAAAGAGGGAATGGTGTCCGCTCTTTCTTGATCCCTAATCAACCGACTCATACATATGGTGGTGTAAGCCTAGAGAACTAGAGTCATTAAGATTGAAGAATGTTTGAAGAACAACAAAGCTTTAAGAGCTACTATGGTGGGTGCTCTTACATCACCTAGGATTCATTCACACAGGAGCCTGTATTATCTCTATTGAACATGCAATGGTATGGTGGTCATGTACACATTCTAGATGCTAGATCCTATATCATGCAACTACGTTGATCACCATAGAAACATAAGATAGAAATCATCAATGGGATAATCAGTGAATAAAACTCATCCAAATAGTTATTAAAATCAACTGGGGTTCAAAATCGTAGTATATCTAGGGCTTCGATCAGCCCCTAACTATGGAGTTTAGCTACTCATAATCATAAGAATATAATAGCAAAACATGATGGAGAAGTTGATACAAACAGATGATGGAAACCCTAGATTCGGCAGCAGCTTGTCTCCTTGCGTTAACTCTCTGCTCCAAACGTGATTTTTCTCCTCAAGTGCGTGAATGCCTTTCACGTGACGGCTCTAGGAGTTTTAATCTTCTTTCCCTCATTGGTCCAACACCAAGCTGACAAGAAAACCCTAGCCCAAAACCGTAAGGAATAAGGATTCCTTTCCTTGCAAACCCAACTAATTAATCCATTAAGCTTTTGGCTTCTTTTCCACAATCCAAATCAGTAATTAGTTGGGTTTAAGTCCACAAATTCGTCCATGGGCATCACAATAAGACTTCGGCCTCCAAATACGCATTTCAGTTCACAGTCAGCATTTCCGAGCAGAATGACCTCTCTGTAGTAAATCGGCCATAACTTCCTCTAGAAAATTCGGAATGATGTTCCGGAAGCGGCTACGGAAACTAGACATCCAGGGCTTTCCAAGCATGTAAAAATCATAATTTAATTCCTCCTGGTCCGTTCCCAGTCCTCTGTCGAAGTTGACTGACCAGTAGCAGGCAGAATTCCCAAAATCAGCTTAATGTGCTCCTTTTGTCATAATTCTCCAAAAGACCTATAAAACAATAAAACATAGTTAAAATGCTCAATTCATAACAAGAATCTAAGTATAGGGAATACATTAAAGACCAAGAAAGTTGTATATTTATGCAACTATCAAAATACCCCACACTTAAACATTGCTAGTCCTCGAGCAATACACTAAACTAAGACTCAAAACTGACTCAACACAGACAAACTCTAATGCCCTTAACACAACGTCTCAGCAATCTTCCTACAATGTAACACCAAGCTCACACAATAAATCAATTTCAATCCATAGAATTTCGAAGGTTAATGTCAATGCATGGTATACATGTAATATGTAGGACGAAGACATAACATGGTGAATGTAAAGCTGTAGCATGCAACAAACAAGTCAAGATTCAACCTCACATAGATATGCTCTCAAGAGTGTTTCTCTCATAATATGTCTAAGGTATTCACTCAACTCAATTACTTGCCAAATGGACCGAACCATATGCTCAACTCTTGTGACTTATCTCCACAGATCAAAGGTAGTCTATCTTGAGGATCAAAAAGGACTTCAATAGGTTGTAATGGGGCTAAACTCTTAGGTTCATAGAACAAACGGATATGGAATTCAAGCAAAAATTCTAAAACCTAGTAGAGCACCATATGTAGAGACATTCTCTTGAACTTTACAACTATTGAAACATCTTCACCATTTAACTCTCATCATATGCATCACCATTGTGGCCAGATTTCATCTTGTTGGGCCTACACATCATTCTTAACATCAACTGTCAAACCGGGGTATCAAGCTAGAACACAAAGAATCACTTTTCTTTCTTCTTTTGCCGATTTCTTTTATTTTTTTTTCTTTCTTTTCGGCTCTTTTTCATTACAAAACACTAGCTTGATACCCCACACTTATTCCTTTGCATCACCTTCACCAACTGTCACCTTGATCTTCATGTACCTGTCTCATGTACAGCTCTACTAAGTTCTAGAACAAGGTAGAGATAAAACTATTCTAAGCTTCAAGGTTAGGATTATGCGGGTGATGACAAAAAGTTTAAACATGTAGGCTCAAAGTGGTTAACTAAGGGGTGCACATCTTGTGTACACAAAATATGGGACACATGCTTCATATGGCAATGGTGGAAGATCCTAGATGCCTTTATCACTTCCTCAATCAAAACAAGTATTGACTATAAGTTTCGATAAGCACAAGAGCAAGTTCTAGTAATCTCTAGAGTCCATTAACTTAATCTGTAGCAAGCAACTGACACACAAGAAAGAAAGCATGTATATCACATTTAGGCTCAATCGCTCACAAGGTTAGTGAATCTCGACAAAGTTTTAAGCATGCTCAAAAGATCTGTACCATGTTAACCTGTTTCTACATCCACTACACATTAGCACATGCACCAAACATCAAGATTAACCAAAGAAATTCAATCATGTAAGCAAATGTTCACTCTTAGTCACAATATAGGAAGATATAATCACATCATGGACTAGTTAAGGGCTCCTAAGACTCTTCTTTAAACACTTAAGACACATTGGAAAACAAAGAAAAGACTCAGTTTCCGGTTAATTTTCGATGGGTCAAATTTTACAAAGGATAGCTTCGACTAGTCGAAGCATGCTCTCGGATCAGGTTCTGGTTGCAGTTCGACGGGTCGAAATTCTCAAGGCAATTTTTTCGATGGGTCGAAATGACCACTGTAGCTTTTTCTGGAAATTTCCCTGAACTGCTCACCAATCTTGAAAAAATTCTCTAAAATTAACCATTCGTTCAAATGAGCTGAAATTTTAACAGGATAAACTAAACACATATATCAACACGCCTGTAAAATTTCAGAATTTTCTGAGCCCTCTAGCTATTTTCGAAAATTCACCCAACACAGTACACTGCATAGTTCCGAAAAAACACCTAAAAACGAAAAATTTACTCTAGACGCTAAGTACATGCTATAAACCCCACCCCACACTTGAAATTTGCATTGTCCTCAATGTAAAACAATTCTAAAGTATGCAATACATCAAACAAGCATGGACTGAAGCACATAACACACACAAAACACACTAATCATGGAGAAACAAAAGGAGAAGGGTTTAAGAAAGCAAATCTGTTGTCCTCGCTTCTCCATCAACATGGGTTGCCTCCCAAGTAGCGCTAAGTTTAACGTCTTCAGCCAGACGGTACACTTCAAATCATTCCATAATCACAGGATCTTGGAGAGGTACTTCCTCCACATCCTTCTCATGCATCGGCTCGTAGAATGGCTTGACACGTTGTCCATTTACTTTGAATATGCTGCCGTCCTTTGGATTGAGAAGTTCTAATGCACCATGGGCAAACACATTAAGTATAACAAAAGGACCTATCCATCTAGATCGAAGCTTACCTGGAAACAACTTCAGATGCGAGTTGAACACCAAAACCTTCTGCCCAACAACAAAAGATTTCTTCTTAATCATCTGATCATGGAAGGTCTTTGTTTTCTCCTTGTAAATTCGACTAGATTCATAGGCATTGTGTCGAATTTCATCAAGCTCATTCAACTGTAATGTCCTATGAACACCTGCATCATCAATATCAAAGTTAAACTGTTTAACAGCCCAATATGCCTTGTGTTCAAGCTCCACCGGAAGATGGCATCCTTTCCCATAGACCAACCGATAGGGAGACATCCCAATCGGTGTCTTGTATGCAGTCCTGTATGCCCACAACGCTTCATCTAAGCATTGACTCCAATCCTTGCGGTTTGGTCCAACAATTTTCTCCAGAATCTGCTTGATTTACCTGTTGGAGACTTCTACTTGTCCACTCGTCTGAGGATGATAAGGTGTTGCCACCTTATGATGAACATTGTACCTCCTGAGTAGAGCTGCAAAAGACTTGTTACAAAAGTGGGAACCTCCATCACTGATGATGTACCTGGGAGTACCAAATCTAACAAACAGTGATTTCAAGAACTTCAAAACAACAGCAGCATCATTAGTACGAGTGGCTACTGCCTCCACCCACTTAGAAACATAATTAACTGCAAGTAGAATGTAGACATTTTGGTGAGAGCTAGGGAAAGGACCCATGAAATCAATACCCCACATATCAAAGATTTCCACAACTAGAATTGGTTGTTGGGGCATTTGATCTCTAGGACCTATGTTACCTGTGAGCTGACATCTGGCACAAGATTTATAGAACTCATGTGCATCGCGAAATAGAGTTGGCCAGAAGAATCCGCTCTCAAGCACTTTCAAAGCCGTTTTCTTTCCAGCAAAGTGTCCTCCACCTACATGTGAGTGACAGAAGGATAAAATAGATTGAAACTCAGTTTCAGGAATGCACCTTCTTATCAACGAATCAGGACAATGTTTCCACAGATATGGATCATCCCACACATAGTACTTTGCTGTCTTCACCAGCTTGTCCTTCTGAGCTCTGCTGTAATCCCTTGGTATTCTTTTTGACACAAGATAGTTAACAATATCCGCATACCAAGGCTCATCAACGTTGAGAGCTAAAAGCTGCTCATCAGGGAAGCTGTCACGTAGTGGCAAGGTATCCTCCTCTGCGTTGGATCCATGTGTGATCCTGCTCAAGTGATCTGTCACCACATTCTCAGTACCTTTCTTGTCTTTGATCTCAATATCAAACTCCTGAAGTAGCAGCATCCAGCGAATCAACCTGGGCTTTGCATCCTGTTTTGTCATAAGATATCTCAAAGCAGCATGGTCAGTGTAAATAACAACTTTAGTTCCTAACAAGTAAGACCTAAACTTTTCCAATGCAAAGACCACAGCCAAGAGCTCTTTCTCAGTAGTTGAGTAGTTCAACTGAGCATCATTCAAAGTCCTGGATGCATAGTAAATCACATGGGGCAAACGTGCTGGACGTTGACCCAAGACTGCTCCAACTGCATAATCAGAAGCATCACACATCAATTCAAAAGGTAATTTCCAATCAGGTGCCTGTATGATGGGAGCAGTTGTCAGAAGCTCCTTGAGCTTGTTGAATGCCTGCAAGCACTCATATGTGAAGTCAAAAGCTACATCTTTCTGGAGCAATGCACACATAGGTCTGGATATCTTGGAAAAGTCCTTGATAAACCTGCGATAGAAACCTGCATGTCCAAGAAAAGATCTCACCTCCTTCACAGTTGAAGGAGGGGGTTAAGGTACGCACAACATCAACCTTAGCTTTATCAACTTCAATGCCTCGTGCAGAGACAATATGACCCAACACTATACCTTGTTCCACCATAAAGTGACATTTCTCCCAATTCAAGACAACGTTAGTGTCAACACAACGTTTCAGGACCATAGATAAATGATGGAGACATAGGTCAAAAGAATCACCAAAAACTGAAAAATCATCCATGACTACCTCAATGATTTTCTCAACCATGTCTGAAAATATGCTCATCATGCATCGCTGAAACGTGGCAGGGGCATTGCAGAGCCCGAATGGCATCCGTCTGTAGGCAAAAGTGCCAAACGGACAGGTGAAGGTGGTCTTTTCTTGATCCTCTAGGTGAATGGCAATCTGGTTGTAGCCAGAATACCCATCCAAGAAGCAATAGAAAGCATGACCTGCAAGACGCTCCAACATCTGATCAATAAAGAGTAAAGGAAAGTGATCCTTACGTGTGGTTGCATTTAGTTTGCGGTAGTCAATGCAAACTCTCCATCCGGTTTGAGTTCGTTGTGGTACCATCACATTCTCATCGTTTTTCACAACTGTGATGCCAGAACGTTTGGGAACAACCTGCACAGGACTCACCCATTTACTGTCAGAGATAGCATAAATGATACCTGCGTCTCGAAGTTTAATAACTTCCTTCTTCACCACATCCATCATTGGAGGGTTAAGCCTGCGTTGAGCTTCTCTTGTGGGGTTAGCTCCCTCCTCAAGATATATCCTGTGTGTACATAACGTGGGACATATGCCTTTTATGTCAGCAATTGTCCATCTAATTGCTTCCTTGTATTCCCTAAGAACTGTCAACAGCTTCTCTTCCTGCAATTCAGTTAGCTTTGAAGAAATAATAACTGACAAAGTTGCACCAGTTCCCAAGAATGCATACTTCAAATGCTCAGGTAACGGTTTAAGTTCAAGTTTAGGGAGTACCTCAATGGAACGGCGAAGAGCCTTTTCAGAAACCGGTAATGGAATGGGTTTTGAGCCCTTACCTGTTGGTATAAACGGTCTCGAGTTTAGCTCAGCTATTTCATCATAAAACGCCTCCTCCATGACCAAGTCTCGGGAAGACTCAATCCTCATGCACTTCTCATCATCATCCCACCCCACACTTGAAGGTGTGTAACCCGGTTTAGCTTCTAGTTCATCCAATTCCCTTTGAAATTGCTCATTGCTACTGGGTGGAGTGGGTTCTTCACCAATTTCGATGGCTTTCTTCAGAGCATCCTCCTCCATAGAGTACTGAATGTATTCCTGCATGAAACTATCAAACGCATCAATTGAATAACAGGATTGATCACTAGAAGTACCTGGGTGCTTCATGGCTTCAAAGATGTTGAAGCGTATCTTTTTATCATCAACTCTCATTGTGAGAGTCCCCTCAAAACAATTAATCTTAGTTCGGGCCGTCCTCAGGAATGGACGACCAAGAATCAATGGAAGCTCAGAGGGCATCGGTTCTGTCTCCATCTCCAAGATGAAGAAGTCTGCTGGAAAGATTAGCTCACCTACCTACACTAAAACATCTTCAACAACACCAAGAGGGTAGCAGCTAGATCTGTCAGCAAGTTTAATAGTCACCAAAGTTGGTTGCAATTGTTGAGACAGGTTAAGTTTGTTATAAACAGAATAGGGCATCAAATTAATAGAAGCGCCTAAATCTAATAAAGCACCAGAAAACCTGTGATGTCCAACAATGCATGGAATAGTGAAACGACCTGGATCCTCCATCTTAGGAGGTAGGTTCCTTTGGAGAATAGCAGATACCTTTTCACTCAGAGCTACCGTCTCAGTTGTCCTGTACTTCCTCTTAGCAGTACAAAGTTCTTTGAGAAACTTTGCATATTGTGGAATTTGTTTCAATGCTTCAAGAAGAGGAATGTTCACTTGAACCTTTCTAAAGATCTCCAATATATCATTGGTCTTGTCCTCTTTCTCATGCTTCTTCAACCTGCTAGGAAAAGGAACTGGAATATCAGTGGAAGAAGAAGGTTTAGAAGATACCTGATTTGGCTTTGAACTTTTACTTTCCGGAAGGATTTCGACCGGTCGAACTGGGGCAGAATCTTGGTTCTCTGAATTTTCAAACACAATTTGCTCCAGAACCGGTTCCTCTATCATTGATGCATCCTTCTTCGACATTGGCTCTTTCTCTACTACCTTCCCACTTCTCAACTCCATGGCGTGCAATTCTCTCACATTCTTTGGGTTTGCCTCAGGTTGGCTTGGAAGTTCACCAAAGTTTTGTTGAGTCAACAGTTGTTGTACTTGACTCATCTGACGCTCCAAAAGCTCTATGGATTTTCCATGTCTTTGATCCATATTTCTGACTTCACTGATGGTTTGCATCAGTGATGTGGACCATTAGTGACTTTCCCGGATTAGGGATGTTGGGAGGCATCCAGACAAAAGGCTACAAAGCATGTCTCATTTGTTTGGAAGATGTTAATTCAAGCAACTTGACAGGGAGAATGGTATACCAGGGTCACCACAGATGGCTACCCCGGAGGCATCCATGGCGTCGAGCAGCAGATAAGTTTAATGGGAAGGTTGAGTTAAGGGAAGCACCACTCTCTTGGTCTGGGGATGAGATTTATAGCAGTATCCTCTCTCATGACTACCCTTAACTGAGTTTGCATCCCAAGTTCAAGTTCAAGTCCAAAGCAACTAGAGAGAAACTGTCTTGGACTCACGTGAGTATATTTTGGGAGCTGCCGTACTCGACCACATCGAGAATAAGGTATACCTTAGATGTCATGCACATTGAGAAGAATGTGTACGACAACATCAGTGGAACCATTTTCGGTCTCGAAGGAAAGACCAATGACGATCCAAAAGCTCGTGAAGGTCTGGAACAACTAGGGATACGAAAGAGGCTGTGGAAAAAAATGAAACGCGGGTCAAGTAAAAGGAAAGAAAAAGTATCTCAAGCACCGTATACAGTTCTTCCTGAAGCAAAGAGCGAGATTTTCGAATGGATTAAAGATGCACAGTTTCCTTGTAGTTATGCAGGAAGTTTGAAGAATAAGGTCAATGTGAATGATAAATAGTTTTATGGATTGAAGACGCATGACTGCCATGTACTGCTCTAACGTCTTCTTCCAGTGGTTATCCGACCATATCTGCCATATCACGTCGTTGAGCCGTTAATAGCGTTGTCCAGATGGTTTCAGAAACTATGTGCTAGAGAGTTGAAGAAAGAGGACGTCCGTCACAAGAAGGAAGAAATGGTCATGATTCTTTGTAAATTGGAAAGGATATTTCCTCCCGCTTTCTTCACCATCATGGTTCATCTCATGATTCACCTTCCCGAACAAGTTCTGCTTACCGACCCAGTACATTTTACCTGGATGTTTCCCATGGAAAGGTGCTGCGTTATTTTTGTCATTTTAACTACATGATCTTCTATATATTTATATATTGTACTAACTATAATATTTGACAGGCAACTCGGGGACTATAAAAAGACTGTTAGAAACACACGTTTCCCATAGGGGTGTATTGCTGAGCAATACATTACACATGAGTGTGTGACATACTGTAATTTTTATATGGATGATGCTACAGAAGATGCAAACGTCGCCAGTGCACCTCGATTCAATATCTATGTTGTTTTCCGAACTCGTGAAGCCCGTAGGTTTCGTATCAAATGCTCGCTTAAGTAGGGAAGAACTGTATGAGGCTCACTGGAATGTGATGGAGCACTGTACAGAAGTGGCTGATTTCATTGAGCTTCATCGAAAGAAATGGATTCAAACCTATCCAACCATGAATGATGAACAACGTATTCAGAGCTTTCTTTCATACTTTCAAGATTGGGTATACAATCACTATATTTTTATCAATATCTACAGTTGCACATTTATATTACATTGCACTAATGGTTTATATTAATGTTTCAGATCATTCGGCTGCAAAGAGAAGGAAGTCAGTATTATACTCCTGAACTGCACATTTTGGCCTGCCGCCCTCAAGCACACAGTATTTATTCACAATGTTATGTGAACGGAGTTAAGTTTGTTACATGGCAGCGAGACCAGAAATTGAAGACTCAAAATAGTGGTGTCATGGTAGAGGCGGAAGACATCACATACTATGGGATTCTTAAAGCCGTGGTCGAACTAGTATATGCAGAAGGCATGCCGGTTGTTTTGTTCAAGTGTAAATGGTACAATACTAACCCTAGGCCTATCGTTTCTGAGAGCGTCAAATTAGATTACGATCTTTTATCAGTGGACACATCTACCAGTTGGTATGAGGAAAAACCATTTATTCTTGCCGCCACGGCAAGACAAGTGTTTTATCTAGATGACCCGAAAGTTGGTGAACCTTGGAAAGCCGTTAATGTGATGTCACACAGAGGTACGTATAGTGCTATCACACTTGCAAGGGATGAAACTAACAGACTTCCTAGGAGGAATGAAGTTGATGAACCCTATCAAGAACCTACCGCGGACTCAATCCCAACTTACACTCCAATATCTGGTTTCACCATCGACTTCGATTCTCTTCCACACATAGATGTTCCCATTCAATGTTACAATGATGAAGAGGATGAGGATGATGACGAGGATGATGAAGATCATAATGAATACGGGTTTGACGATGACGAAAGCGACGATGACGAAGAAGATGAAGGCGAAAGTGAGGAAGATGAAGGCGAAAGTGATAGAGAGGATGATTATGCTGAATATGAGGAAGAACTATCTGATGAAAATTGATCATTTCATTAAGTGTTTTATGTAAACTCTAATTTGTAAACCCTAATTAAGCAATACATAACCGATTGGTAATTAAATTTCAATTTTATTGCACAATATTCATTAAAAAAAAAAAATAATGTAGGTTTTTATGCGACAGACTATTAGATCCGTCGCTTAAGTCTTCTAAAGCGACAAGCATATTCTACGTCCGTCGCTTAAGTTCTGCTTATTAAAATTAAATTTAATTGTAAAATATTTATTAAAAAAAACAGTAAATTTTAATGAAAATTTGAATAACTTGATCTTCAATCTGATGAACTTCTTTAACGGGTTGTAACTCGAAATTTGCTTTGGTTTTCGCGTCCACATGCACATTCCATTAATAAAATTTTAAATATTAATTGAAACTGCCTATTAATGAAAATTTTAACTGATGTCAGCCATGTAAACGTTTGGAATTTCCTAGAACGATATGGTTTTCGCGTTACCTTAATTGTTTTTTGTTTACAGTCCATTAACAAAGTTTTAATTATCTAATAAAGATATAAATGTAACATGATTGATCAACATATAACTATAGCCTCCTACTTTTATTGCATACAATTCTTAACAAAAACAAAACTAGTTTATTTTGTAGCGACGTTTGTCGCTTAAGTGTTGGTTATTAAAATGAACTCAATAACCGACGTATATTGAGAATATATCATATGAAATTCACTTAAACAACGTATAATGAGATTATACGTCGCTTAAGCGCTGTAAAGCGACTGTATTTGTCAATATCCGTCGCATAAGTGAATCTCCACTATTCACCACAGAGCCTTGTTTAAATGTCCTTTTATAGTTTTATGGATGTGTGGTGAATAGTAGAGATTCACTTATGCAACGGATATTAACAAATACAGTCGCTTAAGAGCGCTTAAGCGACGTATAATCTCAATATATGTCACTTAAGTGAATTCCATACACTACCAGATCCGAATGAATAGCCGACGAAAAAATTTCGTCGGCTATGGCTATTTTTCGTCGGCTATACCATCTGCCGACGAAATTTTCGTCGGCTATACTTCGTCGGAACAACCCCGTCGGCTATACTAATGGCCGACGAAAAAAACGAATTCGTCGGCCATAGTAGAGCATGGCCGACGACTTTACTGACGAAAATATTTTTCGTCGGTCAAACCTGGGAGAAATTGCCGACGAATTTCGTCGGGTATTTTCGAGAATGGCCGACGAAATTCATTAAGTATAGCCGACGAATTCATAAATTTTCGTCGGCTACTGGTTGTTAACAATAGCCGACGATTTTATAAATTTTCGTCGGCTATTTCCTCGAAATATATTAATATTTAATATGCATTAATTAGTTATAGCCGACGAAATAATGCAAATTTCGTCGGCTATACAACTTATAACCGACGAAAATTGGTAAAATTCGTCGGCTATAGTTATTATAGCCGACGAAATAATGCCAAAATCGTCGACTATTCTTACATTTGGGGAAAAAAAATTAAATTATTTTCTAAATTACCATTCCAAGCAACCTGCAAATCACAAAAACAGTCCATGCATTTGCACCAACAAGAAACAAGTCTAAATACCATTTTTATTAAATTCGTTCTAATATACATAAACCCTAAACCCTAATCATCACCTAAACTACTGAAGTCCAGCAGGTCATCCCCAGCATCCTGCTCTCCATCAGGCTCGTCATCCTGCTGACCGAACTCGGGAGGTTGAGGCATTGGAGGTTCTGCTAACCGCTGAAACGGGGCCGGGGGTGGAAGGCCTTGGTTTTGTGCCGCGAACATCTCATACCACCAGGCTTGTTGGTTGTCGTAGTTTTGTTGTCGAATTCTTTCGCATTCGGCATGCCAACCGGCCATATCCAAATGATACTGTTGTGTTCTGCGGCGCATCTCCAACTGATACTGCTGTGTGCTGCGGCGCAGCTCCTGTACTGTCTGGGACGAGGTCGCCAATTCTGCGGCCAATAGCTGCACTTCCCCCCTCATATGTTGGCTCTCCCCGCCTCCCTTCTTTTGACCTCCCTTAGTGGTCTTCAGAAGCCCTAGTCCAGAACTTCCCAAACCCCGGCAGTAGTAGTTGTTTGACCGGTTTGGGAAGGCTGCGTCGAACATCCTCGCTGCTGTTTGGACACTGGACCGGTCGACATGGCCCATTGCTTCTTCCAGATCTGCCTCTGAAATGTTCGGTTGTGTCTCCCGAACTACTTGCTGGAACACCTCTTCTTCGGCCCGGTTGACCCTCTCCTAAGTGGACGGGAAAAAAAAAATTAATATTATAACAAATATATAATTAAGTAAAATTAATAATTAAAATTTTTAAATTGTAATGAACGACTTACGAGCTGTTCTGTCGCTTGTGGATAAGCGATCTTGAACGTCTCCACGTACGGGTTGCTATCAGGATGATCTCTGAGCGCCTCCTCCTGATATTGTGCAAACGGCCGTGAACCAGCATGATGGGGGGTTGTGTTCCGGCGGCGGTTCTCAGAGTTTATCCGAGAACGTTGCTTCAAACAAATAATAAAATGTTAGAAAAATGCATAAAAAAATATTAGTGTAATAATTATAAAATAATTAAACTAATAATTAAAATTTTAACAAAATAAACATTTTTACTGAAGTTTAGTATTTACCTGCATAACTGGGTTGTTGAAGTCTACTGTCTTCAACCAACGTCACTCGTACTCCCGGAACATAAACTCCCTGGGAGTACCCATACGACCAAGGTTGTTGTATTCGTTATAGTGGGAACGCAGCTCGTTCTTCCACTCTTGGAACCTACGAAAAAAAACAAAAGTGCATTAGAAATATTATTAATACCATAAAATATTAATAATTATAAGATAATTATAATATCATAAAAACAAACGTACCTCGAGTTCTGCTGGGTGTCCGCCCAATCCCGCCTGTGTTCGGCAATCTCGAAGAATGTCTGAAAAATAATATTTTATTAGTTTTACAATTGTAATAATACCGAAAATTATTAAATATTACGATAAATAAATTAAATTTTTTAAATTACTCACCGACGCGGCGTTGTTCACCTCCCTCTTGATCTCTTGGGGCACATCAGCCCACCGGGTCCACAACATAGGGACTCTGTCCCTAATCAGTGACCCACGCAACCCGAGTAGTCGCGTTTTTTCTTCCCCGGAACCTCCTGATTAGGAGGTTCGTTGATCTGAATCCTGCCGCTGCGCTCAACAGTTCTCCTGAGCGTGTCAAAACATATGACACCTCTCGTATTCCTCCGTGAACTGCTAGCGGCTGTCCCTATCACAAAAACGACGATTGGTTAATAAAATTAAATATTAGTGCGTTAATTTTAATAAAACATTTAATTAATAAAATCAAATGTTACCTGAAGTGGATGACTCGTCTGTCGACTTTCCTTTTCTCCTCGCCGAAATAAGGTGGTCAGGGTTCTCAAATGGCTGCTGCTGGTATGCCTCCGTAGCACTCACGTACTGAGGCATATCAGGCCATATGGGCACACCCTGATAGTCGACCTCCGGTATCGCCGGAATGTTGTACGGGAGGAAGAGCTGGTTTGGGAGAGTAGGAGCCTCAGTCGAGTCAGCAGCAGACTGAGTCGGACTCGGCATCGGCTCCCGATGAACGTCAGGCATCCGAACCTGAGGAACGTCGGCAGCTATGTCCTCGTGAAATAGCTGCCGACTAAACCTCGGAGCCACAGAGGGACCGGCATGCGGAAGTGAAGTGCTCGACGGCCGCCCCGCCTGGAGAAGGGCCTGGTGCCGAGAACTCATACTCCGTCGCGGCTGGGCTGCATCCACAGTCCTCTGCGGCTGGGATGAATCTACACTCCTCCGCGGCTGGCTGGTGGTCCTCTAAGGCTGGCTAGCGGTCCTCTCGGAGTCTGCGGAACCGGCGGAATTTCTAGAACCTCTAGATCTGCTGCCACGACGGCCTCCGAATAGGTTTCTTAATGCATCGGTCATCTAAACCCCGAGGCATTAATACTTTAATTGATATTAAATTATATTATATTAAATAACAAATTGTAATTAATATAATAACCAATAATACTAACATATTTTAATATAACAATTTATATACTAACATATTAAATTATATTATATTAAATAATAAATTCTAATTAAATATAATTAAGCTATATATATAATTAAGCTAAATTATACAATTAAGTTATCAATTTATATAATTAAAAAACCAATTTATACGTATAAATTATACAATTACACCTAAATTATACAATTAAAATAAATTTGAAAACAATTACCTAATTTAACATAAATACCTAAAATTTATCTAAATTAAAATAAATACCTAAAATTTACCTAAATTAACATAAATACGTAAATTATACCTAAATTAACATAAATACCTAAATTATACATAAATTAACATAAATACCTAAATTATACCTAAATTAACATAAATACCTAAATTAACCTAAATACCTAAATTATATCTAAATTAACATTAATTAACATAAATGAAAAAAAAAAAAAAAAAAAAACTTACTGCCGACAATGGAAGGGAGGAGGAGGCCGGCCGGATTTGAGGAGGCTGAGGGAGGGCCGGATTGGAGGAGGAAGAGGGAGGAGGACGACGACGCGAGCGGCGGAGGATCGGTTAGAGGCGAGCGGCGGAGAATTTGGAAATATGCAGCAAATGGAGGCTAGAGTTCGGCTGCAACAAACTTATACCCGATAGTATAGCCGACGAATTAAAAAGAGATTTCGTCGGCTATACTTAAGAATAGCCGACGAAATATATGAACTCGTCGGCTATTCTTTGAATATCGTCGGCTATAGTTTAGGCGCTCAGCAGCCGTCCGATCTCCCCCATCCAACGGCGGACAATGAAAAGGCGCGGATCACTAGAGTTTAGCCGACGAAATTAAATATTTCGTCGGCTATACTTTGGAAATAGCCGACGAAATCAAATATTTCGTCGGCTAAACTTTTGGTCAAACTACGAAGTCAAACCTCTAAACCCTATAAATTAAAACGGAAATTGGCCTGTCTAAATGACGTTTTCTGGCCTTATCTTCAACAGAGAATAGTTTCAAATCGATGAGACGCGACTAATCGGATAAAAATTTTCCTCAAAATATTTACCGACCGTCAGGCTACCCATAGGAAAACGGGAGTAAAAAACAGTTAACCGCAACATTCGGCACACAGATTTTGTCGGAATCTGCTGATTTTTCAACCGTATACGTATTTCAATATTTCGGTCATATCTTATTTGACGACATATTTGCATTTGAAGAGTCTACGTATAGTAACTATTTGAAACTATACATTCACTTAAACACTTAGTAAACAAGTTAAGGAACATTAGTGCATATGTACCGATTTTGAATCTAAAAGTTTGAGAAATCTATTCCAACCGTCAGATATCACCGTTAAGATTAAAAACATGTATGAAAAAAAATCCAACTACATCTGACAACGTTAAAGGCTTGATCGGGACGGTCAAACTGCAAAGTCAAACTTCTAAACGCTTTAAAACGGAAACTGGCCCGTCTAAATGACGTTTTTGGCCTGACCTTCAACATAGAATAGTTTCAGATCGATGAGACGCAACTAATCGTATAAAAATTTTCATCAAAATATTTACCGACCGTCAGGCTACCCATAGGAAAACGGAAGTAAAAAACAGCTAACCGCAACATTCGGCACACAGATTTTGTCAGAATCTGCTCATTTTTCAACCGTAGACGTATTTCAATATTTCGGTCATATCTTATTTCACGACACATTTGCATTTGAAGAGTCTACGTATAGTAACTATTTGAAACTATACATTCACTTAAACACTTAGTAAACAAGTTAAGGAACATTAGTGCATATGTTCCGATTTTGAATCTAAAAGTTGAGAAAATCTATTCCAACCGTCAGATATCACCGTTAAGATTAAATACATGTATGAAAAAAAATCCAACTACATCTGACAACGTTAAAGGCTCGATCGGGACGGTCAAACTGCAAAGTCAAACCTCTAAACGCTTTAAAACGGAAATTGGCCCGTCTAAATGACGTTTTTTGGCTTGATCTTCAACAGAGAATAGTTTTAGATCGATGAGACGCAACTAATCGTATAAAAATTTTCCTCAAAATATTTACCGACCGTCAGGCTACCCATAGGAAAACGGCAGTAAAAAATAGTTAACCGCAATATTCGGCACACAGATTTTGTCGGAATCTTCTCATTTTTCAACCGTAGACGTTTTTCAATATTTCGGTCATATCTTATTTCACGACACATTTGCATTTGAAGGATGAAGTAATGGTTTGTCGACAGTGATAGAAAATGGAAGCTGCTCTTTTTTTGTTTTTTTTTTTTAATCATAGCCGACGAAATAAAACCTAATACTCGTCGGCTATTCTTTTGTCGTTTTCGGTCAAAAATAAAATATTTATTTTTAAAAATTTAATTTTTCGTCGGCCATTATTGTAATGGCCGACGAACTAATGCATTTTTCGTCGGCTATTCTCTGAAAAAAAAAAACCAAAAAAATCAGTGGTTTTACACCTCTCCTATTCCGATGTCCTGTTCACATATAACCAAAATTGAACATAAAAAACCAGAAACCCAACAGTCAACATATTTCAATTTTTTTTAAGGGGTTTGGAACCCAGCCTAGTTGGGAGGCTCATCCCCACGCCCGTTCATTAGAAATGAGTTGATTACAAATGAAATGATTACATCATTTAAATTACTTAATCCGTCGGATTGTAATCGGAATCATCGGATGAGTCTTCTTCGGTTTCTGAATTGCTCGATAGGGGTAATCTATGTCTTTCCTCACCACTAGAGTCCTCGTTAGTTTCTTCATTTGGATCAACATCAACAAGCAGTGGCTCTTCACGTCGAATTCGCACCGGCGTGTCTAGGCGAATAAAAGAGGAGTCAGGAATACCGTTTGAGTTGGGCTCTTGATACGTGGTGCCCCCTTCCTCGTTCTCTTCAGCCACTCCAAGTGTAGACGCCCAGTAAATGTTGCGATGGTGGATAGTGTTGACTACTTTCCACGGGTCACCCTTGGCGAGATCATCAAGATAAAACACTTGTTTCACCCATGTGGCTAAAACGAACGGGTCGTCCTCATACCATGATGTACTAGTGTTCACAGAACTTATGCCGTATTGATCGGTTTTCATGCTCTGCGGCCGTGTGTCAAACCATCTACACTTGAAAAGGTGCACTTTCATGCCTTCTCCGTAATGCAGTTCCACAACTGAATGGAGAACACCGTAATAGTCAACTCCACCATCCCCACCATGTGCCATAACCCCTGAATTTTGTGTTTTCAGTCTGAGGTCTCTGTCTTCACATCGAAATAACACACCATTCACCTTGCACGTCGCATAAACTTTTGAATAGACCGGCCTCCTCGCTAAAAGTCTGAGTTCGTGCGACCAATTTGGGTGATTATCATTTTCAATAAGGTCCATCTGCAACCATCAGAATCAACTATAAATATGAATAAATATACACAATAATATATGAACACGTATAGAATAGTGTTAAAGATACGTACCCAGCAGCCGAAATACTCTGCGAATGTCTGGTTGTGGTAATCGAGATCACCTGCTACTCCTTCACAGCGTAGATGTATGTCCTTCCAAAACTGAACTTCTGGACAGTTGATTAGTACCCACCAATGTGCAATGGCTACCTCATAATCTTTCAACTTGTAGGAAACTGGCATGTTTCCACCGAGTACAACATCGTCGGAGAGTATGGAAAGATTGAACTGTGACGGTACATCTTCCGGTATGCTTTCCTGTAACGCTCCTAAATACAGCTTCATGTAGGTGACGCACTCGTGTGCAATATATGCTTCAGCTATACATCCTTCAGGTGCGGATCTGTTTTGGACAAAACCACCGTATTGTCCAAGTTGCCTATAAATCAAGTTTTTAAAGTGTTATGATAATACATTAACACTATATCACATATATTGATGAGTAAATTAACATAAGGTGTAAAATACGTACCTTTCCATCGGATACATCCAAGTGAAGTGCACAGGACCGGGTAAGCAACAACTGCCGAGGAAGATGGATCATGAGGTGAGGCATGATGTCGAAAAAATTTGGAGGAAATATCATCTCAAATTTACACATGATATGAACGATGTCTTGTTGCATTTCCCGGAGGTCAGATTTTCTCACTTCCCGTGTGCATACCTTCTGGAAAAATCTTGCCAACGCTACTAACGGCTCCACAACGTGACGGGGAAGCAACGGTCGAATGAAAACAGGGAAGAGACGTTGTAGCAGGATATGATTGTCATGACTTTTCAACCCGTACAGATTGTTGAATTGTCTGTTGACACACTTGGCTATATTTCCAGCAAAGCCTGAAGGATACTTGGCCCGACTTATCCAATGCAAAATTTCTGATTTATGCTCAGGCTTGACGGTGTAAGGAGCTTGAGGCATTTTTCTCTTCCCTTGTTTCAACCATAGTGGTTTTCTGATATTCATGTTTTGCAGATCAGTGCGAGCCTTAGGACCGTCTTTCGTCTTCCCCTCCAAGTTCAGCGTTGTGCCCACCACACTTTCAGAAACATTTTTTTCTATGTGCATAACGTCTAGGAAGTGACGGATCAGCAACTCACACCAGTACGGGAGTTCCCACAATATGCTCCTATGTGTCCAGAATTTGTACTCCTCAGGCCTTTCAGGTATTTTCGCTACAATATCGGGATGATTGCTGAGGGGCCCAAATTCGTACTCATTAAATCTTGCTAAAATTTCTCTTCCTGTCCATCTTCTGGGAGGACGGCCGTGTTCTTCGGTTCCATCAAATGCGGCGGACTCGTAACGCCAGTGGTGATCCGCCGGAAGGAACACACGATGACCCATTCGGCATATCTTGTTGCAATGAGGGGTGCTCCCATAATCGCTGAGGCACTCTGGACAAGCGTTGTATCCCCTAACAACGCTGCCCGACAACATCCCATAAGCAGGAAAATCACTGATGGTACCAATAACCATGGCATGCATCTGGAACGTCTCCTGCTTGTACTTGTCAAAAGTGGGATGACCAACGTCCCACAATACCTTAAGCTCTTCAATCAATGGTCTCATATACACATCGAGACATTTCCCTGGGTAACCAGGCCCCGGAATCAACAACGTCAACATATTATATTCCTTCTTCATGCACATCCACGAAGGAAGGTTGTAAGGTACCAAAACCACCGGCCATATACTGTATGAAAGACTCATGGTGCTGAAAGGGTTGAACCCGTCGGTTGAGAGCCCGAGCCTGACGTTTCTGACATCTGACGCAAAATGAGGAAACTCATTGTTTATATGCTTCCAAGCCGCTCCGTCAGAGATGCATGTCATGATATCTGCGTCTCCCGCGTCCCGCTCACCGTGCTACCTCATAGCTTTTGCGGTGGTTTCTGACATGTACAACCGCTCAAGCCTATCTCTCAACGGAAAATACCGAAGCACTTTCATAGGTTTCCTATTGCCTGCTCCCGTCAACTTATATCGGTCAGACTGACATATCGGACATGCGTCAAGGCTAGCAAGGTCATTCCCTTCTGCATCTTTACCCCAGAAGAGAACGCAGTCAAATGCGCATGCATGGATCTTAATGTAGGAAAGCCCTAGATCTTTGAGGATACTTCGGACCTGACGGTGATTGGTAGGATTACGATGACCCTCCTCCAACAACGAAGAAGTGTACTGTAGATATTCATCCACTTGCCTGATGCTCCCTTTTGTCTCGACTTTAATCCTCATTACCTCCATCACACTTTGAAGAACTGTCTTCTCAGAACTTGAAGACACAGGGGTCTGTTGCAATGCAATCAGTTTGTTGTACTTGTCAAAGGCAGCAGTGTTGACAACTTGTGGGAAGGGCTGCACCGGGTCCTGCATATATTGTTCTCCACGTACACCGCTTTCAAAAGGAAACACGTCGTTGACGAATGCCATTGTTGGATCGTTGGATGTACTACTACTGCCCGCCTCAAAATACTGCCCATGATCATGCGATCCATCTAATGATGGCTCACCGTGATATATCCAACGTGTGTACTTCGGCCAAAACCCATTACTCTTTAGGTGCTCCCATACTGTCCTGATCGGAAATCGACACATATCACTGCGACACTTACATTTCTTGCACGGGCAATAATGGTAATCCCCGTTTGCATTTTCCTGGACGAACTGCAAAAAATCCACAACTCCTGTAGTGTATCGTCGGTCATGCCTTGGAAGCGAAATCCAACTCTTATCTCGATCCATATATAGCCTGATAATAATATATATGTATAACTTTAATTAATAATAAATTAATTAACACATATATATATTACAATATATATTATTATCAACATCAACTCATATATATATATACCATTAATTAACAACCATTATTTAAGTTTATTACACTATCAACAACCATTAATTAACATATTTATATATATTTTAACACTAATTAAAATAACATTATTAAATTAAAACACATAATTATACTCTAACTGAAAATCAACTCAACTACAACTCAAAATCAACATATATACATACATTCTAACACTAAAACAACAACAAAACAAAAAATCACTTACTATATCAAAATCACTAAAACTCAAAATCAACTCAACTAAAACTCAAAATCAACATATATACACATATACGTACCTATATATAGCTCCACAATGTAAGAGAGGACGGATTTCAACAATACCCACAGATTTTTCACTCTTTCTCCCGTTTTTTTCCGTTTTTTTTGAAATGGGCAGCTTCTGTCCAGATCTGAAAATATAAAGACTTATAGCCGACGAAATTGTCAACTTCGTCGGCCATTCTTCTTAAATTTGTATAGCCGACGAAAACTTTAAATCGTCGGCCATTATAGGGGTATAGCCGACGAAAGAAAAAATCGTCGGCCATTCTTGTAGAATAGCCGACGATTTTTAATTTTTAGCGACGAAATAAAAAATCGTCGGCCATTCTATGGGAATAGTCGACAAAATTTTTTTTTTTGCGACGACAAAAATTTTCGTCGGCCATTCTTGGGAATAGCCGACGAAAAAAGTGTTTCGTCGGCCGTTTTTTTTTTCGTCGGCAAAGCCCTTTTTTCTTGTAGTGATATGATATATTCATACCACACGAAAACGATATTACGTAACTTTAGATGACCTCGTTTCGTCGACTCTTCTAAACATTACACTCTCACATAGATGAGACGTAATCAGCCATGTAAAAATTTAGAAACTTTTACCTTCCGATACTGTGGCTCTCCATAAACAGAGATAAGTTTAAATTAGGTTGATCACATCGATCGAGCCTCTAACTTTGTCAGATTTAAGTGATTTTTTTACCATCATCGGATTTCGTCATAACGATCAAATGGTATTTCACAAAGATTTTCAAAATTTAATTTCTTTGATACACTTGCAAGAAAAGTTGTGCACTTGAGTATAATCGATTAATCAAGTTACACCGCATTAGTAAGCATGTTGTCATTTTAATGGCTTAATTCACAAAATAAAAATTTTGACCGTCTGATGTGATCGATATAGTTAAATATGAGTACAGTAGAAAAATCAACTCGTTTCGTGAACGTTTGATGCTTGATCGAAGCGGTCAACTATATTTTCTACTAATCACATCACACGAAAACGCTATTACGTACCTTTAGATGACCTCGTTTCGTCGACTCTTCCAAACATTAAACTCTCACATAGATGAGACGTAATCAGCCATGTAAAAATTTAAAAACGTTTACCTCCCGATACTGTGGCTCCCCATAGAGAGAGATAAGTTTAAATTAGGTTGATCACATCGATCGAGCCTCTAACTTTGTCGGATTTAAGTGGTTTTTTGACCATCACCGTATTTCGTCATAACGATCAAATGCTATTTCACAGCGATTTTCAAAATTTGATTTATTTTATACACTTTCAAGAAAAGTTGTACACTTTAGTATAATCGATTAATCAAGTTTTACCGCATTAGTAAGTATATTGTCACTATAATGGCTCAATTCACAAAATGAAATTTTTGACTGTCTGATGTGATCTTTATAGTTAAATATGAGTACAGTAGAAAAATCAACTCGTTTTGTGAACGTTCGATGCTCGATCGAAGCGGTCAACCATATTAACGCTTGATGTCAAAATTAATTTATCATCTTAAGCGACAACATTTGTGTTATGACGTCGCTTAAGAAAGTACTTAAGTGACAAAATAAGCCAGATATAGTTGTTTAATAGCAAAATTAGGGCGCCAATAAATATTTTAGGGAAATTGTAAAACCTTTTAAGCGACGGGGTTAAACAATTAAACATTCTCTTAAGCGACGCCAAAATGGAAATTTCGTCGCTTAAAATCAAAATTAGAGCACCAATTTTTTTAACATTTTAAGCGACGGAGTTAGTCTACTTCCGACGCTTAAAGTCCGGTAAAAATTCTCAAATTTTCATTTCTTCCTCCTTGGTCCGCCTATTCCCATTCCTTCCTCGATCTGCTCCGATACAAACCCCAAACCCAAATTCCAATTCTGCCTCCGCCTCACCAAAACCTACGCCTCCGTTAGTTCCTCCGCCTCCACACCAGAACCTCCACGCCAAAGAGGTGCTCAAATCTTCTTCATTGAGCTTTGATCATTGCAATCTTAGTTGAGTATTATCACTTCCTCCTGTTTAGTTCATGTACGTGGCCGCTGGTCTGTTTAGATTGCAGTTATTTTAGTAGTCTGTATTGTAGGTGCATTTGTTATGTTTGAAATGTGCTTCGGAAATGATCTCTCTAGATTAATGTAATTTTATTGCGTTTGGGAAGAGTGATGATTCAATTAGATGTGTGAAAAGGGAATTCCTTTTTATGAACTTAAATTTTTTGAGGCATAAATATTCTGACTTGCCCACCAATCGAATCTATATATATTTAGTTCTGTTAGTTGTTTGCTATGTTTGTACAATGGCTATCTTTTTCCTGGAAGAATGTATAGTATCTAGGAAATGTTTGAAATGAGCTTGGCAAGAGTTATAATTCAATTAGATGTGTGAAAAAGGGAAATGCTTTTTATGAACTCAACTGTTTGAGGTATGTCTGACTTATCATAGGTTATTGTGCTGTTTTTCTAGATGCCCCAATCTATACATATTGAATCAAACCAAAAGAGTATAAAACACCAACTGGATTGTACTGAGTTTTGAAGGGTAGGTTGTGGACCCAAACAAGCTGAGGAGATCGAATGGATGTGTGCTGGGAGGAGTATGAGGACCAAGGTCTCAAATAGAGATACTGAGATATTGAGAAGATTGGAGAAGGAGAAGGAGAAGTGTGAGGTGATCAGAGAGAGGAGAACATTATGTGTGGTGGTGGTTGACATATGTTGGCCCCTGCTGATTGGCCCTATGGGGTAGTATCCCTCCTGTGAAAGCTATATGACAAAAGCGTATACTTTGTATATGAAGCTGCTTGGTAATGGTTGTCGTCTCTTTGCTTTGCCGAACCCCTCTGGATAGAGACCTCTCATCGACTCCTACCTATGGGAGGGGTCATCCCTGTCTGACATTTAAACCTGCATGCATGCTCGTCCAGTCATATACCTACCTGCATATACATGTTCCTTTCCGTCTAATTAGTACTTGATTCAAAGAATGATTTGCTCTTAAAATAGAATCATCATATATAGCATGCTGGTAGTGGTACCTAATTGCATTCATGCACCAAACGTAGTTCTTTAAATTTCTAAACATCATATTTTACGTGTATGATGAGAATTTGCTATAGGACCTTGATGAGAAATTGTTATATATAGACTCGCTGATAATATGTTCCAACATTGAAGCCTCCTAAATTCTGTGCATATATTCAAAGTCTCACATATAAGATATCACAAAAGTAACAATCATTAATCAAGCATGCCAGAAACGTATTAGTGAAAATATCACGCAGTTGAAATTATTGAATTTTGACCTAAGATAGTTGGTTTAGAGAAAATATACTAGGCTGTAATATGCTTTTCTGTTAGTACTTATCAATATGTTTTTCTGTTTTTTTGGTTCCTTAATGTGGGTTATTGTCACTCTGTTGATCTAACTAGTTTGGTTTACATGTTTGATGCAGTACCACCACCACCCCCACCCCAGAGATCGTCTCTATCAAAGATGCCTCCAAAAGACCGTGGAGGAAAGATGAAGAAGGTCGTCGAGATCGAGGACCGTCAGCTACGACATGAGTTGATCAGACGATCACAACCACCAGTAGCGCCACCAGCTACGGCCAATGCGGCGGCATCTGCTCTTGACTTAGCAGGGTCACCTTCTGCTCCTTCACCAGCATTGACGGCTCCCCCATTCCCGGTAGTTGCGCCACCGTCGTCTACCGGCACCAGTACGGACCCCAGTTCTGCTGCATCTACGGCGTCCACGATTGTGCGCAGCATTCGCTGCAAGAACTTGGAAACAATAGGTAATTTTCGACCTTTGAATGTTTCAACTATTGTATTGTTTGTCTTTCTGTTACCTGAGTACTGTGATTTAAATGTGATTGGTTAAACTTGTAGGGATTTATTGGTTATTTACTGTTGCTTGTCTATACAGATACAACACCCAAAAGGAAGCGCGGTGTCGTAGTTGGTGCGAAGACGAGAGGGAAGATCGGTGCGGAGTATTCTGAATTCCGCAAAGGCCCTGCATATCCGGTGGTCCATAGCCTGATGACGAGGGACATTGGCAGATGTGTGAAGGATAATGTGCCGATGATAGCCCCCACCTATAGAGACCTTCCTGTAGAGCACAAATGGATTGTGTACAACTACATATCGGTAAGATTAATGTTTGAAATGTTTTGTTAAATTGAGATTAAATTTTGTTTTTTTTCTATTTTGTTACTAATGTTTAACCATTTTGTATATGTAGGCACTATATCAGATCGCATCGGATCATGACGGCTGGTGGCATTTCATCCAAACAACTGCAGCCGATCGCTTCAAGGATTGGAAATCGGACATTAGACGAGATTGGCCGCAATTTGGGGATGACGTTCCAAACGAGTTTCTCCACCGTCTGGCTTAGTGGGAGTGGTTGTTGGTGCACTTCAAGGACCCTGACCATGCGGTAATCACTATGTCTCTGTCTCTCTGTAGATAAAAAATTAATTTGTTTCTAATCTTAAAAGTGTTGATTGTTGTTGCAGGCTTTGTGTGAGAAAATGAAGGAGATTCGAAAGGGGCCGAACATGATGGACCACCATTCTGGAACAACCGCCTTCAGTTACAGGGCGAAAAAGCATGGGAATGAAGGACATCCTGCCCCTTTCGTCGCTGCGTTTGAGGACGCCTATGCTAAAGATGATTTCGGCGCTCCATACGTGGTAAAATTTATGTTTTTTAGGGTTTAGCTCTACATAGTTTCTGCTGTCTCTTAAATTGCTTATTAAGATTGGTTGTCTGTTATTGTAGGAAGCGATGAACGAAACTGTGAACCAACGACTACAGGAAAGGAGGGAGAAATACCTAGATATTGCACCTGAAGATCCTCTCCCCATTGCCGACCAAATCGATGTCATAGTCTCTCAAGTTGGTGAAAGAAGAGGGACGAACATCCGAGACGTGGGCAAATGCATGCAGAGGGAACCCAAGAAGAGAGGGGGCGCACGGCATATAGATGTGGACGCAATGGTGCAAGCTCGAGTTAGTGAGATAAATGAAGAATTGAGGGCGGAGTACAGGGAGGAACAAGCAGCGGCCGCAGAGCATATGCGCCAGATGGAGGAACAAATTGCAAGAATCTTGGCCGCACAACAAATTGGGTCTGCAAGTAGTTTAACTCCTCCTCCTCCTCCTCCTCCATGACTTCTCCATTTTGTGTATATTAGCTTTTGTAAACTCAAAACAGTTTATGTATATTAATGTGTTGGTTTGAATATATTGGTGCTTGTGTTGGTTTGAATATGTTGGTGCGTGTTGGTTTGAATATGTTGGTGCGTGTTGGTTTGAAATTTGTGGTGTTTTTGGTTTGATTTCAGGTCAGGCATTACAAAACTAGGTTCTGTGAGCTACAATATATAGCCACTTAAGCGACAGACAAAGAAGTTAATCCGTCGCTTAAGTGAATATACACTGTAGCTCACAGAGTGAGGTTCATCAGGGCATTACAGAACTAGGTTCTGTGAGCTACAGTACATATCCACTTAAGCAACGGATCAACATCTTTGTCCGTCGCTTACGTTACACCTTATGCGACACATAAACATCAAAACCCGTCTCTTAAATATACCTTATGCGACAGATAATAATCAAAACCCGTCGCTTAAGTATTCTCTGATGAATAGTACAGACTAACTTAAGCGACATATACGTGAGTTAATACGTCGCTTCAGTAACACCTTAAGCGACATATAAAGATCAGAACTCGTCGCTTAAGTTCCAGTTTAAGCGACTAATAAACATCAACAACCGTCGCAAAGAATGTGTTAAGCGACGTTATTTGTACGTCGCTCAAGTGTGATACCTTTAAGTACTTAAACGACGTTACTTAAGCGACGAATTTACCGTCTCTTAAGATGGTTTGTGTCCGTCGCTTAAGTGTATTAATGGCGTAGTGCTGTCGACTGTGATGTTAAAACTTTAGTTAAATTGGCACCGGTAGAGTCATCAATCTCGAACACTATATCAGTCATACGCCCATCAACTATAACACACCATCCTCTTCGATAACTAAAATTGAGTTTTTTTTTCTTTTCTTTTTTTTCCTTTTTTGAGCTGCCATTCGGTATCATGAAGCTTGTTGATGGAACAAAAGATACAGGGGTTTTTATCATTTGATATATCAGCCCAGACCCTGTTGGTGTTGTGTATGGCTGCTACTATGTTAGGCGATTAGGATTGAATAAAACCTATTTGCTCTATATATAATGTCAATTTTAATCATATAGAGTAGGTAAAACAAATCATCTAATTATGTTCTCTGAATAAATCGACATTTCTTGCCTTCTACTTAGTCCATTGCTGACTGTTATTTCTTTACTGTACTAAGGATATGACCTAAAGGATTAATCAATTACACTTCATCACAGTAGGTTGACATTTTTATCTACTCAGTCTGGTTTTACTGAATTGGTGTTTCTATCCTTCTTTCAAACAGATTATGGCTGTTTGTGTGACTGTTATTTTTTATAATTTTTTTCTTTGTTATAATGGCGGGATGTCTTAAAGGATTAGCCAATGATTTTATGGGGAAGATGATGAAGTGACATGGCGCTTATGAGCTGGGCAGTCGTCGCAAAAAAACATAACATGATCCTTGTGGGGGGCGGCTGTCTAGCTCTGCAGATGTGCTGTATTAGCATATATTTAGGAGTCCCTATATTTAACTTGTAATGATAATCTTGAAGGCTTTAGAGGGGAAGGGTTCAGTATAAGTGGCTTGCTTACACCCCAATTGATACTGATACCTGTTGGAACTATTGCATCCAAAGCTTCACTTGAAAGATTCCTTGCAAGTGTCAACCAAATAGTTCCTACTGACAAGTGTCGCGTCTCTCAGCTGATATCCTGACTCAATCCCTCACCCTCTTTGCATCAAGTCTCATTCTAAACACGACTTGATGTTCTAAAGCAGAAGGAATACAGTACAGGCTGGTTAGGTTTTGTTTGGACACTTGAAGGTACTTCATGTTTTGGTAACAATTGGATCCATTTAAGATGAAACAGAATGTTGTCGGTCCAGACTTCGGATTTGCAAAGCCTTAACTATCTATTGATTGTTTGGTTGTTCTGCAAAAATCCAGTAATATGATAAGAATTTTTCTTTTCTTTGTGTGTTCTTTAACACAAGATGTAACACGCCAATCTAATTGTGGAATTGTCTCCAGTATCGACTTTTGTTTTAATTCACTTGCATATTGTGTATCTGTTTGTGTATTTGGACAAAGATGTGGTCTTTTTTTTTTTTTTGGAAAAAAGAGTTGTTTTATAATTTAAAAATAAATTGTGTGCATTTTTTTATTCTCTTGTTTTGTGATTTAATTTTGGGATGTTTATACTTTGGAACATGTCAGCACACAACTCAAGAGACTCCTGTGAATGAAGGGGACAAAGCGTAAAGTTGCGGTGCCACCACCAGCTACATGCGTTTGTGTAATAGAACTGTTTTTATTTTACTTGATTAAATTTGTTGCCTATGATCGATTGTAATGCAATGCCGATTTCTGTTTGTTTTTGTTTTTCACTCTTAAATCTGCTAGGACAGTGATCAGATCTGGTTCTAGAAAGGTGTTGAATGACGAGTGCCATAACCGGGGTAACAACACGTGCAATAATAAACTCTGTAAACTGTTAGTAGCATATGATAAATAGGGCGTGTTTGCTCTTCTTTAGTGTTGAAGCATTGTTTTGTAACAACTTACAACTTCTAGTCACTATTGCATTGACACTCTCAAGGTTCCCTTTTGGATTTGGTATTGTACCACTTGGAAGCCTACCCGGATCATGAGTTTGTATCAACTTGTTTACCACTTCTTGCAATGTCCTCTCCATATCCGCAATTTTCTTCCCTTGAGCAGCTTGCCCTTGTGCTAATTGTTGAGTAGAAGATGTCAATCTCTCAAGTATTTGATCATACTTGTCCAGAACAGGGTTGCTTGACGAGGTTGCAGCTTATGGTGGCACGAAATTTTGTTGAGGTGCGCCTTAAGGTGTTGGATAGAATCCAGGAGGAGCAAGGTTGTGGGCTTGAGATTGAGGAGGGTTGAGGGCGTTGTCAGTCCACCAGAAATTTGGCTGATTTCTCATCCCATGATTGTAGGTGTTGGAGAAAGGGTCGTTCCTCGGATTAGCTTGATTGTAACCTCCTACAACCACATTTCTTAAATTTCAGGACACTGACCAATTGTGTGTCCCTTAACACAACACCATCCGCAAACAGAAGTAGATTTCGGTGTCAGGACTTGAGTGACAAGTGTTGTAAGCTTGTTAAGCTTGTCTTCAAGGTGGCTTACTTCTTTCACTTTAGCTCTAGCTGTGAGGCCATCATACTGTTGAACAACTTCTGCACGATTCTTGATCAATGCTTCACAATCCGCTAAGCTCTTATTAGAAAAGACTCATCTAGCTGCAGCATCCAGGAGTTATCGCTGCAATAGATTCAGTCCTTCATAGAAAAGATTGAGTAGCTGGCCTTGTGTCATTTTTTGCTGAAGACATTGTTTTATGAGTGATTTGTACCTCTCATAATAATCATGGAATGACTCCCCAGTTTCTTGCTGCAATGAAGTGATGCGCTTTCTCAATACGGTGCTATTAGATACTGGAAAGAATTTATCCAAGAATGCTCTCACCATCTCCTCCCAAGAATTAATATAGTTGTATGGAAGATCAAACAACCAATCTCTCACTTTGTCTTCTAAAAAGAATGGAAACGCTCTGAGCTTCATGATTGGTAAGTCTGCACTAGCAGGTAGCATATGTACACACACATACTGAATTGTTTCAGATGCTTGTTGGGGTCATCTGTAGAAAATCCATGAAAAATTGGCAGTCTATGAAGCAACCCAGATTTCAATTCAAAATCATCTATCTTTGCTTGTGCAGGGGCTAGCATGTTCATTCGGGTGAAAGTAACCTTAGCAATTTTGTTTCTTGTTTGTTCCCTTAAAGTAGCCATCCTTGTAGGCTTTGATAGGAGCACAAAGTTGCTATGTTTTTAGTATGTTTATACCTACATTTATGCTTTGTTAAGCCCTTATTTGTTTAACATCGAGTAATAATATAGAGTAATGAATATTTGGTAGAGCTATCATAGAAATGTGCTAATTATAGGGGAAAATACATAAATTCAACAAAGTGCTAAAAGAGAATAAGAAACCTAGTCAAATAGGAGTCTTAAAATGTTTCGTTGATTCTGTAAAGCCTCGACCTTGTCTTTTATGAATTTAACTTCTCTGATTTCATGAAGATACATGAAAGATTCAGCAATGGAAGGAGTTACAGCAATTGGACTAAGGAAAGATGCTAAGAATTGCAAAGAAATCCGGACGCGGAATCAGCAAGTTCCTGTGCACATCAGCCAACTTCCAGGAATTCTCCAAAATGGGTCACTTGGAACAAGAATGCATATCATATATGCAAAGAAAGCTTTCTGAGTCTAGTTTCTACAGAATTTAGAATCGTATTAATAGCTATTTTATGGAAAAAGTTATGCTTGAATCAAGACACAAAGGTCCAATTTGTCGAAGAGCAAGTAGAGTGTCGGACAGACTGACATGCAGCCTGCCGAGGCTGGCCTACGGCCTGCCGAGAGGACACCCCTGCGCACGCAGCAGCTGCCGAGGACTTATCGCAAGGACATGCAGTCTATCGATTCGTATCCTATCATGATATGCCCGTATCCGACACGTGCTTGAGTGTATCCGACACATGACCAGGCGTATCCATTGACGTATCCCAGGCGTATCCTCCGAGGCTTTGCCGATGACATCTCGTATCAGATACGTATCCGATACTGGCACCCATTCTGTCGAGAAATGTCGATGCTGATATTACCGCTGCCGAGAAGCTGCTACGCAGTAGCCATACTGCACATCCCAAAAATCACGTGCGCCAGCCCTGCAATCAGCCCTGTGCATGTCCTGCCGAAGCTGCAGAGAGTATCTGATACTGGCAAGGTCTGCACCCGAGAGGAAGCTGCAATCTGCCGGTAGAGTTTTCGAGTGGCTGCAAAGATGAAAAACGTGTCTTCAAGCATCCTAGAACGTTCAAGAAGCTTCATGAAGATGTCCTAGACACATGAGGCAGTCCAAGGCCGGCAGCTACAAGGAAGCCTAGTCCAACTAGGGGAAGAAAAACCTTTCCCTTTTCGGATTGGGAAACCACATTGAAAGAAGATTTCTATCCCGTTTTGGTTTGGGAAAACTCTCCCAAACTGTGCAGCCTGTTCCCCTATATAAAGAGGCCGATCCTTATACAGAAAATTTGTCACATCTTAAGCCGAAACACATGTCCAAAGCTCTACCAAATACTCTACCCTTAGTCCTAGATAAAAGAACAAGCCGAAACCCTTTCCACCACCATCCAGAAATCTCTTCCGTACCCTATCCTTCATCTATCCTTCATCCGAGCTCCACCACGTTTCGAAGATCTTCTCAAGGTGTTTGAAAAGTGCGATCTACCCTTCTTCATCCCTTTTCTCATGGCTTGTAATTTTATCGTTGTATTAAACTATGTCTATGTAGTTGATACGTTCTTAGGGTATTTGTTTGTATGTCAATGTATGAATAATTTGTTTATTTGGTTTTGTATGTTTAATTCAGTATATGATTTCGATTCTTTGTGTTTAGCTAACTCTAAAGTTTCGGTTTCATGGTTTTATAAAAGATAAATATGCAAACATAAAATGTAAATAAGTAATCGGTTAGGTCTTAGGGATGCATGCCTTGTTTTGATTCTTGATTTTGTACTTGGTTAGTTTTAAGAATTCGTGTGCAACCGAGATTGCTGCCCTCTACAATTGCAATGTATTGTGGGTGTCAATTTCATATGCCGTAGCAACATAGGTTGAATTAGAACACTAAGTCGGTTTGGTTTGTGTTGTTGCCTAGGGTTAGAGTAATTCTTAGAACTTGCTTGTCTAATATGAAAAGTGACGCCTTGCATGTTAACTTGTTTCCAACTAAAAGATTTCGTGCCTTATATGCTACTTGTTTAATTTCTACACTAGGTGTCTTTGAACCGGTTAGCTAAAGATTAGGGTTATGCACTAAGCTAATTCTAAATTAATATCCTCGTGAAGTCTAAAATCGATTAGTAAACCACTAAGGAGCTAATTAGGTTGGAACTATGTCAAGTCTAGGATATCTCAAGCATGTTTTCGTGAGTCCCTACTTGTTATTTTTTTCGTTTTATGATAGTTTGTGATAAGTGGTTTGTGTGAAAGATGTCGACCAACATGTATATAGTAGTTTGAGGATTTAAATTTCGTGTCTAGGTCTTTAGAGGCAGCTTGCTGCCGAACCTCATCCAAATTTCCCAATTTCGTTTCATGCTTGTATATATGTGAATATGTGTGCTTCTAACGTTTTACATGTCAGGTACCCTTAATTCCCAGCTAGAACGATCCCTACTTACCATATACTACTAACATTTATTGTAGGGTTATTATTGCATGCGTGTTGTGACCCCGGTTATGGCACTCGTCAGGCTTCATCTCCTCCTGCTCTTGAACAAGTTCTTCTTTGTCTTCCAGTTCAGTAAATTATCCTTCCTTGAATTTTTGTTCTTCCTCGATGCCTGCTGCCTTGGTAGAACCCAAATGAGCAGTAGAGCTCGCAACTTCCTTTTGTTGTTTCCTTCGTTCATGAGGGGACTTCTCAATTTCTGAGTTGTAGGGCTGGAGTTCACGATTAGGTGAATTGCTATTTAAGCTAGCTCTAATTATATGCATAAGTCATATGTTGGCCACCACATAACACATACATATAAAAGATTCGTTAACTCATAACCAAGAAACAATCACACACCAAAACTTAGAACAAAGAAATTGTATTATGGAATTTAAATCATAGTTTAGGGCTTTATACTAGCCCCTAAAAAAAAGTATTTAGCTACTCATTTTTGTAGAGAAATGACACAAAAATATGGTGATAATAAGAAGTAAAAATTGATAGACAAAGAGGAAAAATGGTGGACGGTGATGGATGATGGTCGTCACAGCTGCTCCTTCTCTTCTCTTGGTTGGTGTTCTCGTCAAAAAGAAGAGCAATAGGGATTTTTTTTTTCTCTTCTCTGATGATGATACGGCAGAGGTAGAAGTGCCGGCCTTTTAAATATGTGAGAAAGTCCAATTTTTTTTTTGAATCAGTTGACAAAAATTTATTGAAAATAGAGTTACAATGATACGATGCAAAAATGCATCAATGGAAAAACACATACTAAAAGAAAAAATATGAAAATTACATATATATGAACTTGGGAAATTTAAATGGTGCAGTCACCGTTACGTCGAAATGCCAACGCCGGTCTGGGTATACACTACTGACTGCATACGTGTAGTGAAATGAGTAGTCGGTGGTATGACTACCCATACGCATCCTACATACAATTTGACAAGAGTCATTCGTATGTAAGATTGAGGGTAATCTTGCACCTAAAGGATTGAAGCCGACCAAGGGTGATGCCAAACATAGTCACTACGTTGCACGGACACGCCGAAACTGTGTCGTATCCTGTATCAGACACGGATACACACACGATACGGTGAAATACGGCTAAATACGTCCGGACACGCTTATCTGACTTGGATATGATATGGACATGCGCGTATTTGTGTTGGACATGTGTGTGTCTAGGTGGACACGAAAATAAGCAGGACACGAGGGGTAGATTTGACATTTAGCCAAAAAATCCCAATTAAGTTGTTGCGTTCTTCCTTCGCTGGAACGAGTCGCTACTGGCTGGCTGTGTTCTTCCTTCGCTTTAAGTCAGAGAAATCGCCATCGCATCACGCCATCACCATCGCCGTCGCACCATCGTCATCATCATCACATCAGACGTTCTTCCTTCACTTCTAGGTCAGAGAAAATCAGATTGGGGATATCCAAAATCGCCATCGCATCGGCCATCACCATCGCCATCATCATCGCTCCATCGCCGTCGCGCCATCGCCCTCGAATCGGGTATGTTCCCTTACTGAAGTTACTGCTCTAAACGTATAAGAGATTAAGAGATATATGTGAAATCCATGTTCCCTTACTGGAGTTATTTGAGGATGAATTCAATCCATGTTGCCGATCCACAACTCTACACTCTACAGCAAGTCAGCAACTAATTTCATTTTGATAAAATTTCTTCCTGAAACACATTTCTGTAATGAGTGTAATTTGTATAGTGGTAGGTCCGTAGGTGTGTAGAGAGAGGATATGGGTAACAATCAAACTATTTACTGCATATGATATTTTTTTATTGCTTAGTTTGATCATATCATATTATTTATTTTTATTTTATTTTAAGAACCATGAGTACTGGAGGATCAACTCCTATTAGTTCCAGCACCGGCTCTATTAATGCCAGTTTTAGTAGTGGAGGTAGAGCTACTGAATGTGATCAAATTCTAGGAGATGATAAAAACTCCGTTATGGATATATGTGAAGAAGATTAGCAAACCTCCACGGGGAGGTAATTGGAGGTGGCAATGCAGTTTTTGCAAGTTGCTCTACAACGGCTCATACACCAGAGTTCGTAGTCATTTGCTGAAAGAAGGAATAGGTGGAGTGGCATCTTGCACTAAGGTTAATCCTAATGCATATGGTAAAATGTTCAAGTTGGTGAATGAGTGCAAAAGGAGAGTAGAATATTCAGCTGTTAGACAAGTTTCTCTACCATCATCAAGATAGAAAAAAGGGCATCCTGCCACTAGCATCATTGGGATGAGTACTTATCATTTCTATACGCAAGAACCTACAACATCTGACATGGAAAAGAACAGGAAAATAAGTGGTGGTACTCTTGTAAAATCCTGGAATAACTCGGCTAGGGAGGAATGTGATGGTGAGGTTGCAAGGATATTCTACACCGGTGGCCTATCATTCAATGTTGCAAGAAATCCACACTACCAGATGTCTTATATTCATGCTTCCACTCTTCCAGGCTATGTGCCACCAGGTTACAATGCTTTAAGGACCAAACTTCTTGCAAAGGAAAGAAAGAACATTGAGAAGCATTTAGAGCCAATCAAACTTACATGGAGGGATACGGGTGTAAGTATATGTAGTGATGGTTGGTCCGATGCACAAAGAAGACATTTGATTAATGTGATATCTACATGTGAGCATGGTCTAATGATGTTGAGAGCAATAAATTATGAGGGAGAATACAAGGACCATCAATTGATTGCAAATTTGCTTACTGGTTCCATCAAGGAAGTTGGCCATGAAAATGTTGTCCAAGTGATTACGGACAATGCTCCCGTTTGTTCAAAGACAGGAAATGTGATAGCAAGTAAGTATCCTACTATCTTTTGGACACCATGTGTAGTTCATACTTTGAATCTTGCTTTGAAGAACATTTGCACATCTTCTAAAATTGTGAGAAATATCGATGTGTATGATGCATGTTCTTGGATACAACTGATAGCGGAGGATGTAACTTTTATTAAAAACTTCATTATGAATCATGGAATGAGATTGGTTATGTTTAATGATCATTGCCCTTTGAAGTTGCTTTCAGTTGCTTCAACAAGGTCTGCTTCTACTGTTATTATGCTCAAGAAAATCAAGAATGGTTTACAACAAATGGTGATTAGTACAAAGTGGGATAACTATGGAGAAGATGACTATAGGAGGGCAGGTTCGGTGAAGGAGAAGTTGTTGAATGAGTTATTTTGGGATGATGTCGATTACATCCTCTCTTTTACGGAGCCTATATATGATATGATTAGGAGAGCGGATACAGATAAACTTTGTCTTCATTTGGTGTATGAGTGGTGGGATAGTATATTCAAAAAGTAAAGAAGGCTATCTCTAGGAAGGAAAGAAAGTAACCAGATCAAGAATCTCTATTTTGGAATGCGGTATATAAAGTTTTAATGTCTCGTTGGACCAAGAGCAATACAGCCTCCCTTGCTTGGCACATTCTTTGAATCCTAAGTAAGTGTTTCTTTTATTTCTATCAATTGCTTTATTATATTAGTTAGTAAATCTAATTGAATATATTTATATTTATTTCATAGAAACCATACTTATGCATACATATGAATTTATTTATTTAATTAGGTACTATAGTGCGGAATGACTTGATGAAGAACCTAGTCGGGTTGCTCCTCATAAAGATAAAAACATTACAAATGAAAGAAAAAGTTGTCCCATTCGGTACTTTGCCAATGAAGATGATAGAAGAAATGTTAACATAGAATTTGCCAATTTTCCTATGTGTATGGCTCAATTTGGAAATGGAGATGCAATCAAGGATAAGTCTTTATTGGAGCCACTTACGTGGTGGGCGGTCCATGGATCTTCGGCACCAATTCTTCAATGCATAGCCTTCAAGTTTTTAGGTCAACACTGTTCTTCCTCATGTTGTGAAAGAAATTGGAGTACTTACAATTTCATTCACTCTTTGAAGAGGAACAAGATAACACCACAAAGAGCGGAAGATTTGGTATTTTGCATACCAATCTTCGTCTCTTAGCAAGGCAAAGCCCCAAGTACAATGAAGATGGAACTAACATGTGGGATGTTGGAGGTGATGAATTTTATTCATTGGAGGACTCTAATGTTAGAAGACTTGAGATTGTCGAACTCTCACTTGATGAACCACAATTGGAGGCAGTCTTGTTTAATGATAATGATATTGAAGTGGAAGACATTGAAGAGGATGGTATGGTTGAAGATGAATGAAATCATTTAGTTCTTTTTATTTGCATTGTAATTTGATTATGAAACTTTGTTTGGATTTGGATTTGGATTGACTAGGTTTTAATTTTATAAACTAATTTGTTTGCATTTCACATATTTTTGTTATGTATATATATAATATTTAAAATAAAATTTAATTAACGTGTTCACCACGTATCCGTATTCAAATTTTTATTTTTACCGTGTCCACGAATCGTATTGTGTCGAATACGGACACACGTACTCGTATCCGTGCTTCATAGCATGACCATAATGGCAGACGATCCTTAACGAACAGGTACTATAATTGTGGGTCTGTCAATAAATATACCAACCAAAATGGTGGCCAATACCACCTAAATTGGTTCAAGATCCAGCAAATATTTTGGGCTTGGTCCCAGTTCCGAGATCCACCTGGGTCCCAGATCCAAACTCAGGGCCCTCTCGAGTCCCAGACCCGGATCCAGATTGGACCAAAAACATAGATCAGAGTCTCGGAATCTTCCGGATCGGAATTAAGCCAAATCGCCATCTTCTTTTGCCAAAATGAAGATTGCCGAATCACCAGGTCAACAACTGCTGGAAAATCACCTTCAACAATTTCAAGAAACCTGAAATTCTTCTGTAAATTATTCTGCCAAAATTGAGTACGGCAGGCCAATTCAAACCTCTCATCCTGGTTCAAATTGACCTCCTCTTTCAGTCGAGCCCGTTGTGGCCGTACCACACCACTTACATTCACTGCTGCTAGCGCAGAAACCCATCGCCAAGTCACGAAGCCACCGCCATCGTTTTTCACTCCTCCACAGATATGAGACAACGACTCCCTTCGAACGGAGAAGGAGGCGTGTTCGCCCATCCATAGCCTAGATCCCAACGCACTGCTTCGCTAGGTATTATCTGTGCCAAAGGCCAGATATTTTTCAGACTTGCCGCAGCCATGGAAGACCGGAGGTAAACCTAGGGTTTTTCTCTCTCGGGAGAGAGAAAACATTTTTTTTTTTAATTGTTAAACAAGCTTTTCACTAGATGGTGGAACATCTGCAAACAATATAATTACAACAACCGACTTCTTGGATTAAAGAACTCTCTTAAGAGTTTGCTTTCTATACTGATCACCCTGTAGGTGCACCATTTACAGTTTAATTGGACCAAAATTCTACTTTCTTTTTTTTATCCAGACTAACTTATCCTTCTTGGTTTCGACTAACTTCTTGGACTCTTTTGAACTTGAATTTCCCTTGAGATATCCTTCATATGTTGGGCTTTAATTTCATATAAAAACCTTCAATAAAGTACATTGACACGTCGCCCGAAATCAGCCTTGAATTTGCCTTGCCGAAATGCAATGTCAGAATCTCTAACTTTGCCAACTTTCTGTCCAACTTTTGAGTATTATAACTTGATCATAACACCACCTATTTGAGTGATTCTTGTAGCTAAACTGAAGTGCAAATTACCGTATTCAAATCTGGGTAGATAACTCATAGAGATCAGCTTCATAGATACACGGAATTCTCTCTCCAAAACCAGAGAAAATCTGCCAGCAGAAATTGTCTTCATAGCAGCACCTTTTTGGCTTGAATTTCTGACTTCGGCTTTGAGAGTTTGGAGAAGCCACTTGGCTGTAGTTGAAGTACAACATACAGGCTTGAAGTACATTATAAACTCCTCCATCAAAACGTCATCGAAAAAATCCCAAATTGAACTCCAAAAGTGTAAGAAAATAAGGGATGATGCAGTTTTCAGGATTTTTCTTCTTTAGAAGTCATTTTGCAGCTATCCATTCTTTGACTTCCAGGCTCTTACTGATCCAATTGAGCATTCAAATATTTACATATGCATCCATACTTCATGTCTCATGCTTCGATTGCATCAATTAAGCTCCCATTCTTCCATAATTGCTTCTCAAAGTACCTAAAACAAATAGAAGTCAATAATGATCTTTCTAAGGGAAATAACCCAAGGAGTACAGACACGCCACTTTGATAGCGTGTCTTGTATTGGATACGAATACGACATGGATACGTTAAGACATGCACGAATATGCTTGGACACGCGTACTGTTATCTAGACACAGTTTAGACCCGTCCGTGTCCGAAACCGCAATCATGATGAACAAGACACCTAAGCATATATCGTTAGTTTCTCAAAATTTCACTTCGCTCATTTTCTCTTCTGTTCACAATCTTCATTCTTCCGGTCGTGAGAGGCCCTTTATTCGATTGGATTGGAGACTTGGAGTCAAAGCTTGCGTCGGGCACGTTCTTCTCTTCTCATCTTCTTCTTTGTTCTTAAGCTGCTGGGTTTGCTGGGTTTTTCATTTAAGCTGCTGGGTTTATGTATGAGTTGTATAGCAAGGAGGAAGGTTGGTAGAAAAAGTTCAGTGACTCAGTGTACAATGGCTTATGTTTCATATGTTCGGAATTTGACCGATCTGGAAACCTTGAATTAGTTTTGGTGATTATAGTTTCATGGCTGCAAGTGATGAAGTTGATTAGGAATTTTGGACACAGAAGTCTTCGGGAGAGTGGAGCACTTTTGTGAAGGAATCCTGTGCATTAATGTCTATGATAGAAAAGTTGGGATCAAAAGTTATCAATTAATCTCAGCCGTATAAAATGATCAAACGGCTATATATATATACTCTTATAGTCTTATTATATGTGATCTTAAAAACCCCATAGCATTAGTCAAATACTATTTCCCTCTAAATTTTTATTTTGTTCCCAGTCATCCTGCACAATCATTAAAATTCTTTAGGGATATCCTTTTTAAAATCAACTCAATCACTATTAAGCCTATCCATGATCCAAAAGATCCTTCTGAACTATTGTACCACTCTATTCATATAGTAAAAATCATATCACTCGACAACTGGAAAGATCCCCCATATACTTATCACAGATATGACAATTTATCATCATTCAACTATTATCAATATGAAGAAGCTTGGCATAAAATCTTTTAACACTAGTCCGAAGATTTCAGTCACTCATGGTTCATAAACTTTGATAAATATTTTCAAAGAAATTTCCCTATGTGGATTCTTTCTTGGTGGCATTCACATGGCTGCCCATTTGATATTCGTCCCCAAGCTCTCCAAGATGCAGTAAACCGATTCACAGAAGTCATGACATTCACAAATTATGACAAGAACTTCCTTCCTACATTACATTTTATGTCAAAATACAAGATCCCTTAGATCTTCAAATGGTAGTATAATCTCCAAGAGGATCCATCATCCACCCTTGGAACGGTGGCTCGGCAATTCTTTGTTAAATGGTGGGATAAATTCAAGATAGAAAAAGTCTTATCCCAATTCAACGAGGAATTTCCAGTCAGTCCCGCTCGAATAATTCCAGTCAATCTACCAGTACAAGTCAATTCTACTCCACAAAATTCTACATCCCCTCAGTCACATTCCTCTTCAAAATCCAAGGGGAAAGCATACATACTTTCTTAATATATATAAAGTTGATACAAAGTTTAATAAAATTAACTTACAACTTCAAAACCGATGCATGAAGGTTTAGGAGTTGTGATTACAAAAGGGAAGGAAAATCTTAAGGCAGAGTATTTTCTCAACACATGAGTAACTCTGTCTAAACTGGGGAGTGAATGAAAAATTTAGTCTGTCCCTAAATGAAGGAGTGAGGCTCCTTATATAGCCTTAGTGACTGAGTGATTTTACTGTAGAATCACACCCGTAAATCACGCCAAAGGAATATGCTTTTACTGTAAATTTACTCGGAGAAAGACAAAACAGGAAACAACAGGATTAATTATGTTTTGTCTCGAGAGTGAACAATAAAAGTCAATTTTACCCGTAAATCACGCCAAATGAATCTGCTTTTACTGTAAATTTACTCGGAGAAAGATAAAGCATGAAGCAGCACGATTAGCTATGTTTTGTCTCGATAGTGAACAGTAAAAGTCAATTTTACTGTTATATATATATATATATATATATATATATATATAATATTTAATTACCGTGTTCATCACGTGTCTGTGTCCATATTTTTTTTACATTTGACGTGTCCACGTATCGTATTGTGTCCAATGTGTCCGTGCTTCTTAGGAAATAACTAAGTAAAGTGCAAAGGTTGAGACATTATAATGTCGCATTTTATGCTCCTATCAGACTTATGTTGTATTCCAAGATAAGCCGAAAGATCTCTTTTAACAAAACTTGAAATATTAGAAGATAAATACATAGTAGATTTATGAAAATTTACCTGTTGGCGAGAAGCAGCAGCAAAACTATCCAAGGTATGTAAAATATTCTTTGCAGCCGAATGAGTAGCTTTTGCAAAAATACGACAATCATCATCAAACATTAGATTAGAAATTTTGAAACCATGATTTAAAGTTGAAATACCAACATTAGATCTAGGTTTAGATGACATAACATTAAGTGTGTGTTTGTTTGAGGGGATTTATTAGTATTGTACTAAATAAGGAATACAAATTGCGTAGTACTATGTTTGGTGCTAACAGGTATTAAAATAAATGGGCTTAGCTAAGTCCGTGTTTCTATTTGCACCTTCCTAGATGGTGTTAACCTGAGTACTACTTTAGCTTGCCCTTAGATAAGACTCTCACAAACTCAGCGCTCTCTCTCATTCTTTCTCAACCATCGCCGCTATCTCTTCTTTTTGTTTTTGAAAACACTGCTATCTCTTCTTAGTAGCAGATATAATTCATCTATATCTCTCTCTCTCTCTCTCTCATGGCTAGAAGAAGATGACAAAGATGTGCTGAAAAACAGATTACTGCCGATTCTAGTCTACAAACAGAGAACTATTGTGAGTTGGTGCACTACTAATCAATATCATAGTTCTGCCAATCATGTTCAGTTATGGAGGATTGGATTGTTTCAGATATTGGGTTTTGAGTTCTGGGTGTTGTGTGTGATTTATGTAAATGCTCTTCGACTTTGGTTGGGGAACTGAGATGAAGAAGAAAACTAAGAAGAAGAGGAGGAGCCAGATCAGGGAGACTTATGGGTAATTGGGAATTTGTTATTGCAAAATTTGATTTGAAAATTTGAATTTATGAGATTTTGCAATAAGGAAAGATGGCATGTGGGTATTATAGGATTGAAACTGCATCATTGAGATTCAATATATGAATGAGAATGGTTTGATGTAACTGATTTGTTCATGGTAACTCTTCCTCTCTTTTCTTAGTTTCAGGAAAGTCTTCATAAAATATGGGTATCTAAGGTTTATGCTTGACAACACCAAACGTAGTACAAATTTAGTGTAATTTAAGCTTACTCTCATGAGTCAGGACAATATTAACAATTAGAGAGGTACACAATACTCCCACTTACCAAACGTGCACTAAGAGTTCTAATAAAAGGTTCTATAGTTAAAATAAAAAGATAAGGAAATAGGGTATCACCCTGACGCAAACCTCTCGAAGGTTTTAAATTACCAAATGGAGAACCATTATCAAGAATTGAAAAGGAAACTGTAGAAAGACAAGTTTGAATACGCTGTATCCAAGCTGGGGCAAAACCAAAATTAGAATAATAATCACTGAATATATTGATTTATTTGAAATATTGTCACGTAGCTCGATCGATTAGAAATATATAATAGTGTTGTACACCTAGAAATATATACTTGTACGTTTGGCCAACTTTGTTTGAGGGAACATGATTTGCCGTAGCTAGCCCTACACATAGAGCTAAAACACATAAATGAAATTTGAAGGTCGGATCCACCATTACTTTTCGTTTTGGGGTCCATAATAGATGACATTCTAGATTTGTAAGACAATTCGTTTACGGTTTGTTAGTAGAGCTATGTTTAGTTCTAAACTTGATCATAGGAAGAGAACAATTCCTCAGCGCATACGTCTACGACACTATTTAACTCATACCCAACAGTACCTTGTCCTTCAATAGCTTCATAGAAAGCTCAGCTATGAGCTTGTGGGTCTCCTACAACACTAAAATCCACAACACACATCAAACTAACAACACAAAAACAACACTCATTCAGACTCGGAAACAACATGAACATAAATGCATACCGACTCCGAAAATTCCGGAATTGGGTCGGGGTACGCATGCTTCTGAGGTGTCGTGGCGGTGGCTTTGTGGAGGTGGCTCTGAGTTCCAGACACCACAAGTTAACTGCCAAACACACATTTCTTCAGTTTAACACTCTTTCTTCAATGCTTCAGGGACTTCCTTCTTTCTACCTTGATTGAAAAATTATATAGCAAATTAACCTCATTTATAATATATCTATTTTTCCGTGAAACTTATATTTAACTAGGAGTCAAATACAAGAGTTACTTTTGCTGCTTATAATGGATGCATGAAACTTATATCCTTTCACTGCTACCTTATGGCTCTGATATGTACTATCTTCTGCGATGTTTGGAACAAATATCAAATGCATGTACGAAGAAGAGTCATTACTTTTGGAGCTGAATACCCAATGAAGAAATCCATCATTTAAAATCCCATTTTGTGTGTGTACTTTATTGGGGACCTTACAAATTCCCTTGATTGAGCCCTTATACTGACCTATTTTATTACATTTATATTGTAACAGGTCGCACATAATATCTTTATCACAACTGCAATTATCAACAAAATGGACTCCACTGACGGATGGTGTTACAGGGCTTGCCAAAACTGTAACAAAGAGCTCAAACAGAGACCAACAAGTTCTCTTCTAAGTTGTACAACCCATGGTGATCCAATAGGAATCCCAGTGTAAAAAACACTTAAATCTATAATATTTCTATTTTTATAACTGTAATTATATTCGATTTATTGTTCTTGAATTATTGAACAAATATTGTTTCTAATAACAGTTACAGACTCAATGTATATCGTAAGGACAGCAGCGGCACAATTAAAGTGACACTAGCATGTAAAGCAGCATATGTCCTTTTTAGAACAGAGTGTCAAAAACTGGTGAATGAATATGGATGCACTGACATGAAGAGGCTACTGTAAAAATATATTAGTATGATATTACAAATATATAATTGAAATAAATTCGTAATTTGAAATTAAAACCAAAATTTCATAATCAAATAATGGAGTAGGGGATTATACTCAACCAATACCAATGGAGTTTCAAATCAGAAGGGAAAGAGTCGAGTCGTGTGTGTCACACACTGTCCTTAAGACAATTACACCGCCTCTACCGGTGCAACATGCCTATTGTCGCTCGTCTTCCAGGATACAACAACCTTTTGAGTTCTTGTGGCTGCACTACTACAAGAACACCTACGAACTGCTAGTACCTTTTATCTATCACCAGAGTAAAAACAAGAAGAGTAGAGCAGATAACGACTTTGTGAAGAGGACAAAGCTGAATGCGCTTGGCGTTTCTCGATATGATTGAACAAAAGAATAGGTCGCTTTTATATAGGGGGAAACCAAGCCACTACTTTAATTGCCATGAATTCATAAATGAACATCATATCATAAGTTATAGCCGTTACATAATGAATTCAGAAATAACTTCTAATTCATATGTCATAACTATTTTCTCAATGAATTCTATTTCATATTTTACAACAGTTACACAATGAATTCGGTAGTTATAGAATTCAATCTCATTAAATCTGTCGTTACAGTATTTAATCTCATTGAATCTGCTGTTACAAAATTCAAAGGGTTCTGTTATTACACATTCCAGAATTCAAGTAGTGAACACGTTTTGGGTGATAATTTCTTATTCACACCATAACTAATTTAAGCAGATGACTAAATAAATTTGTAACTCTCAAACCGGAGAATACAAATTCATATTTTATCATTAACGAATATTAAGTGCGTCCACTTAAATTCTTCAAATTAAATTGATTAAAATAAATGGTGATTTTCACCATTTTCCAACAGCTACCACAAGTAACAGACAGACTTCTACAATGCTATGTATGGGAAATTGGCCATGAACAAAGGAAATTGTCTATCTTAACCATGGTCAGATAAAAGGATCTGCTGAAATCATGCAAACAGCCACAATAGATCAAATCAAGCAAATAATTGCACTAGAAGCTATACTTGCAGACTTCCAAAATGAAGCAGCAGTTCAACATGAAAGAGGAAAATAGACCATGGTTGCTGATGACACAATAGCAAAAACATATTTTTCGTCAGATGTTATGAAAAAAAAAGAAGCCCTGATCAGTAAACTGTAAACTGTAAACCCTAAACTCTAAAGACATCATCTTATATGATTGGTCTAATCAAGAAGTCCTAAAGCCGGGAATACACTAGTTGAAACTAAAAGAGGATAGAAGTTACCTGCTAATACCTAGAGTTCTGAGATTGAGAGAGTTGAGAGGCGGCAGAACTCTATAGAGTACATACGATGTTAGATGATGTTTGAGATTTCACTACAGTAGTCCTACCCACTTGGAAAAGTCCAATAACTGGGCCGAATAAGCCCTTAACGACACGTCGTTTGAGAAAAAAACAGCAATCCAAAGACCCCTAGACCATCTTCGAAAAGAAAAGCTCCCCAAAACCCAGGCGCTCTTCAGCAGATCGCAAGCCATGTCAGGAGTCGGACTAAGCTCACAAGACTGGGAGCCCAGCCAGGTCAACGCTGCTCGCCGAGCCGGCGCCGAGATCAGGAACCGTCAAGAAAGCTACTGTTGGACTTAACAAGGCTGCCTCCTGCAGCACTTCTCTAACCACATTATTAGAACGAAAGCCAAATAAAGACTGATTTGAACACATAAGTCATGTTATCTATTGTCAAATACTTCAGCCTGCTATCGTGTCCATTCTTCATCTGAAGACTCAACAGAGGCTTACAGAAACATGAAAGTTGAATACGTACAGTAGTGTGAAAAGGGAACCTGTTGGGCTTAGTGTACTTGGCCCAAAGAAGGGGGCCAACCCAATTTCTGAAGGCTGGCCCAATCCAGCACGTCCTGGAGCCATAAATAATTTAGCAGCGTTTGAAGAAGAGAAATCAGAAGCTACATCTAGGGTTAGGTTTTGGAAGGATGGGGAGGGGAAAGCAAAGGTTGGCCCGAAAGAAGAGGCTGGAAAAGCAAAAGCAAAAGCAAGAGCAAGAGAAACGGCTGTATATCTGTACTTATGAGATCTCCGGGAGAAGTAAAGTTGGATATCGTGTCCAGTCAATCGGATTGAGCGACTTGTGCAGTTTTTCCGATACCCGGGAACCCATGCTTTCTTCCAAATTGGTACACCAAGTAACTTTTCTACACGGCGATGAGGTTCCTGTCCGTATGAAGTTTGGTGTCTTTGGCTCTCAAATCGTTCTGGCCGGCGGCTGCTCTATGAATTTGATGTGCATAAGGAGAAATCTCCCGAAACCGACCTATGTTTTGGAGACTAGGGATCCCGAGCCTAGCTTCATCCCGAGCGCGATTCCTGAATTGGAAGAGGAAAAACCTTATCCTTGTCTTCAGGAGATCAGCGGTAAGCTCTATGCTCTTTCTGGTCACTTCATTGGAAATCCGACTTTTGACGTATTAGTCGACGCCGAAGACGACCCTGAATGGGCTCCTCTCCCCAGGCTTCCGATTATGCCTGATTATTATTTCCAGGCACTTGATTCTTCTACGTGTGCAGTGTTGGGCACCAAGCTCTTTGTCACTATTCCGTTACGGGCGCTGAAAGTCGCCATATTCTGCTTTGACGTGGCTCACCCTGAGCGTCGATGGACTATACATCAACCATTGTGCTCCGACCGTCTTTGTGCTTTCGCTGGCATCTACAACAAGGTTTTACTTTTAGACTTGGAGGATAAGGATGAGGAGAAGCTCATATTTTCTTATGATGATCATTATAGGCAAATACGGGTTTCCAGCATGATGCTCTCCAACGAAGGGAACCCGTATTCTATTAAATCGGCAGAAATGATAGATTTGATGATAGAGTTGCCTGTTCCTGGCTTTGACCCAAGTTCATACAGCTGTGCCCATCTCGGTGGTCGAAAAGTATGCTTCTCATTCATGGATGGCTTAATAATTATTGTCTTCACCTTCGAATTTTCCTATTCCCCATTCCTCTTCAAACCCCTGGGTTGTCTCCTGTTCGATTTCCAATTTCAATGCAATTTGAAAGATCCACGTCCTTGGGGCGAGTTGGCTGGTTGCTTTGTGCTGTAACTCCATCCCTCCCTGTAAGCTCTTTTGTTCCATCCCTCCCTGTAGGATTCCAATTTTTTTTTATTTCTACTACTGATTTTGTTTCTTGGTATGTAAATTTATTTAAATCAAGTGTTTACATCACATAGGATAGGTTTATATATGTACACACATGCTTCTGGTGCTTAATAAGCAATGCCAATTTTAGGCATACTGCTGTTAGTTTCCTATTGTCTACTGTGATATTTAAACTGTAGTTAAATTTGCACTGATTGAATCATCAATTTGAAACACTATATCAATCACACTCACATCAACATTAACTATAACACACCATCCCCTTCATTATTACATTTTGCATGCCTAATTTAGCTATACGGTTACTACAATTGAGTTTTTGGAGCTGCCATTTAATATTTTGAAGCTTGTTGATAGAAAAATAGCTGTCTGGTTTTTTTTTTTTTTTTTTAATCTTCTGATATATTAGCAGACCCTGTTGATGTTGTGTGTGCCTGCTACTATGGTAGGTGAAATTAGGATTAAGTAAAACCAATGTGGTCTTCAATGTCAATCTAATCATATTTAGTAGGTACGAGAAATCATCTAATTATTCAAAAAATAAATTGCCATTTTACCTTCTTTCAAACTTAGTTCATTGCTGATTGCTTTTTTTTCCTGTACTTGGGATATGTCCTAAAGGATTAGTCAATTACACTTAAATACTTGTTGATTGTTATTTCTTTACTATACGTACTGCATATTTCTTTACTATACTTGGGATATGCATTCTATAAGAAATCTTGTAGTGTTGTAGGAAATACTGAATTGGTTTACTTATTTCATTGATAATCCCCTTTATATAGGGTGAGTATTACAACGGTAATAGGAAATACATTAATGACAATAATGACTACATAATTATCTATCGTCAGTTACATTGATGAAGACACATAATACGTTTTTCCTTCAACACTCCCCCTTGTGCCGAGTCAGAGATTGAATGGTGCATGTGGTGTTGCCTCATTAAAAACCTTGCCAAGTAACAAAAACCCAATGGGAGAAAATAAAACTTTGGTCGAAGGACAAAAAGAGCGCAACGCACCTATTACATTTGAAAACAACATGTATGTGCTAGACTCCCCCTGATGTCTGCACCTCCCCCTGATTTTTACATTAATCATGGGATTCTCCCTGATTCTTTTATTTGATCAAGGGAGCTTCAGTAACATTAGCATAGTTATGCATTTTCACATGTTTTTCCAAATATGACTTTGAGCAATGATTTAGTAACTAAATCTTGCCACATCGTTCTCAGATCCAACTTGATTTACTTTGATCTTGAGGATAAGGTTGTTCATGAACTGAATGCATAGGTTCATATTGAACATCAGGTTCACTCGTGGTATGACCTTCATATAACAAAATAGTCATAACTTCGTCTAGAGTATGAGTGAACCATTAAGAGATTTGAAATTGATTTGTGATAACAGATTTTCTTATCTCACCTTTAATGCGTTTTTCTTTACGCATAGTTAGCTATGACGTGGATAATTTCTTTATCATGTCACATTCTATGTAGAGATTGAATAAGCCCAAATCTTTCATATCTTTAATGAAAGAACGATTTGCGTTGCGTAGGCGCATAGCTAGACATAGCTTTACAAATTTACATCGAATGAGAGGTCGAGTCTTACATATTATGTTTAAGTACAATCATGCGTCATTGCACTTGTATAGAAATTTCATTTCCCAATACTTCTTCGTCATCTTCCATTAGATGAAAAACGGATCTATTGTTAGAGTAAAGACTTCGACTGATCATGGGAATATCTGTAGGCCTCACTTTATTCTTTAGAGTGCCTAAGCCGATTGATGGATGATCACCATCATTACAGTCCTTGAGTTCCATTTCAAGACTGTGTATTCCCAAAATCTTTTTCATTCTCAACTTAGGATTTACAATACACTGAGTTTCTCTTATTTCATTTAGAGTTCATATATATCCATAATGAAAACGCAAGGGCATAATTCATCAGTCCCTTTCCAATCAAGTAGTCACTTTAGTGAACGTTTCAATTTCTTTTGCAAACGTACTCATGTGATCTAGAGTCACTTGATTTGGGTGGATCAAGTCCGTTTAGGATCCTCATGTATATCTCTTAATTTAGATCCCCATAGAGATATATGTTTTGATCACTTTTCGTAAGCTGCGTGTTCAGTTTTTCGGAAACTACCAAACTGACAAGGTAGTGGAGTGCAATGACATCCATTACGAGAGTTTGTCTCATCGTAGTACATTACGAGAGAATATCTCCTCGTAGTCGATTCCAGTGCGTTTTTGAGAGACCTTGCGCCATAAGGTGAGTTTGCATACTCTTATTCTCATTACGCATTCTAACAAAGATATATTTGATAGGGTTTATATTTGCGGTGTCGGCGTCACCTGCCCAAAAGACCTATCTCTTTGTTTATACTAGATCGCTTCTTTCCATTAGGCCAGTTTACTAAGTTGACATTTTTCAACGAAGTATGGTTCGATAGTAGACTCATTATTCCACGTCCTCATGTACACTAGTGTAATGTGTTTGTAGAGATCTCTATACTTTAAGGATTGGTTCTAACATTTGAGGCGTCCCCCAATGATAACCACAATCCATAAATATTCTCATGAGACGGATTTGAGTATCACTGATCGATCAATAGATCAGGTCGTGCCAAACTTGTTTTCTTCCTTTACACAAGTATGTATCGAACTTAAGGTGGCCTCCCCCTCTTCCTTGGAGAGCCACGGCCTATGACACCATTTATGCCACTTATGGCGTCACCATGCCACCATCCATGGTGGCAGTGCAATACCCAATTCCTCTTGGGTGGTACCATGTCCTTTTGATAAAACACAATCCTTGCAGGTATATTTGCAGCAGGTTTATGTGATCTCGTCACTTTAATGTATAAGATATCTACACACCTTACTTTGTGTGATTTTTGGGGATCGAGATGAGACACAGTGGGGACAAACCACGACAATTCCTATCGTTCCACTTGAACATGCTTGTTCTTATCTCCCCCTAACGACGGGAAGACTGTCTCATCAAAGTGACACTCCGCAAATCTAGCGGTGAAGAGATCGCCTGTCAAGGTTTCGACATAGCGGACTATAGCTGGAAGTTCATATCCAGCATAAATATTTATTCATCTCAATGGACCCATCATTGTGCGCTGTGGCGGCGCAATTTTGGCACATAAAAACATTTAATGGAGCTCAAGGATTGTAGATCCGTGTCAATCCAAAAGAGCTCAAGGATTACAAGTTCGTTTGAAATCCTTTAAAATCCTCACACAGAGTCACTAGCTATGGTGTAAATTGGTTCAATGATGATGGCCATGGATGAAAAAGTAACGCTGCATGCAAAAATTGCATAACCCAAAACGGAAGTATTGGTGTGCTTTACCAATATTAAGACTATTACTGTAGTCGTTTTCCGTGAGACCAATTGGGTTTTTATATATAGGAATATGATGTCCATTACAAATCCCATATAATAAGCCATAAAATCATCACACCTACGGAAATTAACCCGGCCTAAGTGCTTTGACTTTCTAGCATAAGCAGCATAAATTTTAATTGTGGATGGTGTCATGACACGTGACCAGTGTGTCGACACAACAACCAACACCATAAAATATCTATGGTGTCCGCAAGTTGGTTGAATCGATCCACTGAATCCTCTTTTGATTCAATATAACAACATAATGAGAAACTCATGTGTCCTTTGCATATGATGATCTCAATCATAATTGCTTTAACGAATAGGCTTTGAATGATGTACTTTTATCCATAAAATCATGACGGATAGGAGAAGCATAATAAGGTATAAATGCATATGCTTGTGCATCAAATATATTATAATGCCACATTGGGGGAGCGGCGGAATTTAGGAATTGAACATACGTCTTCAACCCTATATGACAATATTTGAGGATAAAATGTTCATTGATCGTCCTCAGATTCGTGTGTGAACCATATTCTTCTGGTGTTTGCTTCTATTTATCCAAAAATATGGGTGTCCATAGTAGTTTCTTTAATGTATGGATCACCAGATCAAAGCCAATCTATGTCAGAATTCCAAAAGATCATTTTCTTATGACGTTGGATTTAATTAGCGGTTACTTAGAACCTACTAAGTTGACATATAATCTTCTCTAATACTCGTTTACATTCGCAGTCATTTAGAGGTAATGCAAAGGAGCTCAAATGAATTCTCACTTGTGTCTTTTTTCACATGAACATCGTGGCATAAATTTCTTTAAAGTATAGGACAAATTCAATTTTCTCTTATCGCATAAATTGTCAATTTGACATATGCTCAATATATACATCGAAACGTAACTCAAGTTCTTTAGAGTAACTCGATGGGGATTGTTATAAAAACTTTGGTAATCCCAGTTAGGCAGGTGCATTATGAATCCCAAAGGAACAGATATACCGATCCTTATCACTTTCATTATAGTACTACAGTTCTTCAGTACTATTGTGCCATATTAGTACCATTGTCCTTCAGTACTATTATTCTAGGGATCACATGGTGCGTTTCTTTGTCCACATTTCGTTGTGTTATGCCTATATTATGTCTTTGCACACAGTTCTTTGTTCCATGCCTATATTATATTGTTTTTCTTTATGCAATACTTTGCAAAGTTAGATGTAGAAAATTGAATCATGTATATTATGAATAAAATTTGAATAATCTCAATTCCTTTAGAGAAATTTCAAAAATGAACGTGCCAACGATTACATTTAGTCTTATCCAATTTAGAGAGAGAAACTTTAAGACAAAAAGTCTAATTTAGGACCAAAAGTCGTATTTAGGCGTAATAGCCTTTATAAGGATATCTTGGAAATTTATAAGTAGACTAATCAACGTCTATTTTGGATTGAGCCAGATCCTTTGTGCTCTTTTAATAGCTGCAATGATGAGATGTGTCATTTTGACATATTCTTCCCATATGTTATGTCTTCAGTTGTAAATTCATTTTCGATGTTCTTGTTGTATATTGAAGATACTTTTCCAAAAAATCCACGTACTCATATGATTCTTCATACTTATTGAAAGTCGTAGCTAATTTTTTGCCAGCGTATGATGTGCGTATCAATAATTCATTGAATTACAACAATGGCAGAGTGTTTTACTGCACATGACATGTCCGCTATGTCATCTTTTAAATATTACATTGTTTCCACTTACTTTTGGATGATTATATGAATTTTACGTCCATGGTAATTACCCTTTGTTTTAGGGTCGTTGCATTACTTTGCCCAATTTGTTCAAGAATATATATATATTTTTCTAAGACCTTACATCGTCATTGTTTTTTGATTTAGGGTTGTTTTATTTTTCAAAATGTGTTCCCGGAAATTTCTTTTTCTCATACCTTACATTGTCATTGCCCTTTGGTGTAGGGTTGTTGCATTACTTTGCATAATTTGTTCCAGGGAATTTTTTTTCTTAGACCTTACATTGTCATTCAAGATATTGAAATTATATATTTAGCTATTTACATAAAGCAGTTCGTATAAATATACCATGCTCACGCCTTTGTTGGCTCAATAGGGGAATTTGGTACTCAAGTTCTTCAGAGTCCAATGTGTCAAAGTCAAACTGTGATGGTTAAACCATCTGTAAAATATAGGAAGAATAAAATATATTAGTTTCGCGGTCTATGACATTCACGACAACTAAAATAAACCAATATACTTTATGGTAAATCCGATGCTTCGTGAAATTTCATTATCACAATAAAATTTTGATTTTTCCATATTCATTGCATGTAAAGCTAATGAAATTTCATTATCATTGCATTTTATATAATCAAGAAGATATCCATGATGAAAATTTTTTCAAGAAATTAAAATTGGATCTCAAGACCAAAATTTGTAATGGTCATATTTTTCTTACTTCGTGAAAATGCTTTTTCACAATATAGGTTTGTCACTTTTTCTTTATATTACAAAGCTCATGAAATTACATTATCAGAGCAGTGTTCAAAATAAGTAATATGTTAAATAAAAAAATTATTTAACACTAATAAAATGAACATATAACGCTTCATGTTTCATATTTATATAAATACTAATGCAATCAATTTTAATAGAGCATTATATCATATAAATAACTGAAACAAAATATAATGAAAGCAGAGCGTCAATGTAAATATTACTTGTAAGTTTGCCAAATAAACTGCATATGAAGCGATTGTTTTATCTCCGTCTCCAAGTAATCGTCACGTATTGATCGCCGTATCGTAATTGTTATGCCACATAAAAACAATATTCATATTATTAGTCTCTTTAATCATATATATTTCACATTTATCATATAAATTAAGCAATTTCACATTTACCATTAAGTTCGTAAAACAGTAAATAGTAATAAAGTAAATAGTCACACAGTAAAGTAAATATAAATTACTGTGCGGTAATTTCAAAAATTACCTTTAAATTTTTACCCCCCAAAAATCCCCTTTTTTCTGGGTTGGATCAGCAGATCCGGGTCAGGCCCAACAAAACCGGGTCAAGGCCAGGCCCAACGAACCGGGTCGGATCAGGCCCAAATCCTTCCTGCCGACGAAGCTTTGTCTGCAAAAGAGAGGAGAAGAGCCGCGCTGGTTTCGAACGACATCGAGGGCGGTGGGCCGAAGTTGTCAGCCAAGGTTAGATCGGAGGGGTTCTCGTCGTCGTCCGAGGTTGCTGGGTCGACGGTCGAGGTCCGAGCGGGAGGTTGCGGCGGTCCCGGTTCGTGCCCGATCGGAGTAGGCTGGGCTGAATCGAGTCGAGTCGACGTCGATGGCTAGGAGAAAAACACCAGCCGGTGGCGAGGATCGAAATCGGGAGAGGGAGGCGTCGATCTGGACTGGCCGGCTGTGGGGTTGATCGGAGCAGGGGTCGCCACAGGGGGTTGACGATCGGCTGGGCTGGCGTCGTTGGCGCTGGTCCGGCGCAGGAGGAGGCCGGATCGGGGGGGGGGGGGGGACGATCCGGGTGGCGTCGGTGCCGGTCTGGGGCAGAGGAGCGGCGGGCCGAGCTGGGGCAGTCCGATCTGCACGGCGGCGAGGCGATCTGGAGAGGTGCAGGTGCCCAGAGCAGATTTCTGGGTGTGCCGATGAGATGCTATGCTCTGCCGACAAGCCTATTGTCGGTAGAGTGGTAGCCTGGATTTTTCTTCCTTTTCCGACGACGAGTTGTCGCCAGAAGTCATCGTTGCCGACAAAGTGGTTGTCGGCAGAAGGGATTTCTGGTGAGGAGGTCTTCTTTGCCGGCAGAAGTGTTTTGCTGGGGTTTTTTTTCAGAGACAAAGACCTAGGGTTTTTTTCTCTTTTTTTTTCTGGCTAAAGCAAAGTGCTGATAACGTGTTGTAGGAAATACTGAATTGGTCTACTCATTTTATTGATAATCCCCTTTATATAGGGTGAGTATTACAACGGTAATAGGAAATACATTAATGACAATAATGACTACATAATTATCTATCGTCAGTTACATTGACGAAGGCACATAATACGTTTTTCCTTCAACATGTAGTATTATATATATATTTTTTCCTTTTTTGCTTTCTTTTACGCAAGATGTAACTAACTATTGTAGATTTCCTCCAGTATCAGTTGTTGGTTTAATTCACCTGCATATTGTATATCTATGTGAGTTTGTGGGCGGGATGAAGATTTAGGAGTAATAGTCGATCTTGGTTTTTTTTTTTCATAAGAAATTTCAGCTCATATTTTTTTTATTTTTTTTTATGATTCACTGGTTTTATTGTTTAATTTGGGGATGTTTATACTTTTGGAACAGGTCAGCACACAAGTCATGATCCTGCTGAAAATAGGGGGACAAAATTGCAAAGTTCCGATGCACCACCAACTACATGCTTTAGTGAAATATAACTGTTTTGCTTTGCTTCGTTGCATTTATTGCCTATCATCTATTGTAATGTAATGCCACTTTCATTTAGGCTGTCCAACTCGTATTCTGCTAAGGCTAATATGCTTTGATCGGTGATTTTGGCAGACTATATAGCTAATTTAATCATTTGTTGTTCTGCAACTTGTTTCCTTTTCCTTTAGCTTTGTCATGTGATCTTGGAGGTGGACTTGGATCCTGTCCTGAGCTTTCTTACATTCCTTCATGGGATCTTGGGTTTGCTATCTACCAAGATTCTTCCTACTTATGACTTGTGAATCTATGATATCACAGTGCGGGTTATAAAATTGATGGTAAGATGGTTTTCATGATGCAATGAGAGGAGAAGAATTACCAACTTAAGTTAGCTGAGATCTGAAGCATTAGTTAACTTGATAGTATTTTTTACCATTATAAATGGCAAATAGATGTAAGTTCGTAGACTGAATTGGTTCAAGGTTTTTCGGTAGCATATTATTCATGTAACATGAAACACAAACTGATACAGAAAAGAAACAAATTAGAACTTCTACTGGTAGTGGTTCTTCTTAGAACCTTCTATAAAGCCTTGTAGAACTAAATTTTTCACTTTTCTATAAACAAGCAAATGGATTTTAGTTCTCTGAATATATCTTAGAACCTTCTTACCTCCATTCCAATGTTTTGAATTCATGGATTACTTTAAAATCTAAAAAGCATGCCAACTGCAAATGCTAAGTCTGGTGCAGTGGTAAAAGAGCTCCATTACCTAGAAAGTAGACTATTAGGTCCTGAGTTCGAGTCATGACAGAAGTAGGTGTGAAACCTTTAGATCCTCCTAAAACAAAAAAACAAAAAAGTCTGGACATTAAACTACCAACTAACCTAGCATATGACTTTGAATCCATAATAGCTTTCTGGTCTGCAAACATAGCGTTTTTGTGCAATTTATCTCCCTTAGACATAAAGACTTCACCAAAACTGCAAGTTTCCATTCCAAAACGTTTCAGAATTTTTGTAATGTAACTCACTTGTGACAAACCTAATAAGCACTACCAGAAAAACGCCTTTTACCGACGAAAAAAAAAAAACGGCCGACGACATACTATTTTCGTCGGCTATTCCCAAGAATGGCCGACGATATTGTCTTTCGTCGCTAAAAATAAAAAATCGTCGGCTATTCCACAAGAATGGCCGACGATTTTTTCTTTCGTCCCTAAAAAATATTTTTCGTCGGCTATACCCCTAGAATGACCGACGAGTTAAAATTTTCGTCGGCCTTTCTCTTAAAGTATAGCCGACGAAAACTTTTGAAAGTTTGGCCGACGAAATTGGAATTTTCGTCGGCTATAAGTCTTTATATTTTCAGATCTGGACAGCAGCTGCTCATTTAAAAAAAAACGAAAAAAAACGGGAGAAAGAGTGAAAAATCTGTGGGTATTGTTGAAATCCGTCCTCTCTTACATTGTGGAGCTATATATAGCTACGTATATGTGTATATATGTTGATTTTGAGTTTTAGTTGAGTTGATTTTGAGTTTTAGTGATTTTGATATAGTAAGTGATTTTTTGTTTTGTTGTTGTTTTAGTGTTAGAATGTATGTATATATGTTGATTTTGAGTTGTAGTTGAGTTGATTTTAAGTTAGAGTTTAATTATGTGTTTTAATTTGATGTTATTTTAATTAGTGTTAAAATATATATATATATATATATATATATATATATATAAAAATATGTTAATTAATGGTTGTTGATAGTGTAATGAACTTAAATAATGGTTGTTAATTAATGGTATATATATATATATATATATATATATATATATATGAGTTGATGTTAATAATAATATATATTGTAATATATATATGTGTTAATTAATTTTTTATTAATTAAAGTTATACATATATATTATTATCAGGCTATATATATATGGATCGAGATAAGAGTTGGATTTCGCTTCCAAGACATGACCGACGATACACTACAGGAGTTGTGGATTTTTTGCAGTTCGTCGAGGAAAATACAAACGGGAATGAATACCATTATTGCCCGTGCAAGAAATGTAAGTGTCGTGATAGGAGCACAATGTGCGACGATATTAATATGCTTATGCCCTCATTTATGTTTCGTTTAACCCTTATTTACCTAAGAAAGAGTCATAATTTAGTTTAGTGTCATTTTGGTAGAGTTTTGGAGAAAGTGTGCTTAATTGTCAGAAAAATGACTAAGTAAAGAAATATGAGCAAAAAGTGCAAAATATGTTGTTTTCGTGATATTGAGGCCTGTGCTAAACTGATCTATCCTTTTCCAAATTTGATGAAATTTGGTGTGCATTTAATTGGGAAGCTAAAGTGTATTGTGTCAAAATTTCAGATCAATCGGAGTTCGGGAAGTCACCCAAATGAAGACTGCAACTTGGCAGTTTGAGCAAACCAATCCAGGGACTACCAGGATTTTCCTGGGACTGTGTCCTGACTTCCGAAATTTCTGTGGGACACATCGCTTGGAACCAGAGAAAGCCATATGCCGTTGGAAAGCTCTACGAGTCTAGTTTCTCTGGGACTTGGAATCGCAGCAAAATCTTTCCTGAACAAAACGTTATGCCAGTTTGAATGCACGAAGGTCAAGTCTGCCGAAAGAAGAAAACCTAAACCGAGTTCTACATGGATTTGGCTTACGAATATGGACTGAATTCCATCCTTTGTGCAAGATTTTTGGCTGAATTAATTCATGGAAAACCTAAAGAGATATTGCTCAATTATTCAGCCATTATCTTGGGAATTTTCGGCAGAAAATAGAGGAAGAAAATCGCAACAAATCCTGATCAAATTCGGCAGAATTCCTGTGCACGTCATCCAACTTCCACGGACTCTCCCGGACAGCTCACAATGAATCAGAGTTCGAGCCTTGTATGGATAGAAAGCTACGGGAGTCTAGTTTCCAACCCAACTGGAATCACCTTAATATATATTTTCTAGAGAAAGATATTCCATAATCTTCACTCGAAGGTCAAATCTGCCAGCAGGATAAGTTTGAGAAAAACTAGGTTTTGTAAACCCTAGCTGCCTCCCTTGCCTCTATAAATACCACAACATAATTTCAGAATAATCATCTTCTCTTCCTCACTTAAACTAGCCAAAACTCTGCCGAATTTCTTCCAAGAATTCTCACCAAGAACATAGCCGAACCATACTCCACCACCTTTCATAAAATCATTCCAATCATCAACACCAATCCACTTGCCGAATTCTTCAACAAGGTTGTCACTTGGATTGTAATTTCAATGGCTTTTGTTTCTTTGTATTTATACATTAATTTGTCTATGAATTATGTATTGATTCTTGGATCCGATTTTGGTTTTGTTATTTATTCATGGGATTTCCGAATTCTTGTTATAATTGTTTGGTTTTCTTATGTTTAATTGCCGAATTATGCATGTTATGTAATTGAATATGGTATGATGGGCAGTAGGCTTTTGCATGTTTTCTTGATTTAATTAGGTTTATTTCCTTAATTCGTGTGCAACCGAAGGAGATGTCTAGATGCATTCGAAGGCCATGAGTGTTATCTAGGTATTGAATTCACTTGCCGATTTAATACATGTTGGATCATACGCGTAGTTGATTTTAATGTGTATTTATCTAAGGGCCAGAGTAATTCTGGAAATTTACATGTCGATGTGAGATGAGTGACGCCATACTTGCTAACATGTTCCAATTCGACATATTGTGCTTATGTGCTATTTGTGTTTAATTTCTACGCGTTGTGTTATTAAACCGATTAGTACCATGTTTAGGATTACACGCGTAGTTGATTCTAAATACTTGTGATGTTTTGAATAATTAGATATACCGCGTTGGCTCTAATTAAATTGAAACTTAATTGATCTTGAATTCGTTATATGCTTGCTGTCCCTATTACTTGTTTTAATTTTGTTGCATGTGTAATGAGTTTTGTGTTTTGTGATTATGTGAAAAGTGATAATCAATTGTATATAATAATTTAGGAATTAAATTCGTAAAAAAAATCAGTAGGCAATTAGATAAAAATTCGACCCCCCCTTTTCTATGTGCAACACTTTGTGTGATTGAAAGCCCTTGATTTACCCGGATAGAACGATCCCTACTTGTCCTAACTACAATTGACAAAAGAAGGGTATTATGTGTATGAAGTTGTTTTGCAGGTACTTTGTGCTTGGATTATGTCTCCATCATGTCGCAGTGATATGTGTTGATTTCCGATTAGGACAGTATGGGAGCACCTAAAGAGTAATGGGTTTTGGCCGAAATACAAACGTTGGATATATCACGGTGAGCCATCATTAGATGGATCGCATGATCATGGGCAGTTTTTTTAGGCGGGCAGTAGTAGTACATCTAACGATCCAACAATGGCATTCGTCAACGACGTGTTTCCTTTTGAAAGCGGTGTACGTGGGGAACAATATATGCATGACCCGGTGCAGCCGTTCCCACAGGTTGTCAACACTGCTGCCTTTGACAAGTACAACAAACTTATTGCATTACAACAGACCCCTGTGTCTTCAAGTTCTGAGAAGACAGTTCTTCAAAGTGTGATGGAGGTAATGAGGATTAAAGTCGAGACAAAATCGAGCATCAGGCAAGTGGATGAATATCTACAGTACACTTCTTCGTTGTTGGAGGAGGGTCATCGTAATCCTACCAATCACCGTAAGGTCCGAAGTATCCTCAAAGATCTAGGGCTTTCCTACATTAAGATCCATGCATGTGCATTTGACTGCGTTCTCTTCTGGGGTAAAGATGCAGAAGGGAATGACCTTGCTAGCCTTGACGCATGTCCGATATGTCAGTCTGACCGATATAAGTTGACGGGAGCAGGCAATAGGAAACCTGTGAAAGTGCTTCGGTATTTTCCGTTGAGAGATAGGCTTGAGCGGTTGTACATGTCAGAAACCACCACAAAAGATATGAGATGGCACAGTGAGCGGGACGCGGGAGACGCAGATATCATGACACACATCTCTGACGGAGAGGCTTGGAAGCATATAAACAATGAGTTTCCTCATTTTGCGTCAGATGTCAAAAACGTCAGGCTCGGGCTCTCAACCGACGGGTTCAACCCTTTCGGCACCATGAGTCTTTCATACAGTATATGGCCGATGGTTTTGGTACCTTACAACCTTCCTCCGTGGATGTGCATGAAGAAGGAATATAATATGTTGACGTTGTTGATTCCGGGTCCTGGTTACCCAGGGAAATGTCTCGATGTGTATATGAGACCATTGATTGAAGAGCTTAAGGTATTGTGGGACGTTGGTCATCCCACTTTTGACAAGTACAAGAAGGAGACGTTCCAGATGCATGCCATGGTTATTGGTACCATCAGTGGTTTTCCTGCTTATGGGATGTTGTCGGGCAGCGTTGTTAGGGGATACAAGGCTTGTCCAGAGTGCCTCAGCGATTATGGGAGCACCCCTCATTGCAACAAGATATGCAGAATGGGTCATCGTGTGTTCCTTCCGGCGGATCACCACTGGCATTACGAGTCCGCCGCATTTGATGGAACCGAAGAACACGGTGGTCCTCCCAGAAGATGGACGGGAAGAGAAATTTTAGCAGTGCTTAATGAGTACGATTTTGGGCCCCTCAGCAATCATCCCGATATTGTAGCGGAAATACCTGAAAGACCTGAGGAGTACAAATTCTGGACACATAAGAGCATATTGTGGGAACTGATGTGCCCGAAGAGATAAAGAGGGAGGTGAACAACGTCGCGTCAGTGAGTAATTTAAAAAATTTAATTTATTTATCGTAATATTTAATAATTTTCGGTATTGTTACAATTGTAAAACTAATAAAATATTATCTTTCAGACATTCTTCGAGATTGCCGAACACAAGCGGGATTGGGCGGACTCCGTGCAGAACTCGAGGTACGTTGGGAATTGCTCATCTTATAATTTGAAATATTTTATGATATTAATAATATTTCTAATGCACTTTTGTTTTTTCCGTAGGTTCAAAGAGTGGAAGAACGAGCTCCGTTCCCACTTTAAGGAATACGACAACCGTGGTCGTATGTGTACTCCCAGAGAGTTCATGTTCAGGGAGTACGAGTGGCGTTGGTTGAAGACAGTAGACTTCAACAACCCAGTTATGCAGGTAAATACTAAACTTCACTACAAATGTTTATTTTGTTAAAATTTTAATTATTAGTTTAATTATTTTATAATTATTACACTAATATTTTTTGATGCATTTTTCTAATATTTTATTATTTGTTTGAAGGATCGTTCTCGGATAAACTCTGCGAACCGCCGCCGTAACACAACCCCCCATCATGGAGGTTCTAGGCCGTTTGCACAATATCAGGAGGAGGCGCTTAAAGATCATCCTGATAGCAACCCGTACGTGGAGACGTTCAAGATCGCTTATCCACAAGCGACAGAACAGCTCGTAAGTCGTTGATTACGATTTTTAAATTTTAATTATTAATTTTACTTAATTATATTTTTGTTAGAATATTAATTTTTTTTTCCCGTCCAATTAGGAGAGGGTGAACCGGGCCGAAGAAGAGGTGTTCCAGCAAGTAGTTCGGGAGACACAACCGAACATTTCAGAGGCAGATCTGGAAGAAGCCCTGCGCCAAGTCGACCGGTCCAATGTCCAAACGGCAGCGAGGATGTTCGACGCAGTCTTCCCAAACCGCTCAAACAACTACTACTGCCGGGGTTTGGGAAGTTCTGGATTAGGGCTCCTGAAGACCACTAAGGGAGGTCAAAAGAAGGGAGGCGGGGAGAGCCAACAGGTGAGGGGGGAAGTGCGGAGATTGGCAGAAGAAAATGCAAGGTTGGCGGCCGAGTTCCAGAGATCACAGGAGGAACAACGCAGATCACAGGAGCAACACCGCAGAACACAGCAGTATTATTTAGATCTGTCCAGTTGGCATGCTGAGTGCGAGAGAATTCGGCGACACAACTACGCCGGCCAACAAAACTGGTGGTATGATATGTTCGCCGCACAACAACAAAACCTTGAACCCCCGCCCCCGTTTCAGCCGTTACTTGAACCTCCAATGCCTCAACCTCCCGAGTTCGGTCAGCAGGATGACGAGCATGATGGAGAGCAGGATGCTGGGGATGACGTGGTGGACTTTAGTGGTTTAGGTGATGATTAGGGTTATATTTTATGTATATTGGAACGAATTAAATAATAAGTCATTTAGACGTGTTTCTTGTTGGTGCAAATGCATGGACTGTTTTTGTGATTTGCAGGTTGCTTGGAATGGTAATTTAAAAAATAATTTAATTTTTTTCTTCACCAAATGTAAGAATAACCGACGATTTTGGCATTATTTCGTCGGCCATAAGCACTACAGCCGACGATTTTTACCAATATTCGTCGGCTATAAGCCTTATAGCCGACGAAAATGACATTATTTCGTCGGCTATAACTAATTAATGTCTATTAAAATATTAATATATTTCGACGAAATAACCGACGAAATATGCTGGAATCGTCGGCTATACTTCAGAACAAATAGCCGACGAATTTCCTCGGCTATAGTTTACGATATCGTCGGCCATACTCGAAAATACCCGACGAATTTCGTCGGATATTTTGCCAAGGTTTGGTCGACGAAATGATGTTTCGTCGGTAAAGTCGTCGGCCATACTCGCATATAGCCGACGATTTCGTTATTTTCGTCGGCCATTGGTATTACCGACGGAGTTTTTCCGACGAATTATAGCCGACGAAAATTTCGTCGGCAGAGGGTATAGCCGACGAAATTTTGTCATAGTCGACGAAAAAATTTTCGTCGGCTATTCTATCCGATCTGGTAGTGAAGCCACGTTTTCTATCCTTTTTTATCTCAATGCTTAAGACAAAAGATGCTTCCCCCAAATCTCTCATGTCAAATTTCTTTGACAGAAATATTTTAGTCTCTTTAAGTAAGTTTACATTATTGCTTGCCAAGAGAATATCATCAACATAAAAAATGAGAAAAATAAAATTATTTTCCACAGTTTTGAGATAAATGCATTCATCAACAATATTTTATGTAAAACCAAAAGTTGATATCACTAAATCAAATTTCCTATACCACTTGTTTTAATCCATAAATTGATTTCTTAAGTTTACATACCATTTTCTCTTTCCCTGGAACAACAAAACCTTTAGGTTGTTTCATATAAATTGTTTCTTCAAGCTCACTATTTAGGAAAACAGTTTCAACATCCATAGCTCCATATCAAAATGAGCCACTAATGTCATGATTATTCTGATAGTCTTTTGTAGACACTAGAGAAAATGTTTCAGTAAAATCAATTCATTCTTGTTGAGTGAAACCCTTACCAACTAACCTAGCTTTAAATCTGTCTATATTTCCCTTAGCATCTCTTTTAGTTTTAAAAACCCACTTACAGCCTATTGCACTACCAGATCCGAGGGAATAGCCGACGAAAAAAATTTCGTCGACTATGCCGAATTTTCGTTGGCTATTCCTTCTGCCGACAAAATTTTCGTCGGCTATAATTCGTCGGAAAAACGCCGTCGGTAATACCAATGGCTGACGAAAATAACGAAATCGTCGGCTATATTCGAGTATGGCCGACGACTTTACCGACAAAAATTAATTTCGTCCACCAAATCTGGGCAAAATGTCCGACGAAATTCGTCGGATATTTTCGAGTATGGCCGACGATATCGTAAACTATAGCCGACGAATTTCGTCGGCTATTTGTTCTGAAATATAGCCGACGATTCCATCTATTTCGTCGGTTATTTCGTCGGAATATATTAATATTTTAATAGGCATTTATTAGTTATAGCCGACGAAATAATGTAATTTTCGTCGGCTATAACGGTTATAGCCGACGAAATAATGCCAATATCGTCGGCTATTCTTACATTTGGGGGAAAAAAATAAATTAATTTCTAAATTACCATTCCAAGCAACCTGCAAATCACAAAGACAATCCATGCATTTGCACCAACAAGAAACACGTCTAAATGATTTATTATTTGATTTGTTCTAATATACATAAAATATAATCCTAATCATCACCTAAAGCACTAAAGTCCACCACGTCATCCCCAGCATCCTGCTCGTCATCATCGGGAGGTTGAGGCATTGGAGGTTCAACTAACGGCTGAAACGGGGGCGGGGGTTCAAGGGCATGTTGTTGTGCCGCGAACATATCACACTACCAGTTTTGTTGGGCGGCGTAGTTGTGTTGCCGAACTCTGTCGCATTCAGCATGCCAACTGGCCAGATCCAAATGATACTACTGTATTCTGCGGCGTAGCTCCTTTGATCTTTGGGACTCGGCCTCCAATCTTGCGGTCAATCTCTGCACTTCCCCCCTCATCTGTTGGCTGTCCCCGCCTCCCTTCTTTTGACCTCCCTTAGTGGTCTTCAGGAGCCCTATTCCAGAACTTCTCAAACCCCGGCAGTAGTATTGGTTTGACCGATGTGGGAATGCTGCGTCGAACATCCTCGCTGCCGTTTGGACATTCGATCGGTCGACCTGGCGCAGGGCTTCTTCCAGATCTGCCTCTGAGATGTTCGGTTGTGTCTCCCGAACTACTTGCTGGAACACCTCTTCTTCGGCCCGGTTCACCCTCTCCTAATTGAACGGGAAAAAAAAAATAATTAATATTCTAACAAATATATAATTAAGTAAAATTAATAATTAAAATTTTAAAATCGTAATCAACGACTTACGAGCTGTTCTGTCGCTTGTGGATAAGCGATCTTGAACGTCTCCACGTACGGGTTGCTATCAGGATGATCTCTAAGCGCCTCCTCCTGATATTGTGCAAACAGCCTAGAACCACCATGATGGGGGGTTGTGTTACGGCGGCGGTTCGCAGAGTTTACCCGAGACCGTTGCTTCAAACAAATAATAAAATATTAGAAAAATGCATCAAAAAAATTTAGTGTAATAATTATAAAATAATTAAACTAATAATTAAAATTTTAACAAAATAAACATTTATAGTTAAGTTTAGTATTTACCTGCATAAGTGGGTTGTTGAAGTCTACTGTCTTCAACCAACGCCACTCGTACTCCCTGATCATGAACTCTCTGGGAGTACCCATACGACCACGGTTGTCGTATTGGTTAAAGTGGGAAAGGAGCTCGTTCTTCCACTCTTTGAACCTACGGAAAAAATAAAAGTAATTATAAAATAATTAAACTAATAATTAAAATTTTAACAAAATAAACATTTATAGTTAAGTTTAGTATTTACCTGCATAAGTGGGTTGTTGAAGTCTACTGTCTTCAACCAACGCCACTCGTACTCCCTGATCATGAACTCTCTGGGAGTACCCATACGACCACGGTTGTCGTATTGGTTAAAGTGGGAACGGAGCTCGTTCTTCCACTCTTTGAACCTACGGAAAAAATAAAAGTGCATTAGAAATATTATTAATATCATAAAATATTTCGAATTATAAGATAAGGAATTCCCAATGTACCTCAACGACTGCATTGCGTCCGCCCAATGCTGCTTATGTTCTGCAATCTCGAAATATGTCTGAAAGATAATATTTTATTAGTTTTACAATTATAACAATACCGAAAATTATTAAATATTACGTAAAATAAATTAAATTTTTTAAATTACTCACCGACGCAGCGTTGTTCACCTCCCTCTTGATCTCTTCAGGCACATCAGCCCACCGCGTCCACAACATAGGGACTATGTCCCTAATCAGTGCCCCCACGCAACCCGTGTAGTCGCGGCGTTTTTTCCCCTGAACCTCCTGATTAGGAGGTTCGTTGATCCGGATCCTCCCGCTGCTCTCAACAGTTCTCCTGAGCGTGTCAAAACATATGACACCTCTCGTATTCCTCGTTGAACTGCTAGCGGCTGTCCCTATCACATAAACGACGATTGGTTAATAAAATTAAATATTAGTGCGTTAATTTTAATAAAACATTTAATTAATAAAATCAAATTTTACCGACTCGTCAGTCGACTTTCTTTTTCTCCTCGCCGAAATCAGGAGGTCAGGGTTCTCAAATGGCTGCTGCTGGTATGCCTCCGCAGCACTCACGTACTGAGGCATATCAGACCATATGAGCACACCTCGAAAGTCGACCTCGGGTATCGCAGGAATGTTGTACGGGAGGTAGAGCTGATTTGGGAGAGTAGGCCCCTCAGTCGAGTCAGCAGCAGACGTCGTTGGACTTGTCATCGGCTCCCGATGAACCTCAGGCATACGGACCTGAGGAACGTCTGCAGTTATCTCGTCCTGAAATAGCTGCCTACTAAACCTCGGAGCATCTGGCCCGACAGGAGAAGGGTCTGGTGCCGAGAACTCACACTCCTCCGCGGCTGGGATGAATCCACAGGCCTCCGCGGCTGGGATGAATCCACACTCCTCCGCGGCTGGGTGGTGGTCCTCTCAGGCTGGCTAAGGGTCTTGTCGGACTCTGCGGAACCGGCGGAACTTCCAGAACCCCTAGATCTGGAACGATGCCTCCGAAGAACTGTCTGAATGCATCGGCCATCTGCAGCTTGAGGCATTAATACATTAATTAATATTAAATTATATTACATTAAATAACAAATTCTAATTAATATAATAACCAATAATACTAACATATTTCAAAACATACTAACAAATTAATATTTAAATTTGTACTAATTTCAAATAATACTAACCATTAACCTAAATATAACTATTTATTTACAAATATAACTATATTTCATTATTAACATATTTATAAATACAAATAACCATTTATATATTAACAAAAATATATAACAATTTATATAATTAAAATTAAATATATAACAAATATATAACAATTTATTATATAACAATTTATATAATTAAAATTAAATATATAACAAATATATAACAATTTATTATATAACAATTTATATAATTAAAATTAAATATATAACAAATATATAACAATTTGTTAAAATTAAATTTATTAACAAATATATAACAATTTATATAATTAAAATTAAATATATAACAATTTATAAAATTAAAGTAAATTGAAAAAAAAAATTTAACCGGATCGGAGGAGGAGGCCGGAGGAGGAGGGGAAGAAGGTCGGACGAGGAGGGGAAGGCGGAGGGGAAGGAGGAGGAGGAGGAGGCTGACCGGAATTGCTTGAGGAAGGAGGAGAATCGGAGGAGCTAGGCCGGTATTGGAGGAGAGTTTAGGCGCCGATTTGAGGAGGAGGAGGAGCAGCGCGGCGGAAACGAACGGGAGAGGGCCGGTTTGGAGCAGCAGCAGGAGGAGGAGGAGGGTTTCTGGAAAACGTCAGGCTACCCATAGGAAAACCGAAGTAAAACACAGTTAACCGCAACATTCGGCACACAGATTTTGTCAGAATCTTGTCATTTTTCAACCGTAGACGTATTTCATTATTTCGGTCATATCTTATTTGACGACATATTTGCATTTGAAGGATGAAGCAATGGTTTGTCGATAGTGAAAGAAAATGGAAGGTGTTTTTTTTTTGTTTTTTGTTTTTAAATCATAGCCGACGAAATCAAACATAGTACTCGTCGGTTTTTGTTTTGTCGTTTTCTGTCTAAAATAAAATATGTATTTTTCAATATAGTTTTGGCCGACTAAATCACGCATTTTTCGTCGGCTATAATTAGTATAGCCGACGAAAGAATGCATTTTTCGTCGGCTATTCTTTGAAAAAAATAAAAAAATCAGTGGTGTTACACCTCTCGTATTCCTATGTCCTGTTCATATATAACCAAAATTGAACATAAAAAAAAAACAGAAACCCAACAGTCAACATATTTCAAATTTTTTTTTAAGGGGTTTGGAACCCAGCCTATGCTGGGAGGCTCATCCCCACGCCCGTTCATTAGAAAAGAGTGGATTACAAATGAAATGATTACATCATCTAAATTACTTAATCCGTCGGATTGTAATCGGAATCATCGGATGAGTCTTCTTCGGTTTCTGAATTGCTCGATAGGGGTAATCTATGTCGTTCCTCACCACTAGAGTCCTCGTTAGTTTCTTCATTTGGATCAACATCAACAAGCAGTGGCTCTTCACGTCGAATTCGCACCAGCGTGTCTAGGCGAATAAAAGAGGAGTCAGGAATACCGTTTGAGTTGGGCTCTTGATACGCGGTGCCCCCTTCCTCGTTCTCTTCAGCTACTCCAAGTGTAGACGCCCGGTAAATGTTGCGATGGTGGATAATGTTGACTACTTTCCACGGGTCACCCTTGGCGAGATCATCAAGATGAAACACTTGTTTCACCCATGTGGCTAAAACGAACGGGTCGTCCTCATACCATGATGTACTAGTGTTCACAGAAGTTATGCCGTATTGATCGGTTTTCATGCTCTGCGGCCGTGTGTCAAACCATCTACACTTGAAAAGGTGCACTTTCATGCCTTCCCCATAATGCAGTTCCACAACTGAATGGAGAATACCGTAATAGTCAACTCCATCATCCCCACCATGTGCCATAACCCCTGAATTTTTTGTTTTCAGTCTGAGGTCTCTCTCTTCATATCAAAATAACACACCATTCACCTTGCACGTCGCATAAACTTTTGAATAGACCGGCTTCATCGCCAGAAGTCTGAGTTCGTGCGACTAATTTGGGTGATTATCATTTTTAATAAGGTCCATCTGCAACCATCAGAATCAACTATAAATATGAATAATTATACACAATAATATATAAATACGTATAGAATAGTGTTAAAGTTACGTACCCAGCGGCCGAAATACTCTGCGAATGTCCGGTTGTGGTAATCGAGATCACCTCCTACTTGGTCACAGTTTAGATACATGTTTTTCCAAAATTGAACTTCTGGACAGTTAATTAGTACCCACCAATGTGCAATGGCTACCTCATAATCTTTCAACTTGTAGGAAAGTGGCATGTTTCCACCGAGTACAACATCGTCGGAGAGTATGGAAAGATTGAACTGTGAAGGTACATCTTCCGGTATGTTTTCCTGTAACGCTCCTAAATACAGCTTCATGTAGGTGACGCACTCGTGCGCAATATATGCTTCAGCTATACATCCTTCAGGTGCGGATCTGTTTTGGACAAAATCACTGTATTGTCCAAGTTGCCTATAAATCAAGTTTTTAAAGTGTTATGATAATAACTTAATACTATATCACATATATTGATGAGGAAATTAACATAAGGTGTAAAATACGTACCTTTCCATCGGATACATCCAAGTGAAGTGCACAGGACCGGTAAGCAACAACTGCCGAGGAAGATGGATCATGAGGTGAGGCATGATGTCGAAAAAATTTAGAGGAAATATCATCTCAAATTTACACATGATATGAACGATGTCTTGTTGCATTTCACGGAGGTCAGATTTTCTCACTTCCTGTGTGCATACATTCTGGAAAAATCTTGCCAACGCTACTAACGGCTCCACAACGTGACGGAGAAGGAACGGTCGAATGAAAACAGGGAAGAGACGTTGTAGCAGGATATGATTGTCATGACTTTTCAACCCGTAAAGATTGTTGAATTGTCTGTTCACACACTTGACTATATTTCCAGCAAAGCCTGAAGGATACTTGGCCCGACTTATCCAATGGAAAATTTCTGATTTATGCTCAGGCTTGACGGTGTAAGGAGCTTGAGGCATTTTTCTCTTCCCTTGTTTCAACCATAGTTGTTTTCTGATATTCATATTTTGCAGATCAGTGCGAGCCTTAGGACCGTCTTTCGTCTTCCCCTCCAAGTTCACCGTTGTGCCCACCACACTTTCAGAAACATTTTTTTCTAGGTGCATAACGTCTAGGAAGTGACGGATCAGCAACTCACACCAGTACGGGAGTTCCCACAATATGCTCTTATGTGTCCAGAATTTGTACTCCTCAGGCCTTTCAGGTATTTCCGCTACAATGTCGGGATGATTGCTGAGGGGCCCAAAATCGTACTCATTAAGCACTGCTAAAATTTCTCTTCCCGTCCATCTTCTGGGGGGACCACCATGTTCTTCGGTTCCATCAAATGCGGCGGACTCGTAACGCCAGTGGTGATCCGCCGGAAGGAACACACGATGACCCATTCTGCATATCTTGTTGCAATGAGGGGTGCTCCCATAATCGCTGAGGCACTCTGGACAAGCGTTGTATCCCCTAACAACGCTGCCCGACAACATCCCATAAGCAGGAAAATCACTGATGGTACCAATAACCATGACATGCATGTGGAACGTCTCCTCCTTGTACTTGTCAAAAATGGGATGACCAACTGATAGGAGCACAATGTGCGACGATATTATATTCGTATGCCCTCGTTTATGCTTTGTTTAACCCTTATTTATCTAAGATTGAGTCATAATATAGTTTAGTGTTAATTTGGTAGAGTTTGGCGAAAAATGGTTAAGAATCCGAAAAATGACTAAGTTTGAGAAATCTGGAAAATATGTCTTTTTTGTAATTTTGAGATGAATAAACATGCGATCTATCCTTGTCCGAATTCTATGAAATTTGGTGTGCTTAATATTCATATACTTAGGAATGTTTTGTTAAAATTTCAGATCAATCGGAGTTCGGGAAGTCACCCAAAAGATGGCTGCAAAACGGCAGTCCGAGCATTCCAATCCAGGGACTTCCAGGATTTTCCTGGTACTTTGTCCCAACTTCGAAAAATCATTCCCGACAACTCACAAGGAATTTGATCGAGCCCTTTTATGGAGAGATGGCTATATGTGTCTAGTTTATCTGAGACTTGGAATCTCATCAATTGGAGCTCCGAGAAGGGAGATATGCCGGATTTACTGGAGCAAGGTCATTCCAGCCGAGTTGCTGCCGGTCTTGTGTTCTTGCGGGTTTGGGGCATTTTTCCATGGATCAAGCTCACCAAATGGAGTTGTCAAGCCTACACAAGAAGTCCATGAAGATATGCAGCCTAATCCAAGGAAGAAAATCAGCAAAAGAAGTTTTCTAGAAGAACCAAGAAAGGAAGGAACCAAAACCTTGTTGCACAAGGATTACCTTTGTTGATTCGGACTAGGTTTGCTACCTATGTTTTCTGCCGAATTTGCCTCTATAAATAGCCAACTTTTACACAGAAAAACTGGTCACATTCCAAAGCAAAAATCTAGCCAAAGCTCTACCTAAATTTCCCAAGAGTCCTACATAAAAACCCTAGCCGACACCACCACCACCTCACCCTAAAAATCCTGCCGACACTACACCATTGCCGAGCAGCCATCTTCTCCACCATCCGCCGGATCCACACTAGTCGAAGTCATCAAGGTGTCTACAAAAGTGTGATCCACTCCCCTCTCTCGGTTTTGTTATTTTTATGTAGTTATGTTAAACTTTGTCTATGAAGTTAGCATGAATTCTTGGTTTCAAACTCTATGTCTATGTATTGTTTGGAGTGAAATTTGGTTTTATGATTTGTATGTTCAATTTGTTTTCTTTGTCTTTAAGTGGTATTTGGATGTAAGAATACAAATTGCATGTTAAAAAGTAAGGAAAATATGAAGTAAAGAGATAGGATTAGATAGGCAAGCATGTTCACTCTGATTCTAGTAATTCGTTCTTGGTTTAGTCTTTAAATCCGTGTGCCTCAAAGATTGGTACTTAGCATAGTCGCGATATGTTTTGAGTATTGATCTTATATCTGTCAACATGATAGGACTAGAGTGGTTTAAACGACTATGCATGTTAACAAGAAGTGGTGACGCCTTGCTTGATTGATATGTTTCCGACTAAAAAGACCTTGTGCCTAATTACTTTGCATGTTTGATTTCGACGATAAGTGTTCTCAAATGTGTTTAGTATAACTTTAGGGTTAGACGATAAGTTAATCTTGAAGTACTTGAGAGTCTTAATCGATTAGTAAACCGATAAGGAGCTAATTAGGTTGGAACTAAGTCGGATCTAGGATATTGTGTACCCTTGCCATATGTCTTGTTTTGTCAATTTGCTAAGTATTTTGATTGCTTTCGTGTTAGTAATTTGTGGAAGAATGTCGACCAAACTTGTAAATAGTAATTTAGGATTTATTTTCAGCAATTTATTTTCGTGCCTAGCGTTAGGGCAGCCCTTGCTGCCGAACCTCACCTCAATCCCCCTTGATTTCATGTGAATATGTTTATATGTATATAAGTGTGACAATTGTGTGCATATGTATTTGTGAATATTTTTATTAACATTCTCATGTTTCAGGTACCCTTAATCCCCGGCTAGAACGATCCCTACTTATTCTATACTACTAACGATTGTAGGGTTATTATTGTTTGATGCTCGCTTCGGCGACTCGTCACCAACGTCCCACAATACCTTAAGCTCTTCAATCAATGGTTTCATATACACATCGAGACATTTTCCTGGGTAACCAAGCCCCAGAATCAACAACGTCAACATATTATATTCCTTCTTCATGCACATCCACGGAGGAAGGTTATAAGGTACCAAAACCACAGGCCATATACTGTATGAAAGACTCATGGTGCCGAAAGGGTTGAACCCGTCGGTTGAGAGCCCGAGCCTAACGTTTCTGACATCTGACGCAAAATGAGGAAACTCATTGTTTATATGCTTCCAAGCCGCTCCGTCAGAGATGTGTGTCATGATATCTGCGTCTCCCGCGTCCCGCTCACCGTGCCATCTCATAGCTTTTGCGGTGGTTTCTGACATGTACAACCGCTCAAGCCTATCTCTCAACGGAAAATACCGAAGCACTTTCACAGGTTTCCTATTGCCTGCTCCCGTCAACTTATATCGGTCAGACTGACATAGCGGACATGCGTCAAGGCTAGCAAGGTCATTCCCTTCTGCATCTTTACCCCAGAAGAGAACGCAGTCAAATGCGCATGCATGGATCTTAATGTAGGAAAGCCCTAGATCTTTGAGGATACTTCAGACCTTACGGTGATTGGTAGGATTACGATGACCCTCCTCCAACAACGAAGAAGTGTACTGTAGATATTCATCCACTTGCCTGATAGTCGATTTTGTCTCGACTTTAATCCTCATTACCTCTATCACACTTTGAAGAACTGTCTTCTCAGAACTTGAAGACACAGAGGTCTGTTGCAATGCAATCAGTTTGTTGTACTTGTCAAAGGCAGCAGTGTTGACAACTTGTGGGAAGGGCAGCACCGGGTCATGCATATATTGTTCCCCACGTACACCGCTTTCTAAAAGAAACACGTCGTTGACGAATGCCATTGTTGGATCGTTGGATGTACTACTACTGCCCTCCTCAAAAAACTGCCCATGATCATGCGATCCATCTAATGATGGCTCACCGTGATATATCCAATGTTTGTACTTCGGCCAAAACCCATTACTCTTTAGGTGCTCCCATACTGTCCTAATCAGAAATCGACACATATCACTGCGACACTTACATTTCTTGCACGGGCAATAATGGTAATCATTCCCGTTTGCATTTTCCTCGACGAACTGCAAAAAATTCACAACTCCTGTAGTGTATCGTCGGTCATGCCTTGGAAGCGAAATCCAACTCTTATCCAGATCCATATATAGCCTGATAATAATATATATGTATAACTTTAATTAATAAGAAATTAATTAACACATACATATATATATATATATATATATAAATCCTTAATAATTAATTACATTACAATATATATTATTATCAACATCAACTCATATATATATATATATATATACCATTAATTAACAACCATTATTTAAGTTACACTATATATCAACCATTATTTAAGTTAATTAATTACACTATATATCAACAACTATTAATTAACATATATATATATATATATATATATTAACACTAATTAAAATAACATCAAATTAAAACACATATATAATTAAACTAAAACTCAAAATCAACTCAACTAAAACTCAAAATCAACATATATACATTCTAACACTAAAACAACATCAAATTAAACAAAAAATCACTTAATAAATCAAAATCACTAAAACTCAAAATCAACTCAACTAAAACTCAAAATCAACATATATACATACATTCTAACACTAAAACAACAACAAAACGAAAAATCACTTACTAAATCAAAATCACTAAAACTCAAAATCAACTCAACAAAAACTCAAAATCAACATATATACACATGTACGTACCTATATATAGCTCCACAATGTAAGAGAGGACGGATTTCAACAATACCCACAGATTTTTCACTCTTTCTCCCGTTTTTCCCCTTTTTTTTTTTAAATGAGCAGCTGCTGCCCAGATCTGAAAATATATAGACTTATAGCCGACGAAAATGTCAACTTCGTCGGCCATACTTCCAAAAATTTTCGTCGGCTAATGTTTCGGAGAAAGGCCGACGAAAATACAAATCGTCGGCTGAAATATGAATATAGCCGACGATTTTTTGAAAATACCAACGAAAAAAAGTTTCGTCGGCTATGGTTAAACTATAGCCGACGATTTTTTTTTTTACCGACGAAAAATAAAATCGTCGGCTATTCCTTAGAATTACCGACGAAAATTTTAATTCGTCGGCCGTTTTTTTTTTTCGTCGGGAAAACCCTTTTTTCTGGTAGTGTTGCCTTTTGATTTTCATATGCCTTAACCAAATCTCAGACTTCATTATTCTTCATAGACTCAATTTCTGCATCCATGGCTTCTTCTCATTTAGCTGAGTCTTCACTTTTAATAGAAGCATTAAAAGTGACTGGATCAGTGTCATCATCTAATGCATTATCAATGTCTTGAGAAAACACTAGATATTCACTTTGACCTCCAAAAGTGGGAACTCTTTCCCTTTGAGATCTTCAATGTTTAGGACTTGGTTCAGATTCTTCTTGAGGCTCTAGTGGTATTATACTTTCTTGAGGTTCTGTATTTTCTATAAGTTGATCAATTTCCATATTTTCTGAAAAAAAATAATTATTTATTGGCTCGGTGATTAATTCTTTCCCCCAAGACTCTAGTTTCAGATAAATTTTGATTTTCTTTACTCATATCTGAAAATAATGGTGAAGAATTATCATTCTGTAAGTTAAGTGAATTTTCTGAATTTTCTACAATTTATTCAAAATATGTAGATAAATCTACGTACTCTGCATTGCATGAAGACTCTCCTAAAAATTTAACTTGATTAGTCTCAATTATTTTTTGAGTATATATGTTTACTCAAGTAGAGTTTATACCCTTTTGATTTTTCACAGTAACCTACAAAATAACAACTAATAGATCTTGACTCAAGCTTTTCTAAATTAGGATTATAAATCCTAGCTTCTGCAACCCCAGACATGCATATGATGCAAGCTTGGCTGCTTCCCATACCAAAGTTCATAGGGTGTTTTATCTACTGATTTGCTTGGTACTCTTTAGCAAATATAATTTGCAGTTTTTAAACCTTCTCCCCAAAGATATTTAGGCAAACCAGATGTACACACCATGCTCCTAACCATGCTTAGAAGAGTTATATATTTTTTCTTTCTGCCACTCCATTTTGTTGGGGATTATGTGGAGTTGTATGCTGTACTTGTATGCCATGCTCCTCAAGAAACATAGCAAATGGCCATTTATGTTGACCAGTTTCAATATATCTACCATAAAATTCTTCTCCCCTATCTGATCTCACAGTTTTTATTTTCATGCCAAGTTGAAGTTCAACTTCAATTTTGAAAACCTTAGAAGCTTTAGACTATGCCTTTTTAGATAACAACTGAATGTGACAAAAACGTGAGAAATCATCTATAAATGTAATGAAGTAGACGTTTCCACATATAGTTTTATGACTTATTGATCCACATATGTCTGTAATAATCAACTCTAATAGACTAGTAGCTCTATATGCACTTTTTCTATTTAAGTTTGTCATTTTTCCCTTATAGCATTCCACACATTCATTCAAGTTGGAAAACTCTAATTCTGGTAACATTTTGTTCGTAACAAGAGTTTTTAATCTTTCTTTTGATATATGGCCTAGTCTTCTATGCCAAAGATAGGCTGACTTATCATTAAACATGGTTCTTTTAACACCAGAGATAGTGTTATTATTGGAAGCTGCATTTATATTTGAGTTCTCAATAGAATAAATTGTTTGAGAATTATCAATACTACACTGTATCTGTAAATATCCATTTAAACGCAAAGCAGAAGCAACACATAATGAATTCTTAATAAAATTTATTCCATTAATCTCATAAAGTAAACTATAGCCAAGCTGAACCAAAAGATCCCAAGAGATTAAGTTTCTCTTCATTGTGGGTACAAAATAAACATTCTCCAGAAAAAAATAATTTCTTAAACTTAGACATAATATTAAACTGCCTAAGGCCTTTACTGAGACTTTCATCCCATTCCCTACTCGAATTTGAACTTCATCACTAGCTTCTTGGTTTCCTCCTCTTTGTGAAGCCCTGCATGGAATTAACTATGTGTAAGGGAGAGCCAGAATCAAGCCAAAAAGTATTTGGCTCTACATATATTAAATCAACTCCTAGAAAATAAAGAGATGGAAAATTATAAGGTTTAGACAGGTTTAGGTTCTCACCCTTCTTAATCATCCAAGCCTTAAAGCCACTGCAATCCTTCTTTTTATGGCCAGCCTTCTTGCATAAATAACACTTGAACTTAAAAGTCCCAGTGCTGGATGTCCCTGCACTCTTAGCTGAATGAGGCTTAAAGTTAGTCTTCTTACCTCCTAGCTTCTTCTTCCACTTTCTCTTGCCTACCATATTGATTGTTGCCTCCGAGCTAAAGCATTAATGACACCAAAGCTGGATCATCAGCTTTGATCCGAGTCTCTTCCTCAGTTGCTATAGCAAGAAGTTCATTAAGTCCCCACTTTTCTTTCTGAGCATTGTACCTCGACTTCAGCTGATTGAAACTTTGAGAAAGAGAATGAAGTGCAGTGTGCACAACATACTCATCAGGGAGCACCAAATTGAGATTCTTAAGCTTATTCACTATATTCTCAATTTTTACGATGTGATCCCTAACACCTCCTACACAATTATACTTGAGAATGCTAAGTGTCAGAGACAATGCCCCTGCTTCAGACTTATCCGTCTTCTTAAACATGTCATGCACATGCTCCAGGAGATCATATGCATACTCCATCTCTGGGATAGTCCCATCTATAGTCTCAGTCATGGTGGCTGTAATGATGTTCCTGCAAATATTGTTCTTCCTATGCCATAAGGCCTCATAATCCCAAGCTGTAGAGAATTCATCTTTGTCTCTATCTTCTATGTGTGGTGGCACCTCAGTACGAAGACAATCATCAAGCTCATTGTTGAGAGAAAAATACATGTCAAATTGCCTCCTCCATGTTTTGTAATTGGCACCACTTAAAAGATCAATCTGGTTAAGAGTAACCACTTGCACTACCAGATCCGAGCGAATAGCCGACGAAAAAAATTTCGTCAGCTATGCCAATTTTTCGTCGGCTATTCCTTCTGCCGACGAAATTTTCATCTGCTATAAGTCGTCGGGAAAACGCCGTCGGTAATACCAATGGCCGACGAAAATAATGAAATCGTCGGCTATAGTCGAGTATGGCCGACGATGTTACCGACGAAAATTTATTTCGTCGACCAAACGTGGGCAAAATATCCGACGAAATTCGTCGAGTATTTGCGAGTATGGCCGACGATATCGTAACCTTTAGCCAACGAAATTCGTCGGCTATTTGTTCCGAAATATAGCCGACGATTTCATCTATTTCGTCGGTTATTTCGTCGAAATATATTAATATTTTAATAGGCATTAATTAGTTATAGCCGACGAAAATTGGTAAAAATCGTCGGCTATAGTCCTTATAGCCGACGAAATAATGCCAAAATCGTCGGCTATTCTTACATTTGGGGAAAAAAAATTAAATTATTTTCAAAATTACCATTCCAAGCAACCTGCAAATCACAAAGACAGTCCATGCATTTGCACCAACAAGAAATACGTCTAAATGACTTATTATTTAATTCGTTCCAATATACATAAAATATAACCCTAATCATCACCTAAACCACTAAAGTCCACCAGGTCATCCCCAGCATCCTGCTCTCCATCATGCTCGTCATCTTGCTGACCGAACTCGGGAGGTTGAGGCATTGGAGGTTCAACTAACGGTTGAAACGGGGGCGGGGGTTCAAGGCCTTGTTGTTGCGCCGCGAACATATCATACCACCAGTTTTGTTGGCCGGCGTAGTTGTGTCGCCGAATTCTCTCGCACTCAGCATGCCAACTGGACAGATCTAAATAATACTGCTGTGTTCTGCGGTGTTGCTCCTGTGATCTGCGTTGTTCCTCCTGTGATCTCTGGAACTCGGCCGCCAACCTTGCATTTTCTTCTGCCAATCTCCGCACTTCTCCCCTCACCTGTTGGCTCTCCTCGCCTCCCTTCTTTTGACCTCCCTTAGTGGTCTTCAGGAGCCCTAGTCCAGAACTTCCCAAACCCCGGCAGTAGTAGTTGTTTTTCAACCTCCCTTGTCGGAATCGTGTCATTTTCCAACCGTAGACGTATTTCATTATTTCGGTCATATCTTATTTCACGACACATTTGCATTTGAAGAGTGTACGTATAGTAACTATTTGAAACTATACATTCACTTAAACACTTAGTAAACAAGTTAAGGAACATTGGTGCATATGTTCTGATTTTGAATCTAAGAGTTTAGAAAATCTATTCCAACCGTCAGATATCACCGTTCACCTTAAATACATGTATGAAAAAAAATCCAACTACATCTGACAACGTTAAAGGCTCGATCGAGACGGTCAACCGGGTGAGTCAACCCTTTAAACGCTTAGAAATGGTAATTGGCCTGTCTAAATAACGTTTTTTAGCCTGACCTTCAACAGATAATAGTTTCAAATCGATGAGACGCAACTAATCGTATAAAAATTTTCCTCAAAATATTTACCGAACGTCAGGCTATCCATAGGAAAACGGAAGTAAAAAACAGTTAACCGCAACATTCGGCACACAGATTTTGTCGGAATCGTGTCATTTTTCAACCCTAGACGTATTTCATTATTTCGGTCATATCTTATTTCACGACACATTTGCATTTGAAGAGTGTACGTATAGTAACTATTTGAAACTATACATTCACTTAAACACTTAGTAAACAAGTTAAGGAACATTAGTACATATGTTCCGATTTTGAATCTAAAAGTTTGCAAAATCTATTCCAACCGTCAGATATCACCATTAAGATTAAATACATGTATGGAAAAAAAATCCAACTACATCTGACAACGTTAAAGGCTCGATCGGGACAGTCAACCGGGTGAGTCAACCCTTTAAACGCTTAGAAATGGAAATTGGCCTGTGTAAATGACGTTTTTTTGCCTGACCTTCAACAGATAATAGTTTCAAATCGATGAGCCGCAACTAATCGTATAAAAATTTTCATCAAAATATTTACCGACCGTGAGGCTACCCATAGGAAAATGGAAGTAAAAAACAGTTAACCGCAACATTCGGCACACAGATTTTGTCGGAATCTTGTCATTTTTCAACCGTAGACGTATTTCATTATTTCGGTCATATCTTATTTCATGACACATTTGCATTTGAAGGATGAAGCAATTGGTTGTCGATAGTGATAGAAAATGGAAGGTGGTCTTTTTTTGTTTTTTTTTTTATCATATCCGACGAAATCAAACCTAGTACTCGTCGGCTATTCTTTTGTCGTTTTGTGTCTAAAATAAAATATGTATTTTTCAATATAGTTTTGGCCGACGAAAATTCCAATTTCGTCGGCCAAACTTTCAAAAGTATTCGTCGGCTATACTTTAAGAGAATAGGCGACGAAAATTTTAACTCGTCGGTCATTATAGGGGTATAGCCGACGAAAATATTTTTTAGGGACGAAAGAAAAAATCGTCGGCCATTCTTGTGGAATAGCCGACGATTTTTTATTTTTAGCGACGAAATAAAAAATCGTCGGCCATTCTTGGGAATAGCCGACGAAAATAGTATGTCGTCGGCCGTTTTTTTTTTTTCGTCGGTAATGGCCTTTTTTCTGGTAGTGTTGGACACCTAGAGAGCAAACAAAAAAAATTTCAATTAAAATTCTTGTTACTGTATTTACTTGTTTGTAAAGTCTAGGGTTAAGTGTTTTATGTGTTTTTAATGAAATCCATCAAGTAAAAAAAAAAAAAATCACATAAACGCAGAGAGCTCAAAACAAACACATATACCAAAATCATACTTCACAAATCAATCTCAATATCCCAACTATAACCGAAGTTTCTAAATCCACAAACCATAGTAATTAAACTCAAGTTTTGTAAAGGAAGTAATCAATACCTATATGGCAGAAGAAAAGCTTCAAGCATAACCAAATATGAGATTAGAAACCATGTATGCAGTTGTTCTAGTTTTTAAGCAATGCATTGATACTTATATGGAAGACAAAATATGCATGTTTTAAAATCCAGAAGCACAAGTTTTCAAGTTTTTTATGCTCAATTGATCGTTTGCAATCATGAAGAGTTTTGCTATGTACAATATACAATTCACAAAAATCGAAAACCACAATCAAGGAATTTCTATATGTTTATATTCACTACCAGAAAAGGGGTTATAGCCGACGACGCCATCTCGTCGGCCGTTTTCATTAAATCGTCGGCTATAGTCATAGCCGACGAAGTATCGTCGGCTATTCTCTCTTCGGGAATGCTCCGTCGGCTATAGTATAGCCGACGACACTCAGGGTAAGTCGTCGGCTTATAAAACACGCGGTATAGCCGACGAATAAAGCGTCGTCGGCTATACTTGGAACATTTCCGACGACAGAATCGTCGACTTCAACAATTACGTAATTGCCCCTAATCCTGAAGTATAGCCGACGACACTATCGTCGGCTATACGTCCGGCATAGCCGACGAATTCATCGTCGGCCATAACAATCGCCGGTACCAGGAACGGCTTTTTTTTGCCGGAAGCCGGGAGGGTATAGCCGACGAAATATGGTCCATTTCGTCGGCTATAACCCCTAAATATTTTAAAAAAATTAAAAATTTAACTCGGGCCCAATTTCACTTCGTCTTCGGTTTGGCTGCAGAAAATCCACTAACAAACATCCAAATATCCAACAAATATCCACATCAATCCATCCCTAATATCCTACCTACTGTACAAATTAACCCCCTAACTAGTCATCTACTCATCATCACCCCCTAAACGCGTAGCATCGTCGACGGGATCGTTCGAGTTCCGGTGGCTATGGCTACCCTGATCGCCTGGCGGCGTACTCCGATGCGGGGGGGGGGGGGGGGGGGGGGGGGGAGTGGGGACGACGAACTGGGGCATCTGTGGCGGAGGCGGGGGCTGGAGTCCAGCCTGCTGGGCCTCCCAAGATTGCTGCATCCATCGGTACATCTCCGCCATAGATGCGTCTCTGGCCTGCTGCGCCGAAGCCTCCGCGGCCCTCGCCAACTCCGCCTGCTGGAGCGCCTCCACCGCCCTCGCCAACTCCGCCTGAGTCCTCTGCAGCTGTGTCTGCAAGTCTCCTCTCGTCGAAGCCGCACGCTGCGTGCTGGGATTGGCTGGCGTGTACTTGAGAACCCCATCTCCCGCCGCGCCTAGGCCTCTCTGGTAGAAGTAGTTGTTGCCCGTCCCTACCGCCGCGTGCATGATCTGAGAGGCCAAGCGAGGCTCAAGGGTGTCGATCGTGGAGGCAAACTCCGCGATCGCCTCGTCGGACGCCCCTTCCCCCAGAGTGTCTCGCGCGATCCCGAAGGTGATCGCGTCGGTCTCCGCATCTATTTCCGCCTAATTGACAAGAAAATATAATAAACGAATTAATAAAAAAAATATATAAATTAATTTAATGAAACACTTTTATTGAAGATGGGCGAATACTTACCACTTGGTCGGGACGCCCCGGATACATCTGCGCATGAATCCACGACAACGGCCTCAGCGGTCGGTCCCTCCTCGCAATCTCTGCCCACTGCCTCCAGGAGCGGGCGCCGCCGTGGTGGGGGTGCTCGTTCCTCTTGCGGTTGTCGCTGTTCGTCTTCGAGATTTTCTGTATTATAAGAACGAACATATAAACGCAAATATAAATTAGTAACTAAATTAAAACATTAGGAACTAACCAAAATAAAATTATTAACTAATTTAGTTACTAACTAATTTAATTTAATTAGTAACTACTTAACTAACTAATTTAATTTAGTAACTAACTAACTTACTAACTACCTAATTTAATTTAATTTAATTTAATTTAGTAACGAACTAACTAACTATGTAACTAACTAACTAACTTAATTTAATAACTAATAACTAACTAACTAATTAATTTAATTAAGTAACTACATAATTTAATTATTAAATAACAGTAAAAAGTTATATACTAGCAGGCTAAATTTTCTTACCGAGACCTTGTCGCTCCCGAAGTAGGCTACCAGCCATAGCCACTCATACTCCCTGTACCGGAACTCGTGGGGGGTTGCACCTCGCCCCAAGCGCTGCTCCACATGGTACGTCCTGTAGTGCGTCGACAGCTCGTTCTTCCACTCGGAGTACCTATATTAACAAAACACAACTGTTAGATATATTCGTACACTGCCAATAAATATATTTATACAAAAAAAAGCGAAACACATAACCTGTTCTTCAGCTGCTCGTCTCTCCACCAGTCCAAGGTAGGATGGACTCTAAACCACTGCTGCAATATTATAAATTAATTAGAAAATATTTTTATATAGTTATAAGGACTGAATTCATAAATGTTTATTTTCTATAATAAAAATACGATTTAACTCACCGACAGTGCATTGTACACTCGCGCCTTGATGTCATCGGGCACAGAGCCCCAGTCGGGCCACAACAGTGGGACCCTGTCCCGCACGAGCATGCCCGTCGCGTTGATATACTTGGTGGTGGTGTCTCTCCTCTCGATCGGGCGTCCATCCTCACCGGGACCGGGCAGGATCTCCCTGATCCCACCGGCGAGCTCCCTCCCCAGGGTCGACATGTTCGCTGGCCCTCTGGTCCGTCTCGTCCCCGCGGGTTTATTTACGAGGACGCCTGTTTCATAATTAAAATGAATACATAGTTAAATAATTATTTAAACTAACTAATTATATAATTAATTAAACAATCTAAATAATTAATTAAACTAACCAATTACCTGCGTCGTTGTACTGCTTGTCCTTCTCACGAACACACCACAGGCCGCGGCAGTCCTCTGAGTCGAAAGGCCTGTGGACGTAGGCCTCCTCCCAGGGAATCTCGTGGGGCCGGTCGTGCCTCCAAATCTGCCTCCCCCTGGCGTCGTACTCGGGGATGGCAGGGAGGAACTGGACCATGTACATCCCCGATGGCGGAGACATACGGGGCGTGGACCCTGAGGGGCCTGATCCCTCTGACGGTGGGCCCCGTAGCTGTGGACGCTGTCGCTGTGGGGGGACAGGGAGCATCTCTGGAGGGTCCAGATCGGCGCGCGGTGGGGTCGGCTGCCGATCCTGGAACAGTGCTGAAGTGCACTGGGGTCTGGAGGCTCTGCGTCCTCCTCCGACACTCGAGTCAGGGCCCGCTCCCGTCGACTCATACGACGAGCCCCCACGTGGATCGCTCGGGGTCAATCCCATCAAGGTCTCCTCTCGTCGACTCATAGGCCGGCGTAGGCCCCGACGACCGCTGGATCCGCTCCCCCCACGGCTGGGTCCTGCCTGAGCGTCGGGGTCGCTCTCGGTCGGTCTGGCAAGCCATCGGTCTACAGCGCGGCGGTTTCCTGCACAATTAGTATATAAATTCCATAAATTTCACAAAAATTCCACAAAAAAATTAAAAACTTTATTAAATGTATATATACCTAATTATATATATACCTAAATATATTTATACCTAATTATATATATATATATATATATATATATATTCTGAAGCTATATATATATAGATATATATATATATTATGGAATCCCATCAACTAATATATATATATATTATGGAATATATATATATATTCTGAAGCTCTATATATATAGATATATATATATATATATATATATCCTCCTACAAATCGTTGTTAATTCCACAAAATTTAAAAAAAATCCATAAAATTCCATAAATTTCACAAAAAAATAAAAAACTTCATTAAATATATATATACCTAATTATATATATACATAAATATATTTATACCTAATTATATATATATATATATTCCGAAATATATATATATATATATATCCTCCTAAAAATTACACAAAATTAACAAAAATTCCACAACATTAAAAAATTTCCACAAAATTCCATAAATTTCACAAAAAAATAAAAAACTTCATTAAATATATATATACCTAATTATATATATACATAAATATATTTATACATAATTATATATATATTCCGAAAGATATATATATATATATATATATATATATATATATCCTCCTAAAAATTACACAAAATTAATAAAAATTCCACAACATTAAAAAAATTTCCACAAAATTCCATAAATTTCACAAAAAAATAAAAAACTTCATTAAATATATATATACCTAATTATATATATACATAAATATATTTATACCTAATTATATATATATATATTCCGAATATATATATATATATATATATATATATATATATATATATCCTCCTAAAAATTCCACAAAATTAACAAAAATTCCACAACATTAAAAAAATTTCCACAAAATTCCATAAATTTCACAAAAAAATAAAAAACTTCATTAAATATATATATACCTAATTATATATATACACAACTATATTTATACCTAAATATATATATATATATATATATATATATATATATTCCGAAATATATATATATATATATATATATATATATATATATATATATATATATATATATATCCTCCACAAAATTCCACAAAATTAACAAAAATTCCACAATATTCCATAAATTGCACAACAACCCTAAATTCCACATAATTTCACAAAAACCATAAAATTTCACAAAATCCCTAAATTCCACAAAACCACAAAATTCCACAAAATTTCCAAAAACCATAAATGAGGGAGAGCGGGACTACCTGACATGGTGGTGCGGCTAGGGGAGGTGGTGCGGTGCGGCGGCGACGGCGGCTAGGGGCGGCGGCTGGTGGCGTTGCCGTTCGGACAGTATTCGGGTCGGGGAGCGCTCGGGAAGGAGGGGGCCGGGGCGGGGAGGGGTCGGGTGGGGCCGGGGATAGCAGATCGGCGTCGGCTTGTTCTGGGTCGATCGGGTGGGGGGGAAATTAGCTAGGGTTTTCGTTGCAGAAAATGAGGGAGAGGCGCCTCTGTTGCGGTTTAAATCGAAGGACTATAGCCGACGATATAATTTTAATTCGTCGGCTATAGTCATAGCCGACGAAATTCGTCGGCTATACTCTGACCCTAAATCCGGGCCTGGCCGAAGTTGGGCTTTGCGGGCCTGTTATAGCCGACGAAGAATGAATTTCGTCGCCTATAGTGTGAAAATCGAAGGACTATAGCCGACGATATAATTTTAATTCGTCGGCTATACTATAGCCGACGAAATTCGTCGGCTATACTCTGACCCTAAATCCGGGCCTGGCCGAAGTTGGGCTTTGCGGGCCGGTTATAGCCGACGAAGTATGAATTTCGTCGCCTATAGTATGCATATCGTCGGCTATACTGCACGCTCTCAGCAGCCGTCAGATCTCCCCCATCCAACGGCGGACAATGAAACGGCGCGGATCGCAAGAGTTTAGCCGACGAATTTCAGTATTTCGTCGGCTATTCCTTGGTCAAACTGCAAAGTCAAACCTCTAAACGCTTTAAAACGGAAATTGGCCCGTCTAAATGACGTTTTTTTGCCTGACCTTCAACAGAGAATAGTTTCAAATCGATGCAACGCAACTAATCGTAAAAAAATTTTCCTCAAAATATTTACCGACCGTCAGGCTACCCATAGGAACACGGAAGTAAAAAACAGCTAACCGCAACATTCGGCACACAGATTTTGTCGGAATCTTCCCATTTTTCAACCGTAGACGTATTTCAATATTTCGGTCGTATCTTATTTCACGACACATTTGCATTTGAAGGGTCTACGTATAGTAACTATTTGAAACTATACATTCACTTAAACACTTAGTAAACAAGTTAAGGAACATTAGTGCATATGTTCCGATTTCGAATCTAAAAGTTTGGAAAATCTATTCCAACCGTCAGATATCACCGTTAAGAGTAAATACATGTATGAAAAAAATTTCAACTACATCTGACAACGTTAAAGGCTCGATCGGTACGGTCAAACTGCAAAGTCAAACCTCTAAACGCTTTAAAACGGAAATTGGCCCGTCTAAATGACGTTTTTTGGCCTGACCTTCAACAGAGAATAGTTTCAGATCGATGAGACGCAACTAATCGTATAAAAATTTTCCTCAAAATATTTACCGAACGTCAGGCTACCCATAGGAAAACGGAAGTAAAAAACAGCTAACCGCAACATTCGGCACACAGATTTTGTCGGAATCTTCCCATTTTTCAACCGGAGACGTATTTCAATATTTCGGTCGTATCTTATTTCACGACACTTTTGCATTTGAAGGATCAAGCAATGGTTTCGGTCAACATCCGGGCCAGGGGTTATAGCCGACGAATTACAGGTCGTCGGCTATACTTTAGCCGACGACCTTCAACATTTTGTCGTTAGCCGACGACTTGCATATTAAATTACCCAGAATGGGCATTATAGCCGACGAAGTATGGTCCATTTCGTCGGCTATAATGTTTATCTTTATGAAAATTTACCATTTAGGGCCTGAAAATTGCCTATTTCACCTGATAAATTCCTGAACATCGCACAAACAATTCAATACAATTTCCCATAAACTCGGAAAACGGTAATTAAGGACGAAAAATGTATTCATACATGCATGCACCATCGTACACAAATACATACATAAACAGTATACTAAGGATGATAATCAGAATCATCCTCATCACTTGAGTCAGACGTAGTATAGTAGTTAATATCTGGCAACCGGTGCTCGTACTCGTCGTCTGAGTCATCGTCTGCCTGATATAGATGATTCGGATTAACATCATACATGGGCACCTGACCCCTAGGAAGTCGAACCACTCTGTCCGGCGTCACATTATTATCGCGGATGGTGGAGGATTCCGGAATGTCGCCGGTGTCCGGCTCTTGGTATGCGGTCGCTTCTTGACACTCTGTGCTCACACCAAGTGTGGTAGCACTGTATATGTCTCGCTGAGACACATGGTTAACTACCTTCCACGTGCCTTTGTTCAATGGATCGTCAAGATAAAAGACCTTTTTGGCCGCTGTGGCGAAAACAAAAGGGTCGTCTTCATACACACTAGTGGCGGTATTCACCGAAAGTATGCCGTACTGATCGATCCGTATGCGGTGCGGCCTAGTATCCAACCATCGACACTTGAACAAGTGGACTTTCATGCGGTTCCCATAAATGACTTCAACAACTGACTGTAGGACACCGTAAAAATCCACGCCCCCCTCTGCACCATCGACCATCACCCCACAATTCTGTGTTTTGCGTTCCCCGTCTCTAGCTTCACATATATACTTAACGCCGTTGACATCACACATTGGGCGGACTGTGGAAGATATCGGCTTCATCGACAACAGCCTCAATTCCTCTGAGTAATTTGTATGACCACCCCTCGCAGCCACTTGCATCAGCTGAAAAATATAACTCAAATCAGTTGGTGTGTTTATGATTAAAGAATAGGGAACTGTAAAAGAAAGCCATCTAATATATATATTTATACACTTACCCATTGTGGAAAATAGTCTGCAAACGTCGTGTTGTGGTACTCGACATCACCGCGAACTTCCTTGCAGTGAAGATGGGTTCGTTTCCAATACTGTACCTCCGGACAGTTTATTAGAACCCACCAGTGGGCAATCCCTACCTCATGGTCAGGCAACTTGTCCACACCCTTCTTCTTGAAGCTTCCGTATGGTACAACAGAGTTGGCGACGATAGATAGGTTGAACTTGGGGTCATCTAGACTTGGATGTTGTGGGGGGTCCTCCATCGCTCCCAAGTACAACTTGGTGTACGTTACACACTCATGCGCAATGTAAGCTTCAGCAATACACCCCTCAGGCACAGATTTATTGTGCACATATTTCTTGTAGTCTCCAAGTTGTCTGCAAGGTTAACAAGTGCATGTTAAGAGCATGCAACTTTTATTTTAAAACATGTATAAATCAAATTTATGAATAACATGTACCTTTCGATGGGATACATCCAAGTGTAGTGTACGAGACCGGTAAGCAACAATTGTTGGGGAAGATGGATCATCAGGTGAGGCATGATGTCAAAGAAGTTTGGGGGAAATATCCTCTCGAACTTGCACAAGATAAAAACGATTTCCTCATGCATTCTCATGAGGTCTGATTTTCTAACTTCTCTAGCGCATAACTTCTGGAAGAATCTTGACAACGCCACCAACGGCTCAACCACTTCATCCTCCAAGTACGCTCGAATGAAAATAGGGAAGAGGCGTTGAAGCAGTACATGGCAGTCGTGACTCTTCAATCCGTACATCTTGTTGTCTCGGTAGTTAACACACTTGCTTATGTTACCCGCATAGCCATAAGGATACCTGCATAGCCATTAACAACAATTAGATTTCATGCATATATAGTCGTCCAACAACAGATGGATTCTTTAGGGAATACATGCCTAATAAAAAGTTACCTGACATTACTCAGTCATCCAAAGATTTCATGTTTCTGGTCCCTGGTGACGGTGTAAGGAGCTTGGGGCATTTTGCTCCTGCCCTCTCTCAACCACAAATGGTCCCGCAGTCCCATATTTCTCAGATCAACGCGTGCCTTGGGGGTGTCTTTTGTTTTCTTCTCCCAATTCAAAACTGTGCCAACCACGGCTTCACCCACGTTCTTCTCTATATGCATGACATCCAGGTAGTATCTGGTAGCCAACCTGGCCCAATAAGGAAGTTCCCATAAGATGCTCTTGTGTGACCAGAACCTATACCGATCCGGCCTCTCTGGAATCGTGCGCAACACATCGGGATGATTGCTAAGCGGACCAAAGTCATACTCATTCAACACTGCCAATATTTCCTCCCCTGTCCATTGCTCGGGTGCCCAGCCCCTTTCTTCAGTCCCATCAAAAGCCTGTGCATCGTCCCTAAATGGATGGTCATGCGGAAGCCAACGACGGTGACGCATCTGGACAATCTTGCTGCAATGAGGACTGGAGCAATCAACAGTCATGCACTCTGAACAAGCCCTGTAACCCCTGGTGACGCTGCCCGACAACATACCCCTCCCAGGAAAGTCACTGATCGTGCCAACAAGCATGGCATGCATCCGGAACATCTCATTTTTGAACCGGTCGTAGACCAGGTGGCCGTTCAGACTCAATTACCGAAGCTCCTCAATTACGGGTCTCAAATACACATCGAGACACTTTCCCGGATAACCTGGGCCTGGAATCAACAATGTGAGCATGTTATATTCCTTCTTCATGCACATCCACGGTGGAAAGTTGTACGGAATCAAAATAACTGGCCACACACTGTACTGAAGCTCTTTCTTGCCAAAAGGGTTGAAACCGTCGGATGATAGCCCTAGCCAAACATTTCGAACCTCTGATGCAAATTCAGGAAACTCCAACACATTCTTCTTCCAAGCCTCTCCGTCGGCGGGATGTTTAAGGGTGTCATCGTCAGGCACATTCCTCTCAGCCCACCATCTCATAGCTTTGGCCGTGAAAGCACACATGAACAACCGCTCAAGCCTATCAATCAGCGGGAAGTACCGAAGTATCTTCACAGCTTTCTTGTTCCCTTTAGGAGTGAACTTATACCGCTCTGTATTGCATACTGGGCAGTATTCAAGATCTGCAAGTCCTTCCCCGTAAAACAGAAAGCAATCGTATCTGCATTCATGAATCTTGATGTAGGAAAGGCCGAGATCTTTAAGGATATGTCGCACCTTATGATGACCGGTAGGAAGCCGATGTTCGGGGGACATCGCCCCACCCCATATCTTCAGCCAATCATCAACCGATTTGACAGTGCCTTTGTTCTCCGTTTTGATCTTCATCACTCCCATGACAGATTCAAGGACAGTCTTACTGCATCCGGGGTACAACGGAGTCTGTTGCAATGCGATCAGGTTGTTGTACTTTTCCATACCACTTGTGTTGACTGAAGATCGGGGTAATGGCTCGAGTGGCTCAATATCAGGGAAACACTCCATCTCCGGAGGAGGGAGTTGCACATCTGGTGCTTCATCAAAGACACCGCTCTCACGAGGAAACATATCGTTGATCCAGTTCGTTGTTGGATCATTGGAGGAACTCCCTCTCTCGGCAAATTGTCCATGATCATGAGGACCCGCAAACTCTGGTTCACCGTGATAAATCCAATTAGTGTATAGGACCCAAAATCCATATCTAGCCAGGTGTTGCTCCACTGTCTCTATGGAAAACCGGTGTCGTGGGGTGGCACACTTGCACTTTTTACACGGACAATAATGAAGTGTAGTGTCTCCACAGTTAGCCATCACAAAATCCAGGAAACTCCTAACTCCATCATGATACGCCTGATCCCATCTTCCAAGGGTAATCCAACTCTTGTAAATTCAAGAAATAAATATAGCTGTATATAGATATGTATATATGCACGTACTACGTACGTACGTACGTACTAATTAATTAAAAAATTCATCATTACACACACACACACACACACACATATATATATATATATATATATATATACACACACACACACATGCATCCCTAAATTAATTAAAACATCGTCAATCTCCCTAATTAATTAAACACAATGTATTTTTTATATATACCAACAATATATTTTTAATTACAATTAAATTAATTAATATATATATACATTTTTTCATCAAATTCATCTAAAATCACCTATAAATCAACAATCAATCACTAATCTTCAACAAAACTTCAATTCTATCTAACCAACATATCAACCCATTAATAATCTCATCTCAACACACACATATATATATATATATATATATATATATATATATATATATATATATATATATATCAAATTAATCACACATTTATTGTAATTAAACTCTAAATTAACACACCTCTGCATATAACCAACTAAATCAACACACACAGCAATATACGTACCTTTCAAGCTTATGGCCGAGGTTTTGGACGATTTCAGAGCGTTTTTGAAATGTTTTCGACGAATGAGCTCGCTGCTGCAGAATAGATCTGATATAAGAGTTATAGCCGACGAATACCCTCATCGTCGGCTATAACCAAAAACTTTTCGTCGGCTATAACTCTTATAGCCGACGAATACCCCCCTCGTCGGGTATAACCAAAAACTTTTCGTCGGCTATAGTTATAGCCGACGACGGCCGACAACTCGTCGGCTATAATATTATAGCCGACGATGTGGCCGACGAAATAGTAATTCGTCGGCTATGACCCCTTATAGCCGACGAAGTACTGTTTCGTCGGCCGTTTTTTCCCATATCGTCGGTTATAACCCCTTTTCTGGTAGTGATTAGAAATCAAGTTAAACCAAATCTTGATAAAAACCATTCATTTCTTCTATAACTTTCTTGTTATGATAAAAGTTAAACATGGGAGACCAAATCACAACAATAACCAAAGGAAAATTTTACAGATTTTATGCAGATAGCTTAAGTCAATCTAGAGGTCAAAATTTTTGATTCACTGAATTGACATACCTTAGCCTCTGCTACAGCTCCGCATGGTTAGTTAAAGCAGACAACAATACCATATACAAGTCGAATCGAAACAATAAAGAACACACACAGAGAATCATGCAAAAACCCCAAATTCATCATGTCCCTATCTAACTTAACCTATGTGCACGCCGGGAATGCTTTTAGGGTTCTCTACTTGTTCTTAATCTAACCTGAATTGTGAGCTGCGGGTCTTGAATCCCATCGACTTCATGAACGAAATCACGCGCCTTCCTCCCAGCTCGGACTAGAGCCCAGAATCAAGTCGTTGTAAAATAATGACTAGTTTTCTCAATCTCTTTGCAGAGTAATTCCGGATCGGGTCGTGGGTCGGGTAGCATGGCTCACAGGCCCAAGTTGGTTTCTAAATGGGTCAGTGAAGGTTTCTCTAAAGGCTTTTTTTTTTTTTTTTACGGAAAAGTTATGTAAAAACCCTGAATACTTAATTTTGATTTTCTTAATCGATTTACATGCATGGTTCAAAATAGCTCATGATACCAATTAAAATATCAAAACCAAATAATCTTGTAATACTGTAATGAACCTAAAACCATGTAAACACGAAATCAAACTTAAGAACATAATTACTACATGCTGCATTGATGTTAATTGTCATTACTTGCTGCTCAAGAAACTCTGGTCTTCAAGCTCTAGTCTTCTGATCTCTCTTACAAGTACTCCTTCAATGGGATAGGATGCTGAATGCATTGGTGATGAGACCAGGGACTAAAGCTCATGTATATATAGTGATCAACTAGTGCTTTTCCCATTAACGAGTCTTAGTTGATTACAAAATTGTTTCCTTATTGACATGAGATTCATATCAGATTCTGTATTGCATTCTTACTCAATATACTAATTATATGTTATCAATATATCACAAAAATTACATTCCTTATTCAACTCTTATTACTTAGATAATGTTTAATCAATTATTTAATACTCAAGACATAAAATTATTGTATAACTCCAATTTATTCTTTCATCACCACTTTCACAAATTTTTACTTAAGAATAGATCATATAATGTGTAGAACATATACTAGCTCCCACGCGCTGCTGCGGGGTAAAATTTATGTTTGTGAAGGGAGGTTATATAAAAGGGATAATGCATTGATACATTGCAGAAGGGACATCAAGAGTAAGACAGAATCCTTTGTTTGTGCATGAGATGCTTTTTGTTTGCATCATATATACAAACTGTAAACTACTCAAAAAAAGAGGTAATTTGATACTTGATTACAGAAGATTGCCATCTGAGAAGCTAAAAAACATACTCATGCCGATTGTTAAAAACGTTGACAACACATTTATCATGTCAAAAACTGGTCACTGCCGCTGCTGTTATTTTGCATGAGTTTACAAAGAGTACTCTCAGCTATATATGGTTCTTGTTTGGCATGCAGTTGCGGAGAGCCTTAATTTTGTGCTTATGGTCTGTTTGGGCATCACAACTGCAAACAAAAGAAGGAAACAAAGTTATTTAGTACTGAATAATTTCAGTCTGAGTGGAACATAAATAAAAAGAAAGAATTTGCATACTTATCTGATTAGATTAAGAGGAAAATTCACCATCAGTCCCCAACTCTTGTGGCATGGCAAGGCCAACGTGATACCCACACTTTAAAACTACAACTGTGATACGCACACTTAAACTTCACTGCCTTTGCGGCCATTTTCCGTCACACCACCGTCTGCTACCTCACGTGTCGCGCACATGGCCCCAAAAAAATGGTAAAAAAGACATTAAACATAAATCGAGACCAAATCGACTAGAACTCCAATTCCTCCCCCCTGGAACTCCATTTCTATGGAAACCTAATTTGAGTTTAGCAGCTCTACCTCTTTACTTGTCTGAAAATATTGTAGGCTTCTCTCATTATATTAGAAGTACCAACCATGTTCGACGATTACAGTCCAGCAAGTGATTCAAGCAACTTAGTCCAAGTATTTGGATGAATTATATAAGAAACAAGCTAGAATAAACATTACAAGTACGGCAGTTCTCATAATTTTCTTTATTGTGTATCAGTTTGTATTTCACGGGGCTTGCAATATACATCTATACTATGTATTATGCTATAAGAAAGTTAGGTCTAGTGTAAGGCTCAATCATTCACCAAAAGTTAGGACTATTGATGAACCTGTCACGGAGAAAACTCAGAAAAGTACGGACTGTATTTGTCTTGGGGCGATCGAATTTTGTCCTGTTTTCATGACAAGCAACACTCAAGGCCTCACCATAAGAAACAAAGGACACAAATGTTTGCTGGTTCACAGAGAGGGGTTGAGTGGCACTGAAAATATTTAATTCTTAGAAGGACACAGTTATATGCTCCCTTTTTCAACTTTATATAATCAAAACTTATTCACAAAATTAAATCAAAAGTATATGTGAGAAAGAAGTCCTTCATCCCTGTCTTAGCATGTTGATATTGCATGTTTTGTGCCTCGACTTGCGAGAGTTGAACGTTTGAACAGTGTACAACAGTTTAAAGTGCCATCAGTATTTACAGCCTAATCTTTGCAGCAACAGTCTCTCATCAAACCTAATCTTTACGAGCTTGGTCATGTCAAGCAATCAGACTTCAAATTCAACATAGATGATTCAGAATTTATGAATGAAGAATAATCAAAACATGTCCAACTTGAAATGATACCATGAATCCTAGGAACACCAGCCACACACAGAGTAATCAATCCTTAGTCACCACCAGAATAATAAAAGGGAACCAACTTGCAACCATGGATTATTATGGTACCTTTCGAAGCAAAATTTGATCGCTCCTATAGCCATTGCCTTGAATCTAGGCCATGGCAAGTGCAATACATCAGCCACATCATCTCCCCAATTTCTCATTAAACCTTAACAAAGTTTAAGCATGGGGTCGAGCATTGTATAATATGTCACACTCATCGTTTTCTCCTAGAATGTTTAAGCAAAAAGGTGAACTCCAGGTTGACAACCAAGGCCTATTACGCTGTTACTAAAAGATGGACTAGCTAGTGTTAAAAAACACAACTTCACAGCTCTTGCAGCCTTTATAATTCTGAATCTCTGAATTGTTAAAAACACAGAGCTGGCATTATTGACAAATTAGTTACACTTTTCAACATTTACATACATTGTTATCATTGATATCATACACAATCTGCTAAACAATCTAATATATGGCACACAAGAGCTGCTATTTCGATAAAATGCTCACGTTTCACGTGTAAAAGCGATCATGTTTGACATAATCCACCTAAAACACAACATTGGTTGCTAAAAAAAAAAAAGAACCAATGATCACTTCCAAAACGACAGTGGGTTCACCAAGTTAACAACTTGAACTTGACCATAGGAAGAGAACAATACCTCAGTCCATACGTCTGCGACACTATTTAACTCATCCCCAAAAGTACCTTGTCCTTCAATAGCTTCATAGAAAGCTCAGCTCTGAACTTGTGGGTCTCCTACAGCACTAAATTCCAGAACACACATCAAACTAACAACACAAACAACACTCATTCAGACTCGGAAACAACATGAACATAAATGCATACCGACTCTGAAAATTCGGGACTTGGGTCCGGGTACGCATGCTTCTGGGGTGTCGTGTCGGTGGCTTTGTGGATGTGGCTCTGAGTTCGGCATTAACACAAACAGGTGGTGGGCATGAACGGATGAGAAAGGTCGAGGTTGTGAATTACGGCGGGAGTGACATATCTCTGATACCTCTTGGACATTTTAGTGTTTTTGTATCAATGGTGAATCGTCAACATCTCACGTTATTGTACGGTACTATACAACTATAAAAGACTAATGCATTTATGATTTTCTACCTTCAAGTCACTGGGATTAATAAGCAATATCATTAGCTGGTGTAACTGCATTTACCCCTTTATTTCACAGGAGTCTATTTATGTTTGAAACATATTATATATAGCATCTAATTAGGCCAACGTTCATTCTTTTATTCAAGTCCAATTAAGCACAGCAACATAGAGTTAGAGTTTGCCTTGTTCCAGTAAGGCAGCGGCGATTCACACATTTATTCGTATGTCATGGTGTTCTCCTTTTAGCTCGTTCAGTTAAGCAAGTCTACGAAATTTAGTATCAGGTTTATAATCCATAATCAGACTGCTGTTTAATGTAACAAAAGAATGCTATTTAAAATAAAATGAAACATTCTTTAGTTAGTTTTTCCCCTCTTCTATTTTGGTTAAGATGAGCATGACCGGTGAAGAAAGTACCCAGATCATAAGTTCATAATCCTTGCTCAAATAAAGAACCAACATGCACAACTCGATCAAACTGTATGCACAAACGAAATCACACAAAATTGCAGTAATGAATTTGCAGATGATAACCAATTTTAGTCTCAATATGTAACAAACTATCTAAGATACCAGCAGGGTTGTTACAAGCGAAAATCAGAGGTACATGTCAAAACACCTTCTGTCACATTTGTATAATCTGTTACATGAATTCTACAAACCCAAATGTTTGTTTTAAACTAATAATCAGCAACAAGGAAATAATCACCCACAATGACAGTGAGGACGAGGGGATAGAAAATTGATTTAATATAATTAGGCTTAGTTCTGCATAGTTTCTCACTACATATAACTTTTTCTAACTGAAAATGAAGTAGAAGAAACCTAATTCTCTTACACAAGCTGTCAGAAACCTATATTAGCTGTAAATAATATTTTTAATCAAACCCACACAGGGAAGCCAAGAATGAAAAGAATAAAATGCCAGATGAATACGATATGACTCTAAAAAAATATTGAAAAAAAAAAAAAAAAAACTATACAGTAGTACAAGATATAGCACAAATTCTTACGAACTACATGGCAGGCAGCACCATTTCTCAACTTGAAGAAAGAGCCACTGCAAAGGGTTTGCAAGTTCATCTTCTTCTGAAGACGCAGTTGGTAATGGTAGCTCAGGAGGTAATTGCCGGTGAAATGCATCAACTGCAGCTGCAACACCATCTTCATTTTCTATCAACTTTGCTATTTCTAGTGCTCGAGATTTAACCTAAAATAATTCAAGCTTGGTTAGTAGTACATATGTGTTGCTATGTTTCACAACCGTATCACTTGTCATACTATGGATTAGATAGCAAATAAAATTCTCATGCAAAGGATCAAAAGAAAACAAAAACTAAAAAGGTTAATGCCATATGCTCAACTATGATGAGTTAGGCCCCTGCTAAGTAGTAGCATTAGTAATTTGTGTCACCTTTTTTTGGCTAGCCCAGTATATATTCTCTTATTCAAATAAAATTTAAACATAATTTGTGCATTTGCAGCATGTCTTTTGGTGTGATAAGAATTTATTCACAGAAGTGTATATAATTAAAATAAGACTAACATACTATAAAATTATGAGACTAACATAAAAAAATATAACAAGAAATAAAAATGAACTGACTTATACGTGCTAGTTCGGTAAAAGCTAATGCTATGAGAAAAAACATCATTATTGAAGTCCACTATAGTCGCATGAGTTCACATAATATACCTTAAGCAAGATGTATTGCATATAGTAATGGAACTTATTCCCCTCTCATATTCTGAGACTTTCAAATCCTTGTTCTTCCCGAGTTTCTACTACAGTGAAAAATGAAAAATGTATATGGCCCATACCCCTCACATTGTCATTTCATCTAGCTAGTAAAATTGCTCATTTCTATGTCCATGACTGTTCAATTAAGTATTGGACGCTTCCATTTTGTAGGATGTTTACAAGAAAAGCTGGAGGTTGAAAGAAATCTTTTCATGTACTAGTAGATGACTAGACGCTATAACTTTCTATTTGTACAATAGGAACCTTAAATATTAACTTGAGATAACGAGATATACAGGAATGGGAAAATATCAAATGGTCCATCTGGGACCTTGTTTTTGGTGCTCATAAAACCATTCGCCTAACCCAAATAAAAAGCTCTACAGTAATTGATTTTAGTTGATGAACCGTTGAACTCTATTGGACTGTTTAACATTGAATGGAAAAAAAAAAAAATAGAGTTTAACATTGAATGGGTAGCTCACGGAGCAGGACATCCTGCATTTGAAATTCCTAATTCTCATCTTCACTTATCTGTTGATAGAATCACAAGTAAGCAAGGTGATAGCATGGATATGTTGCTGGCTCATATATACATGCATATATTAAATTATTTGGCAAAGAAAATTAAGCTTTTTGTAAGAGTCTGGATATTATTCAAGCAAAGACCTTACAACAAAACCATATACTTTTTCTTTGCTGTCAAAATCTCAAGCTGTCACCAAGTTTTAGAAGTAACATTAAGTATAGCACGGATGTTAAAACTTGTTCGAGTCAAAACTCTTTCTACATGAGATAACATATTGTAAGATGTATATTTAGCTGATAAAGTGAGGTGTGACATCATAATTACCTCTGGCTCCAGCATGAATCTAATAGCATTTGAAAGGCTCTCAACGTCAAGCTGGGATATAGGTATTGGTGCAGGTCCCAGTCCTTTCTCATGTATCCTATCACCCCAGAAGAACTGATCTCCAAAGAATGGCACTATGGTTGTTGGACACTGTATTTTGTCATTGCCATTAGATTTCATCAAACAAGAAAAGATGATTTAATTGATAGATAACTGCTTAACTGGATATGTTTATAAACGTTAATCAAACTATTCTTGATTAATTTTATTTTACTTCACATCATTTACCAACTCTCTCGTGATAAAACCTCTCAAAACTTAGATGACAAAATAGAACCTTCCCGTTTACACTACGATTTGAATCTAGAAACTGCCCACCCCTATTGCATCCAATTCTTACCATCTAAGACATAGCTGGCTTGGTGCAAACAAGAGTCAGCAAAATTGTCAAATAAACTTTTAAAACTATTCTCCCAGAAATCAGGTTATGGGAAAGACAACAGTGACTGAAAGTATTACCCCAGCTCTTAATCCTGTAGCTGTGGTTCCAGCACCGCCATGATGAACCTGCACAGTAGTGGAAGTATGGTTTCAAGTTAGCTTAACAATTTCATTTCGTAGTTACTTCTCTGTTAATTTAATTTTTAACCAGATGTTTTTAAAGTATGATCAGAAGTTGTAGAGTTGCTTTGAAGTCTTCCGGTAGCATTAATTGGTTAGAAACAAAAGGCAATAACAATGGAACCATACAGTAGCCAAGCAAATCTATCTGACAGATGATGAAAACTCATCACAGAAATTTGAGATGTCAAAAAGTTCCCTTAAGCTTGACAAGATGTAAAATACAACTTACCACTGCAGAACATAGAGGAAACAGCCAATCATGAGGGCAGTCTTCCAACAGGAAAACATTGTCGGATGCTTCTGTTACTGCAAGAGGCGAATCAAATAAGATAAAAAGTCGTATGCTTTTTCATTATCTTCAACTGATTTCTGTTTTCTTCTCCAATAAAATCAATACTATTACATAAGGGTTAACCAGAAACCATATAAAGAAATTGATTTGTATACTGAAATAAAAGTCAAAACACAAACGAAATACAAACTGCTGTGTGAGCGAAAGAAAAAACAGTTAACATTTGTGAAGAGGAGGTACCAAACAGATGTAAACGACCCAATGTTTACAAGAACATTCTTAAAACTGTGAAACATTCACAGAAACAAAGCTTTTGTCACGTCATACTGTCATAAGAGCAATCTTCTGACGTACTCATAGTCGAGCAATCTTCTGACGTACTCATAGTCCAGCATAATAGCACCATTTTGAATTAGAAGAGAGTTGGATGAATTTTAACTTTTAAGTTTTCTGTAAAGAAATCTCCTATTTCAGGTCCTGTGACATGACAATTTCCATGCAACATCGAAAATTAGAGTTTAAATCTTCTATTTGAAATTTACTGAGAACTTGGTTCTTTTCCCTACCAAAAGGACTGCTATAGTCGAGAGAAGTAATCCAAGAAGTAATATATAACTTGTATTTTAAGATCATCAGTAATATACTAATATTCCAAGAAGTAATCCAACCAATCAGGTCTATCGTATGCAAATAGATCCTGGAGCATTATATAATCAATATCTGTGAGATCTTCAAAACAATCTCCTACTTTGAAAACTATCTTCACCCCTTATGAAATTCGACTTTCCATTTCACCTTGATCCTGATTGCAACAACAGGTTTGCAGCTAAATCATTTATATTTCCACTGAATTACGCCTTCAATTGGATATTGCCTGAACTTCATCAACTTTTACTGCTACTTACTAGAATGCTAAAGGAAGAAAAGAATAAAACTCAACCAACTGGCCAATGATCATCAGATGCATGTATTGACCTACCATAGCATATAATTCTTTAATCAATCCAAGGAACCGTAACTATGTAGAGAACAGGAAAAAATAAATAAAAAATCTACAGAAACACCAGAAACATTAAAGTTTGTTACAAAAAGAAAGACTTACTGTTCCCAAGGTCTCCCCAACCTCTATCAATTATTCCTCTCTGCCCAGTGTCTTTCAACGCCTCCAATATAATATCCGTAGTTTTCTTGGGATCCTCAAGGGGCTTGACAAGCAACAGATTAAATTTAGAATCATATTCTATTTGAATGCATGATGCATGATACCAACATCTTTTATGAATGCTAACCACTTAAAAAAAATAATTTAGAAAGAAAAGACAAGTATGAAAGTAGTGAAACATGAGATAAGCCTTCAGCCAGGACAAATATCAAGTCATTAATTATCAATCTGAAGGAAATCTTCCTTTAATTGCCTTACTTTTTGAAGTGATGCAAGAAACTGACAGAAGGAAATATATGAATGAGATATAAATTGTGGAAATCATCATACCATGCTTCCAAATCCAATATAGATAGGTTTTGGCCCATTCTGAATCCATTGAACAAACTCTTCTTGAGGTTGATACTTCGACCCAAGGTTTAAGAAACAATAACCAACAACATCTACCAAAGATCCCCAATCTGAGAAAAAAAAAATTCCTATCATGTCAAACCCTCTGACATAAATATTGCACGATGCAGAAATAGGAGGCATAGATGAACTGTGTGGGTTTCATGTGACAGCTACTATATTCACAATCAAATAGAGAAGCAGTCTATCAAAACATTCAACTCTAGAGTGCATGTCTGGTTCAAAGATCTTTTCAGTTCCAATACCAACGGTCCGATTTCATCTCACCCCCTACTTGTTATGATCTTTAGAAGTATAGTATTACAAATATCCAGTTACAAAGAAAAAGATGTTCAAAATTAACAGATAGTATTTTTAACATGTACTCAGTAATAATATCATAGGATATTATCAACTATTTGATGGAAGTTCATCAGTAAAAACAGACATGTGACTACAGTAAAATGTTGGTGTACGTAAAAGAAAGAACGATAATGTCATTGTCAAAAAAATAAACAACTATTACTTTCAGAGGACAAATAGTATTTTAAGGTCATGTGTTTAAGCAGGTAGAGGGCTTGCAAAAGGGAAACCGATTTCACCTTGGAACCAGCTTTATAAGTATGTTTATCAGTGGACAGGAATTGGCATTAAAGGATCTCCACGACAGAAGGAGCAAATTAAAATCATTTCTTTTTATGCAATTGCACAAGACAAAAAGGATAAATGAAATATTAAAAGTTAACGAATGGGGCATATTGAAAGTGCTGATTAAGAAGGAAGGGCAATCTTTATATACAGGTATTAGTCCCAACTATAGAACTCCAACTTTCAGTAGTGGCATATAAGGTCACTAAGGAGAAGCAAGATGAAGCCCTTTGGATACATGTGCAAGATATAATATTTTATTATACTTAACATATGGACTCAGAGGTAAAGAACCAGACGAAAAGTGAAAGATATAATATTAGAATAGTTATGTTTAATTTGCCAAAAAGAATACCAGAGTGGACCTCTATGCAGTGAGATAATTGGGCAAAAGGAGTAAATATTAGATAGCATCACCGTCATATGGAGCAAATTACTATGTATCACAGGATCACTGGAATAGCAATAAGGCAATTAGATCACTATAATACTACAACGGTTCACCCACATTACTTACTCTAGTCAATGATACATGACAAAACAAAATTGCTTACCACTTGGTTTTGGTACAACATGAGGACTCCACATATACCCAGTTGGCAAATGAGATATTGATCCATGGTATGTGCTGAAGTATGCAATAGGAGCAAGCTTCAACTTTTTTTTCCTGAAGTCATTTATATAACTCCTAATGCCCCACCATATCAGTAAATCCACAACGATATATGAAAGCTGGATAGGGCAAGCACAAGGGAAATATGTTTCCTTATATCAGTCCACTTGTTCAATCATATACAAATATATTAGTTGAAGCAGAACACCGAAACAAGAGCATACCCAATATCCAGCACTTTGAGGTACACGTGCCAGAGGGTGAGGGAATTCATAAGTAGGCCTGCCTATAGAAAGATTGGTGAGATTGCATCATTAAAGATGGAGTTTAACCTAAAATAAACCACAATTAAAGAACAAAGAATGTTTAACTTTAAGAGATGTCTTCTTTTTAGTACTTTCCATTAACGTCATTTAAAACACCAATGTAGTCCATGTGACCAAGAAAGTGTTTTCTTAACTTTTCATGCTCATGTCAATCATCAACTTAAAGCAACAACAGCATTACCTTTTCCACTTCCATTACATCACATAAACTTTTTATATATGTCTGGCATCTAAAATAAGGAGGACGTAATTCTGGGCCATCACATTCCCATCTACACTCAAAATTAAAATACTCAAATAGGTCTCTAATTATAGACATGAAACAGATCCAATGATTGTGTACCATTTTACAAGACAGTTTGGCACCTTAGGGTAAGAAAGTTGTAAAGTAGATTTTATATATTAGTTCTTTTCCAAAACCTCCCTACCAATCTGCGCCACTACTCAATTGAAATATAGGTTGAATCAGTGATCCAATTTGATGTATTAATTACGTGACAGGTAAAGTTTCAGGTAAGACAACATTAGTCAATACAGAAACCATGAATACGCTATACTAACCAGCGTTCAATTCAAAACTATGCTCATCTCTTGAGGAAAATTTAAAATTAAAATACAACATGTGATATATAATTTATGCGTGTTCTTTTTGTTCCAGATTATGTTATAGATCATTTAATTTGTAAATAGTATTATCTTTTTGTACCACATAAAGAAAGAGAGATGTGGTCAACACTCACGTCCATGGCATTGTGAAGAAAATGTGAAGGGGTACTCCAAGAGCTTCAGCAACATGTGCATGTCCTGCAACCCATATCATATGTTCAGACAAGTTTTTATGATACATTATCTTTTCATATAAGAAGACAAAAGCATTACAATACTTTCATAAATCACACATATCTTATAATTTAATCAGACGAAAAGGTGAAGGAACACACTGGTAATCTGATTATAATTCCCCAGTCCCCTTTTCTCTCTACTTACACAACTTCTCTTCTGGCAAACTTACAAAGACTGTAACTAACCTATTCCACCAAAACTAATTTCTTAAAACGACTAGCAATCATTGGTACATATATGTTACTTCTTAAAATACACAAAAAATATAGTTTTCATTCGCCTATAAGTACTTATACTTCCTGACTTTTTCAGGTCGTTTACAACCTTCTGTTACTATATACTTATTCTGTGCCTGGATCCAACCACTTTTATTCTCTACAGTGACAGCTTGTAAGAACTCACCCTAAGCAGGAGGATTTGATAAAGTATCCTTCTAACCCTTTAAATTGACTGTAGTAAATACTAATCGGGAAATAATCGCATTGCACTGACAAACATTCAACTTCTAAGAACTCACCATAAGCAGGAGGATTTGCAATAATTGCCTGTGCCTTAAAGGGTACTCCAGTTTCTATATCTGGTTCCGTGCACGCTGGAAGAAGAGATTCAATAATTGCCTTTAGTTCCTTTCTTTGTATAGATATTTCTCCTGGTCCCGATGGAATCAGACCTTTATTTCTGGCCATATCTAAAACAAAAGGCACTTGAATCAGTGATGGAATAAAGCCACCACCATGTTAGGGTAAGAGAAAATAAAACCTGAACTAGTACTAGAACGAGAAGAGATGGTAAAACTAGAATTTGGTGTAAAGCAAGTTAGACAGCTATTAGTTATAAGAGCATTCATGTAATCAATAGTCAAGTATTCAATTTGGCCTTCCCACACTTTTGAGCAGTTTCACTTTGCCTATAGAGAGCTAACAAGAGAGAGGGAGGTGCACATGATTGAAACCAATTTCTTCAGAGTATGCTTCAGCTCTGTGTGTGTGTGTGTGTGAGAGAGAGAGAGAGAGAGAGAGAGAGAGAGAGAGGGAATAAAAATGCTTTTTGGCCAGCCTCTGAAGAACCACAAAAAGGGTGACAGCATAAAAGGCAAAAATAGACAGAGGGATATAGAAAGTGATTTGCCAACCCAATCTCACCACCAAAAGTAGTTAAATTGATAAAACAAAAGGAAGTTCAATACTAGATTATCTCTTACATCCTGCCAAAACACGAGGATCACCGCCCAAAGGGTAAAATTCTACACCAGCTGACTTTACAAAAGTGCTGAAGTTAGCATGAGTAGCCAACCTAACACGGTGACCAAATTCCTGAAAGAAAACATCAGACCATCCAGAATTACAAACACACTAAAAGTCTAGGAATAATGCAGTATGATATTTTTTTTCATTGAAGGAAAACGAGTAATCTGACAATGACATCTGAAACTTAATACAACTATCTGTCTAGCGCACCATCTTTGTATGGAGGTAAAATGATATAACATAGATTGTTAAATTCCTGACCTCCATCATCACGTAGACCAAAATTTAAATGCATGTGATGTAAGAAGGGGTAGAAAACGAAGTGGACACACTTGATCAACAAGACAATAACCATACAGATGTAAATAATGTCTTCAATTGCATAGCTATTAGTGAACACATAACTGACTCACTTATAAAGAACATCTTCCTAATGCACAAACTCAATGTACTTTCAAAATATATTAGAAAGAAAAATGTTCATGAATCATTAATCGAACAATGATACATGAGATTATGATTTTAGGAGAAGCTAATCCTTTCACAAAGAAGTACACATTAAATACTAAGGCACGAGGAGAAAATTATTGCAAAAATCAGTCAATTATGTTGTTTAACATGCCTGAAATCTCTTTGCCATAGCCAGAAAAGGCTGTACATCTCCTCTTGTTCCAACAACAAGCATGGCGATTTTCAATCTTGGAACTGATTTCGCTATACTGGAAGTCGTATCATCAAGACTGATAGGCACATCTTCAACAGAATGAAGCTCTAACAATTCAGATGCAACAGGTGCACTTCTCTCTAAATCCACTTCAACTGTTCCATCATTTTGTATCTTGACCATCTCAACAATTAGTTTTTTCTGAAAACCACAAAAGAAAAATAATCAACAGTCAAGAAATGAAATAAACATGATGAAGAACATACATTAAAATAAACCATATACTTTAAATACGGTTGCAGTGACTTGGGAGGGGAGATGGAGGTTAACTAGAGGCCACAGTAAACGGAGCTGCTAAATTATTCAGCAGCATATAGCTCAAGTTATGTAATAATACTCATTTCATAATCAAGTATTGAAGCAATATAGGATGGTGTAAGGCGGGGACTGTCGTACACTATCATGCTTAGAAATTAAACAATATGTGGCATTAAATGCATCATGAAGTTGCAGTGTCATACCGGAAACTATCTATCCTAGATAGCAAGTTATTACATGTTCTGATTAAAGTACCTGACATCGGGAAGACTAAGCTCTACATAGAAAAAGTACCTACTGTATCTTAGCAAGCAATCTACATGTCAGACCCACATGCAAAACATGCTACATGTGACCCATTATAACTCGAGCGCTGTTGGACGACCAACATCAGGGGGCTTGCTGAGATCATAGAATTACCATTGAGAACTCTAAACCATACATAACAATATGAGGTTTTTGGCTTCTCCCCCCATTGCCAATCGTTCAGGTGTATGCTCTAATTTTAACTCAAAGCATATCTTTCCTAACTTAAGCACTTATGTGAAAGGATAAGTTAGAGGTAGAGATGAGAATGGGAACACTCATCAGAATGGATATTATGTTCATATCTACCTTTTCACGTTCAGACAGTCTATCCAGCTTTAGATCATGCCTGCGACTTTCCCTCCTCTCCGTCATTGATCTAGCAAATTTAATCTCATGCTCGTCAATTAACAAATTCTTGGGAGTGCCAATAGGTGCTGTGATCCAATGGTCCAAGCCTTCAGGAAGACATGCATAGACATCAGTAAGCGTATGTACCATTAATTCAAAACAAAAGCAGCAAAAAGGCAGTAACTGGTGATTACTACGTTATATAGGACAAAAAACCATATAATTACTCCACTATCCTATATATCAATTCTAAGCTCTCCTCCATTTAATAAATTCTAGCATACACCATATAACTTAGTTGGTGATACATTATCAATTCTAAGCTCTCCTCTATTTATTAAAATCTAGCATATAACATATAACTTAGTTGGTGATACATTTTTGCAAGTTTCTTCCATATAGCTTTCAGTAAACAGAAAGACTCTCATCAATATCTTCACTGTAAGGCTCCAATATGGTCAACAAATGTTTAAGAACCAAAACAAGCAGCACTAACCTCTCCGAGGTGAAGAACCAACATCGAACTCTTTAGACTGAAAAATCTCCAAAACCGAAGAACGCCCTGCCGAATTTATCCTCTGAGTCTCTGCCTTCCGAAAAGAACCTGCATATAATCAGTCGTTTCAGAACCAATAAACCATTGCTACTGACTCATAACCTATCACTGATGTAACTTAAAATCCTTAGTTCCTTACTCTTTCCTGGGCTGCTAACTCCTTCATCTTCGGATAGTTTCAACGGATGGTCTACCCCATTACTTCCCATTTTTACCTTCGACACAGCCTCAACAACAGAAACCCACCAAAACCACAACTCCGAAAACCTCAGTATCAATCCCCAATCTCCAAATTCTTGAATGCACAAGAAACATGAGCTGACTTCTAATATTAGTTCCCTGAATCCGACTAAAATTTGAATCTGAGAATACAAACACCAAAAACTACCGACAACTCTCAAACCCTTCAAACAGAAAACCAAACTATCCAAAACCCTCAAAATTCAAGACCTACAGAACCCACAAATAACAGAAAGAATGAAAATCATCGAAACGGAGCTGGGTGATGTAGGCAGATCATTATTGCCAGCTCTTGTTTGACCCCAAAACAGCAGCAGCCACCAGTCAAAGCATGGACCGGTTGGTGGCCAAAAGTTCGAACCACCTTTTGGGCCTCGAAAATTAATACTAAACTTGCAGAAAAAGCTCAACTTTCGGTAGAGATGGGATTGAAACTGAGAGCAAAGAATCCACACAGCACAGACCAATCTGAATTCTATGTAAACGAAAGACAACACTCAAACCCAGGTGGGGAACAAGAGTTGGGAAACTGCTAGACCTCGGAAGGAATCAAAGAAACCTTTGGAGGTACTTTTGATGAGAGTTGAGAGGTTTTGGTTATAGAAGAAGCTCAACAAAGGAAGCTTCAGTCTGTGTCGGAGTTCCAATGAAACATCATCATCGAGTTACAATAAGAAACTTACAGAGTTTACTGACTGGTCAAATTTTATGTCTCCTTTTTATAGTCAATGTGGTCTTCCTTTTTTTTTTTTTTTTTTTAATCTTTTTTGCAACAAAATGAATATACCCCGAAGAATATATAATGTCACCTTACGAGGTCAATGTCAGAGATAACCCTAAACAGGCAAAATTTTCCAGCAAAAGTTTCTTTTTTCTTAAGTTAATTGATAATAAGTTAAAATTAAAATGGGAACCATTGTAGTTACCATAATTCATCTATCACCTTGCTTTATTTTAGAACCTAACAACATGAACCGAACAACATGTAGCGAAGGCTTTACGCGCCAATGCGTTCAATCGCATGTAGCGAAAGCTGCACTCAGCAACAGTGGTTGAGGAGCCAGAATGAATAGTTAAACATTTAGATAAAGAGAGATGTAGCAGGCTTTACCCTCAAGCACAACTAAAACTGCAACATGATGATGGTTTAGATTTTTTTTTTTTTTTTTTTTAATTAGAGCATTCTTTTTATAGTTAACCATGAACTTATAACTTTAGTTTTGGGTTGTTTGACACGATCATGTTCTTCATCAGACATACTGAAAAATACAAACATTTAGAGGATGTAACAAGCAAAAATACTCAACAAAATAGATAATATATCTACTACAACAATAAAAGATTTTGTTGACAGTAGCCATAGAGAGGCTACTCAGGCCCCCAAACCCGCAACCAAGGCTCATGGACCCGGCCCAGGGCCCGGGAGCAGAGCATGGACATCTGGTCCCGCGCCCGGGGAGGTCTTACTTGTGATCGGGGCCCGGGAACCCAGGACGGCAGCTCCCCAAACAGGGGCCGAAATAGCCCAACAATATGTGCAGAAGGAGGCTAGTCCCACATCGAAGGGTGAGGCCAGTCCTCGTACCCGACAGCCTATATATGAGTCTCAATTACCCTCATTAATAGGTAATCAATACTTCAACTACTTATTCCCGCTTAAGTTATCGGTTTATCCCAACTATACTGTAAGGCATCAGAGATGAATATACCGGCCCCTCCCGATATTCTCTTAGTTAGCAGGATTTGCAGGAAGGAATCACAACAAGATCCACCAGTCTCTGTGAGTCTACGGATTCTGACAGAAACAATTAGCGCCGTCTGTGGGACCTTTGAGGACACATAAAAGCCACGTTCGAATAAGTATGGCCGGAAGGTCGGGGCCACGAACCAGTGAGGAAAGACTGGGAGAAGTACGCCAGGAAGCTATCGGTCGCAGGGATCCGGGGAGTGCCGCGAAGTCTGACCAGGATGATATGGCGGGAGAGATAGAGAGGATGAAAGCAGAAGTCGCGCGGTTGCGAGAATGGGGCGATCAGGACCGGATGAGGGCGGAAGTCCGGTACCGGAAGATGGAAGCGGTAAACGCCACGCTGTTGGCAGCCTTGGAGAAAGGGCAACAGCAGAACGCCGCACTAGCGAAATCACTGGCAGCACCGAGGGAAGGCATTGAGTTCCCACACTTGGAAGTGGGGCAATCAACCGGGAGGAAAAAGATCGTGCACATACCGATGAAGAACTCTTCCTGAAGACCATGAAGAACTCCAGAGCCCCCCCCCCCCCCCCCCCCCACACCAAGCCAGTGTGTCATCAAGGACGATCCAAATGTTGTCCACCACGGTGTCAGACATGAAGGCCCGAATGGAAAGCAGCAAGACCGCCCACAACTGCGCGCTTTAACGAGCGGGCCAGACCATTCTCCCACCAGGTATTGGAGTCTGGGAGAGCCAACACGCGAAAGTAGCTGAACCTAATGTACACCGGAACAGAGTGCCCGTTCCAGCACCTGGACAGCTTCAGATCGCAGACGGGAGCTAAGGGTTACTCTGATGCCACTTGCTACAACATATTCCAATAAACGCTCTCGGAGGAGGCGTTGGGGTGGTTCTACAAGTTGCCGGCGAACTCCATAGAGTCGTTTGAAAAACTGACAGATAAGTTTGTCAACCGGTTTATCCTTAGAGTCAAGGGGGCACAAACGTCGACGGTTCTTTTTGACTGCATGCAGGCAGACAACGAGGGACTACAGGCGTTCGTTAACCGATGGCAAACCGCCACGGCCGGGGTAAGAAGCCTCGATAAAGAAATCGTCGAGATGGCATTCAAGCAGGGATTGAGACCCGGGGAATTCTCCTACGTCGTGCGGATAGAGAGGCCTCGGGGGTACGACGAGCTGATGGCCATGACGTCAGACATGCACATGCAGAGCACGAGACCTACGAATTTTGATTGCCTAAGGGGAGGCCGGATGACCCGTTATCGACTCAGCGAGAGAATGGGACTCGGTAGTGAGGTCGAGAACAGAGGCATTCGCCCATCTGGAAAGCCAGGAACTGGGGCAGTCAACGACCCCGCAGGGATAACATCGGGAGCCCATTGGGAGGAGACAGGCCCGCGCCCTACCACACGGAGCGACCCTTGGCTATTATGCCAGCGGAGCGGCGCTAGCGACCTTTGGCTATTATGCCGGCGGAGGGATACGAAAAGTCGACCACGTTGACTTCCTCCTACGAAAGGATTTTTAATGAAAATAGGGAAGTCATTCCCCTGCCGGAGGCGAGGAGGCATCCAAAGGGAGATCTTACCCGGGAGCAGTCTGGAAAATATTGCTCCTACCATGACGAGACATCCCACCAGACTAACGACTACCGTGCCCTAAGAGCGGCAGTGGACAGGCAAATCCGGGCTGGGAAATTACAGTAGTATAGACAGGAATCCCGGAATGTGGGAACTATACGAACTCGAATCCCTGGGCGGATCGAGGTGCACGGAAGTATAAATGTAATCCACAGAGGGGCCCACATCAACCGACTCACCGAAAATTCAAAGAAAAGGTGCCTAAGGTCGATCAGGGTAAAAGAGGTGTATGCCTTTGGAAGCGGGAGCGGCCAAACCGCTAAGACTGGGTGGAAGTCGGTCACGTTCTATGAAGTGGAAGAGCTGGAGGATCTAATTCAACCGCACAACGATCCATTCCTTTTTACCGTCCAGATAGACCACTGGATGACCAGCCGGATGCTGGTCAACACCGGGGTGTCAGTCAACGTAATGTTCCGGGATGCATACAAGGGACTGAACCGAGGGAGGGATACGTTGTCCTAGGATAATGAGTCATTAATAAGCTTCTCCGGGGAGGTAGTCCAGCCGCTGGGTTCGGATTATTTACCGCTAATTTTCGGCGAGGGAGACAGGACAAGAAAGGAGCACCTTGAGTTCATTATAGTCGACTGTTTGTCCTCGTACAACGGCATAATCGGCAGGCCAGGGTTATGGAGGCTGAAAACATTTATAGCTGGCCACATGCTGATGTTAAAGATGCCATCTCCCACCAGATTCATCACCATTCGAGGAGACCAGAAGGTCGCCCGTAAGTACTATGCGAAAGCCTTAACCTGCGGTAGAAGATGAGCCGAGGTCTTCTCGGCAGCCCAGCAGGCACTGTCGCCGGATCCCAGTATCGACCCCCGAGATGACACCGATTTCGATGAGGAAAAGCCAAAGCACCCCTCGGCTGTTGAGAAAACTGAAGAAATTTTCATCTCAGAGCACCACCCGGGGCAAACGGTGGTAATAGGAAAAAACCTAGTACCGGATGTCAGAAAAGATCTCATCACTTTCCTCTAGAGGAACAGTTCGGTATTCACATGGTCCTATGAGGACATGCCTAGCATATCTCCGGAAATAGCAACACACGAATTAAATATCCTGCCCGGCAGTGTCTTGGTACGGCAGAAGCGGAGATCTTTCAACCCGGCTAAGTACGATGCGATCAGGGAGGAAGTGTAAACGTTGAGGGGAATAGACTTCATCCGTGAGGTCCAGTATCCCCGCTGGCTAGCCAACGTAGTTATGTCCCAAAGAAGGGAGCCGACCAGTGGCGTATGTGCGTAGACTTCACCAACCTGAACCAGGCGTGTCCGAAGGATAGCTTCCCGCTCCCCCGAATAGATCAGCTTGTAGACTCGACCTCCGGGTTTAAGCTGCTGAGTTTCATGGATGCTTATGCCGGATACAACCAGATAAGAATGAGTCCGACCGATGAAGAGCACACTTCATTCAAGACCGACCGGGGCCTCTACTGCTATAAAAGGATGCCTTACCGGTTGAAGAACGCTGGTGCTACGTACCAGTGGATCGTGAACCGCATGTTAGAACAGGAGATGGGCAAAACAGTAGAAGTCTACGTGGATGACATGTTAGTTAAAAGTGTGATCGCTGGTGCTCACGTACGCGACTTGGCGGTGGTGATTGGCAAGATGCTCAAATATGGGATATGCCTGAACCCAAAGAAGTGTATATTCGGGATTTCGGAAGGGCTGTTCCTAGGTCAAGTCATTAGCCAGCGTGGAATCGAAGCCAATCCGCTCAAGGTCCAGGCGATCCTAGAAATGAAGACCCCGGATGAATGGAACCAGGTCCAGACTCTCACCGGATGGTTAGCCGCTTTAGCCAGATTCATCTCCCGCCTCACCGACAAATGCACCACGTTCTTCAAGCTGCTCAAAGCCCAATAGTTCAAGAAAATTCGTTGGGCCGCGGACCACGAGGCGACATTCCAATCTATCAAAGCATATATGTCAGTGGTTCCACTCTTATCCAAGCCAGTGCCAGGAGAAATGTTGTACCTCTACATAGCTGCATCGGACACGGCTGTAAGTGCGGCTCTAATCAGGAAGGAAGACACACTAGAATTGCCAGTGTATTACGTAGGTAAAGGATTCACCGGGGCTGAAAGCCGATATCCGGATATCGAAAAGCTAGCTCTGGCCCTGATCGTTAGTGCTAGGAAGCTCCGGCACTATTTCCAAGTCCACACCATTACCTTATACACCAATCACCCTTTAAGGCAGATCCTACAAAAACCTGAAACCAGCGGCAGGCTTGTCCACTGAGCGGTAGAGTTGGGTGAGTTCGATATAACGTATACCCCCCGGATAGCCATAAAAGGACAGGCCGCCACAGATTTCATATGTGAGCTCACATCGATGATAAAGGGAGAACATCCCGACCACGCGGAGAATAGCCAACAGGATATCATGGTCAAGGTGGAGCCAGGATTGCCCAGTGGTTGGAAGCTTTACGTCGATGGCTCCGTCACTAGCAAACGGAGCGGTGCCGGCATCATATTAACTGCCCTGGATGGCCAGTCGTATGAGTATGCTCTGCGATTTCTGTTCAACACCTCCAACAATGCCGCTGAGTAGGAGGCGCTAATAGCTGGCCTGCAGTTAGCCAAAGAAATGGGGATCCCATCCATGAAAGTGCACAGTGATTCAAACTTGGTGGTCAACCAAATGAAAGGGGTGTTTGAGGCGTAGGAACCTCAAATGGCCTCATACCAGGCATTGGCCAAAACCATAATGGAACCGTTTAAGGGAGCAACCATCCGACACATTTCTCGGGAGAAAAATAGGCACGCGGATGCTCTGGCAAGGCTGGCTACCGGAAACTATTCACCGGAGTACCGCATGGCCAGAATTGAAACCCTAGAGAGGCCAAGCATCAGCAAAACTATCTCTAAGATTTTCGCCATAGAGGAAGTACCTCCTAGTTGGATGGACCCGATCCGAAAGTATCTAACCGACAAGATCAGCCCGGAGGACAAGGTGGAGGCCAGGAGACTGCACCTCAGATGCACCAGATACAGCCTCTTGGGCGGCAAGTTGTATCGCAGAGGGCATAGCTTTCCCCATTTAAAGTGCGTCAGAAAAGAAGCCGGTCAGGCCATCATGCAGGAAATTCACGAAGGAGTCTGCGATAACCATTCCGGTGCCCGATCCTTATCACATAAAGCTCTCCGGGCGGGGTATTTCTGGCCAGACATGGCAGCTACTTCAAGAAAAATATCAGGCGGCTGCCACAAATGCCACATGTAAGCCACCGTACCACATGCCCCGGTAATAGCCCTATCGATCCTGTTGGCACCATGGCCGTTCGCACAACGGGGATTGGATATAATCGGCCCATTTCCAACGGCTATCGGCCAGTTCAAGTACGCTATCGTGGTCGTCGACTATGAGATCAAGTGGGTCGAGGCAGAACCCCTGATCAAGATAACAGAGGAAAGAGTGAAAAAGTTCTTATGGAAAAACTTTTATTGTCGGTTTGGTGTGCCGCAGACTATTGTCACGGACAACGACACACAGTTCAATAACCTAGATCTCATCGAGTACACGGCCTCTTTGGGGACCTGGATGGTGTTCGCATCAGTAGCCCACCCGCAAACCAACGGCCAAGTCGAAACGGTTAACAAGATCATCAAAACACTCCTAAAAAAAAAGCTAGACGACAAAAAGGGTCTGTGGGCTGAGGAGTTGTCGGCGGTCCTGTGGGCAATCTGCACAACGGCAACAGAAGCAACAGAAGAAACCCCGTTTTGTATGGCATTCGGAAGCGAAGCAGTACTGCCTATTGAGATTGAGATACCCAGTGACAGGGTTGAGAATTATGAAGCTGAAGCAAATGCCGAGGGCATACGAAATCAGACGTATAAGCAGCAGGTGGCCCGCTACTACTACAGCAAGGTCCGGGAAAGAAAAGTGTAAGTGGGCGACTAGGTGATGAAGAAAGTTCAAAGAAAGGTGTTGGCCTTGGAGCCAACTTGGGAAGGGCTCTACCAAATAACAGCGGCCGTAGGCCCAGTGACCTTCCACATCATAGACACCGATGGGGTCTATTCCACCCGCCCGTGGAACATCCAGCACCTCGGGTACTACCCTAAGTGAGTCATACCCTTTAGTGGTTTAACCGGACTGTATTGTAGTCATTCCAGTGCTCCTAATTCAATAAAAGGTACTCTTACTATTCCAATACAGTTAGTACGGCAACCCAATGAGTATTAGGCACAACACCATGGGGTGATTACTGGTTACTCCAACACAATCAGTAAGAAAAAAAAAACACAATTTCTAATCCTTTAGTCGGCCCCACGGGCACTGGCGGTCCCTGAGCCACCAGCCTTGAGAGACCGCTCTTGTTCCAACCGGTTTGCCTCGGCTACGTCTGCCTCCATCCTCTCAGCGTCGAGCCACCCTTTCTCTCTCCACTCCATATAGGCCTCGTTTATGCCTTTCTCCCGAGCGACATCCAGCATCTCCTCAAATTCAACCGACTCCATGAACTCACTGGTAGCCTTATCAGCGATTTCCTCCGGTTGGGATTCGGTTACTTCTCTACCCCTGCCAGACCGACACCATTTGACCCTGTAGCTCCAAGTTCCTCGCCTCCAGGTCCATCACTCTATCGGAGGAATCAGCAAGTTTGGCCTCCAAACCAGTGGACCGCTGGACCGCATCAATTAGCTTCGACTCCAGTTCCCTGATTATTTCATCCTGCGCGGCCACTAGATTTTTTGCCAGCTCACCCTGCTCCTATGCTCGGGCTCTCTCCTTCACCAGCTCGGCCTCCAACATGGCTCCGTGCCTCGTGGGATCCACCACTTCCTTCTTCAAGGCCGGACCTTCCTCACTAGCTTCGGTAGCATAAAGGTTGTGCACCGTCTAAAGAGGGGCACAAAAGGAGTGCTTAGCAAAAAAAAAATTAAAAAAAAACAACAAAAAAGGCTGGGCCGGAGAAGGAATGCTTACCCATATAGCCATTTCCATGGCTTTCTTCTGATTCTCACCGGGCAGCACACCCAGGAGCAGCCCGCTGTCAAGCCCCAAAGTTTTGATGTTGGCTAACAGCGACCCCACGAACCCCCCATCCTCAACACCGCCGGCCAGATACTCTCTAGCGGGCGCCCGTTTGCGGCACTTGAAGGGAACTTGAGGTCCCAGCGGTGGCAGCAACAGTCCTAGGTCCAGAGAGCCATGCCCTCTTGGCGATGTCTCCACGAACGCTACCACCGCGGAAGGGAACAAGATTAGTCACTGTCGACCTTTCAGGGACCCGCCTTCCCACCTGCCGCACATCAGCGGCATCAGTAGACGTACTTGCCTCCCTCGCCCCACTAGCCCCACCTTCCAGGCCCGGGCGGCCCCCGTACCCAGCGGACGGAATAACCATCACTACAGGCTGGTCAAGTACGATTTTCTTCCCGGTGTCGGGATCCACAACCGTCTTCGACGTGGCTTCCCCCATCTCCATCAACTTCTGGGCTAGAAGTTGATCGTCCGCCTCGATGGTCTGGTCCAACGGTAGAGCCACCCGTGGAGTAACAGCTGCAGGCCAATAATACAAACCATTAGCACGAAATCATGGTCCGAAGACAGCCCTAGCAAAAAAAAAAACAAAAAAACAAAAAAAATGTGGGGCCCCCACCAGGTTTCTTCCCCAACCCACGTTCCACCAGATAAAGTTGTACGAGCTCTGGCCCATGGCGTCCCAACAAACAAAAATATGGGCTATCCGCCGCCGCTTCACATCGGTCAGCCTATACGACTGATCTCTAATATGTTGGTAAGCCCCCGGGACGCGGTAAAACCTTGAATTACGCTGCCACCTCCCCCCAACCATCACCACCTGGTTCCTCCACCAGTGTGCGGCCCAGGATGGCAGGTGAGTGATGACCGGGCTAAAGTCCTGCACAACAAAGGTCACGCAACCGCTGGCTTGAGCCTTTTTGCAATAACAAACATTGTACATTGCCCTGAATTAGTTGTACGTGGGTCACCCCATGTTGCAAATATTGTACAAACAACCAAGGCTAAGCAGCTGCCTCCATTGATTGTGAGGAAGCTGGGTAGGAGAGGTTTAGCATGCTCAGTACGTACTGGACGAATTCAGGCAATGGCAGAGATAAGCCGTGACGCAACTGGTCTTCGTATACAGCAACCCAAACTTCTTCTGGGTTGCAGGCCAGTTCCCCAGGATTGAGCCCCCGAAGCTTTATCGACTGGTCGATACCCCACCTTGCCCTGAAATCCTCTATCTCCCCAGGCGTCATGTTATGGCCAGGCTCATCGCAATACACTGCCATCTCACCGTCTGAGATCACGTGCTTAACCCCCCCGGCCGAATCCCCACCGGCGGGATTTACAGGGTTACTTGACTCCCTAGATTCCATAAGTCTTAATGAAGCCCAAACGAATAGACGGTAAAAGTCACGGGAGAAGTCACAGCGTCCGGCTACCATCTGGCCCAGGCACGAAATTTTGCTAAAAGGGTTGAGATACTCTTTTTCGGATGAATGCTCTGTGCAGATCCCCTTCGCATGAACACAATGGGCAGAGCGGCGGGAGGATCGAGGGCTCTTATAGGCGGCAAAACCAACCCCTGAGTTCCCCCCAAAAAGCAGCTAGGGTATTCCAAAAGGCAAAGCAATCCCAGCCGCAGATCTCCACCAAATAAGTCAGTCCACGTGCTCACAGCCTCCCAGACCGTCAGATGACATCACTAGGGGACTGGGCCATTTAATACAACACAGTGCTACATCAACTACCTGTCTCGCATGCAGGGGCCGACAACTACTAGCCTATGTTTTCTCTCACCGCCGGGCGGTTGACTAAAGCCAAGAAACAACGGCTAAGTATCCCACCGGAAGAACTCTTCCTCTAGCACAGGAGAATTCTTCCCGCAGGCTCAAAACCCTGCAGGAATATTACTTACAGGCTACCATATTCCAACTGTAGTACCTGCTCCAACTAAAGGCTACCCTATTCGCCAGTACATCCAGCTTGAACTATTGGCTGCGGACTTCCACCGCCCAGGTCTTCACTAGCTCCTCTCTCTCTCCCACGGAATAACCGGTCGTGCGAACCAAAACATTCCTACGGACAACCTCATACAACCTACAGGCTCCAGGTACCACCGGGCTTTATAAACCTGGGAGATTTGACCCTCTCATATAAGACGAATCTTTCCGCAGGCTAGAAACCCTGTATATACCTCATGCCTGTAAGAACAAAGGCTGAGACACAATCGGAGATGCTGGTCAATATGAACACAGGACCACTTCACCCCGGGAGATTTGATCCTCTCATGCAGGACAATCTTCCCGCAGGCTAAAAACTCTGCACATGTACCGCCGGGCTTTATAAACCCAGGAGATTTGTTCCTCTCATAGAGGACGAATCTTCCCGGAGGCTAGAAACTCTGCGATACCTCATGCTTGTAACAATAAAGGCTGAGAAACAATTGGGGATGTTGGTAGATACGAACACAGGGCCGCTTCACCCCATCGGGAGATTTGATCCTCTCATACAGGACAACTTCCCGCAGGCTAAAAACCCTGCACATTATTCACGCCTGCAGGAACAATGGCAGTGAAACGTGGGGACGGCGCCCAATGCGTACTCTGGGCCATGTCACCCCACCGGGAACTCCTCTAACACAGGGCACGTTTCCCTCTGGTACCGAGTCACCTCATCACACAACTGCTCAAGGCAACCGATGCCCTAGGCGGCTACGGTTCTAAACTTAGGGGACTCGTTTATCCTCATACACTATATTCACCGGGATTCCCCGGGACATAGCATGTCATTGCGGATTTCAACGTCACATTCATCATCACATGCACTACATCTTATACATGTATGCAACTGTCACCATCAATATCATAACCATGCACTCATCACAGTATGCATCATCATAACAGGTTTATCCGAACGTCCAGCCAAGCCCAATCTTAAACGCGGACTTGGGGGGCTACGACACCGTTGGGTTCGCATCCCTACCGGTCTGCGGGCCTGTAAAACAAGACAGATTTAAGTTCTCATTCAAGATGTCACTTGATCGGGAACTTGGAGGACTTTTTGACAGTAGCCACAAAGAGGCTACCCAGGCCCCCAAACCCGTAGCAAAGCCTCCTGGACCCGGCCCAGGGCTCGGGAGCAGAGCATAGACACCTGATCCCGCGCCCGGGGATGCCTTACTTGTGATCGGGCCCGGGAACCCGGGACGGCAGCTCCCCAAATAGGGGCTGAAATAGCCCAGCAATATGTATAGAAGGGGGTCAGTCCCACATCGAATGGTGAGACCAGTCCTCGTACCCGGCAACCTATATATGAGTCCCAACTACCCTCATTAATAGGTAATTAATACTTTAACATCGGTTTATCCCAACTATACTGACTTAGGCATCGGAGCGGAATAGACCGGCCCCGCCTGATATTCCCTTAGTTAGCAGGATTTGCAGGAAGGAATTACACCAAGATCCACCGGTCTCTGTGAGTCTACGGATTCTGACAGAAACAGATTTTCATTTAAAAACAAAAAACAAAAAACAATTTACGGTATGTATTTCAGCCCACAAATCCATAAATCAATTCAAAGCATCAACTTAGTAAATAGTGAACTTACAGAGCTTCTTTGCTCAGGGTCAAAAGCAAAGGACTTTGAGCGGAGACAAGATCGACAAATCTGCAAATCGGCACTCAGTTGGGTAGACGATTGAGTTTGGGCACTGGGCAGTCAACAATTGGGGAGGCAGTCAAGTAGCCGACATTCGCTATTGAATCCTAGCATTCCGACACTTTAATGAATGGTTACCAATATTCTGGTACTAATGTAATTATTTTTTGGGTAAATTCCTCCTATGATACCTGATGTATAGTCAATTACACACTTTGGTACCCAGCGTTTCAAATAGGACAGTTTGGTACCTGCAGTTACGTTTTATGTGACACTATGGTACTTATGTTGACTTCTTTGTTAAATGTAAGGGGTAAAATTGACATTTAAGTATAATCTATAAAAAAAAATATAAACTTGCATTTTCTTAATATTTTGGGTTAAAAACATGCATTTTGTAATGTTTTTTAGTTATATTGGAAACATAAGTTAATAAATTCAATCGTGGTAATGTAAACACTCACAAGACTACTCCGTTGAGTTACATCTAATCAACCAAATGTATTATCATGAGTGTTTAAATCACAAATACTAGATTTACTAAATAAAATTTCAATTATTTTACCTTCAACAAATGTTTAATTCATATTTTTTTCTTTTGACAAAAAATTAAATCATATTTATTTTCTCCCAAAACATTAAAAAAAAAAGATGAATATCAAGTTGATAACCAATAGCCTTAAATGCATAACAATCATGTTAATAAACTTTTTTTTATAAATGTATCTAAATATCAATTTTACCCTTTAGATTTAACAAATAAGTCAACATAAGTACCATAGTGTCAAATAAAACTTAACTTCATGTACTAAACTGTCATCTTTGAAACGTTCAGTATCAAAGTGTCCAATTGGCCATACGTCAGGTACCATATGAAGAATATATCCTTGTTTTTTATGTGAGGTACGTTTTTTTTTTTTTTTTCTTTTACCTCATAAATCTTCCCTAAGCTAAAGCCGAGTAAGCTTTGAGCTGGCTCCGGCCCCTGCCCGCCAATGCGCTGAATTGCGGTGTTTATTACTATCAAGCTACTGACGAGTGTTTAATGTGCTAGCCTAGCATGTCTATCATGGCATTGTTCCTTGCACTCGTTTCTAGGACTTGGAGGTTTACCTGAAAAGAGGTAACTTAGTACCTCTTCAGCAAGGATCATCTTCGTCTCTGAAATTTTATTTTTTGTACCAAAGTTTTGCACGTTTTTTCGTGGCTGCCTCATTCTACTTCTTTTTTACCAAGGCTAAGTACAATCTATCGAATAAGAAAGTCCCACAGTTTTTTTTTTCTTTTCTGAAAACTGCAGCAGAGGGCTATTTTGCTTACCATGAGCATAAGTAAGACTAGCTTCAGAAGTCTTGTTCATTGTACGTAACGGATTTACGAAGGAGCCGAGACCTCTTATGAATCCTTGTTTGTGTAACAGGCATGCTGGTAACCAACTCAGTGCCAGCCTAATATGAATATTTCACAGGAGCATGAGTTAATGAAATAATTTGATCACTCATGAAGTCTACGGAGGAACCGTGATAATTTGAACCTCAAGAACTTCCTCAATGTCTTGAGATGACAAAATAGGCTCGTTGTTTGCCACTCATCAACCAAGTGGTGTATGCCTTGCAATCTCACCATAATCAATAGCATACTTGTCAATTGATACAAATCAGCGCTTAGAGCTGAACCTATAACACAAAAGGGTCAATTTCTAGAAGCAGATTTCTCATTTCTCTTTGCACTCTTAGTAAACAAGATATCCTTGTGGATGAGTGACTTGGGTATTTCATTCAGTGCAACAGGAGGTTTAATTAGTTGGCAGAGGGACGACAACGGCAAAATGCATCTCAGTGTTGACCAAGCTAAACCTCAAACATTGCAAGTGATTTATTGGCTAGCATGCATACCCCATTATGATTACAGGTTTCTTGTTGCGTTGGATACCATGAACGAAGATATTTGGTATGAGCTCGTAAATGACATTTATTATAGCTAACTAACTTCTTACTTTACAAATCATAGATAAAATCGTCATTCAACGTATGCAACTATGAGTATAGGGAGCATAACTTTTTCCGTTAAATTGATGATGTGACGTGTATTTGAAAGGGTAAAATGGTCCATCTATCAAAATTTGATTTTTTTTTTAATATTTACTCTTTGGATTTTCACAAATTTCCACTAAATTGTCTTAATTAAATATAAATAAAGTGTATTTTGTTGTAGGAATATCGGAATTGGTCTACTCATTTCATTGATAATCCCCTTTATATAGGGTGAGTATTACAACGGTAATAGGAAATACATTAATGACAATAATGACTACATAATTATCTATCGTCAGTTACATTGACGAAGGCACATAATACGTTTTTCCTTCAACACTCCCCCTTGTGCCGAGTCAGAGATAGAATGGTGCATATGGTGTTGCCTCATTAAAAACCTTGCCAAGTAACAAAAACCCAATGGGAGAAAATAAAACTTTGGTCGAAGGACAAAAAGAGCGCAACGCACCTATTACATTTGAAAACAATATGTATGTGCTAGACTCCCCCTGATGTCTGCACCTCCCCCTGATTTTTACATTAATCATGGGATTCTCCCTGATTCTTTCATTTGATCAAGGGAGCTTCAGTAACATTAGCATAGTTATGCATTTTCACATGTTTTTCCAAATATGACTTTGAGCAATGATTTAGTAACTAAATCTTGCCACATCGTCCTCAGATCCAACTTGATTTACTTTGATCTTGAGGATAAGGTTGTTCATGAACTGAATGCATAGGTTCATATTGAACATCAGGTTCACTTGTGGTATGACCTTCATATAACAAAATAGTCATAACTTCGTCTAGAGTATGAGTGAACCATTAAGAGATTTGAAAATGATCTGTGATAACAGATTTTCTTATCTCACCTTTAATGCGTTTTTCTTTACGCATAGTTAGCTATGACGTGGATAATTTCTTTATCATGTCACATTCTATGTAGAGATTGAATAAGCCCAAATCTTTCATATCTTTAATGAAAGAACGATTTGCGTTGCGTAGGCGCAGAGCTAAATATAACTTTACAAATTTACATCGAATAAGAGGTCGAGTCTTACATATTATGTTTAAGTACAATCATGCGTCATTGCACTTGTATAGGAATTTCATTTCCCAATACTTCTTCGTCATCTTCTTTTAGATGAAAAAACGGATCTATTGTTAGAGTAAAGACTTCGACTGATCATGGGAATATCTATAGGCCTCACTTTATTCTTTAGAGTGCCTAAGCCGATTGATGGATGATCACCATCATTACAGTCCTTGAGTTCCATTTCAAGACTGTGTATTCCCAAAATCTTTTTCATTCTCAACTTAGGATTTACAATACACTGAGTTTCTCTTATTTCATTTAGAGTTCATATATATCCATAATGAAAACGCAAGGGCATAATTCATCAATCCCTTTCCAATCAAGTAGTCACTTTAGTGAACGTTTCAATTTCTTTTGCAAACGTACTCATGTGATCTAGAGTCACTTGATTTGGGTGGATCAAGTCCGTTTAGGATCCTCATGTATATCTCTTAATTTAGATCCCCATAGAGATATATGTTTTGATCACTTTTCGTAAGCTGCATGTTCAGTTTTTCGGAAACTACCAAACTGACAAGGTAGTGGAGTGCAATGACATCCATTACGAGAGTTTGTCTCATCGTAGTCCATTACGAGAGAATATCTCCTCGTAGTCGATTCCAGTGCGTTTTTGAGAGACCTTGCGCCATAAGGTGAGTTTGCATACTCTTATTCTCATTACGCATTCTAACAAAGATATATTTGATAGGGTTTATATTTGCGGTGTCGGCGTCACCTGCCCAAAAGACCTATCTCTTTGTTTATACTGGATCGCTTCTTTCCATTAGGCCAGTTTACTAAGTTGACATTTTTCAACGAAGTATGGTTCGATAGTAGACTCATTATTCCACGTCCTCATGTACACTAGTGTAATGTGTTTGTAGAGATCTCTATACTTTAAGGATTGGTTCTAACATTTGAGGCGTCCCCCAATGATAACCACAATCCATAAATATTCTCATGAGAAGGATTTGAGTATCACTGATCAATAGATCAGGTTGTGCCAAACTTGTTTTCTTCCTTTACACAAGTATGTATCGAACCTAAGGTGGCCTCCCCCTCTTCCTTGGAGAGCCACGGCCTGTGACACCATTTATGCCACTTATGGCGTCACCATGCCACCATCCATGGTGGCAGTGCAATACCCAATTCCTCTTGGGTGGTACCATGTCCTTTTGATAAAACACAATCCTTGCAGGTATATTTGCAGCAGGTTTATATGATTTCGTCACTTTAATGTATAAGACATCTACACACTTTACTTTGTGTGATTTTGGGGATCGAGATGAGACACAGTGGGGACAAACCACGACAATTCATGTCGTTCCACTTGAACATGCTTGTTCTTATCTCCCCCTAACGACGGGAAGACTGTCTCATCAAAGTGACACTCCGCAAATCTAGCGGTGAAGAGATCGCCTGTCAAGGTTTCGACATAGCGGACTATAGCTGGAAGTTCATATCCAGCATAAATATTTATTCATCTCAATGGACCCATCATTGTGCGCTGTGGCGGCGCAATTTTGGCACATAAAACATTTAATAGAGCTCAAGGATTGTAGATCCGTGTCAATCCAAAAGAGCTCAAGGATTACAAGTTCGTTTGAAATCCTTTAAAATCCTCACACATAGTCACTAGCTATGGTGTAAATTGGTTCAATGATGATGGCCATAGATGAAAAAGTAACGCTGCATGCAAAAATTGCATACCCCAAAACGGAAGTATTGGTGTGCTTTACCAATATTAAGACTATTACTGTAGTCGTTTTCCGTGAGACCAATTGGGTTTTTATATAGGAATATGATGTCCATTACAAATCCCATATAATAAGCCATAAAATCATCACACCTACGGAAATTAACCCGGCCTAGGTGCTTTGACTTTCTAGCATAAGCAGCATAAATTTTAATTGTGGATGGTGTCATGACACGTGACCAGCGTGTCGACACAACAACCAACACCATAAAATATCTATGGTGTCCGCAAGTTGGTTGAATCGATCCACTGAATCCTCTTTTGATTCAATATAACAACATAATGAGAAACTCATGTGTCCTTTGCATATGATGATCTCAATCATAATTGCTTTAACGAATAGGCTTTGAATGATGTACTTTTATCCATAAAATTATGACGGATAGGAGAAGCATAATAAGGTATAAATGCATATGCTTGTGCATCAAATATATTATAATGCCACATTGGGGGAGCGGCGGAATTTAGGAATTGAACATACGTCTTCAACCCTATATGACAATATTTGAGGATAAAATGTTCATTGATCGTCCTCAGATTCGTGTGTGAACCATATTCTTCTGGTGTTTGCTTCTATTTATCCAAAAATATGGGTGTCCATAGTAGTTTCTTTAATGTATGGATCACCATATCAAAACCAATCTATGTCAGAATTCCAAAAGATCATTTTCTTATGACGTTGGATTTAATTAGCGGTTACGTAGAACCTACTAAGTTGACATATAATTTTCTCTAATACTCGTTTACATTCGCAGTCATTTAGAGGTAATGCAAAGGAGCTCAAATGAATTCTCACTTGTGTCTTTTTCACATGAAAAATCGTGGCGTAAATTTCTTTATAATGTGGAAAACAAAATTCAATTTTCTTTTATCGCATAAATTGTCAATTTGACATATGCTCAATATATACATCGAAACGTAACTCAAGTTCTTTAGAGTAAATCGATGGGTATTGTAATAAAAGGGTATTGTAATCCCAGTTAGGCAAGTGCATTATGAATCCCAAATGAACATATATTTAGATTCTTATCACTTTCATTATAGTACTACAGTTCTTCAGTACTATTGTGCTATTTTTGTGATATATTAGTACCATTGTCCTTCAGTACTATTATTCTAGGGATCACATGGTGCGTTTCTTTGCCCACAGTTCGTTGTGTCATGCCTATATTATGATATGTTGTTTTACTTTATGCAATACTTTGCAAAGTTAGATGTAGAAAATTGAATCATGTATATTATGAATAAAATTTGAATAATCTCAATTCCTTTAGAGAAAATTCAAAAAATTAACAGGTCAACGATTACATTTAGTCTTGTCCAATTTAGAGAGAGAAACTTTAAGACCAAAAGTCTAATTTAGGACCAAAAGTCGTATTTAGGCGTAATGGCCTTTATAAGGATATCTTAAAATTTTTAAAGTAGACTAATCAAAGTCTATCTTGGATTGAGCCAGATCCTTTTTGCTCTTTTAATAGCTGCAATGATGAGATTTGTCATTTAACATATTCTTCCCAGATGTTATGTTTTTAGTTGTAAACTCATTTTCAATGTTATTGTTGGATATTGAAGATACTTTTCCAAAATCCGCGTACTTATATGATTCTTCATATTTATTGAAAGTCGTAGCTAATTCTTTGCTAGCTTATAATGTACGTATCAATACTTCATTGATTTACAACAATGACAGAGTGCTTCACTGCACATGACATGTCCCCTATGTCATCTTTTAAATGTTACATTGTTTCCACTTACTTTTGGATGATTATATGAATTTTACTTCCATGGTAATTATTATTTATTTTAGGGTTATTGCATTACTTTGCACATTTTGTTCCAAGAAATATCATTTTCTCAGACCTTACATCGTCATTACCCTTTGTTTTCTCAGATCTTTCATCGTCATTTCCCTTTGTTTTAGGGTGATTGCATTACTTTGCATAATTCGTTTCAGGGATTTTTTTTTTCAGACCTTACATTGTCATTCAAGATATTGAAATTATTTATTTAGCTATTTACATAAAGCAGTTCGTATAAATATACCATGCTCAAGCCTTTATTGGCTCAATAGGGGAATTTGGTACTCAAGTTCTTCAGAGTCCAATATGTCAAAACCAAACTGTGATGGTTAAACCATCTGTAAAATATAGGAAGAAGAGAGTGTATTAGTTTCGCAGTCTAAATAACATTCACCACAACTAAAATAAACCAATATACATTATGGTAAATCCGATGCTTTGTGAAATTACGTTATCACAGTAAAATTTTAGTTTCTCCATTTTCATTGCATGTGAAGTTAATGAAATTGCATTATCGTTACTTTTTACACAATTAATAAGATATCCATCTTGAAAAATTTTCAAGAAATTAAAAAAAATTGGATTTCAAGACCGAAACTTGTAATGGTCATATTTTTCTTACTTCGTGAAAATATTTTTTCACAGTATAGGTTTGTCCATTTTTCTTTATATTACAATGCTCATGAAATTACATTATCATGGTATTGCTCAAACTAAATAACATGTTAAATAAAAGTAATTATTTAACATAATAAAATAGACATATAATGATGCTCAAATTTCATAAGTATATGTCATGATATAATAAGGTAAGTTTGAGCATTATATCATTAACGATTTAATGAAAATGATGACTTTAATTAGATCTTACTTGTTAGTTTGCCAAATAAACTGCATATGATACAATTGCTCGATCTCCGACTCCAAATTGTCGTCACATATTGCCCGTATCGTAATTGTTATGCCACATAAGAACAAATAATATGCATATGATTAGTCACTTTAATCATATATATTTCACATTTATCATATAAATTAAGCAATTTCACATTTACCATTAAGTTCGTAAAACAGTAAATAGTTAAAAAGTAAATAGTCACACAGTAAAGTAAATATAAATTACTGTGCGGTAATTTCAAAAATTACCTTTAAATTTTTATCCCAAAAAGAAAATTTTGTTTTTTTTTTTTGTGGGTCGGGTCACCCAGATCTGGTCGGGTCGGGTCGAGTGCAAGCTCTGCCGACAAAATTTTCGTCGGGAGAACTTCTAGAGGCAGCGTTTTCCCGACGAGCTGTCGTCGGTAGAAGCTGGATCGGGTTTCACAGATCCGGTTCAGGCATCAAGGGGTTCGTCTTCCGATCTAGATCGAGGCGAGTTGACCGGCGACGGATTCTGGCGATGGAGAGACTGGGTTGTCCAATCGGAGGTCGACGATGGGCCGGGTTAGTCTAGAGTGGATCGCAAGCGGGAGAAGGCTGGATCGGTGCCCGATTGCAGCAGACTGGATCGGGGACGAAGCGGGCTAGGCAGGAGGTGTTGACCGGCGACGAATTCGGGGCTACGTGGTCGTGGTCCGATCTGAAGTCGAGGATCGAGTCGAGGCGAGCCGGCATAGGAGGATCGATCAAGGCTGCTGTGCGGAGGAGCAGACGCCGATCGGAGGTGGCCGATCGGAGCGGAATCTGGTTGGTTGGGTGCCCAGAGCAATTTTCTGGGACCCGGGTGAGGCCATGGCGGCCATGCAGCGTCTGTGGCTGGGCTGAGCAGGCTGCGGCGCAAGGCGAGGTTGTCTGATCGGAGCCGCTGGGCAGTGGTGCCGGCCGGAGCTGATGCTAGCAGGGGGAGCGGCGGTGGAGAGAAAAAAAAAATTCTAGGGTTTTTTTTTTTTTTTTTTTTTTCGGCAGATTTTTTTCTGCTTTTTTTTCTTGGCTAAAAAACTCTAGGTTAGGCAAAGTGCTGATAACGTGTGTGTCGTTGGCGTTGCCGTCGGCGCTGGTCCGGAAAAACCTTCGAGGCCGAGGGTATGCATCGACAGGAGCAGATCGGGGGGGATCGGTGTTGGGGCCGACTGGATGGTCCGATCCGGAGTCGTCGCGAGGAGGGTGCCCAGATGAGGTCGAAGGAGGGTGGGGGGGGTCCGATCGTCGTCCGATCTGGGTCCGAATCGGGGAGCCTCGGGTCGAAAAATCGGGGAACCTCGGCTGCTGCTATCGTCAAGGCGATCGGAGGAGCGGTAAGGGGGGGCTGCTGCTAGCGTCGATCCACGTCGATGCTGCTAGGCGGCGCTGGGCTGCGGCTTCAAGATTCAATGTCCGGTCGAGGGCGACGGCGGAGGAGGGCACAAGCCATCGAAGGCGCCGATCGAGGGGGACCGGATCGGGGTCGAGCGGCGGGCCGGGACCGGAGTGGGACGGGCTGCTGCTGCGGCTAATCGAAGGGGACCGGGTCGGGATCGGGGCTGCTGCTAGGAAAAAGAGAGGCAGCGGCGGCGGCGGCCTGGTGGAGGGCTAGGGCGGCGGAGGCAGAAAAACAGAAAAAATTAGGGTTTTTTTTTTTTTTCTGTGTTGTTTTTTTTTTTCCTCTCTTTTTTCTTCTAAAAACTCATGGTTAGGCATCGTGCTGATAACGTGTTGTAGGAATATCGGAATTGGTCTACTCATTTCATTGATAATCCCCTTTATATAGGGTGAGTATTACAACGGTAATAGGAAATACATTAATGACAATAATGACTACATAATTATCTATCGTCAGTTACATTGACGAAGGCACATAATACGTTTTTCCTTCAACATATTTATGAATTTATTATATTTTTACTATTTACATAATTTATAATTAAATATTTTTTTTTAATCAGTTTACAAAAGGAAAATATATTGCTCAATAAACAGTACAAGGAATAAAACCCCAATAGGGGCGCCAATAAGAATTACTCCCTATGACAATTAAGAATCTATCTACACCTAGGAATTTAACCATCAAAAATATATCTACCTTCTGAAGATCGTTTATACCACCTTTATTTTCACATACTCTAATCACTCATGAAGAAGCTTGAATAAAGGGTAATAACCCATGAGTTGAGTATGCCCTTAATTCAAAATTAGATCTGGCTATGAGTCATAAAAACCTAACCCATCCAAATCCACACAATAGGACCAGTAGAAAAGAAGTACTAGTCTAACTCTAACAAGAGTCAAACTAGTTGAAGCCCAAAAACAAGGCCCTAGATTTGCTGCAGCCGCCGCTAACACTGTCTACCATAAAGCCACGTTCCAGTCATAGGAAATCGCCATGAAAATAGCAAGGACACCATCATCTACCTCTACCACAGAAAAACGGTCTCCGCCAAGCCAATGAAGCCCGAAATCAGACCTGGAACTCGACTTGCCATCACTCACACCATCGGCCACCTCGACGCCGGCAAGAGAAACATAGGACATGAACAACCACCACCACCAAAGAACCATCATGGATTTGTCGTAGCCTGAACCAAAAAGGTCGACTCCACGGCGAATCATTACAGCCATGGAAGGACAAATCAAAAACAGATCTAGAGATGGAAGTTCAAGATCTCCACTAATGCTGCCTTCAGCGAACCCAAAGAGAAGAAAAAGTACAAGAAACACTGCAGCTCGTCGTGAAACTACGCCGGAGGAGAAGGATTTTGTGGCCATAGCCATAGGTTTTAGAGATTTGGTCGGCTGTTGTTAGAGAGAACCCTAGCAAAGAGATGACTATTTTTTTTTTGCTAAAGATAATTAAACACTTTGTTTAATTTATAATAGAACACTTTTTTTTAATTTTTTTTTTTATGTTACATATATTTTAGTTGCAGATTAAAAATGAAAACTAAATCTTCAAATACAAAACATAACCTTGACAAAAAAAAAAATAAATACAAAACATAACACAAACTTAATTTGTTTAGCAATAATAATAGAATAAATTTGAAAATGTTCTAGGAGAAAAGAATAATATGTAAAGCGTAGTTTTATTGATTGATAATGAGACATTTATATAGACATTACATCAAGTATCCCGAATAATCAGGGATTCCTAATCTACTGAATATACTAGAAATCTAGTCTAATTAGGACAAGACATACCACGGAAGTTACAGAAATAATCTTCCATGAACATAAAATTATTTATTTGCCCATAGCTTATTGAGCAAAAAAAATCTAAATACATGTCACGTCATCGATTTAACAAAAAAAACTAACGGATGTACCATATTTGGTTGCAGTACAATAGTGGAGATACTATTTTAAATAAGGTATCAAAAAGTAGTTTTCACAATAGTCCAAGTACCATTTTAGGTTTTCACTCTTCCTATATACCATATACCCATATTCCTAACATTATGATGTATGCAGTACTTTATTATATATAGCTAAAAAAATTAAAAATTAAAAAAAAATAGCTAATAAAATTTGGAGGAATAATCGATTACCTCTCTCATAACCAATTTCAATGTATGTTGGTCTGACTTTTTTGTTGTTCACATGACATATTACCAAATATTTTATCATGAAAAACGAAATGGAAAGAATTTTGGATAAAGAGAGTGTGACTGACAACGTTATTTTTTTTTACTGTGGCACTAATTGTTAACAACTTCAAAGGATCCAGAGTAATTGACAAAGAAATTGTCAACACTAAGAACGTCTTTATACAAATCACTATTATAATGTGCAACATCATTTACGTTCTTTTTTTTTTAGGGTCACTATTATAATGTGCAGCATCATTTACCTTCTTTTTTTTTAGGGTTTCAACATCATTTACCCTAAAAAAAGGATCTAAGGTTTCAACATCATTTACCTTTTAAGATGTATGAATAATAAAATTTGCATACACACAGGAGATCATAAAAAACCACTATTTGTTCTAGGAATGATATAATTATCTTTTTACTCCCAATAACTAAGTAGCTAATACAATTATTGATTTTCTGTCCATGTTTTATATCAAGGCAAAAGTTGGTACATAAAATGTGCATGTGATAATAACTAACATTAACTCTATTAGATGAGTCTCTCTCGACTCCTCCCAAACCCTAGCCTCCATGGAAGGGATCTCCCAAATCCTAGTCTCCATGGCAGGGATCTCTATCAGCGGCAATCGATGTCGATACCAAGCAGATCTCCCTTCTCTGCATCCAAATTTCTTCTTGCAATAATCCAGCGTCAATTTTATTTGACAAATTCATCGCAGGCTTTCAATGGTGGTAAGCTTCCTATGGCTAGAGAAATCATGGAATGAACTTCTCTTCCTAGTCGATTTTGTCTATTACTGCCAAATCTTGGTGGCAGTAATGGTGTTGCTATGCAACACATCTTCCATGGTGGCGGTTTGGTGACTCTGGGTTCCTCAAAACTAAGCCAAGCCCTCGAGGATCTGAATGGAGGTAGTGGAAACGCTACTTTCAAGTTGATTCAGGTGAAGGCTTGCCGGTCGGCGTCTAAATCTTGGATGGCGGCGAAGCCAAGTTGCTTTAGGGCAACCTCTTTTCGGGCCTTGTGGGTTGCTAACTGGGCGTAGGGCATTCTGTTTAATTTTTTGACCAAATTCTATTGGTTCCGATTTATTTACCTAGTTTTTCTTTAAATTAGCCTATTACAATGCTTAGTCATGCATTGGTAGTAGGCTCGCTTCAATAAGTGAGCATGGGTAACGTCAAATGATTAGGCTTATTTCTATGTATCGTTGTGGTTTGTCCAACAAACTTTTTATCTACTCTTAGTCAGTAGAGGGAAGATATGTAATGGTCTTTTCTGGCTTGAGAATTAATAAATAAACTTGATTTCTTTAAAAAGGCAAAAGTTGGTACATTAATCACAAGCCAGGTAGATAAAAATTTGAGATTAATATATATATATAGGGTCCGGATCCGGGGACATTTATTTTTACACAAATTTTGACACAAGTTTTCAGCCATTAGATTTTAAGATCTTCGATGGTCCAGATTAATTGTAGGTATGATGTCAACATTCACAAGGATGATGTGACAATTGACATGACACTCCATATTTTCCATTACAAATTATAAATACAAGGAAAAAAAAACAAACGAAATCAAAATCAAACTGTTTTCAATAAAAGAAAACACAAAATTAAAATCAGGAACAATAATTATATATGAAGAACAAAAGCCTATGAAAAAAAAAACACGAAGAATAAGAAGAATGACGAACTCAGTAAAAATGTCTATATTTAGTACATGTTGTTTGACTAGCTTTGAGGCATTAGCTTTGTTATGAACATATGAAATTGTTCTTGGGTTTGTACCCATTTGGGAGTTGTCCAAGATTTTCAAACTCTCAGTGGTATGGATTAGAAAATTCAACCTTGTTTATTTCGCCAACTATATTATTGAAGTGCAATTGTATCTATTCAGAAAGAGACACATCTCTGGACTTTAAGTTTGTTCTCATCTCTGTATCTTTTGGCTTTATTATAATCTTGAGAAAGAACTCAAAAAATGTGGCATCTTGTAATCTATCTATTTCCGCTGCTCTTCGATTCCTTGGTTCTATGCCTCTAAAATACACCATAATCTCTTTGGCTTCATGATAAAATTGATCATTTTCTGGTGAATCTTCAATAACAAATTTTTCAAACAACAACCCCATGAAAGCCCTTCATCAAAATATGAGGCAAGACAGCCGGGAGTCCTTTGGCTCCTGGTATCTGCTGCACAATGATTAGACTATATAAACATGAATGGTTAAGAAACCCTAAATAATACATCAGCCGGGAGTTCTTCTATTTGTAATTCTTTGTTCCTGATTTTAGTTTTGTGTTTTCTTTTATTGAAAACAGTTTGATTTTGATTTTGTTTTGTTTTTCTTTTCTTGTATTTATAATTTGTAATAGAAAATATGGAGTGTCATGTCAATTGCCACATCATTCTTGTGAATGTTGACATCATACATACAATTAATCTAAATCATTGAAGATCTTAAAATCTAATGGCTGAAAATTTGTGTCAAAATTTGTGTAAAAAAAAAATGTCCCCCGATATATATATTACTTTCCAACAAAAAAATCTGTAGTCATATATACCTGAAGTGAAGCCTATTATTTTGGTATAACTAAGCTGCCAGTTTGGTTTGAACCAATCTAGTTTAACAAGTAATGAGTGAGAATCGGACTATACTACACCTCAAACTAAACCAAATGTACCTATAATTGTAACTAGTCAAGTCAAACACCATTGCTATATATCACTAACCATTAATTTATTTTCATCAATTCTTTTAGTACTTGATCCACATTACGTACTTCGTTCTACAACTCTCTCTCTCTCTCTCTCTCATGGTGCTGATGGACATGAAAACATTCATTGTAGTAATTTTTTTGCTTGTGATGGCCTTGGCAATGACAATGATAGTTGAATCGTCATCAACCCCATATCATTTCTCAACTCGTATATGGGAAACTGGAGGAGAAGTGCCTACACCACAACGTCGACACAAAAACAATTTCTCATCATGCAATGGTTTCTTTGACGACTGCCACAGTTATTCTGATGAGGATATAATGAGTAGCGAAAGAAGACATCTTTATGAAACCAGAAGGTACATAAGCTATGGGGCTCTACTGAAAAACAGTGTTCCGTGTGGTCAAAGAGGCAAGTCGTATTACAATTGTGGTATTTCTGGGCGGGCTAATCCTTATAGACGTGCTTGTACTGCCATCTCTCGTTGTGCTAGGAGTAATTATTAGAACTACGGGGTGCTTCAAGCTTCAATAATTAGTATTTTCCATCATGTACCAATGTACAATCTCAAAGCTATTTATAGAATTTCAGAATGTTTCACATTTTGTCGATCAATTTCTCTTTCTCTTCTAATTTATAGAGTACTGTTTCTGAATTAGTTTTTTTTTTTTCTCTCCCTTCTTTGATTTATACACACATATATGTATTATAGTCTATAAAACACGGACACGCCAGATTGATCGCGTATCTCGTGTCGGAGACTGACACGACACGAATACACCTGAATACGCAAGGATATGCTGGGACATACGTATTCTAATATAGACACAGATTGGATACAAACGTATCCTAAATAGACACGCAAATAATTAGAGTACGTGGGTAAAAAAGAAACTAGAAAAATACTTATACATGGGTTTGCCCAGAAGTTCTTCGATCTGTCGATACAAGGTTGGTCTTTTTCTTGGAAAACAGTGTGGCCGCTGTGGTTGAGAGCCGCACACATAGGTTATCGAGGCCTAAGCCAAAAACGAGTCTTTGCTCTTTTTGATACTGATATTTCTTTTAAGGTTTGCTGTGATATTTCTTCAAGGTTTGCTGTGGGTTCAATTTCTTGTTGGCGTAGTTGATGAGTATCAGAGGAAGGTGGGGAAGGTGGGGTTTCTGTGCATGTGCGGATAAGGTTGATTTGAATATATATATATATATTTTTTTTGAATTAGTTTATAAGAATTTATTAATCAGCAAACAGTACAAGAAATAAAACACCTGTGAGGGCCGACAAAAATAATTACTCCTATGAATACTAAGGACCTATCTGGCACCTAGGTATCTAATAATCAAACGTACGTCCACCTTCTAGAGACCGTTTATAGCACTTTTATTTTCACAGACTCCACTTCATATAGCAGCAAGATTAAAGGGTAACCACCATACAAGGGCGTCTGTGTTTGGATTCAAAAACTTGGATTCGGTGATGGGTCATAAAGACCCAATCCATCCAAACCCGCACCTGAGTGATGGTCCAAATACAGTAAAGCCCAAGTTCAAGGAGAGAGGACCAGTCCAGTAGCCCCATAGGCCCACCCAAGTTCAACCCTAGTGAGCTAAACTTTTTCAAACTATCAGCCGGCGCCAACGCCGCCGTTATGTCGACCACCGCCAGCAGCACTTCGCCTACCACCGCCGTTATGTCGACCACTGCCGTCATGTTGTATTGAAGATTTTCGACCTGCAAACCAAGGCGCCAACCCATCACCCCTTCAGGATTATTCAGCATCATCTCCACCATCGATGACAACAGCTCGCCATTGGCAATGCCGATTCCCAATCCGGGTTTCAGCGGTAACACCACACCACCGACGGCATCTCCATCCTTCTCATTGTGGCCGGAACTGACCCGAGGAAATTTATCGGCACCTAGGCTCAGCCGAACCGAATCTCCTCGTTGCGACGACATACCTCCCATCCTCAAAGCGCCAGGGCGATGATACGGCTGAAATTAGCCTCACAATTAACCCTGCAAAAATGTCATCGTTAGTATAGGTAAGTAAGGATCGTTCAGTCCGGGGATGATCGAGCCGCCGAAGCGAGCATCAAGCAATAATAACCCTACAATCGTTAGTAGTATAGAATAAGTGCTCCTAAACTATTAAAGTAATAAGATGGGGGGTTTTGAAATTTGGTTCCTAATCTATTAAAAATAAAAACAAAACAAAGAAAAATATCTACAATGATCGACTTCCCTAACCAATACCAATACCACTCGAAAATTATAAAGTATAAAAACAGAAAATTCATTTCAACATGCTACAAAAACGTGCCCATATTAAATGCAAAGATAAGAGTTCAAATGGAAAGCCTTAGCGGTTGAATCCATTTGACTTGGATCTGAAAAGTCCTTACCAAGCCCAATACTGCTAATTTCATAAAACACTTAGCGTAGTTTTTCTAATTCAGTAGTATTGTTCAATTATAGATAAACTCACACGTGTAATTTAACCATTAAACATAGAAATTGACACGTAATCTCCAGAACCATTCAATCATTGAAGCATGATTTTTACCACTCTTAGAACTAACTATTACTTGTTTACTTAGCGTCTAACAAGTAACAATTATTCTTGGCAAATTAAGCAAACACACATGAACACTTAGCGTAATTCTAGCATGCAAACTTATTAACCTAATTCTGTAAATTACCTAAACACATAAAAGGGCACAAGATTGTAACATGCGTCATCAAAGAATTCTCAAAATTTAAACTTAATAATAAACTGAAAATATCATAAACATTAATAAAAATATTTTGAAAATTTCATGTCTCCAATTACACAACTCACAAATCCAAACAAATAAATCACAAAAAAATTTACATGTTTTTACACACAAGGCTGAAACATTAATAAAAGTAGACTCATGGTTACACTTTGATGCGTCTTCCGTAGCGTATTGACACAGGGTATGAACTCGTTTCTACGATGGTGGTGGAGCGTCCTTGACGTAGCGCCTAAGAACCTTGAAGATTGGTGGTTGGATGGTTGTTGCAGCCTTGTAGGTGATGGAGATTTGAGGAGTGAATTGGGCAGAGTTTTGAAATGATTTTTGGTCAGGAAGTGATGCCAAATTCTATTGTGGATGTTTCCTATTTATAGATTAGCAAATGTTGGCTTTTGTCGGTCATGCCCTTCACTATTTGGACGGATGAGATTGCATGGCTTTTAATTTTCTCATAATGGTGTCACTTATAGCCTTCATTTCTCATAATGGGCTTCTCTAAATTTCATAACTGAAATGTATCACTTATGAGCCTCCTTCAATTATTTTATGTCTCTTTTATTTCATGCCTTTATTGCTTAGTCAAATTAATGTCATAATGTACATAAAGTCTTCATATTTTCCTACAAACAAGAATGAGAAAATCATAATTATTTTAGAAAAAATGAAGAGAATTAAATAATTTAATTTCATATTAATATTCTCTCAAATTCTCTCTTAAGGCCCACATCGATCCATGGGTCTAGGCCCAAATCCATCTCAATATACCTGATCCAACTAGGATTCTTCATGAATTTTGTATTTTCTTCCTATTTCACACCAAACACTGTATAAGACTCTCAAAATGACTCAATGACTCAAAAACACAAAACAAAGGGAAAAAACAAGACTAAAATGGAATATATACTCATTAATATCGTCACACTTTGTGCTCCGATCAAATACCCCACACTTAGCTTTTGCTAGTCTCTTACCAAAATAAAAATACAAAACAAAACAAAGACTCAACAAAAATCAAGTAAATGACTCTACTGCCCTTAACTGTTGTCTCAGAGATTTCAAACTCATGGCTTGCACGTTAAACACTTAATCAAAATCACAAGATAATTCCAAGGTTAATAAATATGTGACACTCATATGACTAAGTAAGATATGAAGAACTTAAATTTATACAATGAATGATAGCATGTTTCGAACAAGTCCCATCCAATCTCACAATGCATACTCTCGATTTTTCACTCAGAAATGACTATGCTTAAAAACTTTTCACACAAGTATATGCAAGAGAACAAATTGTAAGGCAACAAATAGCTTGCATATTTCATCAATAAAAGCATTTTGTGAATAATTTTTTCTTAAAAACGTCAAGAAATGATTAAGTGCACAAATGGACCCAAACCATAAGCTCGACTTTGTAACTGACTCCACTAACCAAAGGCTGCTCATCTCAAGGATCAAGTAAGGACTCTGAAACGGATTGTAATGGGGTTCACAAAAAAAAAGTTAAGGAATCACAAAGATGTCCTAAAGACGTAGTAGAGCATATATGAACCTCCTTATCTCACAATTTTTACGGGCCAATTATTATTGTTTTGGACCCAATCTTCACTCTAACCAATATGGAAATGGATAAATGCCTAATTTTCAACTTTGGGCCTTCAACATATAAGAAACTCCAAATCCAAACTTCAACAATTTCCCAAGAATTTTCTTTTCAATTTTTTCTCCTTTGCCGCTTTTCTTTCTTTCTTTCTCTTTCTTTTTTCAATTTTTTTTCTCGGCAATCTATTTTAGTTTTTCCCCACCCCACACTTGTCTTCCATCGTTACCCCTACACAATGTAACATGCTCTACTAAATCCATAGGACAAAGGTAGAGATATCATGTACTAAGCTCAAGGTAGGGTAGTGAGGGTGATGAAACAAAGGTTTTCAACGTAGGCTCAAAATGGTTCATTCTAAAGAGTCCCACGACGGGCACAATTGGGGACACATGGCTTGTTTAGCTATGGTGGTGACCCTAAAAATATCCTTCTATCCCATCCAGGATCAGGGCATGTTATGGCATAAAAGTTTTTACAGTCACAAAAGTCGAGTTCTAGTATTCTCTAGTCCATTAAAAGCTGTGGCACTTGATCATTGGATTTTCAAAGAATGATGAGGTTTTGTAAATAAAGCCAAAAAATTCTAAATTTAACAATTAAGCACTCGAAAAGAAAGTATTTTAGCTCAACTGCTCACTTAGGGTCAAATGAGTTAGACTTAATCCTTACATGCTTAAAGAACCAAGTTACAATTAATCCAATCTCAAATCTTCATACCAATTTCACAATCGATTAACCACCAAATACATATAAGTTCAATTTTGATTGTGCAAACCTTCAGCCATGAATCCAAAGACATGTTCATCCTAGACGTTATGGGCATCCTAAGACTCAAACAAACAAAACAAAAAATAAACAAACAAAAGACTCTAAAAGCTAAAACCAACGATTTTTTTTTAATATGACACAAAGAAAATGTGTAAACCTCACCCCACACTTAGAATCTATATTGTCCTCAATGTAAGCAAAAAGTACGGTATATAGAGCCTAAATATGAGGGAGGTTACAAAAATAACGAAAAGGTAAACTAAACAAACAAACAAACATACAAGTACAATTCAACCTTAGAAAGTGAAGGAATAGAAATGTCATACTCTCGTTGATGGCTCCTCCACAGCTTCGGTTGAAATGAGTTTCCTCCCATGCATCGCTTAATAGTTATAGTCCTTCAGCCTAGACTATGTAGTAGGGGTGGACACGGGTCACTTCGGTTCGGGTTTGGACAAAACCCATGACCCAACCCAAATTTAAAATTTAGTTCGGTTCGGTTTGGTTTTTTAATTTTTGAGTCAGTGACCCATAAGCCGACCCAACCCGCACGGTTCGGTTCGGTTTTCTTTTATGTTTTGCCCACTTTTCAAGTTCTAATAAAAAATATAAATTTCATAGTTTATAAGTCAAAAATTTCAAAGTACAAAGTTCAGCTTGAGTCCATACTCCATAATTCAACAATTTCAAGTCCATCAAAATAAAGTCAAAGTCCAAAGTTTAATATTTAAACATAACTAAATAAGGAAGAGAAAAATAGAATAATATGAGAGTCCATGACATGATTTACAATTTGGTATCATCACAATTCTCAACTCTCCCTCAAGCTCGCATGAATGAGTTTGATCTTGGAGGTAGCATACCACTTGATCCACTCTCGGCACGATCGTCTCTAATGCCATGCTGCAAGCTCTTCACCAACTCATCTACATGCATAGTTGTATACAATTAGAAAAATAGAAATAAAATATAATCATGCATAACACAAAACCAAATCACATTAAGCAATTCAAATATTCAGTAAGAAAAAAAACAAAACTATTACCTATTTCCGCATCTTCACAAATCTCCATCTTCTCAATAGTAGGCACATGGTGCAAAGAAATATGTTCACCCCTAAGCCAACTTTGAGTACATATCAATGCTTCCACCATTTTAGGACTTAGAGAGCTACGATGTGGATTAATTACTCTCCCACTAGTGCTAAAACAAGACTCGGAAGATATAGTTGAATCCGGAATAGCTAGAATGTCTCTTGCAATGCGGGCCAATGTAGGGTATTTAGACATCCCAAACACTCTCCACCAAGTCAACAATTCAAACCTTCCATGAGTTCCATCATCTCCTTCAACGGGATCACTAATATATCTATCCACATCATTATAAATCACCCCGGCCTTCTTTGCCTTTCTCTTCAACTTCCTTTGAAACTCGGTAAGGCCTTTTTCCAAAGGGACCACTTCAATAGTTTGATTAGAATCTTGAGAAACACTAACACTTTACCCCAAATTTGCCTCTTCCACATACACCTTAAAGAGATCATACAATAAAACGACGTCGTTTTAAATTCGGGTAAGTTTGGGTCAGTTCGGTTTGGTTCGGGTTTTGCCAGACTGAAACCAAAACCCAACCCGAACTACTTCGGTTCGGTTCGGTTTTTTTTCTTTCGGTTTTCGGTTTTTTCGGTTACGGTTCGGTTTCGGGCTCGGTTTTTTTCGGTTTTCGGTCCACCCCTACTATGTAGCCTCCATTCATTTCATGTGATTGGCACCTCTTGAAGGTGTACATCCACCAAAAGTCGCTCCTCAGATTTGCTCATATAAGGCTTAATTGATTTCCATCTAAAGTTGTTGCCGGTCACTTCACTCTTAATCCGCATAGCGTCATCAGAGAGAACAATAGTGAGAGCAGAATTGGGGACTCAACAGGCACATTGAAGGACACAAGGTCCTTGATAAACTGAGTTTCTTCAGCCATAAGATCTTCTATAGAATTCAGAGAATGAGTTGGTATAGTGTTAGTAAATTAGCAAAAGTCAATAGAAGTTAGTGTACCAATATACAACAATTAATTAAGTAAAATTTAATTTCAGATCATGAACACAAGTTTAGAGTATGGAGTCTCTTCTTGTAACATAAGTCGTCCTTCCCAACTTATTGAGAGTTCCAATCAACTGTTAACAATGTAATTCTTCACATCTTCCTTATGATCTGCAACTGATAATCAAACTCTACAAGTATCACAAAAATGTTAGATAAACAAAGACAAAGACACAACAAAAATTAGGGGTAGTTACAACATGTTACAGTTCAAAACACATTCAAAGTGAGCTCCCTTATACAAGACGTCTCAAGTGGAGGAAATTCAAAATTCCTATGTTTCTAGCTACACTTTCTATTTTTACAACACAACACCTAGATACGGGAACATGGATTTTCGATGTGCAATGGGACTGAAAAAGCTACCATTTTCGAGATCATGTTTTATCCAATATACCTTAGGTGTAAAGACAAACAACAATTTTCCTTTGTTATAAACATAGTTGATAACAAAATTGATTCCAAGCGGTAAATTAAGGTGGACGTGCGGCCTAAGTATGGTCGCCTAGACACAAACACTTTCCTTTATTTCAGAAGGCTAGATAGCCAGATCATGAAATAAGCGAGAGGCATGACTCATTTCAATAGTACTACAGAGGCTACTTCCTCAATGAGGTCGGCTACTTCCACATAGTGGTTTAGACACATTATGTAGTCCTCTGAGATCCAATTTTGTAAACCTTTTACCCAGGGTCAATGACCTAAACACCATCCAATGTGCCCCTTACTCAACTGGGAAAGCACTCGTATGTTAGACAGTTCTCCAAGTGTTAATAAAAGTCGCCCCCAACTCCAAGAGACCTGTGACAAGTACTAATTAATGAAGGGTTTAGGCTAATATTAACAAAAAAGACTCTACCTATTCCGTTTAATTTACAACTCACAACAACTAAGTTTTCAACCATATAAATAACAACCTAATTAAATTACACTAAGTGTAAGAAAACAAAAAAATAAATAATATACAACCATTATTTTACACAAAACACAATATATTCACAAATTTGAATCACACTTTAATTTAGGGATTTTAACAATCCCCGGCAACGGCGCCAAAATTTGATGGAGTTATTATTCAAGCACATTGTACCTGCAACACAATTGCATTCACATAATACCTTTTAAATATCGAATGATAGGTAGGGATCATTCAGTCCGGGGAAATCAAGGGCATTCAATCACATGAAGAATCACATAATCATATTGGGGGTTTTGAATTTTGATTCTAAATACCTACTGAAATTAACGAAAATAAAAGAAATAAAAACCTAAAACTATTATTTACACATGATCACATCTTCACACACATAGCTTAGCACGAAATTTCTCAATAACATGCTAAATCCGAATTTAAGAAACATGGCAGCAATATTTCACAAAGCACTTAGACAAATTTAATTTCAATTCTAATTAGAGCCCTCAACGGTTCATTTAATCGTTAAGACTTCACAAGTATTTAGAATTATTTCAGCGCCTAATCCTAAACATAATGCTAATCGGTTCAATAACACTCAGCGTCAAAATTAAACACGAAGAACATATAAGCACGATAAACCAAATTGGAAACACATAAACAAGCATGGTCACTCATATTATTTATTATGCAAATTTTCATAATTATGGTAACCCTACTTAAACAACTTAGACTACAACATCTCAGTGCCTGATGCAATCTAAATTATTATGGCATGTAAAATCGGCACTCAAGGTTCTGCCATGGCCTAGGCAGCCCTCAAGCACACGATTTGTGATGAACGAATTCATGAAAATTAATCAAATTCAAACAAAAACTCATGCGAAACCTACTACCCTATTTTAAAAACTCAAATCGCACATATCATCGTTCACGAATCAAACAAAAAGAAAACCAAAATACATAACAGAATTTCAGAAATCCAATGTTAAATTTATAAAACCAAAACAACATACATCAATCCATTCAATCTTTATAGACAAAGTACTGAATTTATACAGAAAATATAAAGCCATAAGAGATGTTCGAATCACACTTTTGAAGAACGTTGCAAGACTTCAACAAAGATGGATTCGACAAAGGGAAGAATGGTGAAATTTTGATGTAGGGGAATGGTACGACTGTTCTACTTTCTATATGAGATTTTTGTGGAGTTATTTTGGTAGAGTTTCGGCCTTACTTGTGTGGGAGAAGAGAGATGATTTTTCTGAAATTATGCCGAGCTATTTATAGGAGCAAAGGGGAGAGTTAGGCAGCAGCTAGGGTTAGAGAGTCCTTTACTTTCTATCCTTCTTTGGTTCAGCTGAATTCTTTCCTTTTGGATATGATTTGTTGCTGAATTAATCCTTGAATGGTGCTTGACTTCTTACTGTTTAAGAGTATTTAAACTCCTTCTTGAATCGGTTGTACTTCCCTTGTAGCTCTAGGACTCCTTCATTTCTCGGCAGATATGACATTTGTGTGTCATAAATATGACATAACTCTCTCTAGAAAATATCTATTGAGGTGATTCCAATTGATTTGGAAACTAGACTCATATAGCTTTCTATCCATATATGGCTCACCATCTGGTTCAATGTGAGCTGTCCTGGAGAGTCCGTGGAAGTTAGATGACCTGCATAGGAATTTACCCGAATTTAATCAGGGGTTTATATCTCTTCAATTCTTTCCTTTTCTATTTTGGATTTGGCAGCCTCCTTCCATTCCGTGCTTTTCTTATGTATGCACATGGCTAGCACACGTTTTCTCCATGTCTCCACATGCCTAGTACATGCCCAAGCATGCTTTGCACACATAGATTATTCCTGAAAATAGGAGATAAAATTAATATTAGTTTCAGCAATGATTTATACAAAATAAAACACACTAGCAATCCTAATCCAATAAGGATTCCTAATTCAATTATGACTCTTGCTGAAACTTCACATTTTCTTCTTTTTAAGCACGTTTTCACCTATTCTCTACCAAAGACTCCTAACTTGATCTAATGACTCAATTCTACAACAATAAGGGTTAAGCAAAGCACAAATGGAGGTAAAAACATATTAAGAATGTCGCATTTTATGCTCTTATCAGGCGAAAGCCAGACATGTTGATGGGTAGAGATTTGGAATTTGATTTGGGATTTTTGGTAGGGTTTGGTTCAACTCCGCCCTCACTCTTCACGGCGGCAGAAGAGAGAAAAGCAGAGCGAATAGTGTAGTTTGAGAAAGATAGTTTTGTAAGGTTGATTTGAATTGAAAGGGTGGGTTTCTCATATCATAGATAATGGAGTTTTTTAGATTGGGAGCTGTTGACAGTTGTTTCTGCACAAACCCGTAGGCCTGACAGAAGCACAATAATAAAGCTGTAAAGACACAGGCAAGTATAGTGGTTCACCGTGCCATCGGAGGGCACGGCTACGTCCACTTGGAATATAGTATGATCGGCCGATAAACCATCGGGTGGTGGTTACATGCCAAGAGTAGCCAGTATCCAAGATCCCTAACTCTAGGAGGGAAGCCTTCTATTTATAGGAAGGAATGCTCCCTCCTTTACAATGTTTCCAATGTGGGATGCAAACCCACTTTTCCTACTCACGAAGCTATTTCAGGAGCCCGGTGGCACGACTTCCGAGTGCGGCACCGGTGATGTGGAACAATAGAGATGTAGCCGGGGTGGCGGTCTACCCGAAAGTAGGACCTATGACGCCGGTTGCATGGTCCACGAGGTCGCCGAACATGCTCGGCGGTGCACCATATATACTTCCAACAACAGTAGCTATAGAGAGGCTAGCCAGGCCCCCAAACCCGCAGCCAGCACTCCTGGACCAGGCCCAGGGCCCAGGACCAGAGCATGAACACCTACACCCGCGCCCGGACAGGTCTTACCTACGACCTGGGCCCGGGAACCGGGGATGACAGTTCCCCAAACAGAGGCCGGAGCAGTACAATAATATGTGCAGAAGGGCCGGGGCCAGTCCCACATCGAATGGTGAGGCCGTACCTCACACCTGGCAGCCTATATAAGGGTCCCAACTGCCATCATTAATAGGTAATCAATACTCCAACTACTCATTCCCGCTTAAGTTATCAGTTTATTCCTACTATACTGACTTAGGCATCGGAGCGGAATAGACCGGCCCCGCCTGATATTCGTTTAGTTAGCAGGGTTAGCAGGCAGGAATCACACCAAGATCCACCAATATCTGTGAGTCTACGGATTCAGGTAGAAATAATTGGCGCCGTCTGTGGGAAGAGTTACATAAAAGTCACGCTCGAACAAAAATGGCCAGAAGATCATAGCCGGAAACCGGAGAGGAAAGACCAGGAGGAGTACGCGGGACTTGGGTCCCCTTCTTAAGTGAAGCCTTCAGTCGTAGAGATCCGGGGAACGCCGCAGACTCTGACCCGGACGGCATGGCGGAAGAGATAGAAAGGATGAAAGCGGAAGTCCCGCGGTTGCGGGAAGGAGGCAATCAGGACCGAATGAGGGAGGAAGCCCGGTACCAGAAGATGGAAGCGGTGAACACCACGCTGTTGGCAGCCTTGGAAAAAGGGCAGCTGTAGAACGCCACACTAGCGAAAGCATTGGAAGCGCCGAGGGAAGGCATCAAATTCCCGCACCTGGAGGTGGGACAACCCGCCGGGAGGAGAAAGATCGTGCATGTGCCGATAGCGCTCTTCCCGGAAATCATGAAGAACTCTGGAACCACCCCGCTCCCGCACCAAGCCAGTACATCATCGGATGGGGAGGCCGGTTCAACTGCCGAGGCGCTCTGGACGCTGTCCACATCGGTATCAGACATGAGGGCCCGGATGGAAGCCAGCGAGAGGAAGGCAGCAAGACCGCTCACGAGGGCGCGCTTCCACGAGCGGGCCAGACTGTTCTCCCACCAGATATTGGAATCTAGGGGAGTCGACACACGAAGATCGCTGAGGCTAGTGTACACTGGGGCAGGGTGCCCGTTTCAGCACCTGGACAGCTTTCGATCACTACCAAAAAAGGGGTTATAGCCGACGACGCCATCTCGTCGGCCGTTTCCATTAAATCGTCGGCTATAGTCATAGCCGACGAAGTATCGTCGGCTATTCCCTCGTCGGGAATGCCCCGTCGGCTATAGTATAGCCGACGACACTGAGGGTAAGTCGTCGACTTATAAACCACGAAGTATAGCCGACGAACAAAGCGTCGTCGGCTATTATGAGAACATTACCGACGATAGAGTCGTCGGCTATTATGAGAACATTGCCGACGATAGAGTCGTCGGCTATTATGAGAACATTGCCGACGATAGATTCGTCGGCTATAACTCTCCCCTAATTACCCCTAAACCCCTGAAGTATAGCCGACGACTCTATCGTCGGCAATGTTCTCATAAAAGCCGACGACTCTATCGTCGGCTATAAATCAGGCATAGCCGACGAATTAATTCGTCGGCTATAAACTTCGCCGGTACCGGAAATGGCTTAATTTTTGCCGGAAGCCGGGAGGTTATAGCCGACGAAATATGGTCCATTTCGTCGGCTATAACCCCTAAATATTTAAAAAAAAATTATAAATTTTCCTCGGGCCCAATTCCACTTCGTCTTCGGTTTGCCTGCAGAAAATCCACAAATATACATCCAAATAGCCAACAAATATCCACATCAATCCATCCGTAATATCCTACTGTACAAACCCCCTAACTAGCCATCTACGTACACTACTAACTACTCATCACCCCCTAAACGCGTAGCGTCGTCGACGGGATCGTTCGAGTTCCGGTGGCTACCGCTACCCTGATCGCCTGGCGTACTCCGATGCGGGGGGGGGGGGGGGGGGGGGGGGAGTGGGGACGACGAAATCGGGCATCTGTGGCGGAGGCGGGGGCTCCTCTCCAGCTCGCTGGGCCTCCCAAGATTGCCGCATCCATCGGTACATCTCCGCCGCGGCCGCGTTGCTGGCCAGCTGCACCGAAGCCTGCTGCTGGAGCGCCTCCACCGCCCTCGCCAACTCCGCCTGCGTCCTCTGCAGCTGTGTCTGCAAGTCTCTGCTCGTTGAAGCCGCACGCTGCGTGCTGGGATTGGCCGGCGTGTACTTCAGAACCCCATCTCCCGCCGCGCCTAGGCCTCTCTGGTAGAAGTAGTTGTTGTCAGTCCCTACCGCCGCGTGCATGATCTGAGAGGCCAAGCGCGGCTCAAGGGTGTCGATCGTGGAGGCAAACTCCGCGATCGCCTCGTCAGACGCCCCTTCCCCCAGAGTCTCTCGCGCGATCCCCAAGGTGATCGCGTCGGTCTCCGCATCTATTCCCGCCTAATTGACAAGAAAATATAATAAACGAATTAATAAAAAAAAATATATAAATTAATTTAATGAAACACTTTTATTGAAGATGGGCGAATACTTACCACTTGGTCGGGACGGTCCGGATACATCTGCGCATGAATCCACGACAACGGCCTCAGCGGTCGGTCCCTCCTTGCAATCTCTGCCCATTGCCTCCAGAAGCGGGCGCCGCCGTGGTGGGGGTGCTCGTTCATCTTGCGGTTGTCGCTGTTCGTCTTCGAGATTTTCTTTATTATAAGAACGAACATATAAACGCAAATATAAATTAGTAACTAACTTAAAATATTAGCAACTAACCAAAAAAAATTATTAACTAATTTAGTTACTAACTAATTTAATTTAATTAGTAACTACCTAACTAACTAATTTAATTTAGTAACTAACTAACTTAATAACTACCTAATTTAATTTAATTTAGTAACGAACTAACTAACTATGTAACTAACTAACTAACTTAATTTAATAACTAACTAACTAACTAATTAATTTAATTTAGTAACTACATAATTTAATTACTAAATAACATTAAAAAGTTATAGACTAGGCTAAATTTTCTTACCGAGACCCTGTCGCTCCCGAAGTAGGCTACCAGCCATAGCCACTCATACTCCCTGTACCGGAACTCGTGGGGGGTTGCACCTCGCCCCAAGCCCTTCTCCACATGATACGTCCTGTAGTGCGTCGACAGCTCGTTCTTCCACTCGGAGTACCTATATTAACAAAACACAACTGTTAGATATATTCGTACATCTTTAATCGTCTTCAATCTAACTCGAATGATAGTAAAATAACGCGAAACACATAACATGTTCTTCAGCTGCCCGTCTCTCCACCAGTCCAAGGTAGGATGGACTCTAAACCATTGCTGCAATATTATAAATTAATTAGAAAATATTTTTATATAGTTATAAGGACTCAATTCATAAATGTTTATTTTCTATAATAAAAATACGATTTAACTCACCGACAGTGCATTGTACACTCGCGCCTTGATGTCATCGGGCACAGAGCCCCAGTCGGGCCACAACATTGGGACCCTGTCCCGCACGATCATGCCCGTCGCGTTGATATACTTGGTCGTGGTGTCTCTCCTCTCGATCGGGCGTCCATCCTCACCGGGACCGGGCAGGATCTCCCTGATCCCACCGGCGAGCTCCCTCTCCAGGGTCGACATGTTCGCTGGCCCTCTGGTCCGTCTCGTCCCCGCGGGTTTATTTACGAGGACGCCTGTTTCATAATTAAAATGAATACATGCCTAATAAAAATTCTGTACTAACTAACTAATTGACTAACCAACTACGTACATAATTTACTAACTAACTAATTTAATTTAGTAATTAACTAACTAAATAATTTGCTAAATAATTTAATTTAATAACTAACTAGCTAAATTAAATTAATTTACTAAATAATTTAATTCAGTAACTAGATTAACTAGCTAAATTCTTTAATTTACTAACTAATTTAAATTACTAACTAACTAACACATTTAATTTACTAACTAACTAACTAATTTAATTTAATAACTAACTAACGACCTAACTAATTTAATTTATTAACTAATTATGAACTAAGCTTCGACGTAGTTAAATAATTAATTAAAAAATCTAAATAATTAATTAAACTAACTAATTACCTGCGTCGTTGTACTGTTTGTCCTTCTCACGAACACACCACAGGCCGCGGCAGTCCTCTGAGTCGAATGGCCTGTGGACGTAGGCGTCCTCCCAGGGAATCTCGTGCGGCCGGTCGTGCCTCCAAATCTGCCTCCCCCTAGCGTCGTACTCGGCGATGGCAGGGAGGAAGTGGACCATGTACATCCCCGATGGCGGAGACATCCGGGGCGTGGAGCCTGAGGGGCCTGATCCCCCTGACGGTGGGCCCTGTCGCTGTGGACGCTGTCGCTGTGGGGGGACAGGGAGCATCTCTGGAGGGTCCTGATCGGCGCGCGGTGGGGTCGGCTGCCGATCCTGGAACAGCGCTGAAGTGCAGTGGGGTCTGGAGGGTGCGGCTGTGCGTCCTCCTCTGCCGCTCGAGATTGGGCCCGCTCCCGTCGACTCATACGATGAGCCCCCACGTGTATCGGTCGGGGTCAATCCCATCAACGTCTCCTCGCGCCTGTTCAGTGGCTGGCGTAGGCCCCGACGACCGCTGGATCCCCCCCTCCCCACGGCTGTGTCCTGCCTGAGCTTCGGGGTCGCTCTCGGTCGGTCTGGCAATCCATCGGTCTACAACGCGGCGGTTTTCTGCACAATTAGTATATAAATTCCATAAATTTCACAAAAATTCCACAAAAAAATAAAAAACTTCATTAAATATATATATACCTAATTATATATATACTTACATATATTTATACCTAATTATATATATATATATATTTCGAAATATATATATATATATATATATATATATATCATCCTAAAAATTCCACAAAATTCCACAAAATTAACAAAAATTCCACAAAATTCCATAAATTTCACAAAAATTCCACAAAAAAATAAAAAACTTCATTAAATATATATACCTAATTATATATATACTTACATATATTTATACCTAATTATATATATATATATTCCGAAATATATATATATATATATATATATATATATATATATATATATCCTCCTAAAAATTCCACAAAATTAACAAAAATTCCACAAAATTCCATAAATTTCACAAAAATTCCACAAAAAAATAAAAAACTTCATTAAATATATATATATACCTAATTATATATATATTCCAAAATATATATATATATAGAGAAATTCAAACAAAGGGTATCTGAACTTTTCCAAACTAGTAGTTTTAGTGTCTCAACTTTGTAAAATATCAAAAAGGTACCTGAAGTTCTTATACAAACATCAGATTGGTGTCTGAGATGGAATATTCCGTTAAATACTTAACTGAAATTTTATTTTATTTTATTTAATTTGTTTTTTTGAAAAACTTAATTATCCTTTACCTATTTGTTTACTAGATCTTAATTGCCTATCAATTCTAAGAACTAACCTTCATCATGCCAAATTCACTTAACGACCTTTGTCTTGACGGCTACTATGCTGGCGGAATCACTGTTGTTTTAGTTTTGAAAAGTTTCTTAAGTTCTAGTAAAACCAATAAATAAGAATTCTTAAGTTCTTGTTAAGTAGAAAAATAACGAACAAATCTATCTCAAATACCACTCCTAGGAGGTAGTCCTCCACCTGGGGTTTGAGAAGTTATAGAAACTAAGACGGATATGGGGGACATAAGAGTTTATTTATCCAAACATACTTACATACACATAACCCAGAGCCTCACTCTTGGGTAAACAGCTAAAGCTATTTAGCTACTCATGCTGGAATTAAAATACAAACTTACTTGTAAAATAAAGCACTCCACACCAGATGACTTAGCAAGAAATCACTCTCTCACTATTTACTCTTATTTTACTATACTAAAGCACTCACAAACTTCACTCAAGCTTCAACCTTCAGACTTCTCCTTTTCTTCCTTGTTTTTTCGAATGCCTTCTCTTGTGCTCTGAGACTCCTTATATAGCCTTTGAATTTCAAAAAGGAATTGAATTCCATTAAGAAAGGCAGACAAGAGGAATCCTTATCTTAACAGCTGGCACTATCTTTTTCCCAAACTAGTTTGTCCGTAAGCGTCAGCAGCAACTTTATTTTACATACTTTTCTTACAAATGAGCTGGCTTCCACTAGCTGGATTCCACTCACTTAAAGCTTCTTGTCCTGATGCGTCGGCAGCTAATACTCCATCATATTATTGATGTTGTGTAGCGCTTCGTCAGCAAAAGAGGCTCCTGAGTCGTCATTTTCTTCAGCTTTGGATTCTATGTCTGAATCATATGGGTCCTTGAATTCTTGCTCTTTCTCTAATTTTTCTATCCACGTGGTAGTTGCTAACGTACCATCGACCTCTCGCCTTTCTAAGGCCTTGTACAAATCACAGTGCTCTGGATGAGGATGGTTATAGCTGGCCACAATGATCTTATCTCCTTTGGCCAAGAGGGTAGCATCATTATCTTTCTGGATCAGGTTCTGAATACGAATTACAGCCATTGCTTTCATCCAAGGGATGCTCTGATTAGGTCTTCCATTGCTTGATGACCATTTGTGTGCTTGAGAGGCACAACTCTGGATAATTCTGACATAGTGATAAGGAGAAATATAACTCTTTCTCCCTTCTTCTCTAGTCCATTCAGGAGGAGAAGAAATGAACTTTAATCTCAAAATACAACCATCTGGCCTAATGTTTTTGACTGCTTGGTAAATTACTTCAGGGAGACCTTCTAGGTCTTCGTTGGTTTTTGTCCAAAGACTATGAACAAAACCATTCTCGATTAACCATAACTTGTTCTTCTGAGGATGCTCTGCTTGAACATCAACCAAATATCTTCCATAGTAAGGTCCTGCCACTACTAGCAGGGTTGAAGGAAGAGCTTTGCGGTTCTTGGAATCTCCTAAGAGATTATGGAAACTGAACCATTCTGATTCTGATAGGGCTAGAAGTGGGACTTTAGCACTTTCAGGGTTCTCAAGGTATTGAATGTCCAGCTTTTCCTTGAGCTGCTGATCTTTTTCTAGCTCGTAACTGCAGAATTCTTCAGCTAGCGTTTCCAGGGCTTGCAAAACCAAAGCTTCATTATTTTCTCGAGATGCTGCTAAAATATTGTCCATGATGACTCGCTGGTTGAACTGCAAATTTCTGCTAGTTCTGAACACCAGTCTTTCGTAAATTCTCATAGGATGATCAAAGATTTTTCTCAGGCATTTTACTGCTGGTAATCTGAAGGATGCTATCCTGTCAGTGGTTCTTGACTTATACGGCTGTCTTCTTTGAAACCAGTCAGTTGTGACTGTAGCTCTGGGATGCTGTAAATATTCATTTACAGTTTCTTCTTCTGCATTGGAAGATTGCTTATCTTCCGGATCATTTTCTTTTATTGGGTCAGGCTGAATTTTTTCAGGGGCACTACTGGATCCAGCAGGAGAGTAGGATACCAGATATTGGTAACCTGGTCCATCATGTAATGGTCCAACAGTCTTGTCTCCATCTCGGTATCTCTGTAGTAGGGCTTTGTCTTTTGATCCCTTGTTTTCAGGCCTAGCTCTTGTTCCGAAATTGGGCCTTCTTCTTTCTTCGATTTCTGGTTCTGGTTCGGGCCTTCTGCTTCTTGGGTTACGGCCTTCGTCTCTTTCGAACATCGCCATTTCTCTTGTGAGAGCGTCAGGCAGATAATTCTTGTTTCCTGCAATCATTTCAACATCATATTGATATTGAGATAAAAACATCTGCCATCTAAGAACTCTTCCTCTATCAGCTGCATCTGTAAGCTTATAGTTCTTAAAGTTTTTCACTCTCTTATTATCTGTTCTGACCAGAAACTTATTTCCTAAAAAGGCTTCAGCTCCTTTAATGGATTTAATTAGGGCTAAAACTTCTTTGTCTCCTGTGGAATAATTTAATTCTGCTGGATTAAATTTTCCTGACAGGAATTTACAGATCTTTTCTTGATTTGTATTAGGTGCTATTGCTAAAACTACTCCTGCCCAATAATAGTCATTTGCATCTGTTTGCAAAATGATCAGGTCACCTTCTTCAGGTAACTGTAAAGGGGGGAGGTTTTTTGTGAGTTCTTTAATTTTCTTAACGGTGTTGCTATCATCCGTTGTAAATGACCATTTTTTCTTCGTGCTTGTCTTTGGAGAGAGAAGAGCAGTGAGACCACTCACTTGAGGAATAAAATCTCTCGCAAAGTTGACAACTCCCAAAAATCTCTGTAGAGACTTTGCATCTGGGATACTGTCAGGGAATTAACTTATTTTCTTTACTATATGTTCTTGAAGACGAATTTCTCCATCCTTGACGTGTATGCCAAGGAAGTCAATTTCTCCTTTTATAAGATGAATTTTCTTTTGTCCAAGGATGATTCCTTTCTGAACTATGAGCTTGCAAATCTGCTCAAGGTGCTTCAGATGTTCATTCATAGTTTTAGAGAAGACAAGAATGTCATCAATATAAATTATACAGAAATCTGAGTATGGCTTGAATATGTTATCCATCTTTCTTTGAAAGATAGATGGAGCTTGCTTAAGTCCAAACGACATTACAAGCCATTCGTAATGTCCTTGAGGAGTTCTAAAGGCTGTTAAGGCTATGGAATCCTGGTGCATTCTTACTTGCCAAAAGCCCGATTTTGCATCGAACTTTGAAAACATCTTTGCTCCTTTTAGTCTGTTTATCAAGACTCTTACTTGAGCAATCTGATAACCATCTTTGACGGTTTTCTTGTTTACATCTCTATAGTCTATGACCATTCTTGCTTTTCCTCTTAATTGCTCTGCATGGTTTCTAACCAAAAATGCTGGAGCATGATGAGGGCTATCTGAAGGTCTAATTAATTTCTTTTCAAGCAATTCTTGAATTTGGCTTTCCATTTCTTTCCTATCTTCATCTCTATAATGGGGTATGGCTTTGACATGGCATATTGCATTGGCGTCATGCATTTTTAGCTGACAGTATACTGGGTCTCTTTCCCAATATAGTTGAGGATCTTCACTGATGATGGGTTTCAGCAGATTTTCTATCTCAACTAGATCTGGGATTTTCTTTTGCTTTATTTTATTAATGTATACTTTTAGATTGTGTTCTCGGATGAATTCTTCTTCACCATCCGAGCTGTCTGAATCTTGAGGTTCTTCCTCTGATTCTGATTCTTCCGAAGTTGTTGCTTCGTTTTGCATAATTTCTTGGTGTTCTTGCAAAGCTAATACCGGTTGTATAACCGGTTCAAAAGGTGGTTTATGATCACCACGCTTAGCTCGCGATTTCTGATATTGCTCTGTGAATCCTTTACTTGCAATGTTGACTGCATGTAGTAATCTAGATTCCCAGTAGAACTTATCATTTTTCTCAATACCTATCATTTCTATTGTCTGTATTATTCTTTGCCGAAGTAGGAAGTCATTTCCTATCAGCAGATCGGACCCTTGGGCTTCACTCTGCCAAATTCTTTGGAACGTAAAGGTTCCTCCTCCTATCGAAATCTTGACGTTTCTAGCTATATAACTCATTGTAAACGCCTTTTCTCCCATTCCAATTTCAGTGGCTTCTCTATCAGACTTTTCCCAATATTCTTCAGGAATAGCATGCTTCCTTGCTAGGCTATATCCTGAACCAGTGTCTACAAATGCATGTAGATGGTATTTCCTATAGTTGGGAAATTTCAGACCTATAGTAATATAATTACTATATATACTTGTCTGAATTTGTTTTACTGGTTGGATTGTTTCGATTGTTTCTTCCTTTCTAGTGAACTCTGTGAAAGGATTTATAGTTCTTTCTTCTTCTTGTATAGGCTTAGGTTCTACCTCTTTTGGGTTATTTTCGGGTACTTCTATGGAGGGACTAGGTTCTTCTTTTATAATTTTTGAAGTTTCTAACTTCATCTTCTCGAGGTTTTTCTCAAGATCTTGTATTTGGACTTGATCAAGAAATATATCATATTCTTGATTTACTAGCGTATGTACTTCGGGGTCTTTTGTTTTTCTCCTTACTTCTGCTATGAAACATTCTTTATGATAGGTTTCTCCTGTTTCTTTACAGTACATAGGTACTGTATTATTATCTTCACACTTGCAGTAGTCACAAGTGAAAGCTCCAGACCTTGGAGTAAACTGACTGATGCTATCAGTAGTTTTCTGATTCCAATTTTGGATTAACATGAATATAGGTCCATAGTTATATTCACTTTCTCCTTCAGAGCTGTTTGAGGTGCTTTCTGTATCACTTTCTGATGTATCTTCAAGAGAATATATAGATTCATTCTCTTCATCAGAATAGGCTATTTCAAACCCTTTTATGTTTGCGTATTCTACGGCTTCATCGTATTCTGCTAGAAGGGCTTTAGAAGATCTTTTATCCTTTTTAGGGCACTCGTTTGCATAATGACCTTCAGCCTTGCAAAGCCAGCATCTACAGGGCTTTGTTTCTCTGGAATTATTTTTCTTCGGGTTTGAGTTTCTTTTCTTAAAAAATCTCTTTCTAGGAGATCTTTTTTCTTTATCTTGTTCAGAACTTTTTCTGAACTTATACTTCTTTTTAGAAGTAAATTTATTGTATTTCTTGTTTCTAAACCTGCTCTGATTTTTTCTTTCATTGTACTGATGACAACCCCATTGAGTTGGTGTGTCTAAGATTTTAGGGCACATATTTTCAACTCCTCTGAGTTGTTTCTTAGCAGTTTTCGACTTTTGATTTTCTGTACACTGTTTTCTTAACAGGTCTCTTACCCTTTCTGCTATTCCTCCTATAGAAAAATATTCTAAAGGATTTTCTTCAAGGGACTGTGCTACAACATTATTCCAGGGTTCTGGTAACTTTCTGTAATATGTTCTTATGAGATCTATGTTTTCCAAATCTCCTATTGTGCAATAGTAATTTTGGAACTCATTCGTGTATTCTTCAAAATACCTCATATTGCAGATGCTTAATTTCTGGATGTTTGCTTTAGCTCTTTCCTTGGTTTGTTCACTATGTCCCGTTATATCTCCACAAAATTGTGCGTATATAGGGATAGCGAAATCCATTAGATCATTTGTCTTGGCTAATTTTGCTTCCCAATCTGCCCAACTCCTACTTCTCTTAAAGGAATTGTACCATTTCTGGACTATTCCTGTTTAGGTTGCTTCATAGTAAGCATGTGCTTCTTTATAGTGGAATTTGGATAAAACTAGTGCTTGGGTTAACTTTAAACTGGCTACCCAGTTATCTATGGTTTTTCTTTTATCTCCTACTTTGTCGAGGTCTAGATAAACTCCTCTTTCAGAGATTGCTTGTCCCCAGTGAGGTTCTGTAGGAATATATTTTTGGGAGCTTCTTTCTCCAATCTTTCCTGTAGGAGGCTGTCCTTTAGGAAGTTTGATTTTTTCTTCTCTAATGATTTTGGTAGGGTTATTTGTGATGTTATTGATGATAGTATTTCCTGCCAAAGGTGGTTGGCTAGTGCTTGCTTCTGCATCCATGGTGCTTGCTTCAACATCCATATTGCTTGCTTCAGCATCCATATTGCTTGCTTCAGCATCCATATTGCTGGCTTCTGCTTCAGCCGCTTGATAAGGAAGAATTTTTCTTTTAATTTGCACTAAAGAAATTTTCTTAACTATCTCTTCTAACCTTTCTAAGGTTTCACAAGTTTCTGCTTGCTTATAGAGTTCTTTTAACCCTTCTACTCTAAGCATCCTCATAGGTCTTTTTGAGTCTTCTTCTTCCTCAAAAGATTCTTCAGGAATTGATCCTGAAGTACTTGCTTGCTCATAGTTAGCAAAAGAATGCCTATGGAACTGGAGACTTATTTTTCCTCCAGTATCTTCATAGATGGAAGCATTAGAGCTTTGTATCTGCCTCTCAGGAGGTGCTAAGTTCCATTCTCTAGGGAATGATACTTTATCCCATTTGGTGATGTGCTTTTGCTGAGTATTATTTCTAGGATTGGTAAGGACAGATGTGGTAAGACCAGGGCTGTTGACAAATCTAGTATTAGGTGTTACATTGGAGCTCATTAACTTGTAATAGATCTTATAGTCTACGGCAAGTTCCATCATGCCTTGTTTCATGGCAATCCCATCTGTTTTGATTCTCAGTCTTAAGCAATGTGCTGCATCTTTCAAATGAGTGGTGAAGTTTGGAAAGACATTGAAATATGCAACCTGGTTGCATAGTGAGGCTTCTACTGTTCCTAACAGGCTTTTCTTGAAATCTGTTATTCTGTCGTCTTGCAGAATACACAAGACCGAACAGTCTATCCCATCTCTTGCTAAGAGTTTTATGGAAATCTGGACTGCACCAATGTGCATGTAAGCATATTTTCTTTGAAATGCTTCACTCACTTCTCTAGAAGTGATTAGCTTGATGTCTGTCTCACCACCAGTTGCTGGTATTGTTAATTCTAACATCTTAAATCTGTGAGAATCCATAAGAAAAGATCATTTCTTATAAATCTCATTGAATCTAAATTTTGGTGCTGAGGCTTCTCTCACGCTAGATTCAATTTCGTTATACTCGAATTCTTGAGCATTTACTAGCTGTACTGCTGGTACAGTATATCTTTTGCTAAAGACTCTACTTAACATCTTTATATCCCTTTTGGATTCTTTCCATTTTAACAACTTAGGTTCACTGAAATTAAACCCACTTTCTGGTTTTGGCTGTGGTATAATGATTTTACTAGCTACAGTTTGTGCTAGTGCTTCTTCGTTGATTCTTTCAACGATTGAATTTTCTTTCATTTTTTCTATACCCTTTTGTAGGCTAGAGATTTTTGAGCTTAGTTCTTGAAACTGTTCTTCCATATCTTTCCCTATTTCTTGAAGGTAAATTTTGCTGTAGTTCTGTTGATGTATTATTGCTTCAACATTTTCAGCAAGTTTTTCTGTTGGAAGATAAACACTTATGGCTTTTAAGTCTTCCTGTCTTACTTTTAGCTCAACTCTTTGCTTCATCCTATGCGGGATATAAGAGTTTCTAAGAGTTTCTTTAGATTTTCTTGAGTACCTTTTAGATCAACTGCTTGTTGATGAATTTTATTTGCAAGGTTTTCAGTTCTTACTAATTTCTTTTCAATATCTACAAGATATTGCTTTTCTTTAAGATAATCAAACTTGATTTCAAGTCTTGATATCTTTGCTTGAATTTCTTCTAACTGAGTTACTCTGAGATTAAATCTCTCGAGTTGTTCTTTTACTTTCTCAGTAGTCTTATCTCTAGATATATGGTCTAGAAATTCAACTATACTTGGCCTAGAGGGGTCAAGTTCTTCTATTCCTATTTCTTTCTGAAGATGAATATGCTCGTCGTATAGAGTGTTTAGCACTCTACAAGCGTATTCAATGGAGTATTGGTTCTCTTGGATATGTCTTGTGTGAAAACACAAGTTCCACTTTTCTTTTTCTTTTTCTATGCAATAAGATTGATAAATTTTTAGCTGCTTTGGCTCTCTTTTATTTGTTAAGAGGAGCCAACTTTGTGGCATAAGCCTTTGCTTTACCTGTTTTTGAGCAAAACAGGCTCTGATACCAACTGAGGCGGATCTAACCAACGGTTTCTAACCGCGGCTCAAAATTTCAAGAGGTTCTTGTTCTAGTTGCAGAAGTTGTTTGAGTTCTGCGATTTGTCTATCTGCTACACGAATGCCTTGAGTAAACTTAAAAACTGTATCCCAATAACCTGGTCTACTTCTAGGAAGTCTTTCTCTAAAGTTTTTTAGGATTTTTAATTTTGCCTTTTTATCTTTTATTTCCTTTTCAGTGATTCTAATATTTTTTAAATAAATTAAACGCTGTGAAGAAATACTGTAATTATTAAAATTAACTGTTTTGCCTTTGAGTACAGAGGATAAATTATATATATGCAGTATAATTGAACAAACAACTTTCTAAGCCCACCACGCTCCGTCAAAATAAAAGACAACTAACGGAATTTTTTAACGGTGTTAACTGAGGGGTACCAAAATGAAGTTGAAAGGGAAAGTTCAGGTATGGTTTCGATATATTTGAAACTTGAGATACCAAAGCTATTAGTTGACTAAAGATGGGACACTGTTTGTAATATATATATATATATATATATATATATATATATATATATATATATATATATCCTCCTAAAAATTCCACAAAATTAACAAAAATTCCACAAAATTCCATAAATTTCACAAAAATTGCACAAAAAAATAAAAAACTTCATTAAATATATATATACCTAATTATATATATACTTACATATATTTATACCTAATTATATATATATATATATATATTCCGAAATATATATATATATATATCCTCCTAAAAATTCCACAAAATTCCACAAAATTCCATAAATTTCACAAAAATTCCACAAAAAAATAAAAAACTTCATTAAATATATATACCTAATTATATATATACTTACATATATTTATAGCTAATTATATATATATATATATATATATATATATATATATATATATATCCTCCTAAAAATTCCACAAAATTCCATAAATTTCACAAAAACCCTAAATTCCACAAAATTTCACAAAAACCCTAAATTTCACAAAAACACAAAATTCCACAAAATTAACAAAAACCCTAAATGAGGGAGATCGGGACTACCTGACATGGTGGTGCGACGGGGACGAGGACCGGTGGTGCGGTGCGGCGGCGACGGCGGCTAGGGGCGGCTGCGTTCGGATCGAGTTCGGGTCGGGAAGGACGGGGAAGGGGCGGGGAGGGGTCGGGTAGGGACGGGGAGGGTCGGTCGGCGTCGGGGAGGGTCGGTGGTGGTCGGTCGGTGTCGGGGAGGGGCGGGCGGCGATTAGGGATTTAGGGGAGAATGCATAAAATGAGGGAGGCGCCCTCTGTTCTGCTTTAAATCGAAGGACTATAGCTGACGATGTCAATTTTAATTCGTCGGCTATACTCTGACCCTAAATCCTGGCCGGGCCGAAGTTGGGCTTTGCGGGCCGAGGTACGTGGGGCGGGCCGGTTATAGCCGACAAATTTATCGATTTCGTCGCCTATAGTATGAATGTCGTCGGCTATACCTTTAATATCGTCGGCTATACTTCACGCGCTCAGCAGCCGTCAGATCTCCCCCATCCAACGGCGGACAATGAAAAGGCGCGGATCGCAAGAGTTTAGCCGACGAAGTTAAATATTTCGTCGGCTATTCCTTGGTCAAACTGTAAAGTCAAACCTCTAAACGCTTTAAAACGGCAATTGGCCCATCTAAATGACGTTTTTTTGCCTGACCTTCAACAGAGAATAGTTTCAAATCGATGCGACGCAACTAATCGTAAAAAAATTTTCCTCAAAATATTTACCGACCGTCAGGCTACCCATAGGAAAACGGAAGTAAAAAATAGCTAACCGCAACATTCGGCACACAGATTTTGTCGGAATCTTCTCATTTTTCAACCGTAGACGTATTTCAATATTTCGGTCATATCTTATTTCACGACACATTTGCATTTGAAGAGTGTACGTATAGTAACTATTTGAAACTATACATTCACTTAAACACTTAGTAAACAAGTTAAGGAACATTAGTGCATATGTTACGATTTTGAATCTAAAAGTTTGGAAAATCTATTCCAACCGTCAGATATCACCGTTAAGATGAAATACATGTATGAAAAAAAATCCAACTACATCTGACAACGTTAAAGGCTCGATCGGGACGGTCAAACTGCAAAGTCAAACCTCTAAACGCTTTAAAACGGCAATTGGCCCGTCTAAATGACGTTTTTTGGCCTGACCTTCAACAGAGAATAGTTTCAAATCGATGCGACGCAACTAATCGTAAAAAAAATTTCCTCAAAATATTTACCGACCGTCAGGCTACCCATAGGAAAACGGAAGTAAAAAACAGCTAACCGCAACATTCGACACACAGATTTTGTCGGAATCTTCTCATTTTTCAACCGTAGACGTATTTCAATATTTCGGTCATATCTTATTTCACGACACATTTACATTTGAAGGATGAAGCAATGGTTTCGGTCAATATACTTTAGCCGAGGAAATGCAATTCGTCAGCTATACTTTAGCCGACGACTTGCATTTCGTCGGCTATACTTTAGCCGACGACCTTCAACGTTTGGTCGTTAGCCGACGACTTGCATATTAAATTACCAGAATGGGCATTATAGCCGACGAAGTATGGTCCATTTCGTCGGCTATAATGCTTATCTTTTTGAAAATTTGCCATTTAGGGCCTGAAAATTGCCTATTTCACCTGATAAATTCCTAAACATCGCACAAATAATTCAATACAATTTCCCATAACCTCCGAAAACGGTAATTAAGGACAAAAAATGTATTCATACATGCATGCACCATCGTACACAAATACATACATAGTATACTAAGGATGATAATCAGAATCATCCTCATCACTCGAGTCAGACGTAGTATAGTAGTTAATATCTGGCAACCGGTGCTCGTACTCGTCGTTTGAGTCATCGTCTGCCTGAGATAGACGATTCGGATTAACATCATACATGGGCACCTGACCCCTAGGAAGTCGAACCACTCTGCCCGGCGTCACATTATTATCGCGAATGGTGGAGGATTCCGGAATGTCGACGGCGTCCGGCTCTTGGTATGCGGTCACTTCTTGACACTCTGTGCTCACACCAAGTGTGGTAGCACTGTATATGTCTCGCTGAGACACATGGTTAACTACCTTCCACGTGCCTTTGTTCAATGGATCATCAAGATAAAAGACCTTTTTGGCCGCTGTGGCGAAAAAAAAGGGGTCATCTTCATACACACTAGTGGCGGTATTCACCGAAAGTATGTCGTACTGATCGATCCTTATGCGGTGCGGCCTAGTATCAAACCATCGACACTTGAACAAGTGGACTTTCATGCGGTTCCCATATATGAGTTCAACAACTGACTGTAGGACACCGTAATAATCCACGCCCCCCTCTGCACCATCGACCATCACCCCACAATTCTGTGTTTTGCGTTCCCCGTCTCTAGCTTCACATATATACTTAACGCCGTTGACATCACACATTGGGCGGACTGTGGAAGATATCGGCTTCATCGACAACAACCTCAATTCCTCTGAGTAATTTCTATGACCACCCTTCGCAGCCACTTGCATCAGCTGAAAAATATAACTCAAATCACTTGGTGTGTTCATGATTAAAGAATAGGGAACTGTAAAAGAAAGCCATCTAATATATATATTTATACACTTACCCATTGTGGAAAATAGTCTGCAAACGTCGTGTTGTGGTACTCGAGATCACCGCCAACTTCCTTGCAGTTAAGATGGGTTCGTTTCCAATATTGTACCTCCGGACAGTTTATTAGAACCCACCAGTGGGCAATCCCTACCTCATGGTCAGGCAACTTGTCCACACCCTTCTTCTTGAAGCTTCCGTATGGTACAACATCGTTGGCGACGATAGATAGGTTGAACTCGGGGTCATCTCGACTTGGATGTTGTGGGGGGTCCTCCATCGCTCCCAGGTACAACTTGGCGTACGTTACACACTCATGCGCAATGTAAGCTTCAGCAATACACCCCTCAGGCGCAGATTTATTGTGCACATATTTCTTGTAGTCTCCAAGTTGTCTGCAAGGTTAACAAGTGCATGTTAAGAGCATGCAACTTTTATTTAAAAACATGTATAAATCAAATTTAGGAATAACATGTACCTTTCGATGGGATACATCCAAGTGTAGTGTACGGGACCGGTAAGCAACAATTGTTGGGGAAGATGGATCATCAGGTGAGGCATGATGTCAAAGAAGTTTGGGGGAAATATCCTCTCGAACTTGCACAAGATAAAAACGATTTCCTCATGCATTCTCATGAGGTCTGATTTTCTAACTTCTCTAGCGCATAACTTCTTGAAGAATCTTGACAACGCCACCAACGGCTCAACCACTTCATCCTCCAAGTACGCTCGAATGAAAATAGGGAAGAGGCGTTGAAGCAGTACATGGCAGTCGTGACTCTTCAATCCGTACATCTTGTTGTCTCGGTAGTTAACACACTTGCGTATGTTACCCGCATAGCCATAAGGATATCTGCATAGCCATTAACAACAATTAGATTTCATGCATATATAGTCGTCCAACAACAGATGGATTCTTTAGGGAATACATGCCTAATAAAAAGTTACCTGACATTACTCATCCATCCAAAGATTTCATGTTTCTGGTCCCTGGTGACGGTGTAAGGAGCTTGGGGCATTTTGCTCCTGCCCTCTCTCAACCACAAATGGTCCCGCAGTCCCATATTTCTCAGATCAATGCGTGCCTTGGGGGTGTCTTTTGTTTTCTTCTCCCAATTCAAAACTGTGCCAACCACGGCTTCACACACGTTCTTCTCTATATGCATGACATCCAGGTAGTATCTGATAGCCAACCTGGCCCAATAAGGAAGTTCCCAGAAGATGCTCTTGTGTGACCAGAACCTATACCGATCGGGCCTCTCTGGAATCGTGCGCAACACATCGGGATGATTGCTAAGCGGACCAAAGTCATACTCATTCAACACTGCCAATATTTCCTCCCCTGTCCATCGCTCCGGTGCCCAGCCCCTTTCTTCAGTCCCATCAAAAGCCTGTGCATCGTCCCTAAATGGATGGTCATGCGGAAGCCAACAACGGTGACGCATCTGGAGAATCTTGCTGCAATGAGGACTGGAGCAATCAACAGTCATGCACTCTGAACAAGCCCTGTAACCCCTGGTGACGCTGCCCGACAACATACCCCTCCCAGGAAAGTCACTGATTGTACCAACAAGCATGGCACGCATCCGGAACATCTCATTTTTGAACCGGTCGTAGACCAGGTGGCCTTTCAGACTCAAGTACCGAAGCTCCTCAATTACGGGTCTCAAATACACATCGAGACACTTTCCCGGATAACCTGGGCCTGGAATCAACAATGTGAGCATGTTATATTCCTTCTTCATGCACATCCACGGTGGATGGTTGTACGGAATCAAAATAACTGGCCACACACTGTACTGAAGCTCTTTCTTGCCAAAAGGGTTGAAACCGTCAGATGATAGCCCTAGCCAAACATTTCGAACCTCTGATGCAAATTCAGGAAACTCCAACACATTCTTCTTCCAAGCCTCTCCGTCGGCGGGATGTCTAAGGGTGTCATCGTCAGGCACATTCCTCTCAGCCCACCATCTCATAGCTTCGGCCGTGAAAGCACACATGAACAACCGCTCAAGCCTATCAATCAGCGGGAAGTACCGAAGTATCTTCACAACTTTCTTGTTCCCTTTAGGAGTGAACTTATACTGCTCTGTATTGCATACTGGGCAGTATTCAAGATCTGCAAGTCCTTCCCCATAAAACAGAACGCAATCGTATCTGCATGCATGAATCTTGATGTAGGAAAGGCCGAGATCTTTAAGGATATGTCGCACCTTATGATGACTGGTAGGAAGCCGATGTCCGGGGGGCATCACCCCACCCCATATCTTCAGCCAATCATCAACCGATTTGACAGTGCCTTTGTTCTCCGTTTTGATCTTCATCACTCCCATGACAGATTCAAGGACAGTCTTACTGCATCCGGGGTACAACGGAGTCTGTTACAATGCGATCAGGTTGTTGTACTTTTCCATACCACTTGTGTTGACCGGTGATCGGGGTAATGGCTCGAGTGGCTCAATATCAGGGAAACACTCCATCTCCGGAGGAGGGAGTTGCACATCGGGTGCTTCATCAAAGACACCGCTCTCACGAGGAAACATATCGTTGATCCGTTGTTGGATCATTGGACGAACTCCCTCTCTCGGCAAATTGTCCATGATCATGAGGACCCGCAAACTCTGGTTCACCGTGATAAATCCAATTAGTGATAGGACCCAAAATCCATATCTAGCCAGGTGTTGCTCCACTTTCTCTATGGAAAAACGTTGTCGTGGGCTGGCACACTTGCACTTTTTACACGGGCAATAATGAAGTGTAGCGTCTCCACAGTTAGCCATCACAAATTCCAGGAAACTCCTAACTCCATCATGATACGCCTGATCCCATCTTCCAAGGGTAATCCACCTCTTGTCCATCCTGTAAATTCAATAAATAAATATAACTACATATAGATATGTATATATGCACGTACTACGTACATACGTACTAATTAATTAAAAAATTCATCATTACACACATATATATATACACATCCCTAAATTAATTAAAACATCGTCAATCTCCCTAATTAATTATACACAATATATTTTTTATATATACCAACAATATATTTTTAATTACAATTAAATTAATTAATATATATATATATATACACATTTTTTCATCAAATTCATCTAAAATCACCTCTAAATCAACAATCAATCACTAATCTTCAACAAAACTTCAATTCTATCTAACCAACATATCTACCCATTAATAATCTCATCTCAACATATATATATATATATATATATCAAATTAATCACACATTTATTCTAATTAAACTCTAAATTAACACACCTCTGCATATAACCAACTAAATCAACACACACAGCAATATACGTACCTTTCAAGTTTATGGTCGAGGTTTTGGACGATTTCAGAGAGTTTTCGAAATGTTTCGAAAAAATTTCGACGAATGAGCTCGCTGCTGCAGAATAGATCTGATATAAGGGTTATAGCCGACGAGGAGGGTCTTCGTCGGCTATAACCAAAAACTTTTCGTCGGCTATAGTTATAGCCGACGACGTCAAGGAATAGCCGATGACTCGTCGGCTATAATATTATAGCCGACGATGTGGCCGACGAAATAGTAATTCTTCGGCTATAACCACTTATAGCCGACGAAGTACTCTTTCGTCGGCCGTTTTTTTTCATATCGTCGGCTATGACCCCTTTTCTGGTAGTGGATCGCAGACAGACGCCAAGGGCTATTCCGACGCCACCTGTTGCAACATATTCCAAGAGACGCTCGCGGGGGAGGCTTTGGGATGGTTCTACAAGTTGCCGGCGAACTCGATAGAGTCATTCGAACGGCTGGCAGATAAATTAGTTAGCCGGTTCAACCTCAGGGCCAAGGGGGCCCAAACGTCGACCGTCATCTTTGATTGCATGCAGGCAGACGACGAGGGACTGCGAGCGTTCATTAACTGATGGCAAACCGCCACGGCAGGGGTAAGGAACCTCAATAAAGGAATTGCCGAGACGGCATTCAAACAGGGGCTAAGACCCGGGGAATACTCCTACGCCGTGCGTATCGAGAGGCCGCGGGGGTACGACGAGTTGATGACCATGGCCGTCAGACATGCCCAGGCAGAGCACGAGACCTACGGGAGTCGGCTGCCTAAGAGGAGACAAGATGACCCATTACCAACTCAGCAGGAGAGTAAGACCTGGCAGCGAGGCGCTCACCCGCTAGAGAAGCCAAGAACTGGGGCAGTCAACGACCCTGAAAGGACAACATCAGGATCTCATCGGAAGACGACAGGACCGCACCTTACCTCTCGGACCGGCGCGAGCGACCGCTAGCTATTTTGCCAGCAGACCGGCGCGAGTGACCGCTAGCTATTACGCCAGCAGAGCAGTGCGAGCGACCCTTGGCTATTATGCCAGCTGGGGGGGGGGGGGGGGCACGAAAAGTCGACCGCACTAACATGGATGCAATCCCCGTGCTGGCGGGAAGGAGACATCCAAAGGGAGAGCTTACTCGGGGGCAGTCTGGCAGATATTGCTCTTACCATGACGAGACATCCCACCAGACGAATGATTGTCACTCCCAAAGGGTGGCAGTGGACGGGCAAATCCGGGCGGGGAAGCTACAACAGTATAAACAGGAAGCCCGGAGTGTGGGAACTATACAAACTCGAATCTCTGGGCGGATCGAGGTGCATAGGAGTATAAATATAATCCACGGCGGGGGGCACAATGACCGGCTCACCGGAAATTCGAAGAAAAGGTGCCTCAGGTCGATCAGGAGAAATGAGGTGTATGCCTTCGGAAGTGGGAGTGGCCAAGCCGCTAAGACCAGGTGAAGGTCGGTCACGTTCTATGAGGAGGAAGAACCGGAGGATCTGATTCAACCGCACAACGATCCCTTCCTCTTCACCGTCCAGATTGACCACTTGATGACCAGCCAGATGCTGATCGACACCGGGGCATCAGTCAATGTAATGTTCCAGGACGCTTACAAGGGACTGTCTGTCCCAGGATAATGAGCCATTAATAAGCTTTTCCGGGAAAGTAGTCCAGCCGTTGGGTTCAGATTATTTACCTCTGGTTTTCGGCCAGGGAGACAGAACAAGAAAGGAGCACCTCGAGTTCATTATAGTGGACTGTCTGTCCTCATACAATGGCATAATCGGTAGGCCGGGGTTGTGGAGGCTGAAGACATTTATAGCCGCCCACATGTTGATGCTAAAAATTCCGTCTCCCACCGGGTTCATTACCATTCGTGAAGACCAGGAGATCGCCCGAAGGTACTACGTCGAGGCCGTGGTGATTGGTAAGATGCTCAAGTATGGAATGCGCCTGAACCCAAAGAAGTGTATATTTGGGATTTCGGAAGGGTTGTTCCTAGGTCACGTCATTAGCCAGCGGGGGATCGAAGCTAACCCACTCAAGGTACATGCAATCCTAGAAATGGAGACCCCGGAGGAACGTAACCAGGTCCAGACCCTCACCGGGCGGCTAGCTGCGTTAGCCAGATTCATCTCCCGCCTCACCGACAAATGCACCCCGTTCTTCAAACTGCTCAAAGCCCAACAGTTCAAAAAGATCCATTGGGCCGCGGAGCACGAGGCGACATTCCAATCCATCAAGGCATATCTGTCAGCGGTTCCGCTCTTATCCAAGCCAGTGCCAGGAGAAATGTTGTACCTCTACATAGCTGCGTCGGACACGGCTGTAAGTGCAGCTATCATCAGGAAGGAAGATACGCTGGAGCTCTCGGTGTATTACGTGGGCAAAGGATTCACCGGGGCTGAAAGCCGATACCCGGACATCGAAAAGCTAGTTCTGGCACTGAGCGTTACTGTCAAGAAGCTCCGGCACTACTTCCAAGCCCACTCCATCCCCTTGTACACCAATCATCCTTTACGACAGATACTGCAAAAACCCGAAACCAGCGGTAGGCTGGTCAGCTTGGCGGTGGAATTAGGTGAGTTTGATATAACTTATACCCCCGGACAGCCATTAAAGGACAGGCCGCTGCATATTTCATATGTGAACTCACGCCTATGATGAAGACAGAATGTACGGACCACGCGGGAAGCAGCCAACCAGATATCATAGTCAAGGAGGAGACAGGATTGCCCAGCGGGTGGAAGCTTTATGTGGATGGCTCTGTCACTAGTAAACGGAGCGGTGCTGGCATCATACTAACTGCCCCGGACGGCCAGTCGTATGAATACGCTCTGCGGTTTATGTTCAACACCTCCACCAATGCCGCTGAGTACGAGGCACTAATAGCTGGCTTGCAGTTAGCCAAAGAAATGGGGATCCCATCCATGGAAGTATACAGTGATTCAAACTTGGTAGTCAACCAAGTCAAAGGGGTGTTTGAGGCGAAGGAGTCACAGATGGTCTCATACCAGGCATTGGCCAAGGCCATGATGGAACCATTCAAGGGAGCAACCATTCGGCACATCCCCCGCAGCACCAGAATTGAAAACCTAGAGAAGCCAAGCATCAACAAAACCATCTCCGAGATTTTCGCCGTAGAGGAGGCACCTTCTAGTTGGATGGACCCGATACGAAAATATCTAACCGATAAGGTCAGCCCGGGGGATAAAGTTGAGGCCAGGAGACTGCACCTCAAGTGCGCCAGATACAGCCTACTGATCGGCAAGTTGTATCGCAGAGGACATAGTTTTCCCCACCTGAGGTGCGTCACAAAAGAGGCCGGTCAGGCTATCAGGCGGGAAATTCACGAAGGAGTCTGCGGTAACCATTCCGGTGCACGATCCTTGTTAGATAAAGCGCTCCGAGCAGGATATTTTTGGCCAGACATGGCGGCTACTTCAAGGAAAATATCAGGCGGCTGCCACAAATGCCATATGTAATCCACCGTACCACATGCCCCAACGATTGCCCTTTCAATCCTATTGGCACCACGAACGTTTGCACAGTGGGGCCTGGATATAATCGGGCCATTCCCAACTGTCACACCCCGAAATTTCAGATAATAAAAATCTAATGTAATATTTTAGGGTTCTTCCTCTTGAGTGAATCTGTTGCCTTCATTAGTGGATTCTTTTTCTATAGTTTCCCTGATCAAACCAGAGGTAAGAAGTGGCTGCTATGCTTACTGATAAAGTTCATTACTTTTAAGTTTTAGATGTAAAGTTTAAAACTTTGATTCAAATTGGTGAAATGAGGGTTAGAGACCTCTGATTCTGGTATGTTAGACCTTATGAATTGACGAGTCGCCTAAGCGAGCATCAAGCAATAATAACCCTACAATCGTTAGTAGTATAGAATAAGTAGGGATCGTTCTAGCCGGGGATTAAGGGTACCTGAAACATGAGAATGTTAACACAAATATTCACAAACATATATGCACATAATTGTCACACTTATATACATATATACATATTCACACACGAAATTATGGGGGATAAAAGGCTTGGCAGCAAAGCTGCCTCTAAATTCCTAGACATGAAAATAAATTACTGAAAATAAATCCTAAATCTACTATTTACAAGGTTGGTCGACATTCTTCCACAAATTACTAACACGAAATCACTCAAAACACTTAGCAAATTGACAAAACAAGATACACGGCAAGAGTACACAATATCCTAGATCCGACTTAGTTCCAATTCTAATTAGAGCCTCAACGGTCATCTAATCACTAGACTTACTTACGTATTTTATAAAACACTCAACGTCGAATCCTAAAATTATACTAATCATGTTTGAAAACACTCAACGTCGAAGACAAACACAAAGAGTAATTGAGCACAAAAGTCTTTTAATTGGAAACATATCAATCAAGCAAGGCGTCACCACTTCTTGTTAACATGCATAGTCGTTTAAACCTCTCTAGTCCTATTTATTTGACGGATACAAGACCAATACTCAAAACACACCGCGAATATGCTAAGTACCAATCTCTGCGGCACACGGATTTAAAGACTAAACCAAGAACGAATTACTAGAATCAGAGTGAACATGCTTGCCTATCCTATTCTATCTCTTTACTTCATATTTTCCTTACTTTTTAACATGCAATCCGTATTCTTACATCCAAACACCAATTAAAGATAAAGAAAACGAATTGAACATGAAAATTATAAAACCAAACTTCACTCCAAACAATACATAGACATAAAGTTTGAAACCAAGAATTCATGCCAACTTCATAGACAAAGTTTAACATAACTACATAAAAATAACAAAACCGAGAGAGGGGAGTGGATCACACTTTTGTAGACACCTTGATGACTTCGACTCGTGTGGATCCGATGGATGGTGGAGAATTGATGGATGCTCGGCAATGGTGTAGTGTCGGCAGGATTTTTAGGGTGAGGTGGTGGTGGTGTCGGCTAGGGTTTTTATGTAGGACTCTTGGGAAATTTAGGTAGAGCTTTGGCTAGATTTTTGCTTTAGAATGTGACAAGTTTTTCTGTGTAAAAGTTGGCTATTTATAGAGGCAAATTCGGCAGAAAACCTAGGTAGAAAACCTAGTCCGAATCGGCAAAGGCAATCCTTGTGCAACAAGGTTTGGTTCCTTCCTTTCTTGGTTCTTCTAGGAAACTTCTTTTTCTGACTTTTTTCTTCAATGCCTTGGCTTGGTGTCATCCTCTAACCTTCCTTAAGCTTGGACCATCATCACATATGCATTTGTACACCATTTGGTCCATCAAAAACAGAAAACACAAAAAGGGGGCAGTAGGTTCCTAGAATCGGCAGATTTGATGTTGCTGTAGTAACTCCGGCATATCTCCATCCTCGGAGCTCCGATTGATGCAATTCCAAGACTCAGATAAACTAGACACATATGGCCATCTTTCCATAAAATATCTCGATCAAATTCCTTGTGAATCGTCGGGAATGAATTTTCGAAGTTGGATCAAAGTCACAGGAAAATCCTGGAAGCCCCTGGATTGGAATGCTCGGACTGCCGTTTTACAGCCAACTTTTGGGCGACTTCCCGAACTCCGATTGATCTGAAATTTTAACACAACATTCCTCAGCATATGAATATTAAGCACACCAAATTTCATAGAATTCGGACAAGGATAGATCATATTTGTACTCGTCACAAAATTGCGAAAAAGACATATTTTGCACTCTTTTCCAGATTTCTCATACTTAGTCATTTTTCGGACAATTAAGCACATTTTACTAAAACTCTACCAAAATTGACACTAACTACATTATGACTCTATCTTAGACAAATAAGGGTTAAACAAAGCATAAACGAGGGCATAAGCATGTAATATCGTCGCACATTGTGCTCCTATCATGAATATGTGAGTAATTACATTAGGGTTCTTTGATTGCATAAAGTCTTAGCAATTGGTCTTGTTTTTAATGATTTTTGGTCTGTTGTAGCTATTAAAGTTTACTGGCTGTCAGGTTTTTGGGCTGTGAATTGGGAATTCTTTTGGGTCTGAATTTTCTTGTTTTGGGAAAGCACGGCGAGAAGAAGTGGAAATGCGACAAGTGCTCGAAGAAATATGCGGTTCAGTCCTTACAAGGTGTAGGAAAGGGTAAGATTACTGGTCTTATCTTTTTTTGTTCAACAGTTTGTGCTTTTCTAATACCCATCAGTCTGTATGACCTTGTGTATTTTTGTGCTTTAGTACTACTGAAAACTTGGTATAACTCTGTCAAAGAAAGCCTAAAATAATAGATCACTAAATTCTTTTTCCTAAATTCATCTTTAATGTTGCAGGTTGAGAACTCATGCAGTGAAGAATGACTTTTCCTTTGCCTAATATGATCACCTATACTACTGTCTGCATTTCTGCGTGATCTATGTGCATATGGCGTAGGATTACATGTAGTATTTTTAATTTGGTTATGCAGTTTTTGAGCCCTACAAGGACAAGAAAGTGATTCACAGATTTGAGTTTGAATTGAGATATACAATGAATCAAGTATAGATATTGGTTATGATCATAGTTTGTTCTGAAGGAGTTGTTTATTTTCCTATCTACTTGTGTTGTTGCTGAATTTTGTCTAGATTTAGCTCACTCTTATGTAAATATGCACAAGGTTGTTATAACTTGTTAATAGGTTTGCTTGCAGTTTAATTTGTTATATTTACGATTGTTCTCCTGATGATAAAATTTGGACTTATATGTATGTTGAATTGCAGGCATCTATTGTGGTTTCAGCTGTTGCTGTAATTCTTCAAAATGTCGGGGTAATGGCACCAGCATGATTTCTCTTATCATGCTCCCTGTGATCAGATCCCATGTTACTAATTAAGATGCTTGGTGATGAGTTTGGAACTGCTTCATTCCAAGTAGGTTTCTAGTGGTATTGTCGTAGCATAGCTAGGTTTTTCATTTTTGGTAGTTTGGTTAGCCATAACTACTTTTGTTGCATATGTTGGCTAGTGTAATGTACATTTTATGGCAAATTTACTTCAGATTAGACATATGCAGGTTTTAGGCTAATTTCGACAACCTTATGTAGCCGAGTAGACTATTTTGTTTATATTGGCTCAGCTAGTAGGGATGATGAATATCTGGTTGTCTCTATATTATGAATGAATGGATTTTGAATTAGTTAATTTCAATATTGGATGGATATGTTTTAATTTGTTGGTTTTAAGAAATGTATTGTATATCACTGTGACACTGTAACCAACCAAACAATGGTTTGTAAATCGGAAGCAAAAAAGTATTATCTGATTCTCAGAATCACTTTACAAACCAAAACGAAACCATTGTGTGTATCGGAGTATCACAGTACAAACCAAAACAAAACCATTGTCTGAAACTCAGAATCGCAATGGAAGCCATAACGAAACAATTGTCTGTATCTAAGAATCACAATGGAAGGGAAAACGATATCATCGTCTGTAACTCATAATCACAATAGAAACGAAACTAAAACCATTGTCTATAGCAGATGCAGATAATAAATATCAAACACAAATTTGAAAATCTAGAAATGACTGTAGTTTAAATCAAATATGGACAATACATAAAGAGAAAATTAAGTTGTACAAAACTAATAAAGACAATACTTCATATAAATGAGTGTCTTCTTATAATGGCAAAGACAATATTTCCCAAAAAAATGCTATTGTACAAAATGACATGAGACAATGATTTATAACAAAGTAACATTGTCGTTATTGGATGTCAGACAATGACTCTTTTTGTCCTACCATTGTCCACAGTGGTTATCAAACAATTATAATTTACCATTGTCTGAAGCGTGTATTAGACAATTGCTGGGTAGACAATGGTAATAGCACCTCATCAGACAATGCTAAAAAACCATTGTCTATTGAGGTTTTTGGCTTAGTGTCATAAACTCAAATACTTAAAAGTTATAATACAATAACCAAGTACAACAACATAGTTTAGATGTGTGACTCAATAAGCTCAAAAGATTACATCAATCAAATGTCAACGACAAATATAAAAGATGTAATATAGAGTCTCGCGCTACACTCTCTAACCCAAAAACAAAACATGCTAGACCAAAGTCCACACCTACTAGCCGTGCGACTCAGATGCACCCCCTGGCTGCCGGTCCTCACCTGCAGGTCTAACCCCTACACCATCAATTGGTGCACCGGGTTGTAAACAACGAACCTGGTAAGCTTTCAAAGCTCGTGTGAGTAAAACAATAAGTTCTAAAAGATGCAATTAAAACAACAATTGGAAATCATGTTTCCAAGACATTCACAACTCGAGAACTATAAACACGTTCTGCACAATCAACCAAATAAAGAAGTAATTCATCGAATTACTCTTTCATACAATGCAAGCATGAGACCCAGATAACCCCAAATTGGTTACCCCTCATGACGTGCCATGGCAGACAGATTAGAGCTCTAAGTGATCGTAACCAACACCCGGCCAAAGGTTTGGTTCCCGATATATTGCCCCATCACATAGTGACCGTCAGAAGATAAAAGTACGCCACAACTGTGGTCGTCCGAAGACAACAGTAAACACACATCACAATATATATTTCACGTAAATATATATATATACGTAGGTATTCTCTCAGGAAGAGTCCACTAATACCAACTATAGTTTATGGATCAAAATACTTTAAAATTCATTTGTATATTAAATTTATTTTACTTACCGATGAACCGTAGTCGATCAAGTTCGTTCAATTTAAAACAAATATCGTTTCCGTAAATTCATTTTGCATATAACAATACCGATACTATAATTAACTCGTAAACAGCTCGTATTTAACTCGTATCTAATACGAACAACGTGAGGTTTACTAACCTTAATTCACCAGAACTGGTAAATATCCGTTCCGCGTCGGTCGCAGGAGAAAACGGGTCGATCCGGGCTGAAACGGCGCCGGTCAACGGTCGGTCAACGCTGGTCAACAGTCAATGGTCAGTCGTCGTTAGTCAATGGTCAACTCTAACAGTCAACGTTGGTCAATGGTCAACGCTGACTGATCGAGCTGACCGGGTCGGGTCGGGTCTGGTCCGACACGTGTCGGACACGTCTGGAGAGCCAGATACGGCTGAGCTCCGCTGCCCCTCCACTACGAATCGGACCTCGAGACCGGAGTAGAAATGTTCAGGAGGAAGAGGCGAGCAAGAAGATGGCTGCCTCGAGCCCCGGCGCCGCCTGGATTGGGAGTCGCTCCGCCGTGAACAGTAGCTGTGGCTTCGGGCCGCTGCTGCGTCGCGCTCCGGAGTCGGTTCCGGCCGATCTTTGGCTGGAAAGGAAGAGGAAGGAAAACCCAACCGACCGGTGGGTGGTGCTTGCGCCGTGGCGGCCGGACGGCAGAGATCAGAGGTGGTTTGACCGAGTCGGGCGGAGGAACAGTAATTTTCGGGAGAGATAAAAATGAACAGTACTTTTGCTACAGTAATTGGTAAACGGACGAAATGGGAAATTCAGACTTTTTCCCGAAAATTCCAGGCTTTATAGTAAATTTCCTAAATAGGAAATAACTTCAACATGTCTTAACTTTTTCATACGACATCCGTTTCACGCGTGCCGCGTATCTACGAACGTGTATCGTCGAGCTCTACAACTTCGTGAAGAAATTTTTTCGAAAAACTCGACAAATTACAAAGTCAACTTTTGGACCCTTCGACTTTTAATTAATGAACACACTCTCGACGTTGTGTAACCGCTTAATCAAAAGCGTACAAACATTCCATTACTCGTAATTCATGCTTCTAATAATTACGAGAAATTTAATATAATTACACAAATAAAAAAAATATCGGGTCATTACACCGACGGCTATAGGCCAGTTCAAATACGCAATCGTAGCCATTGACTACGAGACTAAGTGGGTCGAGACAGAGCCCCTAATCAAGATAACAGAGGAAAGGGTGAAGAAGTTCTTGTGGAAAAACATTTACTACCGGTTGATGCGACCAAATTACGAGCACAATTTGTACCTGTAAAATAATCTCATACATATATATTACCCTTCTTGTGTCGAGTGTAGTATTGAAAAGTAGGGATCGTTCTATCAGGGGAAATCAAGGGCATTTAATTCTCACAAAGTATTACATAATCATATGGGGGTTTTGGATTTATATCTAACAACTATTGATTTTTACGAAATTTAAAAGACTAAATTAATATATACATATGATCAACATCTCTTACACAAAACACAAAACACAAAACTCACACAATATATAACGAAATTAATCAAGGTAATTACGGCAGGAATATAACAATTAATCAAGAATCAAATTGGTTCCAATTTTAATTAGAGTCCTTGGCGGCTCATCTTATCGTTAAGACTTCTTTAGTATTTAGAATTATCTTGGCGAGTAATCCTAAACATATGTAATTCGGTTTAAGAACACTTGGCGTAGAAAGTAAATACGATGAACACATAAGCACAATAAGCCAAATTGGAGACATGCAACAAGTATGGCGTCACCTCACCTTGCGTTAACAAGTATATTTTCAGCATTACTCTAGCCCTTTGAACCAACATGAGGTAAATCAACTTTGCGCATAATCAACCTCATGTAGTATTCGGCATATGAAGTAAATACACAAGTTTCGACCATGATTAAGGCCGAACTCATGCATTGCATACGAATTCAGAAAATAAACCAACATAATTAAAGAACAAAAATCGAAACATGCTCACATACAAACCCTGATTAGAAATCGCAATACATTATGAACAAAAACGAAACATTAAACAACCACATAACAAATTCGGAAGTCTAAGTTTAAATTAATGAAACCAAATAAACATTCACAAATCCTTACAATCTTCATAGACAAAGTATTGTATTTATACAAAAAAATAAAAGCCATGAGAGAAGAGTGAATCACACTTTGATAAACCTTCAAGGAAGCTTCGGCAATGATGTGGATTCGGTGGAAGTGGAGATGCGAATTTGGTAAGGTGATGGAGAGGGTTTCGGCTTGTATTATTCTTTAGAAGTGTGGACCTTTTTAGGCAGAATTTTGGCTAGTGAAAGTATGAGAGAAGAGATCCTTTTACAAGGGCTGGCGTGCCCTTTTTATAGAGGAGAGAAGAGAGCCAGGGTTTCATCTCTTAAGGTTTCGGCATGTAGGGTTTCGCAAAGCATTAGGGTTCGGCACAAAGAGTTTGTGCTGAATTCTTCTTCCTCTTTTCTTGCAAGGTAAGTCTTCTATTTTCTCTTTAATTCCCACCGAAATTCCCTTTAGGATTTCTGAAAATTCTTCCCTTCCTTCTTTATTTGATTCGGCAATAACCCTAAATGAATGTGCATGGAATCAAGTCTACATTCATTCAGGCTTTATTCTTTTAATTCGGCATGTATCTTCCTTTGGATAATTCAGATTCTTCTTCCTTGCCGTGCACTCCTCTTCTCTTGCATGTGCTCGGCATGCTTTCTTCTCTTCCTAGTTGTATTGCAACTCTTTTCCTTAAATGAATTCGGCAAAGATAATTTCTTGTTGCTTTTCCATTCCAAATTCCATTTGTTAATTCCTGAAAATAAGAGAAATAATTGTATTAACAAGAGAAGATAAAAAGTAGCACAATTTATGTTTTGATAGATTCCTAATTCTGTTAGGAATTCCTGGTTCAATAAGGAGTCCTACTTTGATTGAAACTCTTAAAACCTTCGATATTTTGAGAAACGTCGAAACATGTAGACTCCTAAACCGATTAGGATTCCTAATGGAATAAGGAATCCTAGTTTGAATCAAACTCTTCACAAATCAAGCATTATTTCGATAGTTAGGCTCTTTTCACCATAATTCTGCCAAAAGACTCAAAACTCGACTCGATGACTCTTTAAACAACAATAAGGGTTAAACAGTTGCATACATGGGTATAAAACACATAAAGAATGTCGCATATTATGCTCTTATCACTTGTTCGGTGTCCCGTAGACTATCGTCACGGACAAGAGGACATAGTTCAGTAATACTGCTCTCATCGAATACTCGGCTTCTTTGGGAACCCGGATGGTTTTCGTATCAGTAGCCCACCCACAAACCAACGGCCAAGTTGAGGCGGTTAACAAGATCATCAAAACACTCCTAAAAAAGAAGCTAGACGACAAAAAAGACTTGTGGGCTGAGGAGCTGCCGGCGGTCCTGTAGGCAATTCGCACAACGGCAACAGAGGCAACAGTAGAAACCCCGTTCTGTATGGCATTCGGAAGCGAAGCAATACTACCTATTGAGATCGAGATACCCACCGGTAGGTTTGAGAATTATGAAGCTGCACGAAATGCCGAGGGCATACGGCTTAACCTGGATCTCATCGAGGAACGGCGCGATCAAGCACACCTACGGAATCAGACGTATAAGCAGCGGGTGGCTTGGTACTACGACAGTGAGGTCCGAGAAAGAAAATTACAAGTGGGCGATTGGGTGATGAAGAAAGTACAAAGAAAGGTGCTGGCCTTGGAGCCAACGTGGGAAGGGCCCTACCAAATCACAGTGGTCGTAGGACCAGTGACCTTCCACATCATAGACACCAATGGAGTCTATTCCACCTGACCGTGGAACATCCAGCACCTCCGGTACTATCCTAAGTGAATCATACCTTAGCGGGTTAACCAGACAGTTTTTTTTTCGTTCCAGTGCTATTAATTCAATAAAAGACACTATTCCAACGCAGTTAGTACACCATTCCAATTACTATCAGGCACAACACCATGGGTGATTACCGGTTTCCTACAATACAATCAGTACGACAAAATGTGTATGTACAAGAAAAAAAACCCCCACAAAACTCCTAGTCCGCCACATGGGCACCAGCGGTTCCTGAGCCACCAGCCTTAAGAGACCGCTCTTGTTCCAACCGTTCTGCCTCCATCACATCTGCCTCCATCCTCTCGGCGTCCAGCCACCCTTTCTCTCTCCACTCCATATAAGCCTCGTTTATGCCTTTCTCCCGGGCGGCATCCAACATATCATCAAACTCAACCGACTCCATGAAATCACTGATAGCCCTATCCGCAATGGTCTCCCGTTCGGATTCGGTTAACTTCTCTACCCCCTGACAGACCGATGCCATTTGACCTTGTAGCTCCAAATTCCTCACCTCCAGGTCCGTCACCCGACCTGAGGAATCAGCAAGCTTGGCCTCCAAACCAGTGGACCGCTGGACAAATTCGATCAGCTTCGACTCTAGTTTCCTGATTTTCTCATCTTGGGCGGCCACTCGAGCCTTTTCCCGCTCGCTGTGCTCCTCGACCAAGGCCGTCTCCTTCACTAACTCGGCCTCCAGCATGGCTCGGTGCCTCGTAAGATCTGCCACTCGCTCCTTTGAGGCCGAACCTTCCTCACTCACTTCGGCAGCATAGAGACTGTGCACCGCCTAAAGAAGGCCGCAAAAGAAGCGTTCAGTTCAAAAAAATAAACAACAACAACAAACAACAACGAAATAGTGGCCCTGCAGCGAAAAAAGTAATACTCACTCATACAACCATTTCCATGGCCTTCTTCCGATGCTCACCGGGCATCACACCGCTGGACAGCTCACCGTCAACCCCAAAAGCTTTGACATTGGCTAACAATGACCGTACGAACCCCCCATCCCCAGCACCTCCGGCTTCGTACCCTCTTGCAGACGCCGTTTGCGGGATTTGAGGGGAACTTGGGGCCCCAACGATGGAATCAGCGGCACTGGGACCCGGTACCCTTGCTCTCTTGACGGTGTTTCCACGAACGGTACCGTCCCGGAAGAGAACAAGGTCAGTTACCGTTAACCTGTCAAAATCCCGCTTTCCCAACTGCCGCACACTAGTTGCCTCATGACGCAGTATAAGTCTCAGGTAGGGCCTCTCAAATACGCAGGGGGCGAGTAGCTCCACGTCGGTAGCCGACATACTTGACCCAGTAGCCCCACCTTCTGGGCCAGGGCGCCCACCGTACTTTTTGTCCGGAATGTCCATCCCTACCGGCTCATCATGCACGGTTTTCTCCCCAGTATCGGGATCCACAACCGTCTTAGACGCCATTTCCCCCATCTCCATCAACTTCTGGGCTACAAGCTCATCGTCCGCATCGATGGTCTGATCCAACGGTAGCGCCACCCGTGGAAGAACAGCTGAAGGCCAATAATCTAAAACGGTTAGCACGCAGCAGTGGGCCACCCGTAGCCCTAGAACAAAAAAATATATAAATATATATAGACCAAAGCAAGAGAAAAGATCGACGGGACACACACCGGGTTTCTTCCCCAACCCGCATATCTCCAGGACGTTCCACCGGATGAAGTTGTACGAGCTCCGGCTCATTTCGTCCCAACAACCAAAAATACGAGCTATCCGCCTCCTCTCCACATCGGTCAGACTGTACGACTGATCACCGATAGCTTGGTAAGTCCCCGGGACGCGATAAAGCCTCGAATTATGCTGTCATCTCCTGCCAACCATCACCACCTGATTCCTCCACCCGTGCGCGGTCTAGGACGGCAGATGAGTGATGGCCGGATTACTATCTCGGGCACCAAAGGTCATGCAACCGGTGAAGTTTGCTTTTCTGCAGTAAAAAATCTTGTACAACGCCCGGAATTCGTTAACCGTGGGCCACCCCATATTGCAAATACTGTACAAGCATCCGAGGCTGAGCAGTTGCCTCCACTGATTGCGAGGAAGCTGGGCGGGAGAAAGGTTTATCATGCTCAACACGTACTGAACGAACTGAGGCAGTGGCAGAGAGAGGCCGTGACGCAACTGGTCTTCAAACACGGCAACCCAACCTTCCTCCGGGTTGCAGGCCAGTTCACCAGGATAGAGCGTCCGGAGTCTTATCGACCGATCGATACTCCACCTCGCCCGGAAGTCCTCTATCTCGCCAGGAGTCATGCTGCGGCCAGGCTCATCACAAAAAATTGACATCCCACCGTCTGAGATCATGTGCTGACTTCCTCGCCCTCTTACCCTATTGGCGGCACCCAGCGCGGTCCGCTCAATCTCATTCCTCGTCCTCGTACCACCCACCCCCCCCCCCCCTCCGGCCGACTCCCTGCCGGCGGGATTTACAGGGTTACTTGACTCCCTAGATTCCATGTCTAGCCCAGTAAGGAAATTTGCTGCAGGGGTTGAGATCGGCTGTTACAGATATGTTCTCTGGACAGGTCCTCGTCGCATGTACACAATGGGCAGAGCAGAGGGGAGATTGAGGGATCTTATCGGCGGCGCAACCAACCCCTGAATCCCAAAAAAAAAAAAGGCACCTAGGGTGTTCCAAAGGGCAAGGCAATCACAGCCGCAGATCTCCACCAAAGAGGTCAGTCCACATAACCCACCATGGACACATCGACAATCTCCCAGCCGTCAGATGATAAGATTGAGGGACTCCTTCATTTAATACAATACAGTGCTACAACAGCCACCTGTCTTACATGTAGAGCCCGACGCCTCCTACCCCACGTTTTATCTCACCGCCAGGCGAATGGCTAAAGCCAAGTAACAACGGCTCGGTATTCCCCGGAAGACCTCTTCCTATAACACAGGAGACTTCTTCCCGCAGGCTAGAAACCCTGCAGGATTATTATTGTTACCCCGAAAATATTCCAACAAGTACATGGCAATCTAACATATACTTCAACGGTACGGGGCATTCCCCCGGTTGAATTTATTCCACAATTACAGCCAAACGGCTAAATACCCCACCGGAAGAGGTCTTCCTCTAGCACAGGAAACAATATTATGTACAGGCTACGATATTCCAACTGTAGTGCCTGCTCCAGTTAAACGGTTTTCTAGTCCCCGATCCATCTAACTTCGACTATTGGATGCGGTATCGCACCGATCATGATCACACTTGCTTACCGCCCTCCTATGGAATAACCGGTTCAGCGAACTGAGACATTCCTACGGACACCCGTGTACGACCTAAAGGATTCAATGTACCACCGGGATTTATAAAACCGGGAGACTTGATCATCTAACACAGGACAACTCTTCCCGCAGGCTAAAAACCCTACACATACTTCCCACCTGTAGGACCAAATGCAGCGACGTTGGGTACGGCAACCAAGGACTACACCTGGCCACACTACCCCACCGGGAGACTTGATCCTCTCATACATGACAACTCTTTCCCGCAGGCTAAAAACCCTGCACATCATATACGCCTGCAGAAACAAATGCAGTAGGAAACGAAAGGAACGACGGCCGATGTGCTCTTGGCCACGCCACCCACCAGGACCTCCTCTAACACAGCGAAGGTCCCCCAGTTATATATTTCATCACGTCATCCACTGTTTAATCCAACCGGTGCCCTCTGCGGCTACGGTTATAAAACATGGGGGACTCGATCATCCCATTCACTATATTCAACGGGTTTCCCCGGAACATAGCATGATTTCAACGCCACATTTTCATCTCACGTGCTATATCTTATATCTATAGGCAACTGTCAGCATCAACATCATAACCATGCACTCATGACATTGTGCATCATCATAACAGGTTTTTCCGAACGCCCGGCCAAGCTCAATCTTAAACGCGGACTTGTGGGGCTAGGATACTGGTGGGTAAGTGCCCTAGCGGGTCTGCAGGCCTGTAAAAGAAGACATTTAAGTCCCCATTCAAGATGGCACTTGACCGGAAATTTAGGGGACTTGTTGACAGTAGCCATATAGAGGCTACCCAGGCCCCCAAACCCGCAGCCAGCACTCCTGGACCCGGCCCAGGGCCCGGGACATAACATGAACACCTGCACCCGCGCCCGGGCAGGTCTTACCTACGACTTGGGCTCAGAAACCGGGGATGGCAGCTCCCCAAACAGGGGCCGGAACAGTACAATAATATGTGTAGAAGGGGGCCTGTTTCTGCACAAACTCGTAGGCCTAGTAGAAACTGATGAATCTAGATGTGATCTCCTCCTGCGAACCTGCTAACTAAGGGGAATACCAGGCGGGCCGGTCTTTTCCTCTCCGATGCCTAAGTTAGTACAGTTGGGATGAATAGATATCTTAAGCAAGAATGATAAGCAGTTGGAGAGATCAGTTACCTATTAAAGAGGGTAGTTGAGGCCCTTATATAGGTGGTCGAGCGTGAGGTCTGGTCTTACTCTTCGATATGGGACTGGTTTCCTTCTGTTCGTACACAAAAAGGGAGCTCTGGTGGCCCGTTCAGCAGGCTGGCGTCCCCGGGCCCCTGGTCACAAGGTAAACTGCTGGACCTCGGGTCCGGGTGCTGGTGATCCTGCTCCGGGCCTCAGTCCGGCCCCGGACGTGCTGGCTGCGGGTCTGTGGGCCTATGTAGCCCCTCTGTGGCTACTGTCAACAAGTCCCCCAAGTTCCCGGTCAAGTGCAATCTTGAACGGGGACTTAATATGTCTCACTCCTGTCCCGCAGACCCGCAGGGTTACCGACCCAACGGTGCCCAGTCCCCCAAGTCCGTATTGAAAATTGGGCGTGACCGGGCGTTGGGGCAGAGAAGGCGTGGTGATGTGAGTACCTATTAAAGATGACGTGTGACAGTTATGAGTATGTTTGCAATACTAATGGTATTGTGCTCAAGTGTTGTCGTGCCATGAGTATGGAACGGGGTGAAACCCGGACGAGCGCATGGGATGATGATGTGGCGTTGAAATCCGCCATGCAATGAATATGGTGCGGGTTGAAACCCGGACGAGTGCATGGGATGATGATGTGAGGACTCGACCGGTGGACTGCCATGTCGGAAAGAGTCCCCCAAGTTCCCAAGGTAAAATTGCTGCCAACGGTGAGGCAGGCCGGGGAGTAGCCCGGTGGTTCGGCCCAGCTTGTGTTGGAATAAGCGTGGGGTAATGTACAGGGTTGCTAGCCTGCGGGGAGGCCTGTTGTAGCATTGAATAAGCCAACAGGTACCCCGGTGGGGTGTTGCGGCCATGTTGAAGCACCGGTTAACACCTGCTAGTTCTTCTCAGCTTGTGTTGGAATAAGCGTGAGGTAATGTGCAGAGTTTCTAGCCTGCGGGGAGACTTGTTCTGTATTAGAGAAACAATATGCCCGGTGGGGTGGCGTGGAGATAACAAGTCTCGCCATGGATCCCCATATTTATCACAGTTCAGTGTGATGCAGGGTTTTTAGCCTGCTGGAAGAGTTTGCATGTGTTAGATGTAAACTCTACCGGGTTTATAAAGCCCATGTGTTTGGAGCCTTGAGTTGTTGCTGGCTTGCCCTTGCCCGCAAGGGCGAAGGAGAGTGACTAAACCGGTGGAATGCCATGGAGCCGGTTGAATGGTAAATAACCGGTAGAATGTCATGGAGCCAGTTGAATACTACATAATAGAGCCGGTTGAATACTACATAACCGGTGGAATGCCATGGAGCCGGTTGAATACTACATAACCGGTGGAATGCCATGGAGTCGGTTGAATACTACATAACCGGTGGTGTGCCTTTCCTTGATTTGAGGTTGACTCTTGGGGAAGTGGAGGGGGCTGGATGCCTCGGTTCTCGCTCCTACCTCCCCTAACTGCCGCTTGTAGGCGGGACAGGTGGCTGACATACAATGAAGGAGAGAGCCCATCAGTCCTATCAGTTATGATGGTGTGGGAACTTTATCGATGCTGGGACACGTGTCAGTAGGGAGCGATTTGAGATGGAGGGAATCTGCGGCTGGGGTTGCCTCTCCTTTTTGATTGCCCTAATTATCAACAAGGTGTAGTTTTGCCGCCTATAAGATGCTTCGCACCCCCCTCCTCTCTTCCTGTCGTATTTTATTGAAGCTTGGCTCTTCGTCTGTCGTCTGTCTATGTTGTTATCTTGCTACACAACTAACTGGGCGTAGGGTAAATTCTGTTCTTAGGCTTTATGGAATCTGGGAGGTCAGCCAGTCCTGTCGGTGCCGGCCGTGCGTCGACGGGAGGGTCCGTGAGGTACCAGCTGTTGGATGGCGGCAGGATGATTTTTTGTGACGAGCCGACCAGAAGCATGACTGCTGGCGAGATAAGGGATTTTCGGGCGAAGTGGGGCATTGACTCCTCCGTTAACCTCCGGGGCCTGCATCCCGGGGAACTGGCCTGCAACCCGGAGGAGGGTTGGGTTACCGTTTTTGAGGATCAATTTCGGCACGGGCTATCTCTGCCGCTGTCCAATTTTGTCCAGTACGTGCTGAGCCTGATAAATGTCTCCCCGGCCCAGCTTCCTAGCAACCAGTGGAGGCAGTTGCTTGGTCTCGGGTGCTTATTCAGTCTTAGCAACATGGACTGGCCCACGATAAATGAGTTCTGGGCGCTGCATAAGATTCTCTACTGCAAAAAGGCCCAGTCCTCCAGCTGTGTCAATTTTGCCGCCCGGGACTTTGATCCTCTCGTCACTCACCTGCCGTCGTCGGTTTCGAATGTATGGAGGAGACAGGTTGTGATGGCCGGGGGTAGGTGGCAGCGTAATTCGAAGAGCTTTCGGGTGCCTAGGGCTTATCAAGCTATCGGAGATCAGTCGTACCGGTTGGTCGACTTGGAGAGGCAACGGATAGCCCGGCTTTTTGTTTGCTGGGATAGTCTGGGCCGGAGCTCTTACAACTTCATCCGGTGGAATGTGTTGGAGATATGCGAGATGGGAAAGAAACCTGGTAAGGTGTCTTACACTGTTGTTTTGTGCGGTCGTATTTTATTCTAACCGCTCGGTTTATTGATTTGCAGCTAATGCCCCCCGGCTCGCTGTTCGGAGCGGGGAGACCGTCAAGGCGGATGACGAACTTGTGGCCCAGAGGTTGATGGAGATGGGGGAGATGGCCTCGAAAACCGTTGTAGATCTGGACACCCTAGAGAGCACGGTGCATAGTAATCCTGTGCCGCTCATGTTTCCGGATTCCCACTACGGTCGGCGGCCGAGCGGTGAGGAGAATGCCCCACTTGTTATTCGGGATGTAGGACCGGTGGGCTCACCAGGTCCAGAACCTCTAGTACGGTCTGTAGGGATACGAGCCCCGCGGGAGAGAAAGGCAGCGGAGATGACTTGGTACCGCAGAAGCGGTCTTGGCGAAGCTCCGGCCAAGAGGGCGAGGATGTTTGATACCGGGGCGTCAAGCTCGGCCGGGGGGGGGTCAGCATTGGTTCTGGTGGAGGGAACCGGTGGCCGAAGGAGTAGGCCGGGAAACCGTTGATCCGGAAGCCGATCGCGGCTCTGGTGATGGTGGTTTTGGTAGGTTCGTGGCATCTACCATCGAGGCCTTGGGACTTGATCGGGAGGCCCCTGGAGATGTACGGCCGGGCGAGAGCAGGAAGAAGGCTGTGGAATTGGGTCTTCGGGTAAGTCTGATCGCGTACCTGTGTGGAACTGAGGTTCTTCTGCGCCCCCTCTCCCTTTTTGTGCTACGAGCTGATGTTCTTCTTTTGTGTACTTGTACCAGCTGGTTCATAGCCTTTACGCCGCTGAGCCTAGTGAGGGGGCTCCGGTTCTGGAGAGGCAGGTGGAGGACCTCACCATGCAGCTGTCATTGGCGGAGGCTAAGCTTGCGCAGGAGAGGGAGGAGGCCGGTCGACTGGCGGTCGCTCGGGAAGAGAGGATTATGGAATTGGAGGCGAAGAATTCGGAGCTGCAGACCCAAGTAACAGCAGTCCTCAAGGGAGGGGAGAAGCTCGTAGAGTCCCAACTTGCCGAAGCCGCTGATAAAGCTATTGACGATTTCCGGGAGTCGGTGGAACTTGTAGAGATGCTGGAGACCTCCCTTGCGAAGGGTATAAATGATGCGTATCTGGAGTGGAGGGAGAAAGGGTGGCTTGATGCCGAGCGGATGGAGGCTGAGGTAGCTTTGGCCGAGAAGTTGGAGCAAGAGCGGTGTCTCAAGGCTGGTGGGTCAGGGATTAGAGGCTCCGGTGGCGCTGATTAGCGGTTTTTTTTTTATATATATACTTGACAGATGTATCTACTTTGTAACTAGCTGTATTTCATTCTAGAGGCAGTGACTACCTGTATTACAACGTTAGTACTAAATACAGTACTGTCCATTTTTAAGGCAGTGATCTCACTTAGGGTAGAACCGCAGATGCTGGATATTCCATGGGCGGGTGAAGTAGATGCCTTCGGTGTCTATGATGTGGAATGTCACCGGACCTGCGGCTGCGGTGAATTGGTAGGGCCCTTCCCACATTGGCTCCAAGGCCAGCGGCTTTTTCTGAACTTTCTTCATCACCCAATCCCCTACTTGCAACTTCCTTTCCCGGACCTTTCTGTCATAGTATCGAGCGACCTGTTGCTTGTATGTTTGGTTTCGCATATGCGCTTGGTCGCGCCGCTCCTCAATGAGATCCAGGTTGAGCCGTATGCCTTCGGCGTTTGTTTCGGCGTCGTAATTCTCGACCCTGCCGCTGGGCATGTCGGTCTCTACGGGGAGTACTGCTTCGCTCCTGAATGCCATGCAGAACGGGGTCGCCCCTGTTGCTTGGGTTGTTGTCGTCCGGATGGCCCATAGAACCGCGGGGAGTGCCTCAGCCCAACATACTTTTTTGTCATCTAGCTTCTTCTTGAGGAGACTTTTGATAATCTTGTTGACCGCTTTAACCTGGCCGTTGGTTTGCGGGTGCGCTACTGAGGCAAACAACATCCGGGTCCCCATGGAGGCCGTGTACTGGATGAGATCAGTATTGTTGAATTGTGTCCCGTTATCCGTGACTATGGTCTGCGACACTCCGAACTGGCAGTAGATGTTCTTCCATAGGAATTTTTTTACCCGTTCCTCGGTAATCTTTACTAGGGGCTCCGCCTCAACCCATTTTGTCTGATAGTCAACGGCTACAATGGCGTACTTGTATTGTCCCACAGCTGTTGGGAAAGGGCCGATAATGTCTAGCCCTCACTGTGCGAACGGCTATGGCGCCAACAGAATTGATAACGCGATTGTCGGAGCATGAGGTCTAGTGGCATACATGTGGCACTTGTGGCAGCCGCCTGATATTTTTCTCGACGCTGCTGCCATGTCTGGCCAAAAGTATCCTGCCCGTAGTGACTTATGAGACAGGGACCGGGCACCAGAATGGTTACCGCACACTCCTTCATGGATTTCTTGCATAATGGCTTCTCCCGCCTCTTTAGTTACACATTTTAGATGGGGGAAGCTGTGCCCTCTTCGGTACAACTTGTCGCCGAGGAGGCTATACCTGGCACACCGGAGGTGTAGCCTCCTAGCCTCTACTTTATCCTGGGGGCTGGTTTTGTCAACCAGGTATTTAATTATCGGATCCATCCAGCTCGGTGGCGTCTGCTCTACCGCAAATATCTCGGAGATGGTCTTGCTTATGCTCGGCTTGTGGAGGATTTCGATCTTAGCTCTTCGGTACTCTGGTGGATAGTTTCCGGTCGCCAACCTTGCTAGGGCGTCCGCATGCCTATTTGCCTCCCAGGGTACATGCTGAATCGTTCCGCCCTAGAATTGGTCGATCAGGGTTTTGGCCAAAGCCTGGTAGGAGGCTAACTGGGGTTCCTTGACTTCGAACAGCCCGTTCATTTGGTTTACCACCAGGCTCGAGTCGTTGTATACTTCCAAGGATGGGATCCCCATTTCCTTGGCTAGCTGCAAGCCGGCTATGAGGGCCTCATATTCAGCGGCGTTGTTTGAAGTATTGAAAAGGAACCGCAGGGCATACTCGTATGACTGGCCATCGGGTTAGGTTAGCATGACGCCGGCTCCACTCCGCTTACTCGTTACAGAGCCGTCCACATAAAGCTTCCAACCGCTGGGGAGGCCTGGTTCGACTTTTATGGCTTGAACTATTTCGGTGCCCTCGGACCGGCCGGAATGCGCTTCTACTGCCATCGGGGTGAGTTCGCATATGAAATCCGCAGCGACCTGGCCCTTGATGGCCTTTCGCGGGGCATGAGTTATATCGAACTCTCCCAACTCGACTGCCCAACGCACGAGCCTGCCGCTAGTATCCGGTCTTTGCAGGATCTGCAGTAGGGGGTGATTGGTATACAAGGTGATGGAATGAGCTTGGAAATAGTGTCGGAGCTTCCTCGCGCTGACGATCAGGGCCAAAGCCAGTTTGTCGATGTCAGGGTATCGGCTTTCGGCTCCGGTGAGTCCCTTCCCTACATAGTATACCGGGAGATCGAGCGTGCCCTCCTTCCTGACGAGAGCCGCAAAGACGGTTGTTTCTGATGCAGCTATGTAGAGGTATAGCATCTCGCCCGGCACTGGGTTTGGATAGGAGAGGTACTGCAATCAGGTATGTCTTGATGGATTGGAATGCCGCCTCGTGCTCCACCGCCCAGTGAATTTTCTTGAACTGCTGTGCCTTGAGCAGTTTAAAGAACGGGGCGCACTTATTGGTCAGGCGGGAGATGAATCTGGCCAGGGCGGCTAGTCGGCCGATCAGCGTCTGGACCTGGTTTCTTTCCCCTGGTGTTTCCATGTCTAGGATCGCTTGGACCTTCAGTGGGTTAGCTTCTATCCCCCGCTGGCTGATAATGTGGCCTAGGAACAGGTCCTTTGAAATCCCGAAAATGCACTTCTTCGGGTTCAGGCGCATCCCAAACTTGAGCATCTTACCGACGACTACTGCCAAGTCTCGGACGTGGGCCCCTGCGATCAAGCTTTTGACTAGCATGTCATCCACGTACACTTCCACCGTTTTACCCATCTCCTGCTCCAACATGCGGTTTACCATCCGTTGGTATGTGACCCCGGCGTTCTTTAGACCGTACGACATCCTCTTGTAGCAGTAGGTCCCTCGGTCAGTTGTGAACGAGGTGTGCTCTTCATCGTCCGGGCTAATCCTTATTTGATTGTATCCGACATAGGCATCCATGAGCGGGAAGTTGTCTTTTGGGCACGCCCAGTTTAGGTTGGTGAAATCAACGCACATGCGCCACCGGTCGGTTCCCTTCTTTGGGACCATAACCACGTTGGCGAGCCATCGGAGATACTGAACTTCCCGGATGAAATCTATGCATCTCAGCTTCTGCACTTCCTCTCTGATCGCCTGGCTGAAGGACCTCCTTTTCTGCCTCACCGGGGGAACGTTGCGCAACGAATTTAGCCGGTGGACGGCTATTTTTGGGGATATGCCTGGCATGTCCTCGTAGGACCATGCGAACACTGAACTGTTGTCTCGGAGAAAGGTAATGAGCTCTTGCCTGACAGCTGGGGCGAGCTTCGTTCCTATCACCACTTTTCGTTCCTGGTGATCCTCCGAAATGGAGATTGCTTCGGTTTCTTCCACAGCCGACGGTCGTTTTAGCTTCTCGTCGTCGGAGTCGGTGTCATCACGGGGGTCAATACTCAGATTCGGTACTGGCGCTTGTTGAGTAGCCGTGAAGACCTCAGTCCGCTTTCTCCCGTGGGTCAGGGCCTCCGCATAATATCTGCGAGCGATATTCTGGTCCCCGCGTATGGTAATGACGCCAGCGGGTGAAGGCATTTTTAACATCAGCATGTGGCCGGCTATGAATGTTTTCAGCCTCCACAGCCCCGGCCGACCGATTATGCCATTGTTTGAGGACAGGCAATCCACAATGATGAACTCCAGGTGTTCCTTCCTCGTCCTGTCTCCCTCGCCGAAGATCAGTGGCAGGTAATCCGATCCCAAAGGCTGGACCACCTCGCCGGAGAAACTTATCAGCGGCTCGTTATCCTGGGATAACTTGCCCCTTCCCCGATGCAGCCCCTTGTATGCCTCTCGGAACATCACATTGACAGAAGCCCCGGTGTCGATTAACATGCGGCTGGTTATCCAGTGGTTTATTTGGACCGTAATGAGGAAGGGATCGTTGTGCGGTTGGATCAGATCCTCCGGTTCTTCTTCCTCATAGAACGTGACCGAGTTCCATCCGGTTTTAGCGGCCTGGCCGCTTCCTCCCCCAAAGGCATATACTTCTTTTCCCCGGATCGACCTTAAGCACCGCTTCTTCGAGCTCCGGGTGAGTCGATCTATGTGGTCCCCACCATGTATCATATTTATGCTTCCATGCACCTCGATCCCCCCGGGGACTCGGGTGCGTATGCTTCCTACCTTTCGGGCACCCTACCTGTCCCTTTGCGGATCATCTGTCCGGACTCGGCCATCCACAACCGTTCTCTGGGGTCGGTGGTCGTTAGTCCGGAGGGTTGGGTCATCGGGTTTTCCTGCTAGCATAATGGCCAGGGCCCGCGATTGTCGCCCCGCTGGCGCTGCTGCCATGGGCCGTGCCAGTCGCAAAGGCGGTGGTCTTCCACCTGCCCATGAACTCCCGTCGCCGCTCCGGCGGGGTCGCCAATCCTCCCATACTTCGGCTTTCTTACTGGTCGTAGGCGTACGATTGCGATCTTGTCGCCCGGCCTTGTTTTCATAGGAGGGTGTTGGTAATAGGTCGTCCGGCCTTCGCTTGGGCATCGTATCCCCATACGTCTCATGTTCCGCTTGGGCGTGCCTGACGGCCACGGCCATCAGCTCGTCGTACCCCAGTGGCTCCTTTACTCGCAGGGCGTACGAGAGTTCCCCGGGCCTTAACCCCTGCTTGAATGCTATCGCAGCGATCCTTTTATCCAAGTTCCTGACCCCGGCCGTGGTGATATGCCACCGGTTAACGAAAGCGCGCAGCGGTTCGCGGTCAGTCTACATGCAATCGAAAAGGATCGTTGACGTTTGGGCCGCCTTGGCTCTAAGGACGAATCGGCCGACAAACTTATCAGCCAGCTGTTCGAATGTTTCCGTCGAGTTTACTGGCAGCTCCTAGAACCAGCCCAATGCCTCCCCCGAGAGCGTTTCTTGGAACACATTGCAGCACGTGGCATCTGAGTAGCCCTTTATGCCCGTTTGTGACTTAAAACTATCCAGGTGTTGGTATGGGCAGCTCGTTCCTGGGTACGTCAGTTTTAGGGACTTTCGGTTACCAGATCTTCCGGATTCCCTAATCCGGGATGGCAAAGGTCCGGTGCGTTTGTTGAATCACGCACTGCCCTGCGGTCGCACCGCCCTTTTCTCGCTGGCCTCCAACCGGTCCTTTATGTCCGACACCGAGGCGGAGAGCGTCTGAAGCGTCCTCGCGGTAGAGCTGTCCTGCTTCTAGGTGCGGGAACTCGTCACCTTTATTTGCGGGCCGTGATGCCGCCCGAGAGGTGTTCTGCCGGTGTCCTTTCTCCAGGGCCGCCAATAGGGCGATATTTACCGCTTCCAACTCTTGGCACCGGGCATCCGCCCTTAGTCGGTCTCGATTGCCCTCCTCTCGCAATCGCGCGACTTCTGCCTTCATCTTTTTTATCTCTCTCTCCCCCCCCCCTCCCCTCTCATCGTATTGGTTAGGGTCGTCTGAGCCCCGGCGATCGAGGGTTCCGTCCCGGTCGGGAGAAGGGACAAACCTCGCGTTGGCCTCAGTTTTAGGGTTTTGGGCCCGGTCGGGGACCCGGACTCGCTCTTTCAGCCCTCTTTCGCCAGCTTTCATCTTCCTTCTCTTCATGCCCTCCGGATCGTGGATTTGCTTTCAAACTGCCTTTCAAAGGATCGATCTGGTTCTACCCTCCGGTAGAGCAACGCTACTTTTTCGTGGATCAAATGCTTCCCACAGACGGCGCTAATTGTTTCTGTACAAACCCGTAGGCCTAGTAGAAACTGATGAATCTAGATGTGATCTCCTCCTGCGAACCTGCTAACTAGGGGGAATACCGGGCGGGCCGGTCTTCTCCTCTCTGATGCCTAAGTTAGTACAGTTGGGATGAATAGATAACTTAAGCAAGAATGATAAGCAGTTGGAGAGATCAGTTACCTATTAAAGAGGGTAGTTGAGACCCTTATATAGGTGGTCGAGCATGAGGTCTGGTCTTACTCTTCGATGTGGGACTGGTTTCCTTCTGTTCATACACAAAAGGGGAGCTCTGGTGGCTCGTTCGGCAGGCTGGCGTCCCCGGTCCCCAGGCCCCTGGTCACAAGGTAGACTGCTGGACCTCGGGTCCGGGTGCTGGTGATCCTGCTCCGGGCCTCAGTCCGGCCCCGGACGTGCTGGCTGCGGGTCTGTGGACCTATGTAGCCCCTCTGTGGCTACTGTCAACAAGGCCAGTCCCACATCGAAGGGTGAGGCCAAACCTCACACCCGGCAGCCTATATAAGGGTCCCAACTGCCATCATTAATAGGTAATCAATATTCTAACTACTCATTTCCGTTTAAGTTATCAGTTTATTCCAATTGTACTAACTTAGGCATCGGAGCGGAATAGACCAATCTCGCCCGGTATTCCTTTAGTTAGCAGGGTTAGCAAGTAGGAATCACACCAAGATCCACCAGTATCTGTGAGTCTACGGATTCTGGCCGAAACAGGAGCTTCTATTCATATCTTTAAAAATGACATTTAGATCTTCTTACTCAATAGACCTTCAATTTACTTTTATAAAATAATGAAATGCTATTTACACCTCCTTAATTTTTTGAAAATACCCATTAACCAATAAAATCAATAATTGTTCTTTTAAAAAATTATATTCACGTCCTTGAATTTTTTGAAAAATCATATTTTACTTTCAATTATTTGAAGAATAAAACAAAACATCCAATTTGAGTCGTGAATGTGTGAGAAGAGATTTTGGGGAGCCATAGCCAATGTCTATGCAAGTAAGTGACTTGTTGCATACAACACATTTCCTTTCTTCTATATATATAGTCATACTTATCTATCATGCCACCACCGCTCCTGCCAAAGCCTCTGCCCCAGATCAGACCGATGGTTCGAAGCGATCTGGCTCCCTCCGCCAGCAGCGCCGCCCCCAAACCGGCTAACCTAGATCGACCCCTCTCTCCCAAATCCGATCCCAGCACCGCCGCTGCTCCGATTGGCTTGTCTCCTAGCAGCCCGCAGCTCCGACGTCCCAGTGCAACTCCGACGTCGTCCAGATCGGCAGAGATCGATGTGCATCGACGAACTCAACGCCGTTTTCAGTCCGGATCCGGACCCTCGATTCCGACACGACCTGTCTGCAAGTAATGCAGACCCGGCACCTTGGGCCTGACCCGACCCATGAAAAAAATAGGATTTTTATCTCTTTTGGTAAAATTCAAAGGTAATATTTGAAATTACCGCATAGTGATTCATATTTACTGTATGACAATTTACTGTTTTGTGAATTTTAATGGTAAATAATAAATTGCTTAACTTATATGGTAAATGTGAAATATATATGATTAAGGTGACTAATCATATGAATATTGTTTGTTTTTATGTGACGTATCAATTACGATGCGGCGATCAATACGCGACGACAATATGGAATCGGAGATCGAGCAATCGCTTCATATGTAGTTTATTTGGCAAACCTACAAGTAATATTTAAATTGAAAAACTGTTTTCACTATATTTTCTTTTAGTTATTATATTATATAATGCTCTATTCAATTTGATCGCATTAGTATTTTATATAAATGTGAAACTTGGAACATTATATGTTCGTTTTATTACTGTTAATTAATTGTTTTATTTAGCATATTTAATTTGAGCATTGTCATGTTAATGCAATTTCATGAGCATTGTAATATAAAGAAAAATGGACAAACCTACTATTGTGATTAAGCATTTTCACGAAGCATGAAAAATATGACAATTACAAATTTTGGTCTTGAAATCCAATTTTTATCTCTTGAAAATTTTTCAACATGGATATCTTCTTGATTGTGTAAAAAGCAATTATTATGAAATTTCATTGGCTTCACATGCAATGAAAATGGAGAAACCAATATTTTATTGTGATCACGTAATTTCACAAAGCATCGGATGTGTCATAATGTATATTGGTATATTTTAGTTGTCGTCGATATCTATTTAGACGGCGAAGCTAATATATTTTCTTCTTCCTATATTTTACAGATGGTTGAACCATCACAGTCTGATTTTGAAATATTGGACTCTGAAGAACTTGAGTACCAAATGCCCCTACTGAGCCAACTAAGATTTGAGCATGGTATATTTATGCTACTTTTTTATGTAAATAGCTGAGAAATAATTAAAATATCTTAAATGACGATGTAAGGTCTGAGATAAAAAAAATTTCTAAAAATTAATTATGCAAAGTAATGCAACATCCCTAATACAAATGGCAATTACCATGAACGTAAAGATTTCTATAATCATCTAAAAGTAAGTGGAAACAATGTACCATTTGAAAGATGGCCTAGGGAACATGTCATGTGCAGTGAAGCACTCGCCGTTGTTGTAAATAAACTAACTATTAATACGCACATTGCAAACTAGTAAAAGAATTAGCCGCGACTTACAGGAAGTATAAAGAAGCATACAAGTACGAGGATTTTGAAAAGTATCTTCAATATCCAACAATAACATTGAAAATGAATTTACAACTAAAGACTTACCATATGGGAGAAGATGACAATGATACATCTCATCATTGCAACTATTAAAAGAGCAAAAAGAATCTAGCTCAATCAAAGACAGACTTTGATTCAATCTACTTTTAATTTTCAAGATATCCTTGTAAAGGCTATCAGGCCTTATACCTAATTAATTAGACTTTTTGTCTTAAAGTAACTATTTCTAAATTGGACAAGACTAAATGTAATCGTTGGCATTTCCTCTCAATCAATTGAGATTATTCCAATTTTATGATATACGTGGTTTAATTTTCTGAATCTAACTTTGCAAAGTATTGCATAAAGCAAAACAACATAACATAATATAGGCACAACATAAAGAACTATGTGCAAAGAAACACATTATATAATCCCTAGAATAATAGTACTGAAAAACAATGGTACTAATATATCACAAAATAGCATAATAGTGCTGAAGAACAGTAGTACTATATCAATAGATATATCAAAAGTAATAAGGATCAGTATATATGTTCCTTTGGGATTCATACTGCACCTGTCTTCCTGGGATTACCATACCTTTTATTGCAATCCTCATTGAGTTACTCTAAAGAACTTGGGTTACGTTTCGATATATATATATTGAGCATATGTCAAATTGACAATTTATGCGACAAAAGAAAATTGAATTTTTTTCACATTTTAAAGAAATTTATGCCAAGATGTGCATGTGAAAAGACACAAGTGAGAATTCATTTGAACTCATTTGCATTACCTCTAAGGACTGCGGATGTACACGTGTCACACCCCGAATTTCCAAATAACAAAAATTCAAATTGGGAAATATGATCTCTCAAAATAAACTCGAATACTTGAAGTTACTTTACATATAACTAAGTATCAAAAGCTGAGTTTTGAAAAATACGACTCAGTCGACCTAAATATTACATCTCCAAATATTTACATGCATGTAAAATAATTGGAATGCAACTAATCCCCACTACACTCACCACAACTGAAAGGATAAAAGCTAATGTGAGGTATACGCCTACTAGCCGTCCAAAATCAGTCGTCGTCTTAAGCCTGTTGATCCTCACCTGCAGGTCTAACCCCTACACTATGAATTGGTGCACCGGGTTACAACACAACAATCCCGATAAGCTTTTAAGCTTGTATGAGTAAACAAAAATCAACAACACAAACATCACCACATATAAATTTCACACATTAAGACCACAATAGAATCAAATCCCACCGAATCATAAGATTTACTAACTCATCAACCAACAAGAGGTAATACAACGATTACTCTCTCAATACATGCACGCATGAGACCCAGATAACCCAACTTGGTTACCCCTCATGCCGTGCAATGGCAGACAGACTAGAGCTCTAACTGATCGTAACCAATCACCCGGCTAAAGTCTTGGTTCCCGATATAATGCCTTTGTCACAATAGTGACCGTCGGAAGACCACAAATTAAATTTAAACCTCACATAAACACATCTCAGGATACATAACTCACACCTCCTCAATTATGACATTTCAGAATAAAACGAATTCGCCCAAATGCACAATTTCAATATATGTACTTCACGTAAATATATATATATATATATATATACACACACACATATATATATATATACACACACACACGTAAACATTCACTCAGGAATGGCCCACTAATACCAACTATAGTCATTGATCGTAAAACACTTTAAAAATTATTTTTATATTAAAACTATTTTACTTACCAATGAACCGTAGACGATCAAGTTCATTCAATTTAAAACAAATATTTATTTTCATAAAACAATTTCACATTTGACAATCCAAAACTATAATTTAACTATTTTATTCAAACACTGAGACGTTTACTCACCTCCTACTCCCACTGCGTCTTTGATCTCACGAAAGTGAGGTTCACAGGTTTTGCCAATTATAATACAAAAAGAATTAGCTACCCCTTAATGAAAAATAAGATATAACTCGCACCGTGTACTCAACCCTCACTCGAACACTTGCCAATATGAGACAAATATCCCCCCTGGCCCTCTCTAAGTATCCGGAATGCCCAACCAGCCCTAACATAGTACACGAATCACCAATTTCCAATTCTAGCCAAATAACAATCGCCTAGAAATGGGTTCACGCATGCGTAACATATTCAAACGATAATTAAACCATGCAAATTATATATCTCCGCGCTCGTAACGACGAGCACTGTATTATAGAGCACTCAACTACCCTACAAGCAATCAGATGAGCTGCCTCACGCCGCCCTAAGCGGCTGCACGTCGGCCCCAAGCGCCGCCCCTCAAAACTCACCCAATCATGTAACTAAGACCTCCAACATATAGATCACGTCTCAAGAAGTCGAAATGTACCTGCAACGGACGCTACCTTGGCTGGGAAGAGGCTGGAAACGCTGCTGCAAGGCTGGAAACACTGCTGCAATGATCGAGCCCCTTGACCCTGCAAACCCAGGCTGCAAGCTAGCTCCCAAGGCTGAAGTGGACGAGTTTAGAGGGTGGAGGACGACCCAAGGATAGGAGCCAAGGTCTCCGGTCACGCCTGGGAAGCACCCAGCTCCGGCGTCCAACTCTGTCGAGACTTGCAGGCGTGACAGGACCGCCTACGGAGGAAAACGAGGGCCGTCGCTGGTATAGGGTTGTAGAGGAGAGAGAGACGATCGTTTTGGTGGGTGGCGCACGGTTGGGGGACGCCGGACGATGAGGAGGATCCCAACGTCGAAAGTGAAGGAGGAAGATGAACACATCGCTCGTGCGGCTGTTTAGCTTTTGTTTCCAAAAACTTTCCCTTTTATACCCCGTCCCAAAAATAGAGAAATTACATGATAGGTCGTAATTTCTTCATACGACGTCCGTTTACGCGTTTCACGTGTCTACGAACTCGTATCATCGAGCTCTACAACTTTTATGAAGAAAACTTTTTGAAATTCCCAACGTATCAAAAAGTCAACTTTTAACCATCAGAAATTAAACGTTTTCACGTTTTTAACTCTCAAAATCTTTTCTAATTTCCAACAATAAATAATTAAGAGAATACGAAATATGAACTTGCACGATTCACCCTTTTTATTAATTTTAAAAAGGTACAAGGAAGGAAATCAAAATCGAGGTTATTACAACATGAGTTTTAGAGAATTTTATATGTCAACTTAGTAGGCTATGTGTAACCGCTAATTGAATCAAACGTCATAAGAAAATGATCTTTTGGAATTCTGACATAAAGTGGGTTTCACGCAACTACTCGTGATCTGGTGATCCGTACATTAAAGAAATTACCATGGACACCCATATTTTTGATAAATAGAAGCAAACACCAGAAGAATATGGTTCACACACGAAACCGAGGACGACTAAAGAACATTTTATCCTCAAATATTGTTTCAATACAATCCATGTAGGGTTGAAGACGTGTGTTCAATCCCTATATTACACCGCTCCCCTAAGGTGACATTATGATATATTTGATGCAAAAGTACATGCACCTATACCATATTATGTTTCTTATATATTGTTGACAGTAGCCATAGAGAGGCTACCCAGGCCCCCAAACCCGCAGCCAACATTCCTGGACCCGGCCCAGGGCCCGGGGCCAGAGCATGAACACCTGCACCTGTGCCCGGGCAGGTCTTTCCTAAGACCTGGGCCCAGGAACCGAGGATGGCAGCTCCCCAAACAGGGGCCGGAACAGTACAATAATATGTGCAGAAGGGGGTCAGTCCCACATCGAAGGGTGAGGCCAGACCTCACACCCAGCAGGCTATATAAGGGAACTGCCATCATTAATAAGTAATCAATACTCCAATTACCTATTCCGCTTAAGTTATCAGTTTACTCCAACTATACTGACTTAGGCATCGGAGCGGAATAGACCGGCCCCGCCCGGTATTCCATTAGTTAGCAGGGTTTGCAGGCAGGAATCACACCAAGATCCACCAGTATCTGTGAGTCTACAGATTCAGACAGAAACATATATCTATTGTGATTTTATGAATCAAAGCACATCACTCAAAGCCTATTCGTGAAATTATGATTGAGATCATCATATGCAAAAGACACATGGGTTTCTCATTATGTTCTTATATTGAATCCAAAGAGGATTCAGTGGACTGATTCAACCAACTTGCGGACACCTTAGATATTTTATGGTGTTGGTTGTTGTGTCGACATGCTGGTCACGTGTCATGACACCATCCACTATTAATCTTTATGCTGGTTATGCTAGAAAGTCAAAGCATCTAGGCCAGGTTAAATTCTGTAGGTGCGATGACTTTATAGCTAATTATATGGGATCTGTAATGGGCATCATAACCCTATATAAAAACCCAATTGGTCTCACGGAAAATGACTACATTAATAGCCTTGATATTGGTAAAGCACACTAATACTTAAGTTTTGGGTTATACAATTTTGCATGCAGCGTTACTTATTCACCTATGTCCACCATCATTGAACCAATTTACACCACAGCTAGTGACTGTGTGTGAGGATTATAAAGGATTTCAAACAAACTTGTAATCCTTGAGCTCTTGTGGATTGACACGGATCTACAATCCTTGAGCTCAATTAAATGTTTCTATGTACCAAAATTGCGCTGCCACAGTGCACAATGATGGGTCATTTGGGATGAATAAATAATTATGATGGATACGAACCTCTAACAATAGTCTGCTAAGTCGAAACCTTGACAGACGGTCTCTTTACCGCTAGATAAGCAGAGTGTCACTTTGATGAGACAGTCTTCCCGTTATTAGGGGGAGATAAGACCAAGCATGTTCAAGTGGAACGACATGAGTTGTCCTGGTTTGTCCCCATTGTGTCTCATCTTGATCTCCAAAATCACACAAAGTAAGGTGTGTAGATATTTTATACATTAAAGTGACTAGATCACATAAACCTGCTGCAAATATACCTCCAAGGATTGTGTTTTATCAAAAGGACATGGTACCACCCAAGAGGAATCGGGTATAGCATTGCCACCATTCATGGTGGCATAGTGACGCCATAAAGTGGCATAAATGGTGTCACAGGCCGTGTCTCTCCAAGGAATAGGGGAGACCACCTTAGGTTCGATAAATACTTGCCTAAAGAAAGAAAGCAAGTTTGGCACAACCTGATCCATCCATTGATAAGTGATACTCAAATCCGTCTCATGAGAATATTTCTGAATTGTGGTTATCACTGGGGGCCGCCTCAATTGTTAGAACCAATCCGTGAAAATATAGAGATCTCTACAAACACATTACACTAGTGTACATGAGGACGTGGAATAATGAGTCTAATATCGAACCATACCTCGTTGAAAAATTTCAACGTAGTAAACTAGCCTAATGGAAAGAAGCGATCCAGTATAAACAAAGAGATAGGTCTTTGACCAGGTGACACCGACACCGCAAATATAAACCCTATCAAATATATCTTTGTTAGAACGCGTAATGAGAATAAGAGTATGTAGACTCACCTTATGGCGCCAGGTCTCCCAAAAACGCACTGGAATCGACTACGAGGAGATATTCTCTCACAATGAACTACGAGGAGACAATCTCTCGTAATGGATGTCATTGCACTCCACTACCTTGTCAGTTTGGTAGTTTCCGAAAAACTATTGCAGCTTACGAAAGTGGTCACAACATATCTCTATGAGGAACTAAATTAGGAGATATAAATGAGGATCTTAAATGGATTTCATTCACCCAAATCAAGTGGCTCTAGATCACATAAGTGCGTTTGCAAAAGAAATTGAAACGTTCACTAAAGTGACTACTTGATTGGGAAGGGATTGGTGAATTATGCCCTTGCGTGTTCATTATGGATATACACAGACTCTCAATGAACTAAGAGATACTCTATGTATTGTAAATCCTAAATTAAGAATGAAAAAAGATCTTAGGAATACACAGCCTTGAAATGGAACTCAAGGACTGTAATGATGATGACAATCCATCAGTCGACTTAGGCACTCTAAAGAATAAAGTGACGTCTGCATATATCCCCATGATCAGTCGAAGTCTTGACTCTAACGATAGATCCATTTTTCATCTGAATGAAGATGAAGATGAAGATGAAGTGTTGGGAAATGAAATTCCCTATACAAGTGCAATGACTCATGATTGTAAGACTCGACCTCTCATTCGATGAAAATTTATAAAGCTATGTCTAGCTCTGCGCCCATGCAACACCAATAGTTCTTTCAAATATACTCAAATATATGAAAGATTTGAGCTTATTCAATCCCTACATAGAAGACGGCATGATGGAAAAAAAAACTATCCACGTCATAGCTAGTTATGCGTAAAGAAATACGCATCAAATGCAAAATAAGAAAATCCGCTTTTGCATATCAATTTCAAAATCTCTTAACGGTTCATCCATGCTCAAGACGAAGTTATGATTGTTTTATTATACAAAGGTCATACCACGAGTGAACCTGATGTTCAATATGAACTTATGTATTCAGTTCATGGACAACCTTACCCTCGATATCAAAGTAAATAAAGTTGGATCTGAGGACGATGTGGCAAGATTTAGTTATTAAATCATTCCTCAAGGTCATATTTGAAAAACATGTGAAAATGCATAACTATGCTTAGGCTATTGAAACTCCCTTGATCAAATGAAAGAATCGGGGAGAATCCCATGATTAATGTATAAATCAGGGGGAGGTGCAGACATCAAAGGGAGTCTAGCACATACATGTTGTTTTCAAATGTAATAGGTGCGTTGTGCTCTTTTTCTCCTTCGACCAAAGTTTTATTTTCTCCCATTGGGTTTTTGTTACTTGGTAAGGTTTTTAATGAGGCAACACCTCATGCACCATTTTATCTTTAACTCAGCACAAGGGAGAGTGTTGAAGAAAAAACACATTGTGTGTTTTCGTCAATGTAACTGACGAGAGAGAATTATGTAGTTAGCATTCAATACTTATTACTGAAATGATCAGTCATTATTGTCATAAATGTACTTGCTATTTTCGTTGTAATACTCACCCTATATAAAGGGGATTATCAATGAAATGAGTAGACCAATTCCCATTTTACTATTACATGAAGGGATTTGAGCGGAGTATTAAAGATGGACTCTTAACTATTTTTTTTTGCTCTTTCTCTTTTTATTTACCCCTTATATACAGCTTATGTTTCACATTTTTCTAATTATATATATATATAATATTTAATTAACATGTCCATCACGTGCTCGTGTCTAAAATATTTTTAATTAACGTGTACACGTATGGTATTGTGTCCAATTTGGACACACGTGTCTGTATTCATGCTTCTTAGATAATTATAGTACTATATAGTCTTCTTGCACGCGCATACATGCAAATAATTTGTTATTTTTAAAATAGTGCAAATGGTCTTTTTTATGCTAAATTTAGCACGCACGTGAACTTGAACTTCTTTTTTTTTCAATATTTTTATCAAAAAAGAACTTTATTAATAATAATGAAATTATAACAAGATTTTTAGAGCAACAAAGCTCACACTGAACTTGAAAGTTTATATATTGACAATGGTGGAGCCAAAAGAACCCCTCAAAATTAGTCAGTCTTCCATTCTTAACAAAAAGAAAAAGAAAAACTAGTCACTCACTTGTTAGAACCTTTTGGCAATTATTCACATAGTTTCAGTCAATTCATTAGATAACAACGGTGGGACGGTGGGACTCAACACAAGTTTACATAATTAATACAACACCACTTAACAAAAGCCCCCTATCGTAAGTCACCATCAAACTCAAATTCTAGATCCGTGTATAAGTGGCACATACTGTATATGGCATATTAACTTAGCTAGAACCTATGTTCATAAAATAAGACAGGTTGTAACAAGCTTTTTGAAAATAAAAATTTGATGAAACATACTTTGTTTGAAATTGAAGGCCAAAAGTATTGATAACTCATACATCTTTAGACTTCAGTACACTATTATATACCACTTAGCAATACATAAATTTCATCATTTGCTATACGTAGATCATGGAAAACAGAAAAAGTAGGCTGACGTAAAACTTTATATCCAGAGCGGAGCTCCACTTTGAAATTAAAATGCGGAGATCTCTATTTAACCCACATTTCGGTCAAATTTTTACACCTCTACCATTCAGTATGTAGGTATATACGTATGGATCACCTCTGTCAAGTTTTATCAAATTTGGTGACCGTTAAGGTATTAAAATGATAAAAAATCAATGAACATACTAAATCTGTTCAATATGAACCATTCGTGTATATCACGATTACAGATGTTCAAATGATCATCGTAGTCGATGAAATTTAGCATAACTAATCTATATATATATACTTGCATACGGAACGGTGGAGATGTAAAAATGTGATCGAAAAGTGAGTCAAATAGAGAACTCCGCACTTTAATTTAGAAGCGGAGCTCTACTATGAATATGAACTGTATATATATATATATATATATATATATATATATATATATATATATATATATATAGTTCCTATCCAGAGTAAATTTTCGCTCTGAAATTAACGTGCGAAGTTAATTTTTTGACACACTTTTCAGTCATATTTTCACATCTCTCTACCGTTCAAATGTTTGAACCTAATATATAGGTCATCTCTGCAAAATTTCATCCAACTTGACAATCGTTTGATCTTTCGTTATGGCGATTTACACTAATAGTTTAGGTTGAACAGATTCGATTTGTTCATTGATTTAATATAGTTTCGATACCTTAACAATAACCAAATTGGATGAAATTTTCTATGAATGATCTATACATTAGATTCAAACATCTGAACGGTGGAGATGTGAAAATATGACTGAAAAGTGTGTCAAAAAATGAACTTCGCACGTTAATTTCAAAGAGCAGGTTCGCTCTGAATAGGAAATGTGTGTGTGTGTGTGTGTGTATATATATATATATATATATATATATTCTCAGGTAAAGACCGACTTATGTATTCTTATGGTGCGGATTTTATATTTTGACTAAATTTTCAATTGAATTTTTACATCTTCACCGTTTAGTCTTTAGATACTAGCATATAGATTATCTATGCAAAATTTAGCCAATTTGATAATCGTTAAGGTATTCAAAAGTGTGATTTTATATCATAAACATGAACGATTCAGTTTTGACAAAATGCAGTCTATCCATTTGTTTTAATCTAATTTGATATGTTAATGGTTATCAAATTGGCTGAAATTTTGCAGAGATGATCTATACATAAATACCTAAAGACTAGATGGTGGAGATATAAAAATTCAATAAAAAAGTTAGTCAAAATTGAAAATCCGCACCATAAGAGTAAATAAGGAGGTCCTTACCTGAGAAGGACTGTATATATGAGTAACTTTTCGATTGAATTTTTACATCCCCTTCCAATGAGGGATCCCTCATTTTGGTCATTATGAGGGATCCCTCATTTTGGTCATTTTGAGGGATCGATTATTTAACCTACTTTTCGATCACATATTAACATCTCCACCGTTCAACTTTTATGTTTATATGAATAGATCATATATGAAATTTTTCATTCCATTTGATAATCGTTAGAACATTCAAAATTTTAAATTACAAGTAAAAATATGAACAGTTCAGATTTGATAAATTTCATACGTCAATTGATTTCATCTAGTTAGATGCCTTAATAATCACCATTTTGGCAAAAAAATTACATGAATGATCTACACAAATAAATCTAGTAATTGAATGGTGGAGATGTAAAAATTTAATCAAAAGGTTGGCCTAATAATCGATCCCTTAAAATGAACAAAATGAGAGATCCCTTAGTGGAAGGGCTCTCTATATATAGAGGGCCCTTCCATTAAGAGATCCCTTATTTTGGTTTATATGAGGGATCGATTATTAGACCAACTATTTAATCACATTTTTATATCTCCACCGTTCAATTACTAGGTTTATATGTGTAGATCATTCATGTAAAATTTTAGCCAAAATGATAATCGTTAAGGCTTCTAGCTAGATTAAATCAATGGACGTATGAAATCTATTAAACCTGAACCGTTCAAGTTTTTAGATGTAAATCACAATTTTGAATGCTCTAACGATTATCAAATAGAATGGAAATTTTCAGATATAATCTACCCATATAAACATGAATGTTGAATGAACGGTGGAGATGTTAATATGTGACTGAAAAGTAATTTAAATGATCGATCCCTCAAAATGACCAAAATGAGAGATCCTCATTGGAAGGGGGTTGTATATATAAATTGTTATATCAGGAGATCATATATGAAAATTTTTATTCCATTTGATAATCGTTAGAGCATTCAAAATTGAAATTTACAAGTAAAAACATGAACGGTTTAGGTTTGACATATTTCATACGTCTATTGATTTCAACTTGATAGATGCCTTCACGATCACCATTTTGGCTAAACATTTACATGAATGATCTACATATATAAACCTAATAATTGAACGGTGGATATGTAAAAATGTAATAAAAAATTTGTTCTGATAATCGATCCCTTAAAATGAACAAAATGAAGAATCGATTAGTGGAAGGGCCCTTATATATATCCCTGCAAAATGAAGGGGAATTTGTAATACCCCAGAAGTTTGTTACTAATTTCTAATGCTTACATGGAAATTATTAGATTGGAAGTTAGTGAAATTTCGTGGTTTGAGGGCGGAGCAAAAGTTTTCAGATAAATTATTATTCAAAAATGTTTTTAAGGGGTCAAGGAGTTGACTTTTTATCCATTTGATTTTTTCGAGAAATTTCCGTCACCAAAGTTGTAGAGCTTATCGATACAAATTCGTAAACATGCGGCACGCGTAATTTGAAGGTCGTATGAAGAAGTTATGGTCAGCAGAAGTTTTCGTGCTTCAGAAATTTTAAGTACAAATGCGAAAATATCCGATTGATCCGACCCGGATTTTTCGGTGAACTCCGGTAGTTTGAGATGTCGGCACCAGTCAGGTTGTGTTCGTCTCCTCCGTGCGCTCCTCCCTGTGGTGGTGGTTTATGTGCCATTTCACTCCGATTCGCGTGAATCGAAGCCCGCAAGTGGCGGCGGCGACCCGGTTGTGACCCGACTTTGTTTTAGCCCTTTGTGGCGGTGGTTCGGCGTGAAACCTCCCTCATCTACTCGTCCTCTCCTTCCTAAGTGTAGCCAAGCTAGTCTTCGAGTTCGATTTGTGGTGTTGAGCGGCTGAGTTAAAGGTTGAGCTTGCCGGCGATGTTGAAGTCGTTTTCCGGCCAAATTGGCTTTAGCCAAAGGTACGAATCAGTTCCTTGTGCCTTGATTGACATGTTTGAGGTGTTAGGTTGTCGAGAATGTGAGAGCTTTAGGGGCAGCGCCTGGGGCCCACCCGCAGCCTCTTGTGGTGGCTTGTGGGTCATTTGAGCATGTTAGGGTTTTGGATTGTTCGGTTTCTTATTCTTGGGATCCAAACCTTGAACTGATGTATATGAGGTTTTAGCGGATCGTCAAAGTGATCCGGTGATCGTGTAGGTCTCGGAGAGAGTTGTCTTGAGTGACAAGACTTCGGATTAGGTTTTGAGTGTTTGAGTTGAGTTTGAGTCACTTTGTTACGATTGTTATTAAGTTTTCGATTATGCCACTTGGGTGATTGACGGAATGAGTATACCTCACCTTGGTGCGATGGAAGACGTAGCGGGAGTAAGAGGTGAGTAAACCTCACAATGTTTTCATGAACAAGTCACTTTATAGTTATTGAATCGTTAAATGTGAAATTATTTTATGAAACTAAATATTTGTTTTAAATCATATGAACTTGATCGACTACGGTTCATGGGTAAGTAAAATGATTTTAATATAAAAATCATTTTAAAGCGTTTTACGTTCAATGACTATAGTTGGTAGTAGTGGACTATTCCTGAGTGAATGTCTATGTGTGTGTGTGTGTGTGTATATATATATATATATATTTACGTGAAATATATGTATTGAGGTTGTGGATTTGTGAAATAAAAGTGGTTTGTGACATGTTTTGATTGAGTGAATTACTTTTGATTATGAAATTGTTATATTGAGTTGAGTTGGTACATGTGTGGAGTATGTGTGTCATAATTGAGTTGAGATGATTCGTGTGATGGGTGAATGTGTTGGTTTGAAAACTAACGGCCAATGTAAGATATTTCTTGTGTGATGATGGGGATCTTTCATGTGTGGCGGTTATGATCCTTCATGTATGATGAAGGGGGATCTTTATGGCAATTATATCGGGAACCAAGTCTTTGGCTGGGTGATTGGTTACGATCAGTTAAAGCTCTAATCTGTATATCGTTGCACGACATGAGGGGTAACCGAGTGGGGTTATATGAGTCTCATGCGTACATGTTTTTAAAGGAATTTATTTGTGTTTTCCTTTGTTGTCCAAGAGGGATATGTTTCCTTATTCACAAGTGTTATCGTGACAATATGTGATTTTGTCACTAGTTGACTTGTGTGCCTTATTAGTAAGGGAAGTCGGGTTTTGATGTGTGTTGTTTTTCTTGTGGTTTAAGATGGCGAGTCTTGGCGTCATTTTGAGTTGACGGATTTCGTAATTACTTTCTCTGTTTTGTAATTGGGTGACTTGAGCAGGAGTTTCTGAACTAAACTATATGGATGGTTGTGATGACCTTCTTCTATTTGATTTTTAAATGCATGAGTCATGATTTTAATTGTGTAAGATATGTACTTTCCTGAACTATGTCTCTATTTCAGGAAAGACTGGTCTCTACTTTGTGTCTTGTGTGCGGGTTTGTTTTGTGGGTTAAGTGTTGATGCGTGTATCTGAGTTTACTCATACGAGTTTTAAAAACTTACCGGGTTTGTTGTTTACAACCCGGTGCACCAATCTATGGTGTATGGGTTAGTCATGCATGTGAGAAATAGCAGAGTTGAGGCGGCAGTTGATGGCTGCGGCGATTAGACTTGATCCTACTGTTTATCATTTTTTTTGATAGTGTGTAAGGAGATGTGAGTTGAACATATACATTGTCTGATATTTGATAACTTGTGTAAATAACTGTGATGTAATATTTGTATTCACCGGAGTCGCATTTGTTTGACTCTTTAATACTTAGTAAATTGTGATTTATTTTTTAATTAATTGATATTATCAAATTATCACGTTTTCAAATTTTAAAATTTTTATATCCAAAATTCGCGGCGTGACAGATTTGAACATGAACAACATCTTCGAAAGTTTACACTGAAATTGCTCCCAGCAAACTTACACTAAATAGTGTACAAGGTCTTACGTAGATCGAAGAAGAGTAGAAGATTGCCTAATTGTGGTTCGGATTTCAGATGCTCAATATTATCTGATATGGTCTACCCATGGTCACTCTGTTTCATCAGCTCTACTCAAATAACCACCATTAATGTTCTTCAACTAACTTGCCTCAATTTTTGCATCACTTCTCAATGGATGACGATGTTTTAAATATTTCCTCTAAACTTTGACCTGGAAAAATCAGATTTAGCTTCAAATAGCTGAAATAGTTCCATGGCAATGCTCTGATATTCCACTGCAAGTTGTCAGAGGCCTAATACGCATCACCATGTACAAAAATCATTTACACCTACAGAGCAACTCTGCTAGCCCTCTGCGGAGTTGAAACATAAGCATAGAGCCCATGACAATTTTCAAGTACGAATATAGGACATGAGCCAGGTAATTCACCTTGTTCAGTGTCATAGTAATTGCAAAACTTTATAGTCAGCAGTTGATGATACTATATCAGAACTTGACAGAACACATCGGCAACACCACTGCTTTACCAGCCACCATTTCCAGAAAACAGCCTCCTGCCCCATTTTCTGAAATACAACATTGATGCAGCTTGCGTGAGCGCAATAGGCGTGAGCGCAATAGAGACTGCGGGTCTCCGGATGATCATTAGGGACTCATTTTGGCAATTTTATTGGAGGACAAGCCTATTCGACTGTAGCTAGCTAATTCGGTAATCGTGGCCCCAAGACTGATGCCTTATGCAAAGCTAAGGACTTGGCACAAGATTTCGGGCATCCATTCCGGTGTCATTTTCAAGAGGGACCGTCATGATCTCATCACTCTACTTGATCACCCTGCTGAAAATAGCCACCCATTGTTGCGAGAAATTCGTAGAAATGCTTGCCCTATTTGTTTGTTTGATTCAGGTTTGAGCATTGCTTAATTTTAGTGCTTTCTCTGTCATGTACAGCTTCTGACCCTTCGTGGGTTTAAACAAAGGGCACTGATAGGGGACTCAATGAGACATTAGATTTGTGGCCTCAATCCTATGTGGCATGTCCTGTCATCAAGACACATCACTAATTAGAAAAGTCATGCCAAATCATTCTTAAGTATATAGACAATCATATCCCTCTCGATCCAACAGTTCTCCATCATTATATATTTTTTAATAAAAAAATTCATTGACATGAATTAGTTACCTTATATGAACTATATATATATTTTTTGAATCAAAGAAAGAATTTCATAAATATAATAAAATGACTCAATCAAGTGAGTCGAATACAATGGTATTGCAACACATCCAGAATATTTTCTGGAGCATCGTCAAAACAAGAAAAACTTGTCCTAGCCTCAAGTCAGAATGGTCGTTACATACCATCCCGCTGCCATATATAGACAGAATAAGAAGTTGTGGTAATACCCACAATGGTACATAGAACTATGTCCATTCATTGAACGCTCCATGCTTCGCTGTTACAAAATATCTCGAATCCTCTTTCAGTACTACTCGAGAAGATTCGCTGAAACTGCAAGTATCAGAACAACACTTAGTTTGCGGCATCAAGCCACCAGGATCCCAAATTCGAAACCCTGCAAGACCAAAGCAAATTACTGTGGGCCATAAATGAGGTCAAATTCACGCTACAGCTTCACTTGATATGGGCACCCCAAACACCAAAAATGATTTGGGCACCCACTTTGATCTGGGCACCCAAATCCTAATAGGACTTTGAGAGTCACCCTCACAGTGGCGACTACGTTCGTCTGCGAGTTGGTTATTCACCACCGCGCGGTTTAACTTGAAGCCATCTGCACAACAACCCACCGCACGAGTCAACCAGCGTTTTGGGATATCCTCCCCCACCTCCATCAACAATAGCCCAAAGCCTGGTCTCACCTTCTCTGGTGTGTCAAACGACCATGGCCTTGCAATTAGCTCTGTCATTTTCAATATCCTTACTACTGGTACAAGCCTCCACACGCTGCTCCACAACACGACGTCGACTTTAAGGTATTGCCAATTTGAGGTTATGCTCTCTGCCTCCATCAAAATTCGGACATGTGAGAGCCAATTATCAACGATCCAATCCTCCTTGAGCCGAGCCCGACTAGGACGGATCTGAAACAAATTCCATACCCATAGAGGAGCAGGCTTCCACCAATTTGTCCATCGGTCAGTGGACTCTTCAACGACTGTACTGCAATAAGGATATTGGGTGATACTTGTTTGTGGGCAAAAAGCTTTGTCTGATGTGTAGGTCGCCGAGATAAATCGACGTTGGAGGACCAAAAAACAATGGCTTAGGGCGGAGGCCAAGTACGGCCGCCATGGCAGGTTTCCAAAGCCTTGGAGGCTAGGGCTTAGAGAGAGAGAGAACGCATGATCCGCCACATTGGAAAAGGTATAGTGTTTTCCTTACATGAAGTATATTAAATCTATTTAAGGGTTATATATATGAGAATTACTATAAAAAAATTCCGTTTTAGTTTATCAATGAGGAAGTTATAATTCTTGACTTTTATATTTAATTCTTGACTTTTAATACAATTAATTCCTTAATTCCGTCTCCATCAATACTTTAATGCGTTAGCTATGATGTATATACCATATATTCTCTATCAAATTATTTTTTTCAACAAAAATTTTAGTAGAAACAGGTAAATCTAAATCGAATTTATTTTGGACGAATTATATATGCATATATTTGATTTTCTTAGACGAATTTATTTTTTCTTGAAACCAATTATATATTATTGCGATAAAAAACGAAAGAGAAAAAAAATTATAAAAATGATTTTTTTTTTATTGAAAAATATATAATGATGGAGAACCGTTGGATCGAGAGGGATATGATTGTCTATTTACTTAAGAATGATTTGACATAGTTTTTCTATTAGTGATGTGTACTGATAACATTGCATGCCACATAGGATTGAGGTCACAAATCTAAAACCTCATTGAGGCCCCAAATCATTTTCTTTAAACAAATCTATTTTTCACACAAAAGAAAGAAGAAAGAAAAAAAAAAAAAAAAAAAGACAAATGCTCAGTGTTGCTTGCATGCATTCAACCCACTCAAACGTGAACTATGGTTACCATGCAAAACAACACAGCTACGTACATATTTCCCATCGAAGAAACACACTATAGCTACATATTGAATTCATAGAATCAATCATATATATCCATATGTTTTACACGTGAAGACGAGTTTTACAGTTTCTATTTTACAACCTACACCTTTTAATTATTTTGGGTCCTATAATTACTCTGATCTGCTATAAATGGTGCACGTTGCCTACCAAGTGTAAGAATTTTTATGGTAGAAGAATGACGAGTTTAGGCTACCATAGATATAGCCCAAACTCAAAATGTTTCATATCGATCGCACTTATAAATCTGACAGGACTAAGACAATACTAGCTTCACAATGGCTAGAACATAACACAATAGTGTAAAACATAATTGTCAAGCTATGCAATAATATGAAGAAATCTACGTAGAAAAAACATTTAAAACGGCAACCCAACCAAAAATCATGAGAAAATTAGTACAATACTGAAAATAAAAGACTTGACTATATAATATAGGAAAGAAAAACCTTAATCTACCCCAAACCCAAACCCAAACCCAATTCCAATTCAAACAGTTCACCTAGCTAGTGTAACCATACATAACAACTTCGACAAATGTAGCCTCTGAAGACTTTCAAACTGTTGAGATACTTGTTTCGTTGTTGGACGAAATTGAGGACCGGAATTTAGGCATGCAAATGCTATCTTCATAAGAAAGAGCACTTCCCCGGCAACTTGATGCGTCGGAGGGGAAATACGTTGGTCTAAAACATCCACTACTAGAATTGGATCGATAGACTGGTACGGCATGCAGTTGATGATGATGCTGACGACGACCCCGATAATAGAGGTGAGAGAAGATCTCCAGGATGTTTTCCCATAATTATCTCTAATGCCACCACTCCAAAGCTAAAGACATCACACTTCTCATTCACTTCCATTGTGTGTGTGTGTATTATACATACAGGAATTAAGGTCATTTAGTCGAGTCAGCAAGGAAAAAACAAATCGTCTTCCCAAAAACAATAGCATAAAATTAATTTGATAGATACTACAAGGGGAGCAGACAAAAACACTAACCTGGTGCAGCATATCCGTATGTGCCTGTAAGGGCAATCCAATTAGCTGAGTCTGGGTTCAAAAACTTAGCAGTGCCAAAGTCTGAAACACATGCCCCATGCATATTCGGAATCCAGCAAAATATTTTTGCTCGATATGTCCCGGTGCACAATTGGTGGCAACCAATCACGGAGCATATAACACAAGGCATTAGCTACACCTTTAATAATGTTTTAGGGTCTTACTCCACACCAGTTCTTTAGCTCCCTCGATCATCTTTGCTCAACACTGTGGCCAAACTACCCTTTTCAAGATACACCAAAAATGATTGTCGCCTATGTGAACAAAAACCACACAACTTCACAATATTGCGGGGTTGTATCTCAGTTATTGCCCTGAATTCAAGAATTCCTTTTGAAAATTCTCATCATCAGCGCATAGCAGATGGAGTTTCTTCGCAGCTACTGTACGTGTTAGTATTTCACAAAGTTGCTTTATAGAAGCTTCCTTGTTCTCCCTGCCATGAGATCAAAATTTTCTGTTGCCCTTATGATTTCTTCATAGATTGTTTATCCATCAAACTTAATATTGGAAAAGAAATTTCTGCATTCCTGTTTTTTCTTCTATCCGGAGTATTACACTTGTAGATATCCATATTGTAATTGCATGCTTATATAGTTTGTATTATGTAGTTTCTTCATTTCTAGATCACATTTGTAATATTAGTTCCATTTATTAAATAATTAATTTGACATGGAAAATTGACGAAAAAAAATGAACCATTTATCGTATTTTTAGACTAAAAGAAAATAAAAATCTAGATCAACATGAATTCTGAATCATGAAGATGTATTAAATAACAATGAACTATATATTAGCGAGAGACTGATATTTTAGGATAAGGAGAATCCACATCAATATCAATTCTATGAATTATTAAGTGCATGCATGATTGTCTTTAGTCTCTTAAAGTCCATTACTTCATTGTATACCATAGCTATATGTGTTTACAGTTCAGTTACATTTTCCGATCCATATTCCCTCTTTTCTGTGCTAATTTGATAGCGCGGGGATGCTAATTTGATATGTTTGTAGTTCTCCTGTTTGCATAGTGCAGGGGTTGAGGGATGCTATCATACATTATTTACGTTAATTACATGATGATGTTACTAGTTGCTTTTGATCACTTTCGAGCACACCTTGAGAGATTGATCGATGAATTGCCCCACATATATATGGTCCATCTTTGTGGAATGCCCTCATATATCCTTATCATAATCGCGGTTATATTAGTTTTTCGAGTTGAACCACATACACCATTCTCAAGTTAAACCCAGTTAATGAAACATCCAACAACTTTCCCTTCATGTTAGCTTTTTACATTTGGATGAAAACTATTTGGATTTCTCATCTGGAAGCTTACAGAGACCAGTGCATACATATAAACGTGTGCTTGCCAACAAGAGAAAAATACAATGCAGGGGAATGTACCGTCCATATATACTCCATAGGAACCTCTTACAGGGTGCCTTCTGAACTTCGGGTATTCTAGCTAGGGTAGATCCAAGCTAGGGTAACTCGGGATTTTAAACATGGCCATGAAAAGAGAGGCCATTGCTGGGAGTATATACGAGCAGCACAGACTCGAAAATAACATCATCACTACTGGAAAACAGATTCGAAGCGACGACTTTTTGTCGTCAAAAGTCGTCGCTTCGAACCCGAAGAGACAAAAAAGTCGTCGCTGGAGGTCGTCGCTTCGTTTTCGTCGTTTCGATTCGAGGCGACCACTTTTGCTACAAAAGTCGTCGCTTGGATATTTCAAGCGACGACTTCAAAGTTTGTCGCCAAATTCTAAGCGACGAAGTTTGAGTCGTCTCCTCACATTCGAGGCGACGAATTTTGGATCGTCGCTTCCAATTCTAGGAAACGAATTTTGAGTGGTCGCTTACAATTTGAGGGGACGGAGTTTGGTTCAAAAGTCGTCGCTAGAGTGTATGGGATGATAAATTTCATGCGACGAATATCAATGTTCATCGCTTCATGTCTCCATTTTCGTTTTAAAAAAATTTCCCGCCGATTTCGTTTAATTTTGTTTTTGTCCAGTTTTTGTCGGGAAATTTTTTTCGTTATGCCGTTAGATCTGGAAAGGTGGAGGAGGCGACGGAGGAGGAGGCGATCTGCTGTAGAGGTGGAGACGCTATGCCGTCGCTGCGGGAGGAGGGAGGAGCGGTGGGAGTGAGGTCTGCAGCAGTGGCTGGCGCGGTGGGAGGAGCTCTGGTGGAGAATGCGAGGTCGGCGTCGATCCCGATTGGATGGAGAAGGCGAGGTCGGCCGGCGTCGAAGACTTGGATCGCGACGGCGAGGTCGTCGTCGAAGACTTGGACGGCGACGGCGAGAAGGAGAGGGAGGGAGGCGGTGGAGGAGGCGACGGCAGAGGAGGAGAGGGAGTGAAGAGGAAGGAGGAGAGGGAAGAATTTATATAAAAGGGTTTTGAATTATGGCCGTTAGATCTGGAAAATCTGACGGTTCATAGGGTGATCCGCGCAATGTGTTTTAATTGGTTCTCAGCATGTGGCGCGGATTCAACACTGAAGCGACGAAGTAAGACGAAATCCGTCGCTTCAATAATATTTAAAAGTGAAGCGACGAAGTACTACACAATCCGTCGCTTCAATAATATTTAAAAGATTTTAAAATTTTTATTGATTATACTGAAGCGATGAAGTAATATAAAATCCGTCGCTTCAATAATATTTAAAAGATTATAAAATTTTTATGAGATTATACTGAAGTGTACAACTTTTCGAAGCAACTATATAAAAGAAGTAAAATTTTGAAAAACACTGTGAAATAACATTTGATCGTTATGATGAAATACAGTTATGGTAAAAAAAATCACTTAAATCCGACAAAGTTAGAGCCCCGATCGACGCGGTCAACCTTATTTAAACTTATTTCTCTCTATGGGGAACCATAGTATCGGGAGGTAAAAGTTACCAAATTTTTACATGGCTGATTACGTCTCATCTATTTGAGAATTTAATGTTTGGAAGAGTCGACGAAACAACGTCATCTAAAGGTACGTAATGGGGTTTTCGTGTGATAAGTTTTATGAAAATATGGTTGACCGTTTCGATCGAGCGTCCAACGTTTACGAAACGAGCTGATTTTTGTACTCTACTCATATTTAAGTACTATAACGATCACATCAGACGGTCAAATTTTTCATTTTGTGAATTTAGCCATTATAACGACAACATGCTTACTAATACGGTATAACTTGATTATAAGATTATACTCAATTGTACAACTTTTCGAAGCAACTATATAAAAGAAGTAAAATTTTGAAAAATACTGTGAAATAACATTTGATCGTTATGATGAAATACGGTTATGGTAAAAAAATCACTTAAATCCGACAAAGTTAGAGCCCCGATCGATGCGGTCAACCTTATTTAAAACATATTAAACTGCCGTTTTGAGGGCCTAAATGAACTCGAAAGCCCCAAAAAGCCCACACGTCGTGGCAAAGCTATGTGTTTGACTCGTGGCGTCGTTTTCTTTCCGAAAATGTATTACAATCGTCAATCGGACACCAAATGCCAAATCTACAACTCTCCAAACTATGAAAATATGGTTGACCAGATTTCAAAACATGAAGCGACGACTATTGCTCAATACTTGTCGCTTCGTATAAGAAGTCAGCGACGAATATTGACGAAAGTTATAAAATCCGTCGCTTGAATTTTACGTCGGCGACGAACTTTGAATTTTCGTCGCTACAGTTTACAAAACATTATTGGGAGGCGACAACAACCAATATTCGTCGCTTCAATAAGATGTGAGCGACGACTATTGATCAAAAGTCGTCGCTCTCGTTTTCTGAAGCGACCAATCCAATATTGGTCGCCTCAATGTGTTGAGGCGACGAACTTTGATTTTCCCTTTCCAATCTTTGTCGCCTCAGTCCTTGTTTCCAATAGTGCATCTCAAGCAATAGTACATTTTCTATGCATGATTATTGCTCTAATTAAGACTGTAAGTTTTGACGAAATAGGATAGATCAAGTGGCATGGTAAAAGCACAATTATCTAAGAAGTAGATTATTAGGTGCTGAGTTTGATTCACGACAGAAAATAGGTGTGAAACCCTTAAATTCTTTTAAAAATAAGGAAAAAAAAAAAACAGAAGCTAAGTTTAGGTATTGCAATTTACTTGATTTTCCCGAACCTATTGTTGTTTGATACCAAGCTTGTAATTGGATCTTATTATTCATGGATTTATTCAAGTTTGGAAATGATCAAGCTTTGTTTTTTTTTTTTCCATGAGATCGAAATAAATGTTCTGAAAAAGAGGAGAGTACAAATATTGTGTCCGCCTATTCTTCTCCAAATACCTTCCTCTTCTTGAAAACCCACCAATTAACACCCATATTCCATGAGAAATGAATGGCCTAACCTAATTAAAAATAAGGACAATACAAAGTTTGTGAACTCTAGTCGAGCCTACCAAGATCATATACTATATATCCTAACTAGCTAACATTAATTAGTAATATTCATGCATTCATTCGCAATTCGCACCACTAATTCTACTACATTTCTCTCTAAACTCGATATCTCTCTTTATACATGATGATGGAGATCAATAGATTTACACTATTAAATTTGCTGCGTGTGATATTATTGGCAACACTGATGGTTGTACACTTATCATCATCATCAACCCCACAACATTTCTCGGTTAGAACCAGCAACCGTGGAAGCGCAAAGTCGACTGCACCACGACGAGGTCCAGATATTAAGAGCATCACGTCTTGCGGCAATGGCTTCTCTGGTGATTGCCTCAGGTATTCTGTTGAAGATGCAGAAGACGGTGTTAATGATGATAGACCTAGAAGGTATATAAGCTATTCAGCCCTACTGAAAAATATTGTTCCTTGTAGTCAGCGAGGCAATTCGTATTACAATTGTGGTATATCTAGGCAGGCTAATCCTTACAGGCGTGGCTGCAGTCGCATCACACGTTGTGCTAGAACTGAAGGGGATTATTAATGATGTACCTAGTTTCTACTTAAATCTTAACTAATTATTAATATCTTTGGTTGCTCGATCGTCCATCAAAAGTTAAATAACTTATTACCTATATGCATCATATACAATATTGATCAGAGTATCCAAATGATATATATCGATCCATACTGAACTGAATTGACTAATTTATTCAAAAAAACCTTAAAGACTTCAAGCTGGATTGGGAGGACTTAATTTAAATAAGATGCCAGCTGCGGTTGGATATCAAGAGAAACTTGTAGTGATTTAGCTACTAGCTACTATTTAGCTCCCAGCATTCTAACATACAAAATATCACAATACTGGAGAACCTTCCGATGAACAAGACCAAACCGTACGTGGATGATACTTTCAACATGCTGCTGTTAGATGGATGGCATACGCTGACTTAATCTGTGTTACATAGGCGACTCAAATGAGTATGCTATGTCTAAAGGTAATTTGGAAACACTTTTCCATCTGAGTTCTTTTGGAAATGGAAAACAAGAGTAAACCTTTGAAGCCAATTGCAAAATCCCTTCACATTTATTGATACTTGTATAGTTCTGTGCTCATTGGTTTGGTTATACTAGAAAATGGAGAATAAAAGGAATTCTAGAATTGAGATTCTATGCTAGATTATCCTTGCCTTTTCAAGTTGATCTTTGAAGGTGTTCAAACGATTTCTGGCATGATTGGAGTTAGTAGAGTCATCTTCATTCTCTGCTTATTAAAACCCAAGTAACCCTCTTGCCACAGTGATGCATCATTTCAATGAATGGTGAATGTCAACTCCATATGGTTTAGATATTGAACCGAGTGCATTTATTCAGAATCTAGACCGTAAGCAATCTTGCCACCACGCTAAATGTCGACACCAAGCTAGCAAGCTATCCTCATCTCCTATATACTGCCAATGAGTTAAAACTGTCCATAAGTCATTCCATAGTTACTAGAATCAGTTGTTTTGGCTATAGCCATTCCTTTGTCATATTCCAGGCCAATATCATTCAAAGAATCAGTTGTTTTGGCTATAGGACATCACTGAAGAATTTCAAAGAGAAAAGGAGCCTTTTCTTTTTGTATTGCCATCAAACGACTCTTTAGAATACGACCACCATCCAAAATTAACTCGTCGGACTACTATATTGTGCCATCACATGCAAGTTTGTTTTTGTTTGATACGAAAGAAATATATTATATAAAAGAGCTTATAGGACATTCACTTTGTACAATGTCAAACAGCAAGGCACTAGTGGCTACACTTGGTACATAATCAAACCAACTATCCCCCTAAATAACAATACGGTGACAGAATGGCCAAAATTGACTACAACATCAACAGTAAAGTTTGCTTCCCTAAATATATGCTTAAACGAAATTGAATCAAAACTAGTAATAAGTGAACGAATATCCTCCACAATGCTAAGTAATCTCCATGGAACTCCTGAGACTACATTGATTGCATCAATGACAAGCTCAGAGTCGACTTCCACCTCCACATTGCGAAAACCTTTTTCCTTCGCTATGATCAAGCTGTCTCTAAGAGCAAGGCTTTCAGCTACAGGGACCGCGTGGCTTTCCCAGCATTTCTTATTGTTGCCAATATGGGTCTTGCATTGCAATCTCGCAATACAAAGCAGCTAGTAGTAGAGTCCTGACGCACAGAGCCATCAAAGTTAATCTTGATAATGTTCATAGGGGGAGGGATCCACCTAACGGTGGTATTGGTATTTTGGCTTCCCCTCCTACTATGCATGCCCACTATCAAAATTAGTATATGCAATTCTTAAGAGTAGTAGAAGTGGCTGCTACAACACCCAAAGAGGTGCTGATTTTGTCATTGAAAATAGTATCATTTCTTACCTTCCATGTTTGCCAACATAAAGTGAGGGCTTTGGTAAAAAGCTTCATCATATGGTTCATCCAAAACAAGTTCCTTAAAAACCTGTAAATAGCCATTCGACCAATTAATGTTATTATCAAAACAAGACAAATTCCAAACATCATTAGTAAAGGGGAAGCTACCAAAAAGATGGTCTACCGTTTCATTGTCTAAGTCACACATGGGGCATGAATTGTCATTTAGATGACCAAATCTTGACAATCTATGCTCGGTTTTAAGTCTATTCCTGAGGAGGATCCAAGCAGAGAATTTAATCTTTGGTTGTAAATTTATTTTCCACATTTTGGTAATCACATGCAAGTTCTACTCCTACTATATCACAAGAAGAACTATGTACTACAGAGTATATGGGTATTTGTTTATCTATGATACTTGGACGTAATTGAGTCGAGTGAAAATGTTCATTCCAAATTCTAGAGTATATATTCAAGATTCATAATCTTGGTGGGACTTGTATTTTTTTTAATGACCGAAGTGATATGAAAATGTAGTGCAAGTCAAATATTTAACCATTATATATTATGTATTTACGTTATTTATGTGAAAATAGAAATCCATTCAAAATTACTATCAATTCGATCGTTGGCCGGGCTCATTGAAAGTTAGGAAACAAAAGCTAGAACAGACAAGGAGATGCGTTTTCTCTCCCTCAACCCTAGCCTCCACGGTTTTGCAAACCAACTATGGCGACTGAACCTGGCCTCCGCCCTAAGCCATTGTTTTCTGGTCATCCAACGTCGATCTATTTCAGCGACCTTTCACTTGGACAAAACTTTTTGCCCAGAAACAATTATCACCCAATGTTCTCGCAACAGGGCACCCGATGATCAAGAGTCCAAAGATTGGAGGCTGAATTGGAGGAGATCTACTCCTCTGTGGGGATGAAATTTGAATCGGATTCGTCCGAATCGTGGTCGGCTTAAGGCAAATCCTTATTGGATCGGTGACTATTGGCTCTCACACGTTCTGATTTTGATGGGAGTGGAGAGTAAAATCTCAGATCGACCATTCCTTAAAGTCGACATCGTGTTGAGAAGTAGAGTGTGGCGGCATGTACCGATAGTAAGGAAAGGAAGGAGGTCGTGGTCAATTGATGGGATGAAGGAGGTGCGACTAGGTTTTGGGCCGCAGTTGATGGATGCGGCGATTGAGATCGCTAAACAATGGTTAAGATGTGCGCCACTTTGCTTTGCTGATGGCATGTACTGCAAGATGGTTTGTATTACTGGTATGGCGGTGGGTGATCGGCCGGTGTACGGTGGAAGACGCTTTGTTGATAGTGACTCTCCGACCACCACTTGGGTTTGGGTGCCCAGATCAAATTGGGGGCCCAAATCAATTTGGGTGTTTGGGGTGTCCATAGCAGGTGCATTAGTTTTATGGATTTGGCGCAAATTATGGCCCACACTGATATGCCCTGGTCTTCTAGGGTTTCGCATTTGGGATCCTGGAGGATTCTCCTAATTCAAACAGCTTTTCGGCTGCACTAGCGGATCTTCTGGATTAGTGCTGAAGGAATATTCAAGCTTAATAGCGAAGCATGAAATATCCAATGAGTGGACCATGAGACATTTACCACCGTGGGTACTACCACACATCATTCTGTCTATCGATGACAGCGGATGGGTATTTAGTGGCCACTCTGGCCTTTGAATAGTACAAGTTCTTCTTGTTTTGATGACACTCCAGAAAGTATTATGGATGTGTTACGATATCATTGTATTCGATTCTCTTGATTGAGTCATATTTTATTTATAAAGTTATTTCCTTGATTCAAAAAATTTGATCATTGGCCAATTTTTTTATTATTATTATTATTATTTTTAAGAATTGAGCTAAGAACTTAATCAAAATTAATGCCCAGATAGATTTTTTTTTTTAAATTTATTTTTTATACTTATAACGAGAAACAAATATAAACACACTATCATGCATGTGCTCTTAACTTCCCCAAATATAGCTCACGATCTAGTCTGAGAGAAAATTAAAGTCCCTGACGAGTGTTTGAATTTGGGTAACTGGGTCATTGGTGGTAATTTTGGCAAACGATCGTAAATATAACACATAAGAAAGGTTAGTTCTAGCTAATTATAGCTGGTTAACCAAATTTTTTGCCATTAGAAATGAGACGAAACAAGTGAGAACGACATAGATCATATGGATGATGTCATCAACTAAGAACCCTACTTATGAGTTATATCGTTAAAAATATGTAAGAAAGCAAATGATAGGTGAAACACTACTCTAAAGCAATTAATTTCTAAAATGAGCGTAATGTTAGAATGTTCGAATCTTTCAAAATTTGTACATTAAAAAATCATAAAATGTGTAGTGTCTGTGTTGATAATAATATATAACACATTTTATATGAATCTTAGAAGTTCAGACATTCTATTACTTATATGTAAAAAGATCAGTTTCCCATTGGCGAATAATTTTCTATATATTTCATAATCGAATTCCAACAGAAATGATCGGATGTGGAAATCTTTCGGTACAAGAAAATCTATGAAAGGCGGAATTCCAAAATTTATTAGGTAAAAAAATGTCAAATTTCTTGACAAATACATCTTCAATTCAAAAATGTTTAAATGATTTCAGCATTTGTTTGGATCATGTATATTTAATTGTGTAAAAGTTTTTACACAGTCAAATATTTTGGGTTAGAGTGCTGCCGAAAGTCTTTCTATCTCGGAGCTTAGATTTTAGTATTTTCCATCTTCAACACACAGACAAGACTAGCAATATGAAGTGGGAAAGCCGTGAATTAGGCCAACAAGACTTACCATTGAGGGCACCAGAGAAGTGAGAGAACACAGAAAACGAATTAGCTGTATTATTGCAAATGGAGATGATGATCTCGTTGTATACATACATGAACTCTTGCATGAACATGAACAAAATGGATTACAATACACGAAATTGGATCATATGATTGATATATTAAGACGACTCATATGAGAATATCTAATTCAGATAAAAGAACACCTTTTAGTGTTATACACTGAGTAGTGAATTTCATTATTATACTACTTTTGGTTGAAATTGATCGAAAATGAAGGCTGACAAGAAAGATTCAGCAACTCATGTGGAGCACAAAGATATGATACTATGAGGACCGTATACAAAAGTTGCCGGATAACATGAGAAGGGTATTTGTTAAGGTGTTCAATGAAAAAAATTATGACAACAACGGCTTAGGGATGTTTAAGAACATAATCAATCACTGCAATGATAGGCTCAAGTATAATGAGGAGTTTGAGGAAAGATTGACAGTAGAGCAGGTTGAGAGAGGAACAATTGTACATTTCCAGAGTTGGTTATTTTTATCTTCAATTATTACATGGAGAACCAGATTAATCTGAGGAAACTGCACACGTGTAAGGAGTACACAACACAGTTCAGATATATACTAGATTTAAAGTTGAAAAAAATTGTGAAGGATGTATATTGATATACAACAACTTCTTTTGTAGTAAGGGTGAGAGTGACAAGTGTGACACTTGCTACAAAGTAGATGAAGATTTATTCATAAACAAGAAAACGAAGAAGAACAAAGGAGACAAGACATTGTAGAAATAGGGAGGCAGGAGGTGAACATAAATGTGCAATGTAATGAAGCTTGAATATTTTATTGAGTTAGATTAAACACTAATCACATTTGAAGTTTGGTATGTAACGAAGTTTAAACAACATATATGAAAACTTTAACCATTCATAATCTTACAACTTTATGAAACAAAAAGTGCGTATGGAATCAGTTTGATGAGGGAATGCAGATTAGAGAATTCCAGAAATAGATATATAAAAAGCAGTGGGAGATCCAAGAATCATAGTCCGGGGCACTTATATTTTTTCAGGATCGAAGTGAGGAAAATGTAATGCGTGTCAAATATTAAATATAATATACAGTCTATCAATAACACTCTAGAGCTCAATGGTGAGCTTCATAATACGAAGCTCATCACTCTTTTAACTAATATTTTTGTAATAATCCGATTTTATTCGTGTTTATTATATAAATTTCTCGTAATTATTGAAATGATGAGTTATGAGAATTGGAAGTTTGTACACTTTTAGTTAGTCGTTGTGCGACGTCAGAAGTGTTTCCGAAAGTTAAAATTCGAAAAACGTTTAAGTTTCAATGGGTCAAAAGTTAACTTTTTGATCCGTTGAGAATTTCAAAAAGTTTCCTTCACGAAAGTTGTAGAACGCGACAATACGAGTTCGTAAACACGTGGCACGCGTGAAATGGACGTTGTATGAAGAAGTTACGACATGTTGAAGTTAGTTACTGTTTCGGAAAATTTCTATAAATAGAAGGAAATTTTCGGGTAAAAATCAAAGTTTCTATTTCGGTCGTTTACCATTTACTGTAGCTTTTTACTATAGCAAAGTTACTGTGTATTTTCTCTCTCTCCCCGATCGGATCGCCCTCTGCCCGATCTCCGCCGTCCGACCAACTCTGCTCACGCGCCACCCCAGGTTTTGCTCGCCTCCCTCTCCTCTCCATTTCCAGTTAACGATTGGCCGGAGGGAACCACCGTACGCGCAGCTGCGAGGCTTGCAAGTCGTGCCACTGTGGGTGGCGGAGCTGCTAGCCCAGGCGACGCCTGCGCTCGAGGCGCCCCTTTCTGCTCGCCTCCACTGTGCGCTCCTCCCTACATAGGTGGTTTCAGTAGAATCGCGCCGAATCGATCGGATCGAAAATCAATCCCCAGTCGTCCCGAATTCCACTGTTTGACCCGACCCGACCCGGAGTTGACCCGACCCGGCCCACATTGACCGACCCGATTGACCGTTGACTATTGACCAGACGTTGACCCGAGTTGACCCGACTCCGGAACTGCAGCGATTCGATCCGACCCGATCCTGCAGCGATCCGACTCGACCCTAAACCTATATTTACCATTTCTGGTGAATTAAGGTGAGTAAACCTCACTGTCTTCATATTAAATACAAATTTAATACGAGTATTTATCGTATCATTATTTATCGTGTATATGATTGGTATTATGCAAAATAGTTTATGAAAATGATATTTGTTTTAAATTAAATGAACTTGATCGACTTCGGTTCATTGGTAAGTAAAATATTTTTATCATAAAAATAATTTTTAAACGTATTTTGTGAATCAGTGGACTATAGTTGGTATTAGTGGGCAGTTCCTGAGTGAGTACCTACGTATATATATATTTACGTGATACATATATATATATATATATATATATATTTACGTGATATATATATATATATATGTGTGTGTGTGTGTGTGTGTGTGTGTGTGTGTGTTGATTGATGTGGAAGTGTGTTGATGTGAATGTGTGAAATATATGTTCATATTAAGGGTGTGTTTTGGGTGATTTATATTGTTGGGAAATTGTTATAATTGGGTTTGTGTGAGTTGTGGAATGTGTGATTGAGTTGGTACGGAGACCAACGGCCAGTGTAAGATCTTGCCTTAGGGAGGTCGAATTGGGATCTTACATGTGTGGCGTGTGAACGTAAGATCTTGTCTGGATAGTCGAATTGGGATCATACGTGTGTGTTGTGTGGATGTAAGATCTTGCCTGGATAGTAAAATTGGGATCTTACGGAAAGGATCTTGCCTAGATGGTCGAATTGGGATCCTTGTGGCAATTTTATCGGAAAGCTTACCTTTGTTTTATCGGAAACAAAACGTTGGTTTGGATTTCGATCAGTTAGCGCTTTAGAGCTCTAATCAGTTTGCCTTTGTGTGATTTGGTGGGGAATGACAGTGGTCATTGCTCCCTAGTTGTGTTATTGTGATGTGATTGAGTGTGGTGGATATTTTGGTTTTGTGTTTGTTATTTGTGAGTGGAATTGCTTTACTTTGTTTCTGTTTGTTTACTCACACGAGCTTTTAAAGCTTACCGGGTTAGTTGTTTACAACTCGGTGTACCAATCAATGGTGTATGGGTTAGACCTGCAGGGGTTGACCAACTGTCAGGAGGAGGCGTTTGAGCTGAGTGGCTAGAAGGTGGGGTCTTTTGTCTAGCTGGGTTTCAATTATTGTTGAGTGTTAGTGTGAGACTCTATTTTTACTGTCATGCTTTTATTGATGTAATAATTCGAGTGTTTGGTGCCACGTAGTGAACTCTATTATGATACTTAGTTATTTGTATAATAACTTTTACGTATTTGAGTTTATTTGTGATTTATCATGCTTACGAATTCGGATTTTTATTATTCAAAATTCGGGGCGTGACAGTTTGGTATCAGTGCGTAGGGTTACATATTTGGTGGTAATTGGTACTTTCGAGAGATGGTCCGACTGCAGTGGTTCACCATCATGCTTGCTCGTATTGGTATATCACTGGGTATGTAGGGGGTAGGGAGTTGAGTCCTCGTATAGAGCGTTGTCTCTATAATAAGTTTAAGTGATCCTTGTGCTTCCAGTTAGCATTATGACATTGATTAATACATGTCGTATCTAACTTATATTTCGGTTTAAGTTTATGCAAATATTAATCAAGTGTTGCCATGCTTCGTAGGATGGATCGTCGTGGTAGTAGAGCTAGAGGCCGAGGTAGGGCCAGACGGGGTGGAGGTAGAGTCCACCCTGTTGAGGAGGAGGAGGAGGTGGAGGTGTCGTTGGTTGACCAGCATGCTCCTCCTGGGGTTGTGCCTGATGACGGCCGCGTGCTGAGGTTGATCAGAGAGATTGGAAGTGTGGGAGCACCCATGTTCCATGGAGGGTTAGATCACCTGGTGGCCGATCATTGGATCCAGGAAGTGGAGAAGCATTTTGATCTGATTGTTTGCTCCGAGATCGAGAAGAGGAAGATAGCCACATTCTTCCTCAAAGATGATGCTCTGGACTGGTGGAGGAGTATCTAGAGGGTGAGAGATGTGACTGCTCTCACGTGGGGGGGGGGGGGGGGGGGTTTGTGGAACTCTTCAGGGAGAAGTATTTTCCAGTCACCTTGAATGAACAGTTGGAGCTTGAGTTCATTGCTCTGACACAGGGGGCCATGGATGTTAGAGAGTATGAGACCCGGTTCTCGCAGCTGTATCGGTTTGTCAGGCCGATGGACGAGGTGTCGTTAGCTCAGAAATTTCCTCTGAGGGTTGAGGCATGATTTCAGGATGACCATATCTACCCTTTACCTATTTTCCAAGGCAAGGATATATGAGAGTGCTGTGCGCCTGGAGCAGGAGACTAACCTTCACGCAAGTGAGGTTGCTCTGAGAGATCCTCAGGGAAAGGGGAAGGCTGTAGCAGAGAGCAGTGGTCCAGGTCACTTAGAGGGACCATGGAAGAAGCAACGAACTGCTCAGCAGGTTCCAGCCAGGGGGGCAGGTCCACCCATAAGGGTGGCACCTATTAGGCAGGTTGCGCCTTTGCGATGCTACAGATGTGGCGAGTTGGGTCACTTGTTGCCAGCATGCACGCGGCCGAAGCCTCCTATCGTAGGCTACACTTGCCAGCAGCTCGGGCACATTGCTAGAGAGTGTCCTCGGAACCAGCCTAGAGGGCAGTTGGATCAGCAGAGACAGTTGTCGGCAGGACAAGCCAGAGTGTATGCTATTGGCCAGCGAGGTGCCGGGGTGGAAAGTACTTTATCTGTTTAAAATTACCTTGAAAAAAGTATTGTTTGTTACGGGAGCATCTCTTTCATTCTTATCTAGTTCTGTGGTAGAGGTGTTGAGATTGGTCCCTATGCCTCTTGCTGGACCTTTTGTGTGTCATTACACCTTTGGGTGTTTCTTTTGAGCTTGGATTGATTTGTGAAAGCTTAAGTCGTTGACGTTTACGCCTTTCTTAATTTTTAAGTGTCCAGCCTTGTGGTATTCTCACCCAAGTCCTTGCTGATTTGATGTGGAGACAGTTGAGTTTGTGGTTGGCAGTAGAGTTTGCGGTTAGCGACCTTGTTGGTGGTCCCACCCATGTCTGGTGTGTTTAGTTTCGAGGAAGGGAAATGTCAGCATTGCTATGTGTTGGACCTTATCTTAGAAGCAGAGTTGGATGTCGTTTTGTCTAACTCGATTGTTTGCTAATGTCCTTTCGTATTTCCGGACGACCAGAGTTTCGTTATCGCTGCCTCAAGTCAGGTATTGCTGATGCATTTAAGGAGATACCAGGGTACCTCCTAAGAGAGTAGTAGATTTTGTCATTGATGTGGTACCCGATACCGCGCCAGTGTCGAAGACGCCGTATCAGATTGGACCAAATGAACTCCAAGAGTTGAAGGTTCAGATTGAGGAGCATTTGAGAAATCGTGCTGCAGATTCTTAGTTAAGTTAAGCTGTATGCCAAGTTCGAGGAGTGTGAGTTCTGGAAAGAGCAGATCAAGTTTCTTGGTCACGTAGTTTCGAATGATGGAGTCTCGGTAGTCCCTTTCAAGGTTAAGACTCTTTATGGGAGACCTAGTAGATCTCCTGTTTGTTGGGCTGAAGTCGGCGAGAGTGGGTTATTGGGTCCGGAGTTTGTTCAGGAAACCACGGAGAAAATCTCAATCATTCGAGTTAGGATTCAAACTGCTCAGAGTAGGCAGAAGAGCTACGTTGATTTAAAGAGAAGGCATGTGGAGTTCGAGATTGGTGATCATGTATTCTTGAAGGTCTCACCCATGAAAGATGTGGTGAGGTTTGGCAAGAAGGGAAAGCTGGCGCCAAGGTTTGTTGGGCCTTTTGAGATCCTCTAGAAGGTAGGAGAGTTAGCCTATCAATTTGCCTTACCTCCTAGCATGTCCGGAATGCGTAATGTCTTTCATGTTTCGAAGTTAGAGTCAGATATGAGGGTTACGTACCCTCAGTTATTTGCAGAGTAGTGTGCTTGAATTTCGGGGCGAAATTCCTTTAAGGAGGGTAGAATGTAATAACCCGATTTTATTCGTGTTTATTATATAAATTTCTCGTAATTATTGGAATGATGAGTTATGAGAATTGGAAGTTTGTACGCTTTTAGTTAGTCGTTGTGCGACGTCGGAAGTGTTTCTGAAAGTTAAAATTCGAAAAACGCTTAAGTTTCAATTGGTCAAAAGTTGACTTTTTGATCCGTTGAGAACTTCAAAAAGTTTCCTTCACGAAAGTTGTAGAGCGCGACGATACAAGTTTGTAGACACGTGGCACGGGTGAAATGGACGTTATATGAAGAAGTTACGACCTCTTGAAGTTAGTTACTATTTCGGAAAATTTCTATAAATAGAAGAAAATTTTCGGGTAAAAGTCAAAGTTTCTATTTCGGTCGTTTACCATTTACTGTAGCAAATTTACTGTGTATTTTCTCTCTCCCCCCGATCGGATCGCCCTCTGCCTGATTTCCGCCATCCGACCACCTCTGCTCGCTCGCCACCCCGGGTTTTGCTCGCCTCCCTCTCCTCTCCATTTCCAGCTAACGATCGGCCGGAGGGAACCACCGTACGCAGTGCTGTGAGGCTTGGAAGTCGTGCCACCGTGGGTGGCGGAGTTGCTCGCCCAGGCGACGCCTGCGCTCGAGGCGCCCCTTTCTGCTCGCCTCCACCGTGCGCTCCTCCCTACATAGGTGGTTTCAGCAGAATCGCGCCGAATCGATCGGATCGAAAATCAATCCCCAATCGACCCGAATTCCACTATTCGACCAAACCCGACCCGGAGTTGACCCAACCCGACCCACGTTGACCGACCCGACTGACTGTTGATTGTTGACCAGACGTTAACTCGAGTTGACCCGACCCCGAAACTGCAGCGATTCGATCCGACCCGATCCTGCAGCGATCCGACTCGACCATAAACGTATATTTACTATTTCTGGTGAATTAAGGTGAGTAAACCTCACTTTCTTCGTATTAAATATGAATTTAATATGAGTATTTATCGTATCATTATTTATCATGTATATGTTTGGTATTATGCAAAATAGTTTATGAAAATGATATTTGTTTTAAATTAAACGAACTTGATCGACTACGGTTCATTGGTATGTAAAATGTTTTTATTATAAAAATGATTTTTAAACGTATTTTGTGAATCAGTGGACTATGATTGGTATTAGTGGGCAGTTCCTAAGTGAATATATATATATATATATATATATATATATATATATATTTACGTGATATATATATATACACACACATATATGTGTGTGTGTGTGTGTGTGTGTGTGTGTGTGTGTGTGTGTGTGTGTTGATTGATGTGGATGTGTGAAATATATGTTCATATTAAGGGTGTGTTTTGGGTGATTTATATTGTTGGGAAATTATTATAATTGGGTTTGTGTGAGTTGTGGAATGTGTGATTGAGTTGGTACGGAGACCAACGGCCAGTGTAAGATCTTGCCTTAGGGAGGTCGAATTGGGATCTTACATGTGTAGCGTGTGAACGTAAGATCTTGCCTGGATGGTCGAACTGCGCCCGAGTTGTGTTATTGTGATGTGATTGAGTGTGGTTGATATTTTGGTTTTGTGTTTGTTATTTGTGAGTGAAATTTCTTTACTTTGTTTCTGTTTGTTTACTCACACGAGCTTTTAATGCTTACCGGGTTCGTTGTTTACAACCCGGTGCACCAATCAATGGTGTAGGGGTTAGACCTGCAGGGGTTTACCAGCAGCCAGGAGGAGGCGTTTGAGTTGAGTGGCTAGAAGGTGGGGTCTTTTGTCTAGCTGGGTTTTAATTATTGTTGAGTGTTAGTGTGAGACTCTATTTTTACTTTCATACTTTTATTGATGTAATAATTCGAGTGATTGGTGCCACGCAGTGAACTCTGTTGTGATACTTAGTTATTTGTATAATAACTTTTAAGTATTTTAGTTTATTTGTGATTTATCATGCTTACGAATTCGGATTTTTATTATGCAAAAATCGGGGCGTGACAATTTTGGCCACATACCGACATCTCCATTGTTCAATAAATATATACTTTCTTATGAGTAGATCACTTATGAAAATTTTCAATCAAATTGGTTATCGTTTGGGTACCATAGTAGATCAAATGGACGAACTGAAATTTTTTCAACACCGTTCGTGTTCATAATTAGTAAATCATGATTATGAATACCTAAATGATCAGCAATTTGGCTGTAAATTTTCATAAGTAATCGACTCATAGGAAATTATATATTGAACGGTGGTGATGCCGATATATGACTAAAATCTTAGTTTAAATGGTAGTGACTTCGTATTATGAAGGTCACCATTGAGCTCTAGAGCGCTACTGTATTTATCTATTTATGTTCTTATATTATCAATTTGATTATTTGCCGAAAAAGAAATTTTTAGAATTGAGCAAAGAACAAAATTAAAATTAATGCCCAAATAGATTATTATTATTATTATGAATTTTTTTTTGTAGTTACAAAGAGAAACAAATGTAAACACACTATCATGCATGTGCTCCATTAACTTCCTCCAGATATAGCACACGACCTAGTTTGAGAGAAAACCAAAGTTATGCATCCATGTCCGACAGCGAGCCTTTCGTTGTCGTCAGACAAGATTCTATTGCCCTCTTGGGCTTAGTTTCCCAATTAAGCGTTGGATTCTTGAGAGCACAACTTCCTTCTGTTGTTAGCATCAAGTCAGGTTCCATTGGTACTTTTGTACGCTTCATTCCTAATAATCCGACTTCCTCCAAACTGTTTGATGTATACTTTTGTTGACAAATTGTAATTTTGGCCTTAGAGCGTGCAACATTTATGCTAACAAAATAGTTTAGCAGTGCAAGGTCCCTAATTTTGAATTGGCTATTATATCATTCACATAAAAGCAATACCATAGTAATGGAATTATAACGAACCTCAATAGACAATGAATAGTCTGCGTGAGACTGTCAACAACCGATTTCTTGGATGGCAGATGAGAACCTTCGAAACCAGTTAGGAGAAACTTGTTTAAGGCCGTATAAAAACTTGTGAAGAAAACACACCAAGTTCTCCCCCTGTCGATGATAACTAGGCGGCGGTATTGTATAAACTTCCTCCAGGAGTTCTCCATGCAAGAAGACATTTTGAATGTCCATCTGATGTAACATCCAGCTTCTGGCAGCAGTAATAGCCAGCAAGCAACGAACAATAATCAATTTGGCGCCAGAGCAAACGTGTCCTTGCAATCGATCCCTTCTCGTTGATTAAAACCCTTGGCGACAAGCCGAGATTTGTAACGTTCAATTGTGCCATCAAAATTGTACTTGATTTTGAAGACCCACTTGCAACCGATTGGGCGGTGATATTGAGGCCAATGGACCATGTTTGATTATCTTCAAGGCCCTGAATCTCATCGTTCATGGTTGTAACCCAATGAGGATCATGACTGGCTTGTTCATAGTTAGCTGGTTCGACAAATTCAGATCCATTGTTCATAAATGAGCGATAACCATATGGCAAACCATAATAGGATATGTATCTTTGCAGCGGATATCGAGTGTCGGACATGGATGAGAGAGCTACGTCTGGGCCAAAAAAGGACAGCTTGACTGGTTTTGTAATTTTTGAAGTATTGTGGTAGGTTTCTAGTGCGGTCGGATCGGCGTAGGGCTCCAGGTGGTGATGTTGTATAGGCAAAATGTAGGAGAGATTCGTTGGTTATGTCAAGAGGTGGGGAAGGATGTGTGTTCGTTGTGGAGTGTGTCAACTCCGGGAAGGGTATTGGTCCATTTCAGGCAAGCCTGGATGGGGCGACCATCAGTGGCAGAGGCATCGTCGATGATAAGGAGTATCACTGATGGCATGGTATGTGATGGTGGTTACAGACTAATCTGGGGAGAATTGGGGTTCGAACTGAAAACAGTTTGTGATCGTTGGGGAAGAGAGAGATTTGGTGATTGAATTTGAGTGGACTGAATGGATTGAGAAGGAAATGGGCCAGAAGATTGGCTCAGAATGGGGGCTGGAAGGATTGGAATATTTTCTTAGCGTTCTTTGGAAAGTGCAGTATATGGAAAGGTGAAGAATAACATAACGGGAGGTGAAGAATTTTTTGTTCTCAAAATCAAAACTCAATAGCTTTTTTACCCAAGAGGATACAGAAGAAAAATATATCGATGCGCTCGTTTGTCAAATTTTTGTTTAGGGGTAAGATTGGTGGAAAAACATAGACAACCGGAAGCCCCGTAGGTGAGAATAAGTGGGTGGTGTACCATGTAAGTGCTCATAAGAAGATTTGTGGGAAAGGAGAGATATGGAGTCAATTTATAAGATAACAAGCCATGGTAATGCTTTCTCCCCAAAACTTTAAGGGTAAGTTGGCTTGGAAATGAAAAGCACTGGACAAATTTAAAAGATATATAACGATGTTTGCGTTCAACAACTCTATTTGTTGTGGAGTGTAAGCGCAAGTGTGTTGAAAAATGGTAGTATGGACATTGAAGAAAAAAAGGCACAATGATGTAAATTCACCCCAGTTATCGGTACATGTCACTATGGAATTGTGCTTTGACCCTAGAGAAGAAAGATTGAATCAAGTGTTGTGTATTGGATTTCAATTTCAAAAGATGAATCCAGGTGAAGTGAGAAAAGCCATCAACAATAGTAAGGAAATAACAGGCACCAGAATTAGTATGAGTTTTGTGTGGACCCCAGATATCACAATGAATCAAATCAAAAGGTGCATTTGATTTTATTGAGCTAGAAGAAAAATATATATGAGTTTCTTTGGATAAAGGGAAAATTTCACACACATGTAGTCGATTGAACATTATTTCGAGAATGATTTGAGACAAGAAGTGAAGAAGTGAAAAGGATGGGTGCCAAAGATCTGTGGTGCAGATGATGATTTTCTAGGTGAGGGTGTTTACTTGGCATGGTGTGAGGTAGTAGTCCTATGAAATGCTTGCCCAATCCAATCATGTTATTAGTATCAATGTCCTGCACATCACAAAAATCCAGATAAAATATCACAATGCATTTCAATGCTCGAATCAATTTATTCACATATCAAATTTACTCGAAAATTTAGGCACATCAAAAACACCATCAAGATACAAATCTGGTTCTGATGCTTTTAACAGCGACTCACTCTCCATTAGGTAGGTCTACAAAATCATCTGATGCTTTGATTTTGTTGTGAGTATGTGGTAGATTAGTGACATGATTTGTTGCTCCATTGTTTATAATCCAATATAGTGTCAAATACAGGTTATGTTGTGTAATGTTGCAAGTGGGAGTTATTTGTCGTAGTGGTGCATGACAAGTGGGTTTGCCATATGTGTTTATGTGGTTTTAGACGATGTTTGTTAACTATGATGATGGGTTTGTAGTGTTTGGTATTGGTAGTGTTTGCGGAAAGTGGATGAGTCTCTAGAGTCACCATCAAGATCAGTGCTTTAATACCATAAAGAAAATGGTGTTTGAATATAATGATTGAATTGATTTACAACAGTTCTGAATATATACCAAACAATGAAGCTAATAGGCTCTATTCTAGGAAACCAAGTATGTTAGTTACACCAGCACATTTACAATCCATCAATCTAGCAATCAAGGTTGCCAAGATCACTCCAATGACTGAGAATCATTGTGTGAAATTGTTGAATTTATTCCATCATATATTATTATCTTATATGAAGATACAGATCTTGATTTCTTCGTATTATATTTATTTATTCCTGTTATATAAGATATAATTTAGTTAACTAAACCTGTTTTAATTCCTTTTGTAGAACTCAATGACTTCAGTGCTGTAATTGTAAGCAAATCTCTAAGTGACTATGTAAATGGGTGAGTTGAAGCAGATATACCTGTTTTATTGAAGAATTGATCCCATATGCCTTGTACTGAACCTTCTAAACTCTAAATAAAATGACTGGATAATTCTGACTTTCGGAGTCTTGCTTCCTCGTCCGATAAAAAGAGCAGATGTAAGGCTGCGAAGCAACGGTGAAGCCTAACTTCTTCCAAGACTACATCATACATATGATAATTGCTGAATTCTTGATAAAATATATCCCAAGAATATGCAGTGAATCGGTAAAAGGAAGATAAACAGGAAACTGGCTGCAGGTGAAAAGATAGAAAACTTTTATCAAACACAGAAACATGCAGCAGGTAGTTTGTAGGAAATTCTTCAGCAGGATCCAATATGGGGCACTAGAGAAGCACTGTTAGTATTTAATTGCCTCCCTTATTCCAAACAGGTACAGAAGATATCAGGGTCCCCAAACAGAATGAGGAGCATATGGTGACTAAGGCGTATATGTATGCTCTCCAGGGGTATTTACTTTCTCTCATTGCATTAAACTCAGCAATGAAGGTAGATACAGTACTCAGGCAACCCAAAAATCCAAATTGTATGCCTGTTGCAACAATATCACAAGTCTTGGTATTCACCTAGCAAAGCACAAAAGGAAAAAATCTGAGTCATAACCACAAGTTCAATGCACATAAACCAGGTTAATGTAGCTCCCATGATAACGTTTAGAATCAGAAGGAGTCAATAAAGCAAGATCAATGAGTGGTTATGAAATTCGCATGGTTTGGCACAATGCATGCTGAACTCTAGTCAGCATATAGTACATTTTCCTGGAGGTTCTTGGAAGAGTACTAACTAGCTTCAAGATCATGGCCTTAAAAACCTTAGAACCAAAAAATTAATAATCTAAAACAAAACTAAGAGAAAACTGCAATTGCAAATGACTGCAGTTTGCAGTTTACAGTTTGTGAACAATTTCTAACCAATATGAGCGGATGACGTATAAAACTTAAAAGGTGTGGATGTAGTCATTCTGGATTCTGAACAGAATTCAGATGACAAAAACTTACCTCTTTCTTTCACAGTAGCAAGTGCCGCCATGATACAAGCTGCAGAAACATTGGCAATTAGAGTACCAAATGGAACCCATTTCAAAAACCCTGTCTTTCCTAATCCACGTCCATTGAATCGAGCTAAGAACCACCGGACCCAGACACCTAAAGGTCCAACGACGCAAGCCAACCACAGTTGCGTCTCACTGTTGTTGCTGTTAAACTCCTGCCTCATCAATATTGCACTCATACTCCATAATCCAGCTAGCAACAGCAGAAACACTGCCAATACTGCCAAGTGACGTTTGGTGCTGTCAACCGTCCAGCTCTTTCCGGAGCTAGCAGTGCCAGAAACTGAACTCCTTACAAGAAGCTTCCTAAAACACTTAGATGTCTCTATCCCAAAAATGATGGAGTAGGCAGCAAGAAACAAACCTGAGCACCAATTACATAAAAGAGAAGCTGATATTATGAACAGGTCAGTTAAGCTATATTTGGATTTGATTATGGATAAATTTTAAAAATCACCAAAGCAGGATCTCAGCCAGATACCTGTGAAATTCAAATACAATACTTGCAGCAACTATCAACATGCCTACTGAAGCATAATATTTTAAGGTTTTCCATTACCTATCAAAAAACCAAGACCAGCAAAAAGCCAATGGCCTTCAACACTCAGTTCAAGCATTTTCTGGTTCCAACCACTAAAAGTTGTAACACTTCCCAGGTAACCAGTTGTCAATCCAATTGCCAAAAAATCTGACCTATATGATATGTCCGCTTTGAAAACAACACCGAACCATCCCATCAAGAAACAGCCAACCTATAATATGCATTGAAATAATTCATTATATGCATCATGCCCTGCAAGTATGCTGTCAAAATGTTACAAATAGAAGAGCAAGGACTATGGAAACGAAGGTCATAGGGAACTTTTAGACCATGTTCAATAAAACTTCCTCTTGATTCTTGTAATTAAACTATCAATGGAAAAACATGTTTATCAATAAGTTATTACCAAGCAATGAAGTTTAGTAAAATTTGGGTGCCTGAGAGAGAGAGCGAGAGAGACCATATTAGAAGGAAGATCAAGGTAGAGAATTGTTTGGTCACTTGTCACACCTGCAACTCCAGGGCCAAACAATTTTTGCAGTAGATATCTCGTTAAGACCTGCATAATGTAACATGTCAAATAGTCTATGAGCCAAGTAGGGCTCGCTTCTATGAAATGAAGAAATAACAAGGTATACTGCAACAGCATAATCCATTCTTATCTAGAGAGAGAACTTAAAACTTTTGTATACAAGGCTCTCTCATCAAGTACATCAGAATGAATGTGGAGCTATCGAAAGTGTAAACCGTTTTAGTAACGCAACTATCCATTTTTTGTCAAATGGATACTCCCAATAGCTATAAAACTCAAATGGTATTAGGCTATTATCAATGAAGTAAGATAAATTGAAGAGTATATACACCGAGCAATATTTAAGTGTGTTACCCCTAGAATGCCAAAGACGGCCAGATGAGTCATAACACCAAAATCTCACTTTGTTTTTCTCCTCATTGCATATTGCATTAACAGAAAGGGGAGAAATAATTTCCTCTGGCAAAGGCCACCGTGGAGAGTGCATGAGATGCAGCAGGATCACGACACCAGAATCCATAGGATTGCAATTGAATATCCTCTGCAGACAACAAGTTGAACCTGCCACTTGTACTGTACCTGTTGCTGTGAAGAGCTCGATCCCCAGTATCTCCCACCTCTGAGACACTCTCACTTTCATTGTCGTCATCTACTTGACACGGATGAGCACCTAATGAACTTGAAGAGCGCCACCTTAATGAAAAACTGGCACTTCTTGTTATATCAATCGATACACTTTCTCTGAGTTCAGAGTCTTCAGTCCCATGGTGCCCTCCCCCCTCCATGACCTGTTAATAACCTCAGGGTTTGATAATTGTTTCAGTAACTTCAAGAGCATAATATGATTCAGAAAAAATAAATGACAAAGAAGAACAAACGTTGTAGTCAAATCGACATAAGTACGTACTATTGGATACTTCTACTATTGAAATGTCATAATTTGCTTCTAATATTGAAACGTCATAATTCCTTCCTTGTAAGAAATTTCCAAGTTTCCCACCTGCTCAACTGCTTTAAAACAAACATACAATTGTACATGAATAATTGATTCAATTTCTTTCAGCTGTGTAAAGAAGCTAGAAGTCAGATCAAAGAAATTAAGAAATAATAATTGAAATTATTTAATGTCATGCTATGACATGGAACTGGGAGAAAGAAAGAGCCGAACCGAATCTTCAAGATGTGCACAGATCATTCAACAATAATACAACCTTCTATAGAAGAAATCCGTTTAGATAATGTAAATTATTACCTTGTTTTTGTGAAGGATTATAGATATATTGAATGAGGTCATTGGTTTGTTTAACAACATGGACAAGTCTACACACACAATTCCTTCACCAAGTACTGCCAGTCTGCCATTACTGAGTCTGTGTGAAATATTTCCAAGTGAAACAGGCCCTAATTACAACTGCTAGGTGTTACTAAAGGTAGTAAAAAGTAGGTTAAAGTGTCTTGTAATACAAGTTAACAAGCTAAAGTTGAAGGTGAGAAGACCGAAAACCAACTATAAAAAGGCTCCTGCAGTAGGGTCACTAGAGTGTTACCAATTAACAGATTCTTGTAGGTCAAACTTTTTATACAGATTGTGGAGAAGAAAACTATCAGTGTCAAATTTCTTCCGTAGCAGCCAAAAGCAATGGTCTTCTCTACAAAGAAAGCTGTATGTTGACTAGCTACTTCTCCATATTTTCTCCAATTCCTCAGGGCGAACAATTGGGAGATGCAGAGCTAAGACTCGTGGGTAACTCGGCCTCATCTGGGATGTGCCCTATTTTGATGACTGGAAAAATCGTTTCATCTGTGGATTGAGGTTAGTTTTTTTTGTGTGTGTGTGTGTGTGTGTGCCTTCTACAGAATGGGAGTCTTTTAGTCGTGGACCAAGTTCAATTGGTTTTTCTAGCTGACTGAAGGACTGATGCTGAAACATATCAACACCAAATTCTGATCAAATACTTTGGCTTAGAGACTAATCCGTCGAGGGATCATGTCAAAACGCATCATCCCTCGTATCGCTTAATTTCTTGAAATTAGACAAAGTTGCAAGTGCCCAATACTATCATCATGACAAAGCTCATGTCATCAAAACAAAAACAAAACAAAAAAACAAAAAAAAACACTAATAGATAGGCCGTTAATGCTTGATATTGTGGCAACCTATTTATTGCTCGAAGCCGAACATATTTATGTGTCGGGGTCTGATTCCGGCTGATCAGTTATAGCCCACTTGTTAACACGAGTACGAGCCATGGATACCTGTAGACATTAAAAACTATTTATAATTTGCTTGGTGTTGAAATAGGCCAAGGCCAAGGCCAAGGTTGAAAAGAAACCAACAGTAAATACCTGTTTTTCCCAATCAGTTTTGTAGGTAAGTATGATCAGAACTATTGTCTGCACTAATGTCCCAAACAACATTCCAATCCAAACACCCTATAGAAGATTTGAGATAATTATAATGAGTTAGAAGATTGATATAATGAGTTGGAAAAATTTTAAGAGATGACAAAGAGAAAAGGAGGAGAAGAAGATACAAGAATTGCTCACTTTTACTTGCAGGTCTACAACATAACCAAGCACAACTCCTACAGGAATCCCTATCACGTAGTAGCATCCTATATTGACATATGCTACAATTTTCTGTCGTCCAGTTCCAACAGCAACTCCTGTCATCGTATAGTATATGGAATCCATTAGTTTTTCATAATCTAACATGATTTGAGCGGTAAAATGCATAGTAACAATACCAGAGAGCACAGGCTGAATGCTGTTCAGTAAAATGGAGAAGGCCAACAAAGGTGACAAATCAGCGACGGCTTCAACTACGTCTTCATCGTCAGTGAAAATGTAGGCAAGACGTCCCCTCAAGCATAGGAAAAGCAAGAAAAGCACAAAGCCAATGGCAAATGAGGTGATCACTACAACCAAAATTGAGAACTTTGCTCCTTGTGAGCTACCTTTTCCAAGTTCATTTGACACTCGTACACTAGAAAATAACAACAGCCAAACATCAGTCCATCACAAGTTCACAACCATGAATATACATAGTCAAGCTAGCATAATACTAACTATACAATCAAAATACAAGGTGACAAGGGCATTTGATGGAGATATTATCTAATCCTGCTTCCATACAAACTGTTCACTATTTCAACATTCTAGGAAAACATGATGATTAGAATGATAAGTACCCAGCTGCAGCTAAGAAGCCCAGGGATATCATCATTTCCCACCCATTGATGTTGAGGCTGCAGTATTTTAAGCATACGTGTTAGTGTAAATTCCAATGGAATCAAAGAAAAACAAAAGAAATATGACAAGCTACGATCTGAAACAGATGATGCAGGGTCATGTAGCTCAAGTCTACATAAAACAAATCAAGGGGAAAGGGAACACAAATTTATTATAGAAAGAAATATTGCCATTGGACTTACCAAATTGCTAGAGCATCAATAGAAACCTCAGCATTTTCCATGTTTCCGGTCAAAAGAATCAAGATTGTGTTGTACCAAAGCTCGAGACTGTTAAGGAAATAAACTTTAAACTCAACGAATCGATCAAAATATGTACTAAAAGCTTGAGTGATATGACATTTTTCATTCCATAAAATAATGCCATTGCTGCATATATGAGAATTTATTCTTCGATCAATTATACTTAATGACCTTTATCTGAAATCTATAGAGGCTAATAGACAAGATAATATGATGGTCAAAACGAATAATGATCACTAAGACAGGAATAATTGTCTTAAGGACTTAAACTACGGAATGATCACTAAGACAGGAATTCTTACCAAAGCATAACACCAGAAGACAGAGAAAGCTTGATCATCTCCCAGAGATCTTTGAAAGCTAAGGAGGAGAAACCTTTCCACGTTTCCGGACATCCTCCGCATGTAACAAATAAAAGCTGACCAACATTTGGTATCCAAAATGCTATAATTGTAGACACCATTGCACCAGGTATCCCAAACTTAAATTTCACAGTTAAAAGCCATGAAAGGAGGACGTGGATTCCAAGAGTAACTGCTGACAAGTAAACAATGATCATATTCTTGCTCTGTGATTGCAAAAACATTTGGCAGGTGAATGATACGACAAACGCAAACAGCACAGGGATTGTCCAGATAGAAATATATCCTGCTTCTTCTGAGATGGTCTTTTCTTGGCCTAAAGCCTCAAAAATTGGGGTTATAAAGAAACAAATAGGAACAAGGAACAATGTGGTCACAGTCAATACTATCCATGATCTTTGAAGATATACTCCAAGCATGTGGTATTTTCTTGCACCATATGATTGACCACAAAGAGTTTCCAGCGCACTAGCCATTCCCAGCTGCATGTACACAAATTAAAGTCGACGTGGATTAACGAATTGCATATATTCTAGCAACAGGAAATGATGGTTATCTATCATGCATTGCCTCAATAGTTTCAAAAAAGAAGAAGAATATAACTGGAGTAAATGGAGCTAACAAAAAAAAAACATATAAACTTACCAAGATGCCATTAGAGAACCTGATGAATACTGTGAATACAAGACAAAATGCAGCTAATTCAATAGAACCTATGTGGCCAACAAAGGCTTGACTGATGATGGTTGTTCCAAAAGTTGAGAATCTGGTGAATATAGCAGGTCCAGCCACCACCCACAGCTTCTTGGATTCATTCCATATCTTGTACTTGACACCCAAGTGTTCATCGTCACCTTTATCAACATTGCTGCTGCTACTCGTCTCATTAGCCAAAAGATTCTCTTCGATGCCTTGTTCCATATTATCGATCAGCAAGGATTTAATGACTTAATTCTCTGCTCCAAGTCTTTAACTAAGCATGCTCGACTGACCTGTATATATAGCCAGCAAATTAGACCGGAAACTATTTCGCTATAACTTAATATAAAAATAGGTGCAACTCATGATCCATTTATATGTAATTAATTTTGAATGACGGAAACTACATCTTGCCCAAGATTTAAAAAAAAAATTATATATATATAATAACAATGAAGAAAACAAAACAGAAAAATATACACACCAACATGATGGCTGAATGAAAATTTCACTACCCAAAACGAACGCTCTTAAATAGAGACTAGCTAGGCAGAGTCCTACATACATGAGAATTCGATGTAGACTCTTCCATCAAATACAACAAACTAAAGGCTTTGTCGAGTCTGCAACTAAAAACATTGCATTTTCCAGAGAAAACTTTAATCTTATCACGACATTCTTCCATTGTCAAGTTTTAAGCTAACATAAAATTGCAGAGTGTAGAGAGAGAGAGAGAGAGAGAGAGAGAGGGTCACCAAGATAAGCCCAGTTAAGGAAGCAATGCATCTTCAGAAATTTAGCTGGAGGAGGATGTTTGACAAGAAGAAGAAAGAGAGCATGCTCTATAAAATAAAACGACTCAACTACTATTCCACTAGCTCGCCACAGTTTCAAATCATGAATAAAAAGACACGAGATTGAGACAAAAGAACAAAAATAGAATGATTGAGTCGCGGCGAAAGAAGGTCGGGTGTTTGAATGGTTGATGAAAATGGTTAGCATACTTATAACTGAAGTACTGATAACCACAAATAGGATTCATATCTGCTCCTCCTGATCGAGATGGGATAATTTAATTTGGTGGTGATATTTTCAAAAGCACGTGTGTGATATGCATGACTTCAAACGTTTTAAAACGGAAACACAACGGGCTTAAGTGGGGGACTACATATGAATAAAAACCCTAGTAAATATCATCAGGTTTTGGATGGGCTAACACACTTAACAGTTTTGTTAGAATACATGATTTAAAAAATTTAGAGGTTGTTACTGGTAAATATCACCACAAAATTATAGTTTTGGGTAAAATCCTACAATTTTGTGGTGATATTTATCAATAGCAAGCTCTAAATTTTTTATACCATGCAGTCCAACAAAACTGTTAAGTGTGTTAGCCCATCTAAAATCTGATGACATAAATATCCCTAAAATTTTCTGAAATTACAAAACCTGCCATCCAAATTATAAAACCTTATCTCTCTCTCTTTGTCTCTCTCCGACACTCCCACACAGCTCACAACAATGACGAACACCACCGCCACAGCCACAGCCATCGGCGCCGCCGGGATCGAGGACTACAACTCCAACGCCGAGATCATCGACGCGTTACCGTACATCGACGAAGACTACTACTCCAGCGCCGCCGTGAAGAACGAGGTCGACCTCATAGTGGAGAAAGAGCTTCGACGGCGAGCCAAGCAAGGGCGATCTCCTCCTCCGTCGCATCGACCAGATCTCCTCCTCCCCGAGCCCGATTCCGACTCCAATCTCCTCCTCCGCCGCATCGACCAGATCTCTCCCTCTCCCTCTCCCCCTCCACCTTCTCCCCCGTCGACAGCCACCTCCTCGACTACGGCTGCACCACCGCCTCCACCCTCCACGACGGCCGCCACTTCGTCTATGACTCCCCCACCTCACCGCCTCGCTCAATCCCCCTCCGAAACCCTAATCCGAGCTTGATCTGGACGACGTTGACCAACCCGAGCATGAAAAAGACACAGCTGCGGCCGGAGACGAGCATGCCAGCGCGGAGGAGGTAAAGTTTTGGCTGAGTCGCTCACTGTCTGTAAATCGACCGACGATGGACCTCGGCTGCTTGGACTTGGGTTGCATAGGGGGGGGACGGGGGTGGAGAATCTTTACATCAATAGAATTCTCAAAATTTGTATATTTCATTAACAAATATATAAACTTTATTGCTTGCCTTTTAGAATTCACTCTCTCTCCTGACAAAAGGAAAGAAGTGAATAAATAAAAGTATTTAATTTTATTTGACTCAAATAAATATATAAGATTTATATAAATCCATTAAATCATACATGGAAACATTTAATTTTGTATGATAAGATAGAAGAGCTATTAGAGTCGTTGAGTCATTTTTATTTTAGAGATTTTGTGATTTCCTCCTCGATAATAGAAAATTTATATAAATAATTACCTAAAACTACAATTTAGTGGTGATATTTATCAATAGAATCTTTACATCTTTACATCTATAGAATTCTCAAAATGTGTATATTTCATTAACAAATCTCTAAACTTTATTGTTTGCCTTTTAGAATTCACTCTCTCTCCTGAAGAAAGGAAAAAAGTGAATAAATAAAGGTATTTAATTTTGTTTGACTCAAATAAATATATAAGATTTATATAAATCCATTAAATCATACAGGGAAACATTTAATTTTGTATGATAAGGTAGAAGAGCTGTTAGAGTCGTTGAGTCATTTTTATTTTAGAGATTTTGTGATTTCCTCCTCGATAATAGAAAATTTATATAAATAATTACCTAAAACTACATTTTGTGGTGATATTTATCAATAGCAAGCTCTAAATTTTTTATACCATGCAGTCCAACAAAACTGTTAAGTGTGTTAGCCCATCCAAAACCTGATGACATAAATATCCCTAAAATTTTCTGAAATTACAAAACCTGCAATCCAAATTACAAAACCTGATCTCTCTCTCTATGTCTCTCTCCGACACTCCCACACAGCTCTCAACAATGACGAACACCACCGCCACAGCCACAGCCGCCGACGCCGCCGGGAACGAGGACTACAACTCCAGCGCCGAGATCATCGACGCGTTACCGTACATCGACGAAGACTACTACTCCAGCGCCGCCGTGAAGAGCAAGGTCGACCTCATGGTGGAGGAAGAGCTTCGACGGCGAGCCAAGCGAGGGCGATCTCCTCCTCCACCGCATCGACCAGATCTCCTCCTCCCCGAGCCCGATTCTGACTCCAATCTCCTCCTCCGCCGCATCAACCAGATCTCTCCTTCTCCCTCTCCCTCTCTGCCTTCTCCCCCGTCGACAGCCACCTCCTCGACTGCGGCTGCACCACCACCTCCACCCTCCACGACGACCGTCGCTTCGTCCCTGACTCCCCCACCTCACCGCCTCGCTCAATCCCCCTCTGAAACCCTAATCCGAGCTTGATCTGGACGACGTTGACCAACCCGAGCATGAGGAAGACGCAGCCGACGACGGAGCCGAGGCAGGAGACGAGCATGCCGGCGCGGAGGAGGTAAAGTTTTGGCTGAGTCGCTCACCGTCTGTAAATCGACCGACGATGGACCTCGGCTGCTTGGACTTGGGTTGCATAGAGGTCTCTGACAAGCGAGGCACCACCACCGCCGCTCAGCCCAGCCCTGAGTTGCTCACTCTCTGTATTTGTTCGATTTTGATTGGATTTGAAACCCTAGGTCATTAATTAGGTCTGTTGAGTTTTGGCTTTGAGTCGAGCAGGCTTTCATGGTGGAGATCTAATCAGATCTGGATTTTTTTAGGGTAAATTTACGACGGAGGTAAAAATTCTGAGGGTCAGTAGCATTGGAATCGCGGCGGAGGTAAAATTTCTGAGGGTCAGTAGCATTAGAATCGCGGCGGAGAACGGCGGAAGTAAAATTTCTGAGGATCAGTAACATTAGAATATTTTTTTTGTTTCTGAGACTCAGTAATATTGATTTCTGAAGGTAATTTTGTAATTTATGAGTTAACAGATTTTGTTAATTTTAGATGGAAACTTGTTAATAGTAATTTTAAAAAGTAATTTTACTACTGGTAAATATCACCACAAAATTGTAATTTTAGGTAAAAACCTCGAAAAAAAAAAAAATAAAGCCGGAGCACAAGAGTTCACACACAGCAAAATGAACACAAACAACAGAACAATAACAAGACTAAGCCAAGCATCTAAGTAGAGCGACACCGAGCATGTCGTTTTTCTGTCACAATGGTGAAACCAAGGAGCCTTTTGCGCCTGAACCTCGACACCGCACTCGTAGAAACCGGCTGAGTCTGACTAGGCCCAAAGTGAGAGACGCCCAAAGCAAAGGAACCCAAGCAGGTAATGACGCGGAGTCGTCCCCATCAGCGCCGCCACCAAACTGTGGTTGCAGATGTTGCCGCAGCCGAAGAAAACGCCGAACCACGTCCCTCCAAAACAGGAGCCAATATGCTTGAAGGCTGACACCGATCTAGAAGAATAACCAACACACGATCAACAAAACCAAAAAGCTTGATTGAGAGATAATGGACGGATGCATATCTAATCGGGGAGAGAAGAGGAAGGAAGAAGAAAACCAAGAAAACAGAGTAATGGGTAACGGCCTGGAAGCGGAGAAGCACTCCGAGAAAGGGAGATGAGCTCCTAGCAAAAAGCCACAGGGGCAGAGAGAGCGACAAAGGTAGAGAGAGCCCCTCCCAGACCTAAACGCAGCGGCAAAACCGCCAACGTTTGCCCGGGGGAGGAGGCGGCTGGTGTTTGGTTGAGTCGGTTGAGGTAGAGAGAAAACCTTTGAAAGAGGGTTTCTCCCGATGACCACTTTCTCTATTTTTTTTTTTTTTTTTTTGCGTTAAGGTGCTTAAGTTCGGACTATATATAAGTGTACAAGCAGAGTCGCACCTTTAGTACGGACACGTTGGTTTGGTCGTGTGTCCCGTGTCGGGCATGAATTTGAACACGGACACGCCCGGACACGCGTATTATAATTTAGACACGGATTGGACACACGAGTGTCCATTTTGGACACGTAATAAAGTTGGATATGAAAGTTATTTCTGTCTTTTAAATGAAAAAAAAAAACAAAAGAAAAAAGAAGGAAGAAACTATGGATGCCCTTTAAAATTGAAATGATAGTTAGTTTGAATCATCTTCAATCCAGTGTTGTAATCTAAAATCATTCCTTATAGTTTAATTTTTTATTAGTTATATATATAATTTAATATATAATTAACGTGTCCAACACGTGTTCGTGTCTAATTTTTTTTTTACATTTGATGTGTCCACGTATCGTATTGTGTCTAATATAGACACTCGTGTCTATGTCTGTGCTTCATAGGTACGGATCAATATAGCCAGTGATGCTTGCTTGAACAATTGTTGCAATAGGGAAATGTGTACCAATAATATTCCCCGGGAAAAAGTGAATGTGAAGGAGGGTGTTGGGGCAATAGCTAGAGAGGTCCTTATACGAGCTCTAATTGCGAGTTCAATGGCTAAGAGTATCTCCAACATCTCTTGTATAAATTTGAGGATTTTACTTAAAACTATAATTTTGTGGTGATATTTACCAGTAGCAAAATTACTTTTTAAAATTACCACTAGCAAGTTTCCATCCAAAACTAACAGAATCCGTTAACTCATAAATTACAAAATTACCCTAAAAAATCAATACCACTGAGTCTCATAAACAAAAATATTTTAATGCTACTGACCCTCAGAAACTTTACCTCCACCGTAAATTTACCCTCAGAAAATCCAGATCTGATCAGATCTCCACCATGAAAGCATGCTCGACTCAAAGCCAAAACTACCTAATTAATGACCTATGGGTTTCAAATCCAATCAAAATCGAACAAATACAAAGAGTGAGCGACTCAGGGCTGGGCTGAGCGGCGGTGGTGGTGCCTCGCTTGTCGGAGACCTCTATGCAACCCAAGTCCAAGTAGCCGAGGTCCATCGTCGGTCGATTTACAGACAGTGAGCGACTCAGCCAAAACTTTACCTCCTCCGCGCCGGCATGCTCGTCTCCGGCCTCGGCTGCGTCTTCCTCATGCTCGGGTTGGTCAACGGCGTCCAGATCAAGCTCGGATTAGGGTTTCAGAAGGGGATTGAGCGAGGCGGTGAGGTGGGGGAGTCAGGGACGAAGCGGCGGCCGTCGTGGAGGGTGGAGGCGGTGGTGCAGCCGTAGTCGAGGAGGTGACTGTCGACGAGGGAGAAGGCAGAGAGGGAGAGGGAAAGGGAGAGGGAGAGGGAGAGATCCACTACCAGATGCGGATGAATAGCCGACGAAAAAAATTTCGTCGGCTATGGTTATATTTCGTCGGCTATACCATCTGCCGACGAAATTTTCGTCGGCTATACGTCGTCGGAAGAACCCCGTCGGCTATACTAATGGCCGACGAAAAAAAAGAATTCGTCGGCTATAGTAGAGTATGGCCGACGACTGTACCGACGAAAATATTTTTCGTCGGCCAAACCTGGGACAAATTGCCGACGAACTTCGTCGGGTATTTTCGAGTATGGCCGACGAAATTCATTAAGTATAGCCGACGAAAATTATGTATTTCGTCGGCTATTATTAACAAAATATAGCCGACGAATTAATAAATGTTCGTCGGCTATATGTTGTTAAAAATAGCCGACGAAATACATAATTCTCGTCGGCTATTTTCTCGAAATATATTAATATTTAATAGGCATTAATTAGTTATAGCCGACGAAATAATGTAATTTTCGTCGGCTATAAGTTGTATAGCCGACGAAAATTGGTAAAATTCGTCGGCTATAGTTATTATAGCCGACGAAATAATGCCAAAATCGACGGCTTTTCTTACATTTGGGAAAAAAAAATTAAATTATTTTCTAAATTACCATTCCAAGCAACCTGCAAATCACAAAAACATTCCATGCATTTGCACCAACAAGAAACACGTCTAAATACCATTTTTATTAAATTCGTTCTAATATACATAAACCCTAAACCCTAATCATCACCTAAACTACTAAAGTCTAGCAGGTCATCCCCAGCATCCTGCTCTCCATCAGGCTCGTCATCTTGCTGACCGAACACGGGAGGTTGAGGCATTGGAGGTTCCGCTAACCGCTGAAACGGGGGCGGGGGTGGAAGGCCTTGTTGTTGTGCCGCGAACAGCTCATAGCACCAGTTTTGTTGGCCGTCGTAGTTGTGTTGCCGAATTCTTTCGCATTCGGCATGCCAACCGGCCACATCCAACTGATACTGCTGTGATCTGCGACGCGTCTCCTGCTGATACTGCTGTGTGCTGCGGCGCAGCTCCTGTACTGTTTGAGACGAGGTCGCCAATTCTGCGGCCAATCGCTGCATTTCCCCCCTCATATGCTGGCTCTCCCCGCCTCCCTTCTTCTGACCTCCCTTAGTGGTCTTCAGAAGCCCTAGTCCAGCACTTCCCAAACCCCGGCAGTAGTAGTTGTTTGACCGGTTTGGGAAGGCTGCGTCGAAGATCCTCGCTGCCGTTTGGACACTGGACCGGTCGACATGGCGCATGGCTTCTTCCAGATCTGCCTCTGAAATGTTCGGTTGTGTGTCCCGAACTACTTGCTGGAGCACCTCCTCTTCGGCCCGGTTGACCCTCTCCTAAGTGGACGGGAAAAAAAAAATTAATATTATAACAAATATATAATTAAGTAAAATTAATAATTAAAATTTTAAAATTGTAATGAACGACTTACTAGCTGTTCTGTCGCTTGTGGATAAGCGATCTTAAACGTCTCCACGTACGGGTTGCTATCAGGATGATCTCTGAGCGCCTCCTCCTGATACTGTGCAAACGGCCGTGAACCAGCATGATGGGGGGTTGTGTTCCGGCGGCGGTTCGCAGAGTTTATCCGAGACCGTTCCTTCAAACAAATAATAAAATATTAGAAAAATGCATCAGAAAATATTAATGTAATAATTATAATATAATTAAACTAATAATTAAAATATTAACAAAATAAACATTTTTACTGAATTTTAGTATTTACCTGCATAACTGGGTTGTTGAAGTCTACTGTCTTCAACCAACGCCACTCGTACTCCCGGAACACGAACTCCCTGGGAGTGCCCATACGACCAAGGTGGTCGTACTCGTTATAGTGGGAACGCAGCTCGTTCTTCCACTCTTTGAACCTACGAAAAAAACAAAAGTGCATTAGAAATATTATTAATATCATAAAATATTAATAATTATAAGATAATTATAATATCATAAAAACAAACGTACCTCAAGGTCTGCTGGTTGTCCGCCCAATCCCGCCTGTGTTCGGCAATCTCGAAGAATGTCTGAAAAATAATATTTTATTAGTTTTACAATTGTAATAATACCGAAAATTATTAAATATTACGATAAATAAATTAAATTTTTTAAATTACTCAAAGCCGCGGCAATGTTCACCTCCTTCTTGATCTCTTGGGGCACATCAGCCCACCGGGTCCACAACATAGGGACTCTGTCCCTAATCACTGACCCCACGCAACCCGAGTAGTCGCGTTTTTTCTTCCCCTGAACCTCCTGATTAGGAGGTTCGTTGATCTGGATCCTGCCGCTGCGATCAATAGTTTTCCTGAGCGTGTCAAAACAGATGACACCTCTCGTATTCCTCCGTGAACTGCTAGCGGCTGTCCCTATCACAAAAACGACGATTGGTTAATAAAATTAAATATTAGTGCGTTAATTTTAATAAAACATTTAATTAATAAAATCAAATGTTACCTGAAGTGGATGACTCGTGTGTCGACTTCCTTTTTCTCCTCGCCGAAATAAGGTGGTCAGGGTCCTCAAATGGCTGCTGCCGGTATGCCTCCGCAGCACTAACGTACTGAGGCATATCCGGCCATAAGGGCACACCCTGATAGTCGACCTCCGGTATCGCCGGAATGTTGTACGGGAGGAAAAGCTTGTTTGGGAGAGTAGGAACCTCAGTCGAGTCAGCACCAGATTGAGTCGGACTCGGCATCGGCTCCCGATGAACCTCAGGCATACGAACCTGAGGAACGTCGGCAGCTATCTCCTCGTGAAATAGCTGCCGACTAAACCTCAGAGCCACAGCGGGACCGGCATGCGGAAGTGAAGTGCTCGACGGCCGCCCCGCCTGGAGAAGGGTCTGGTGCCGAGCACTCACACTCCGTCGCGGCTGGTCTGCATCCACAGTCCTCTGCGGCTGGGATGAATCTACACTCCTCCGCGGCTGGCTAGTGGTCCTCTCAGGCTGGCTAGCGGTCCTCTCGGAGTCTGCGGAACCGCCGGAATTTCTAGAACCTCTAGATCTGCTGCCACGACGGCCTCCGAATAGGTTTCTTAATGCATCGGCCATCTAAAGCCCGAGACATTAATACATTAATTGATATTAAATTATATTATATTAAATAAAAAATTCTAATTAATATAATAACCAATAATACTAACATATTTTAATATAACAATTTATATACTAACATATTAAATTATATTATATTAAATAACAAATTCTAATTAAATATAATTAAGCTATATATATAATTAAGCTAAATTATACAATTAAGTTATCAATTTATATAATTAAAAAACCAATTTATACGTATAAATTATATAATTAAAATAAATTTGGAAACAATTACCTAAATTAACATAAATACCTAAAATTTATCTAAATTAACATAAATACCTAAAATTTACCTAAATTAACATAAATACCTAAATTATACCTAAATTAACATAAATACCTAAATTATACATAAATTAACATAAATACCTAAAATTTACCTAAATTAATATAAATACCTAAAATTTACCTAAATTAACATAAATACCTAAATTATACCTAAATTAACATAAATACCTAAATTATAAATAAATTAACATAAATACCTAAAATTTACCTAAATTAACATAAATACCAAAATTATACCTAAATTAACATAAATACCTAAATTATACATAAATTAACATAAATACCTAAAATTTACCTAAATTAACATAAATACATAAATTATACCTAAATTAACATAAATACATAAATTAACATAAATTAACAATTATAACTAAATTAACAATTAATTAACATAAATGAAAAAAAAAAAAAAAATTCCTTACATTGCTTGATTCGGGCAGAGGAGAAGGAGGCCGGCCGGAGGAGGGAGGAGGAGGCCTTTCGTCGGCACTGGAAACGGAGGAGGGAGACGGCCGGAAAAAAATGGAGGAGGATGGAGGGAGGAGGTGCCGGGGCTGCCGGCCGGATTGGAGGAGGAAGAGGGAGGAGGTCGGGCCGGGGCTGCCGACGTGGAGGAGATAGAGGGAGGAGGGCCGGATTGCACGTCGAAGAGGAAGATTGGAAAAATGCAGCAAATAGAGGCTAGGGTTCGGCTGCAACAAACTTATACCCGATAGTATAGCCGACGAATTAAAAAGATTTCGTCGGCTATACTTAAGTATAGCCGACGAAATCTTTTTAATTCGTCGGCTATACTTAAATATAGCCGACGAAATGTATCAACTCGTCGGCCATAGTTTAGGCGCTCAGCAACCGTCCGATCTCCCCCATCCAACGGCGAACAATGAAAAGGCACGGATCACTAGAGTTTAGCCGACGAAATTAAATATTTCGTCGGCTATAGTTTGGAAAATCACAGCCGTTCGATCTGAGCCATCCAACGGCGGACACTAAGCGGATAGCAAGAGTTTAGCCGACGAAATATTTTATTTCGTCGGCTAAACTTTGAAAATAGTCGACGACATATTTGATTTTTGATTTCGTCGGCTAAACCTTTGGTCAAACTATAAGGTCAAACCTCTAAACCCTATAAATTAAAACGAAAATTGGGCCGTCTAAATGACGTTTTTTGGCCTTATCTTCAACAGAGAATAGTTTCAAATCGATGAGACGCGACTAATCGTATAAAAATTTTCCTCATAATATTTACCGACCGGCATGCTACCCATAGGAAAACGGGAGTAAAAAACAGTTAACCGCAACATTCCGCACACAGATTTTGTCGGAATCTGCTCATTTTTCAACCGTAGACGTTTTTCAATATTTCGGTCATATCTTATTTCACAACACATTTGCATTTGAAGAGTCTACGTATAGTAACTATTTGAAACTATACATTCAATTAAACACTTAGTAAACAAGTTAAGGAACATTAGTGCATATGTTCCGACTTTGAATCTAAAAGTTTGGAAAATCTATTCCAACCGTCAGATATCACCGTTAAGATTAAATACATGTATGAAAAAAAATCCAACTACATCTGACAACGTTAAAGGCTCGATCGGGACGGTCAACCGGGTGAGTCAAACCTCTAAACGCTTTAAAACGGAAATTGGCCCGTCTAAATGACGTTTTTTTGCCTGATCTTCAACAGAGAATAGTTTCAGATCGATGAGACGCAACTAATCGTATAAAAATTTTCCTCAAAAGATTTACCGACCGTCAGGCTACCCATAGGAAAACGGAAGTAAAAAACAGTTAACCGCAACATTCCGCACACAGATTTTGTCGGAATCTGCTCATTTTTCAACCGTAGACGTTTTTCAATATTTCGGTCATATCTTATTTCACAACACATTTGCATTTGAAGAGTCTACGTATAGTAACTATTTGAAACTATACATTCATTTAAACACTTAGTAAACAAGTTAAGGAACATTAGTGCATATGTTCCGACTTTGAATCTAAAAGTTTGGAAAATCTATTCCAACCGTCAGATATCACCGTTAAGATTAAATACATGTATGAAAAAAAATCCAACTACATCTGACAACGTTAAAGGCTCGATCGGGACGGTCAACCGGGTGAGTCAAACCTCTAAACGCTTTAAAACGGAAATTGGCCCGTCTAAATGACGTTTTTTTGCCTGATCTTCAACAGAGAATAGTTTCAGATCGATGAGACGCAACTAATCGTATAAAAATTTTCCTCAAAAGATTTACCGACCGTCAGGCTACCCATAGGAAAACGGAAGTAAAAAACAGTTAACCGCAACATTCCGCACACAGATTTTGTCGGAATCTTCTCATTTTTCAATCGTAGACGTTTTTCAATATTTCGGTCATATCTTATTTCACAACACATTTGCATTTGAAGAGTCTACGTATAGTAACGATTTGAAACTATACATTCATTTAAACACTTAGTAAACAAGTTAAGGAACATTAGTGCATATGTTCCGACTTTGAATCTAAAAGTTTGGAAAATCTATTCCAACCGTCAGATATCACCGTTAAGATTACATACATGTATGAAAAAAAATCCAACTACATCTGACAACGTTAAAGGCTCGATCGGGACGGTCAACCGGGTGAGTCAAACCTCTAAACGCTTTAAAACGGAAATTGGCCCGTCTAAATGACGTTTTTTTGCCTGATCTTCAACAGAGAATAGTTTCAGATCGATGAGACGCAACTAATCGTATAAAAATTTTCCTCAAAAGATTTACCGACCGTCAGGCTACCCATAGGAAAACGGAAGTAAAAAACAGTTAACCGCAACATTCCGCATACAGATTTTGTCGGAATCTTCTCATTTTTCAACCGTAGACGTTTTTCAATATTCGGTCATATCTTATTTCACAACACACTTGCATTTGAAGAGTCTACGTATAGTAACGATTTGAAACTATACATTCATTTAAACACTTAGTAAACAAGTTAAGGAACATTAGTGCATATGTTCCGACTTTGAATCTAAAAGTTTGGAAAATCTATTCCAACCGTCAGATATCACCGTTAAGATTACATACATGTATGAAAAAAAATCCAACTACATCTGACAACGTTAAAGGCTCGATCGGGACGGTCAACCGGGTGAGTCAAACCTCTAAACGCTTTAAAACGGAAATTGGCCCGTCTAAATGACGTTTTTTTGCCTGATCTTCAACAGAGAATAGTTTCAGATCGATGAGACGCAACTAATCGTATAAAAATTTTCCTCAAAAGATTTACCGACCGTCAGGCTACCCATAGGAAAACTGAAGTAAAAAACAGCTAACCGCAACATTCGGCACACAGATTTTTTCGGAATCTTCTCATTTTTCAACCGTAGAGGTATTTCAATATTTCGGTCATATCTTATTTCACGACACATTTGCATTTGAATGATGAAGCAACGGTTTGTCGACAGTGATAGAAAATGGAAGCTGCTCATTTTTTGTTTTTTTTTTAATCATAGCCGACGAAATAAAACCTAGTATTCGTCGGCTATTCTTTTGTCGTTTTCGGTAAAAAATAAAATATTTGTTTTTAAAAAAACTTATGGCCGACGAAATAATTCATTATTCGTCGGCCATTGTTGCTATAGCAGACGAAAAATTGATTATTCGTCGGCCATTGTAATGGCCGACGAAATAATGCATTTTTCGTCGGCTATTCTCAGAAAAAAAAAACCAAAAAAATCAGTGGTTTTACACCTCTCCTATTCCGATGTCCTGTTCACCTATAACCAAAATTGAACATAAAAAACCAGAAACCCAACAGTCAACATATTTCAAATTTTTTTTAAGGGGTTTGGAACCCAGCCTAGCTGGGAGGCTCATCCCCACGCCCGTTCATTAGAAATGAGTTGATTGCAAATGAAAGGATTACATCATTTAAATTACTTAATCCGTCGGATTGTAATCGGAATCATCGGATAAGTCTTCTTCGGTTTCTGAATTGCTCGATAGGGGTAATCTATGTCTTTCCTCACCACTAGAGTCCTCGTTAGTTTCTTCAGTTGGATCAACATCAACAAGCAGTGGCTCTTCACGTCGAATTCGCACCGGCGTGTCTAGGCGAATAAAAGAGGAGTCAGGAATACCGTTTGAGTTGGGCTCTTGATACGCGGTGCCCCCTTCCTCGTTCTCTTCAACCACTCCAAGTGTAGACGCCCGGTAAATGTTGCGATGGTGGATAGTGTTGACTACTTTCCACGGGTCACCCTTGGCGAGATCATCAAGATAAAACACTTGTTTCACCCATGTGGCTAAAACGAAAGGGTCGTCCTCATACCATGATGTACTAGTGTTCACAGAACTTACGCCGTATTGATCGGTTTTCATGCTCTGCGGCCGTGTGTCAAACCATCTACACTTGAAAAGGTGCACTTTCATGCCTTTCCCGTAATGCAGTTCCACAACTGAATGGAGAACACCGTAATAGTCAACTCCACCATCCCCACCATGTGCCATAACCCCTGAATTTTGTGTTTTCAGTCTGAGGTCTCTGTCTTCACATCGAAATAACACACCATTCACCTTGCACGTCGCATAAACTTTTGAATAGACCGGCCTCCTCGCTAAAAGTCTGAGTTCGTGCGACCAATTTGAGTGATTATCATTTGCAATAAGGTCCATCTGCAACCATCAGAATCAACTATAAATATGAATAAATATACACAATAATATATGAACACGTATAGAATAGTGTTAAAGGTACGTACCCAGCGGCCGAAATACTCTGCGAATGTCTGGTTGTGGTAATCGCGATCATCTGCTACTCCTTCACAGCGTAGATGTATGTCCTTCCAAAACTGAACTTCTGGACAGTTGATTAGTACCCACCAATGTGCAATGGCTACCTCATAATCTTTCAACTTGTAGGAATCTGGCATGTTTCCACCGAGTACAACATCGTCGGAGAGTATGGAAAGATTGAACTGTGACGGTACATCTTCCTGTATGCTTTCCTGTAACGCTCCGAAATACAGCTTCATGTAGGTGACGCACTCGTGCGCAATATATGGTTCAGCTATACATCATTCAGGTGCGGATCTGTTTTGGACAAAACCACCGTATTGTCCAAGTTGCATATAAATCAAGTTTTTAAAGTGTTATGATAATACATTAACACTATATCACATATATTGATGAGGAAATTAACATAAGGTGTAAAATACGTACTTTTCCATCGGATACATCCAAGTGAAGTGCACAGGACCGGTAAGCAACAACTGCCGAGGAAGATGGATCATGAGGTGAGGCATGATGTCGAAAAAATTTGGAGGAAATATCATCTCAAATTTACACATGATATGAACGATGTCTTGTTGCATTTCCCGGAGGTCAGATTTTCTCACTTCCCGTGTGCATACCTTCTGGAAAAATCTTGCCAACGCTACTAACGGCTCCACAACGTGACGGGGAAGGAACGGTCGAATGAAAACAGGGAAGAGACGTTGTAGCAGGATATGATTGTCATGACTTTTCAACCCGTACAGATTGTTGAATTGTCTATTGACACACTTGGCTATATTTCCAGCAAAGCCTGAAGGATACTTGGCCCGACTTACCCAATGGAAAATTTCTGATTTATGCTCAGGCTTGACGGTGTAAGGAGCTTGAGGCATTTTTCTCTTCCCTTGTTTCAACCATAGTGGTTTTCTGATATTCATATTTTGCATATCAGTGCGAGCCTTAGGACCGTCTTTCGTCTTCCCCTCCAAGTTCAGCGTTGTGCCCACCACACTTTCAAAAACATTTTTTTCTATGTGCATAACGTCTAGGAAGTGACGGATCAGCAACTCACACCAGTACGGGAGTTCCCACAATATGCTCCTATGTGTCCAGAATTTGTACTCCTCAGGCCTTTCAGGTATTTCCGCTACAATATCGGGATGATTGCTGAGGGGCCCAAAATCGTACTAATTAAGTCTTGCTAAAATTTCTCTTCCTGTCCATCTTCTGGGAGCACGGCCGTGTTCTTCGGTTCCATCAAATGCGGCGGACTCGTAACGCCAGTGGTGATCCGCCGGAAGGAACACACGATGACCCATTCGGCATATCTTGTTGCAATGAGGGGTGCTCCCATAATCGCTGAGGCACTCTGGACAAGCCTTGTATCCCCTAACAACGCTGCCCGACAACATCCCATAAGCAGGAAAATCACTGATGGTACCAATAACCATGGCATGCATCTGGAATGTCTCCTGCTTGTACTTGTCAAAAGTGGGATGACCAACGTCCCACAATACCTTAAGCTCTTCAATCAATGGTCTCATATACACATCGAGACATTTTCCTGGGTAACCAGGCCCCGGAATCAACAACGTCAACATATTATATTCCTTCTTCATGCACATCCACGGAGGAAGGTTGCAAGGTACCAAAACCACCGGCCATATACTGTATGAAAGACTCATGGTGCCGAAAGGGTTGAACCCGTCGGTTGAGAGCCCGAGCCTGACGTTTCTGACATCTGACGCAAAATAAGGAAACTCATTGTTTATATGCTTCCAAGCCGCTCCGTCAGAGATGTGTGTCATGATATCTGCGTCTCCCGCGTCCCGCTCACCGTGCCACCTCATAGCTTTTGCGGTGGTTTCTGACATGTACAACCGCTCAAGCCTATCTCTCAACGGAAAATACCGAAGCACTTTCACAGGTTTCCTATTGCCTGCTCCCGACAACTTATATCGGTCAGACTGACATATCGGACATGCGTCAAGGCTAGCAAGGTCATTCCCTTCTGCATCTTCACCCCAGAAGAGAACGCAGTCAAATGCGCATGCATGGATCTTAATGTAGGAAAGCCCTAGATCTTTGAGGATACTTCGGACCCGACGGTGATTGGTAGGATTACGATGACCCTCCTCCAACAACGAAGAAGTGTATTGTAGATATTCATCCACTTGCCTGATGCTCCCTTTTGTCTCGACTTTAATCCTCATTACCTCCATCACACTTTGAAGAACTGTCTTCTCAGAACTTGAAGACACAGGGGTCTGTTGCAATGCAATCAGTTTTTTGTATTTGTCAAAGGCAGCAGTGTTGACAACTTGTGGGAACGGCTGCACCGGGTCCTGCATATATTGTTCCCTACGTACACCGCTTTCAAAAGGAAACACGTCGTTGACGAATCCCATTGTTGGATCGTTGGATGTACTACTACTCCCCGCCTCAAAATACTGCCCATGATCATGCGATCCATCTAATGATGGCTCACCGTGATATATCCAACGTGTGTACTTCGGCCAAAACCCATTACTCTTTAGGTGCTCCCATACTGTCCTAATCGGAAATCGACACATATCACTGCGACACTTACATTTCTTGCACAGGCAATAATGGTAATTCCCCTTTGCATTTTCCTCGACGAACTGCATAAAATCCACAACTCCTGTAGTGTATCGTCGGTCATGCCTTGGAAGCGAAATCCAACTCTTATCTCGATCCATATATAGCGTGATAATAATATATATGTATAACTTTAATTAATAATAAATTAATTAACACATATATATTACAATATATGTTATTATCAACATCAACTCATATATATCTATACCATTAATTAACAACCATTATTTAAGTTCATTACACTATCAACAACCATTAATTAATATATTAATTTATATATATTTTAACACTAATTAAAATAATATTATTAAATTAAAACACATAATTATACTCTAACTGAAAATCAACTCAACTACAACTCAAAATCAACATATATACATACATTCTAACACTAAAACAACAACAAAACAAAAAATCACTTACTATATCAAAATCACTAAAACTCAAAATCAACTCAACTAAAACTCAAAATCAACATATATACACATATACGTACCTATATATAGCTCCACAATGTAAGAGAGGACGGATTTCAACAATACCCACAGATTTTTCACTCTTTCTCCCGTTTTTTTTCAAATGAGCAGTTTCTGTCCAGATCTGAAAATATAAAGACTTATAGCCGACGAAATTGCCAACTTCGTCGGCCATTCTTCCAAAATTTGTATAGCCGACGAAAACTTTAATTCGTCGGCCATTATAGGAGTATAGCCGACGAAACATTTTTTTTAGGGACGACGGAAAAATTCGTCGGCCATTCTTGTAGAATAGCTGACGATTTTTCATTTTTACCGACGAAATAAAAAAAATCGTCGGCCATTCTCTGAGAATGGCCGACGAAATTTTTTTTTTTGTGAAGACAAAAATTTTCGTCGGCCATTCTTGGAAATAGCCGACGAAAAAAGTGTTTCGTCGGCCGTTTTTTTTTTTTCGTCGGCAAAGCCATATTTTCTTGTAGTGATCTGGTCGATGCGGCGGAGGAGGAGGTTGGAGTCGGAATCGGGCTCGGGGAGCAGGAGATCTGGTCGATGCGGCGGAGGAGGAGATCGCCCTTGCTTGGCTCGCCGTCGAAGCTCTTCCTCCACCATGAGGTCGACCTCGTTCTTCACGGCGGTCCTGGAGTAGTAGTCTCCGTCGATGTACGGTAACGTGTCGATGATCTCGACGCTGGAGTTGTAGTCCTCGTTCCCGGCGGCGCCGGTGGTTGTGGCTGTGGCGGTGGTGTTCGTCATTGTTGTGAGCTGTGTGGGAGTGTCGGAGAGAGACAGAGAGAGACAGAGAGAGAGAGATCAGATTTTGTAATTTGGATTGCAGGTTTTGTAATTTCAGAAAATTTTAGGGATATTTATGTCATCAGGTTTTGGATGGACTAACACACTTAACAGTTTTGTTGGACTGCATGGTATAAAAAATTTAGAGCTTATTATTGATAAATATCACCACAAAATTGTAGCTTTGGGTAATTATTTATGTTTTATATTCTTTCCATTTCCGTTTACAGGTTTACTTGTATCTGATATTTTAGGCTGCATTGGCATCCTTGGAGGGTTTTTTTTATTATTATTTTTTTATTTATTTATTTTTAAAGAGGATTTCTGGTTAATATATATTCTCCAGGTTTATATCTTTCGAGTAATCTTATCTTCCATTGACATGAGATTTGTGAGGTTGGAGTACATATATGGTGGCATATGTTCATTCAACGAGTTTTGAGAAATTACAATTTGATTGTTTTAACCATAATGAAGTGCTCAACTTAATCCAATCAAAATTCCATTTGAAACTTGAAATCAGATTGGTTGTTCCAAACCAGAGCTAGCCAAATTTTCAATACAGTTAGTGGAGCAATGAAAGAAGTTCCATGGAGGAAAACAATTGTATGTATGTGCATGGGGCTGATCAGCTGCCTACTTATTTCTTTCAACAGGTTCACTGGGACGTGATGGTATCACCGTATCGAGGTACTTGCATCTTCAGTTCTTCAATTGTTGAGTTTACATAATATGATAGTTCCAAAACAAGAAAAATTTGTAAATGCTACAAATCTACAACTTAAATTGATCTGAATTAATATGATACCACCAATTTACAGTACGAAGCTTTACAGTTTGCTGATGCTGCTCTTGGAGAGACTTCCCATGGCCTTAGCTTTCTCTCGAAGTACAAACTTTTGTACCTTCCCAGTTGAAGTCTTTGGCAAATCTTCGAATACAACAGTTCGAGGAGCCATGTAGCGCGGTAACCGGCCCCTACAGAACTTAATGATATCTTCTGCACTAGCATTACAGCCATCCTTCAATTTCACAAAAGCACAGGGTGTCTCCCCCCAATATTCATCAGGTCTTCCAACAATAGCTGCTTCAAGAACATCTGGATGCTTGAAAAGCACTGATTCCACCTCAATTGTGCTAATATTTTCTCCCCCGGAAATTATAATATCCTTGGAACGATCCTTTAGCTCTATGTAACCATCTGGGTGTCTGACTGCCAAGTCCCCACTGTGAAACCATCCACCTTTAAATGCATCCTGTGTTGATTTATTATCTTTGAAGTATCCATTCATAACAGGGTTTCCCCTAAACATAACCTCACCCATGGTCTTTGCATCAGATGGTACACTCTTCATTGTGACCGGATCTTTAACATCAAGTTCCTCCATTCCAATATGTTGCAACCCTTGTCGTGACTTTATTTTCGCTTGTTCATCTCGAGGTAAGGAATTCCATTCAGGTTTCCAAGAGCAAACTGTCCCAGGACCATAAGTCTCTGTCAAACCATATGAATGTGTTACACTGAACCCTAGCTCTTCCATCTTGAACAGTACCTGGGACGGTGGTGGTGCACCCCCAGTCATGACCACTACCTTTCCCGGAAGTGGCCTCCGTTCAATTTCCGGTGCATTTACAATCATGTTTAAGACAGTAGGTGCACCACCCATGTGGGTCACCTGATGCTGAGAGATACAGGCAAAAATTCCTTTTGCAGTAACATTTCTTTGGCAGATATTAGTGCCACCCTGAGCAGCCACAGCCCAAGTGAGGCACCATCCATTGCAGTGAAACATGGGCACACACCATAAATATACAGGCATTGATACCATCTCATTGAGAATAACTGCTGCTAGAGAATTGAGATACGCACCTCTATGGCTATAAATGACACCTTTTGGGTTTGAAGTGGTGCCTGAAGTGTAGTTGAGCGAAATTGCATCCCATTCATCTTTAGGCCGTAGGATCTCAAAAGCAAGATTTCCCTTGCCTAACAGGCTCTCATATTCTAAGTTCGCAGAAGAGGGATTGCAGGAGTCAGGGGATGATTGGTCACTCTCTCGAATTAAGACTAGAAGGGGCACCTTCGTTCCAGTCTTGGATAAACTATCAACTGCTCCCTGTGCAACTTGGAGAAATTGGTAGTCAACAAAAATGATTTTGGCTTCTGAATGCTTCATTAATACAGACACCATTTCTGAATCATGACGTATGTTAAGTGTCAACAAAACTGCCCCGGCCATTGGAGCACCAAAATGGAGCTCATACATTGCTGGAATGTTTGGAGCCAATGCAGCTACCTGTGAAAACCAACAAAAGCTTTTTCTAAGCACAGATGATCAGGGCATCTCAACTTAAGTACAAATATGTGCATTGGTGCACCAAAAAATATAGCAACGAGACCTCAGGTGTATGAAAAAATAGTACAACAGTTTTTGAAATTCATGTCTCAAGCCCTAAAGGAGAAACAGTAATCAGAAAAGAAGATCAGGATAAAGGAAATTTGCATTATGGCCATGTATTAGTAAGCCATACTTGAGAACTCGCATATTGATTAGCTGCAGTCATTGTTATAAGACACAGAAAGACGACCATCTGAATAGGGAATCCCATTTGCAAACAAACAACTTGGAACCAAAAGTTCAACTGTAGGGCTCAATTATTTATGCCTAAGAATTATGCAGTTGTGAAATTAGTCAGACACTCATTAATGAGAAACTCTAAAAGACAAAAACTTCAGCTGCATTTATTCCAGGGCTGAACATGGTGATACAGATGCAAAGCCATCACTCATCAGCTTAAAGCAATGCGTAGCACAAGACAAAAAGTGATCGATCTTCAAAGTTCAATCATATTGAAGAACAAGATCAGGAATCTACCAATCACGACTGTAATAATCTAAGAATGGGATATGCACAAGTTTGTATCGTTCCCATACAAAATTTGAACAGAAAAGAGATAGACAAGGAAAACATCTTATCTAATCCAAGCTCACAAGCTAATAGCATATGCGGTCGAAATCCTATCTGAAGCAGGATGCAAATTGTGAGACTGAACCTTTGATCTAAGTTAGCTTTATATTTTGGTCTTGTTCCTCCTCCCCGTGAAAACATAAAAGCTCCTGACGATTTTTTTGAACAGTTGTATGACAAAAGGGGAAAGAAGCGTGAGAAGGCACTAGCTAGCACAATTATTCTACTAAAGGAAAGACTTGATCACGATGACCTAAATAAACGGTTTGTTGTTACTCTTCTTTACAGATGCTTACATGGTTTGAACAAGGGTTCTGCCATGGAGAAGCAGTATGCTTTGGCTTTATGCCAAAAAAAAATTTATCAAAGGATTTCTGTTCATGTGCCCGCCTCTTTGTTTGCTATTTATCATGTTATACAAAATCCGATAATATGTTGAGGACTTTTCCTTAAAGAACTCATCTGTGGAGGACACACAACCACCCTCCACTCCATCACTGTGACAATCTAAGAATGGGATGTTTCAAAAGCTCAAGCCTTTTCCGAGAGGAAGTAAGGTAGAAAACGGAAAAGAAAAACCCCCATCTAATTCAATCACTAAGCAAGCTATTAAGAGTACAAATACATGGTATTCAGAGATAAACCAACACTTCCAAACTCAAAAATAATAACTTCCAATTGCCAAGTAGTCAATAATGGAAACAAACAGAGAAAACAAACCTTATAAGTTCTCAGTTTCTTACCACATCACCTCGCGAAATTCCAAGTTGGGCAAGAGCAGAAGCAAGTCTGGTGCATCGTTCAAGTGTCTCTCTCCAAGTGTAGACGATGTTTCCATACACAACAGATGGTCTGTCCCTGTAGACTATGGCTGAGCGCTCCAAGAAGCTGATCGGAGAAAGAGGAACATAGTTAGCGGAGCACTTAATCGCACCTTCCATCAATTGCACAATCAGGCAGCACCACAAACTAAGTATAACGTGTCTCTGAGAATTTGGTTCTTCAGGAATCTGGACTTGTATAAGGATCAATCACGCAAACTATCCAACTCTTCACTGTGAGATTAACTAGAATAGCTGCAGAAAGTGCAATATCAGGAGAGAAACTACCAAAGCAATAAGGTAAGTATTGGACTAATATACCAATCTTGGAGGTAGGTGCAATGGCAAAAGCAACGAAGAATGTTGACTCTATAATATGCTAAAGGGTGAAGTCATTGCCCCAAAAAAATCTGTAGAGTTTCCAACTGCTTTGAACATCAAACGGTAAATGGCAACTGTCTCCATCACCATTAGTATATATGTGGACAAGAGTAAGCTCTACATATACCAATTAACCATTCAGCACTAGCAGAACATAAAACTAAAGACATGAAAACCATAATTAAACAAAATGGAAGGTAAAGCAGAACTTCATTTCATTGTGTATTCCATGTCTGGTTTCATTGGCGAACTTTCTTTCTGACAGGAAAGTTCTCCTAAATCAAACTAACCCACATCTTTAATTGAGAACCCAAGTCAAAGAAAATAAAGGTTCCCACATCTTTCATCATAAACTAAACAAAACCAGAATGGAGATAAAGCCATAAAGGTAATCAGAAATGAAGAACTAGAAGGAGGTAAGCTACCTGAGCACTTGGTTCAGGGTCACAGAATCAATCTTCAACTCTCATCAAGCTCTGTCGATATTGGTGGAGGTAAAGGAGGTGCTATCTGTGGTTTGTAGTGTTATCTGGTATGGGTTACACAAGTGTCGTCGTCATGTTAAATGTCAAAACATGAATGGTTGGTTAGTCAAATATGTTTCTTCAACTGAATATACCCGTTACAAGAAGACAAAACATGGGCAGAGTTTTTTTTATTTTTTTTTTTGTAGAAACTAGATTATTGTTTTTTTTATATAAAAAAATAATAATAAAATTAAAAAAAAAATTAGGTTATAGTGCACTTGCTTTATCATGATCCTTAAAATGTGTTCCAAATTCAATATTTTGACATTAAGATGCTTACCGGCATCAACATCCAAAACGACATCCCAACCAGTCCACTCCAGGATTTGTAAAAAAGACAATAATAGCTCCACTAATGATGTGACAGACCATCCATGGCCGAGTTAGCAGCAGTTGATCTAGCTTAGTATTGTTTCTCACTAAAATCTGAGGAGGCATTATCTGTAGGCAGCCTAACATAAACAGACTGAAATGCAACACGCCTGACATGCAGCCACGACTTTTACAAATGACCTTGTCTTGATTATATAGCCATATCACTAGCAAATTGTTATCAACTAGAAGCTATCTCTCGGAAAGTACTAGTGTGTTATGGTTGGTCATCAGTTACCACCTCCATTGCACAAGCCGACCAAGTCCATCATTGTCGCATATAAAACTTCCAGGGATAGATGGCCTAAGAACTTCCTAGACTCGGATGCACCATCAGAGATGTCCATATTCAGTTTTCGTTCTTCTACAAAACCATCCTCCATGACCAACCACCACGAGATGCATCCTTCCGTATCTTCTGGATCCACATGTGCCACCAAGCTTAGTGTTTCACCCTGCTCCAGCTCAAAAGACAAACATAGGAAGTCCCAGTTTGCTTTTATTCCAACCATTAGAGATTCTTCATAGAGCCAGCGTATAACCTGGCTTGCAACCTGTTGTCAAAGCCACAACCATTTTAGTTACACAAGTGTCTAGCTAACCAACGTATCTAATTCATGTGGTACATAATTGGTCAGCTTTAGTTATACGCATTTAAAATAACATTTACCTGCTGTAAGATTATCACAGAAAGATCCGCCAAATCACAGTCATATCTATTTATTGAACAGACTTCCTGGGAAGTCCCTTTGAACAGGCCTACAACATTAGGAGCACCTTCCCCATCGACATTGATGCAATCATCAGTTACAACCACCTTAGTATGATACTGAGATTTGGTAACATGCTTTGTGTTATGTGAGTCTGATGCTCGGATTTGGCATGCGTGTAGAATAGATTGAGGTATCTTCACAAAGAGTGTCCATGATGATGTCCGTGAATTCCAAGTAGGATGAGATGTCAACTGCATATATGGTACACCTCTAACCTACATAATCATGGATGCTACTGAGGAAATCTCGACCATAGACAATATTCAAAAGTTGGAATAGGAGAGTTTAGGACTTTACCACATTTTCCAGCTCCATTAGAACTTTGTTTGAAAATATTCGATGAGCCAAAGACATGCAGAAATGACCAAGAAGACCAGACCCTTCTTTTGCCGGTTGGCCAAATACTCCACCTGCAGAAGTGGATCTCTGCTTCGCTTTGAGAAATACATGCTGGTGAAATATCTGTAGCAGATATATTTCACAACTAATTTGGTTGGGAATTATTGACTTTTTCTTCGGGGTATCCGGTTTGTCCTCTGGTAAATTAAGCCCATCCAGGGTATCCAAAGGCAGAATTGCATTCTCTAAATTCTGGGTGCTTGGACTGTCAGCTGTTTCCTCACCTTGACTAGTTGGGACAAGGGATATGAACACAGAGGTTTCTTGACCTATATTCAATTGTAAGTAGTTTTCCTGTATTCCAGTAACAGTGACTCCTAATGTTTGGTTACATGCTTCACGATTTACCAAGCCAAATACCTGCATCAAAAGAGTGAACAGCAGTCAAGCAATAGTAAAAAAAAAAATGTGAGAAAGAGGTAAAGAAAAAAAGAAATAAGAAAAGAACATACTTGCTCACTGAAGATCGCTTGATGAACCTCGCGAAGAAGTGAATGTATTTCTTTAACACACTCATCATCACTTACAGGATCTTTGTCAGCATCACTTGAGGAGTGGGTTTTGGTTTTACTGGACTCAATTGGCATATCTTCTGTATAAGCACCTAGAAAACCAAACTGAAGAGAGCGATATGACTTAGGAGGCAAATGTATCGCCAGCATGCCAGCTGAGTCATGGTCAACACAAACTGTGGACAGAGGGGAAGGCCGAAAGATACCAGCCGGATCATATAATGAATTATCAAACAGGTCTATCGTGAAGCCTTCATTTCCAGAAGCTAAAGCTACTGCACGCTGCCGCTTAACTTTCCAGTTCTGCTGCAACCTATTTGTTTGTCAGCATAGAAGATCGACAGAATAAGTTGAATATTATTGCAATTATAAATATTGTTGCAATTACAAAGAGTGTTGAGAAAAAATAAACTACTACAGAGCTAATTTCCGAGGCTTACATGAGGAAAAGATACATTTATTACAGGTCACAACATATCAGCCATCTTAACTACCTCCCTTTGATTCCAATTTCCGAACAGAAAATCCCCTTTCTTATTTATTCAGTATCTAGCAAATCACTCTTTCGTTGGACTAAAGACCCTTAAGACCCCATCTTTTATTTTTTACTTAATTAATTAACGGCCAAGTAATTCTATAACCTGAGTTTGTTCCCACGCCATAGTTATAGCATTTATCTCAAGGATAGTAAGCTATTTCAATGTTATTATTTTATCTCTTTCCTCGGAGGTGCCTAAGGTGTTCTGCTTTGGTTGGCTCATTGCAGTAATGAAGAGAAGAATCGAATTCTTTTAAGTAGTGAAGTTTTAGTTTAGCAAAAAATTACAAAATCCTTTAATACGTGAAGAAAGCAACAAGAGTTAAGATGCTTATGAGGTTACTTGGAAGGAGTCAGGCAGAAAAATGTATACATGAAATAAATTTATATAGACATCAAGACACAATGTGCGCTTCACTCTCCAACCATCTGGTGCATAAAAAAATTGTAGACTCACCTGATTAGTGCACCATAAAATCTTGCTTCCCTGGCCATCTGTTGCTCCAAAGCATTGGCCGACTGCTTAAAGTATTTTCCAAGATGCTTCAACAGAAAGGACAACATTTGTATAAATAAAAGTACAGAACTTAAAAATGAGAATCAATTTTTCATAAATATGAGCTCCCATCTATGCCAAGTTTAGGAAAACAAAATTGGTACCCTAAAGCATTGTAGCTTGGTGGCGGCAGAAACAGCAAGATCAGACAGAGTCTCATTAGGTAATGACTTCGGCCGGGTCATGCTAGCTACCGTAACCGCATCATTAGCCTCCACCTATGTAACAAGATAAAACAAGATTAGTCCAATCACCTTCCATTCTAATCTTGTATTTTCCGCTTATCAAATATCTCCATTATATTAGTATATCAATGTGAAATTCCCTTGTATGCCTAATTCTGAACTTGTAAGATCCAAATGATGAAGAGCAAACCTTAACATCTATCATGACACAAAACTCCTCTTGATGCTAAAACTATCATATTCTTTCCGGTGTACATACATTGCTATTCAGTCATAACATTATTATGAAATTCACAGGTCATTCCTTTTTTTGAGAATCACAGGTCATTCCCTAATTAACACTAAAAAATGAACCGAGAAAGAGAGAGAGAGAGATTTTACAGTGTTGATGAGGTCGACGATGACAGAGAGCTCCTGATGAGCGAGCTGGAGATTGTCGAGCATGCTCTGGAACTCCCATTGGGCGGCGGAGGTCTCTCTGGAACGCTTCTTCTGCTTGCTCTTGTCGTCCTTCTCCACCGCCCAGGCAAAATCGATTCTCCGAATCAGCGACTCCCGCTTCTCCTCGTACCCTACTTGGCTGTGAGAGAAAGCCGAAAAGATAGATTAGAGGCTTGTGCTTGGAAAATAAGCAGAAGCCACAAGGAAAAGAAAGGGAGGATGATTATTACGGTGGAAATCTTTCGAGGCCGTTTTCTTCGATGACGTCGAGGCGCTTGATGGGGAGCTTGTCCAGAGAGATTTCCAGTTTGCTGCCCATAATTTGTGATGGAGTGGATTGGGATTGGGATTGGGATTGGGATTGGGATTAAGAAAGAGAGGCCCAATAGCGAATGAATTGGAGTGGTGCGTGTCATTGGATTCTTACTATTTATTAATAATATACATTAATTACTTGTTCTTACTTATTTACAGTGTATGCTAAACTTTCACCTTTCAAAACCTTCTGCTTCAAATACATTACCATATTCCTGATCATCAAATTCAGCATGTTTTGTACCTTCTGGCTAGCTTTAGCAGTTGCCATGGCATGATGATGCACCCACATCGCACTTCTGTTAACTGTGTCTTAAGAAGTCCAAGATCTTCATTAAGTTTAGTGTTGTCTTCTGTTTTCGACTCTTTTTCTTTCAGATCTTTAATAACATTTCTCATTTCACTAATTTCATTTTTAAGCGAATTCACTTTTTTTCGCTGAAGTGTGTAGTCTCACTTTTAGATCCTCTTCAATTTCTTTTGATTCAGTCAATTTCTTTTCAAGATCCATTTCTCTTGCTAAAGATTTCTCTAGCATCCTCAAAATATGTCTCTGCTGTTCAACAATTTGAATTTCCACTAGTACATTCTTGCTTGAAAAAACATCATCTTCTACACTGACGAATACTTCTTTGTCGTTATTCCCTGTCAACATGCATGACTAAAATGGATTAAAATCAAGACTTAGTCTCTACTATATTATCTTCTAAACCTTTATCCACCAAAGATGGTTAGAGAAACATTTATAGTCGACCACTAAGTTTCTTACCAACCTCATGATTTGCATGTATTAGAGCAAATGATAGTAACACTCCCTAAAATTCATATTATGCACTAAAGGATAACCTGAATAGCTTACCCCTATAAAATCCCTGCAACCCCATCACCATATTCACAACAATTGAAAAGCTAATGATGTTGAAAATAATATCAAAATCATAGTGAATGAGAATAGTAGCTAGCTTACAATTTTCTTCTCCATCAGAGCATGAAAAGGTCCTCTGGAACTTCAGAGACCTGTTCTTGTAACTACTTCAAAGACTCCTCAGAACTATGCAACCTTTCTTTTATTACTTTGAATGTTTCTCCCAAATATGTGTATGAAGATAGTAACTCTTGGGAAACCATTATCTAAAATTCATCTAACTCTGAGTCTAAAATTCTAGATAAGAGAGTGAACTCCATAGCCTTCTCAACATAATCAATTGTTGCTTGTTCTTCCTTAGATATAAATGCCTCACAGTCACTCTCCTTAGTTGCCACATGCATCATAAAACCACTTAGATTAAGCAACTTCTCGGAAGCACATGCCAGACCCAACTCAACTCCAGTTATAGCCTCGTCCATTTCTTGTAACATTGTTATAACTATGCCATCGAATGAGACCCTTTCAAGACTATCAAGTTTATTCAGCTCTACAATTGGGACGTCAATATTAAAATCATTGACATAAACACTTGCTTCATGAGTAGCAGCATAGTCCATTTCAACAATACAACTATTCAAATGGTTGTAGAACCTGAACATCAATATAACAAGACAATTAGGTGCAACAGAAATACAACTACTGTTAAGAGTTGCTGCTTAATTATGTACAAAAGACCTTGAAAAATTAGGTTAATAGTTCTTTTACGCCAAACTCTAATCCGAAAGTTTGAAATTGCCAGCTCAGTACTATGCAACATGTACAATATTGAGAATTACTTTGATTCCAAAAACAATGTTTGATATTTACTGTTAAGCCTATATATGTTCACTTACTGCTGCAATTGTATGAAACTCAACCGATCGATATGATAAGAATAGAAAATATTAAGCAGATTGTATGCATTTACATTTCCATATTAATTATAAATCACCAACATTTCAACAATTAGATGAACAATTTTTTTTTTGAATCAGTTGACAAAAATTATTAATGGAACCCAAAATTAAATATTACAGTATTCCGCTGTCACAATAGCGTCAAGAAAAGAAGGCATTGAAAAATAAAATTCATCATTGTCCAAAGAACGGGCATACGTTGTCAGACAATGCGCAGCTCCATTACCTTGACGGCAAGTGTGAGACATCATCCAATTACCATGGTTCTGAATCTGAGCCCTCAAATCGTCATATATCCGACCCAACCTCGAGATATTAGGACCAGCTGTCACCTCCAGTTGACGCTTCACTTCTGAGGCATCTGTTTCTAATACTGCTAGAGTAAAGACATGGCTTGCAGCAAAAGCAACCGCTCTACAACAAGCAACCAGTTCGGCATGTTCTGCCGACACCAACCCCGAGGCAGGACCCGCACCTCCGCCCAACATCCTTCCCGAATGGTCTCGAATAATAAAATCCCAACCACCCTTTCGACTAAGTTGAGAAAAAGCTCCGTCAACATTAATCTTACAAAGTCCCAAAGATGGAGCTTTCCATTTGACAGAACCCCTCTCCATAACTTGTTTAGGTACCCTCAAATTATGAATTCTGAAATCCTGTAAATTGGCAGCAAGCTGAACACTAACATCCAAAGCTACCATCGACTTCTGATTCCAGACTCTCTCATTCTTTTCCTTCCAAACTGACCAAAGAATGAATAGGAGATCCCCAAAATGAAGCAGACTGAGCTCACTAGCACAAAGGTGGTGTACATACTACCCCACCGATAACAGACATCTCTAAGAATCGGATGAGACTGAATAAGACCTTTAATAAACACACAAATTCGACTCAAATGTAAAGTCGATTCTCCTAAAGAACCACATAACACACAATGAGTCCCCTCCACCATAACTCTCTTCGACATCAGACTCCCCAAAGATGGAAGAATATCTAGGCAAACCCTCCAGCCATGTACTTTTGCTTTATTCGGAATATTCGTTCCCCACAATTTTTTCCAGAAAGTTCGACCAATAGTTGGGAGTATAGGGTGATAACTAGAAGAGTTAATAAAGACATACCTATAAGCTGTCTTCACCGAGAACTTGCCATCAGATGCTAGCTTCCAACATAGCCGATCCCGACTTGGTCTTGTCCTAAGAGGAATGCTCAGGATCATATCAGCCTCTGTTGCCGAAAAGCATCTCTTCACTTTAGCCGAATCCCACTCTCCAATCCCACTTAACAAATCACTCACTTTGGAAACCGATTATGCGGTAGTTATCACATACGTTGGTCTCCACCTTACTGATCCTGAAATCCAGTTATCCACAAAAGTTTGTATTTGCATGCCATCTCCAACTTGCCAATAAATATTCTCTCTGAGGACATCTCTGGCGCCAAAAGTAATTCTCCAAGAGAAAGAAGGAGAAGTAGACTCATGTGCTTCCCAGAAGAAACAGTCTGGGTAATATTTCGCCTTATAAATAGAACCAATCAATGAAGAAGGATTAGAGATAATTCGCCACGTTTGTTACGAAAGCATTGCCAAATTGAAATTTGACAGACTACAAAAACTCAAACCACCAGCTTCTTTCGGATTGCATAAGCCATTCTATTTCTTCCAGTGTATTTTCTTCTTATCCAGTGTACTACCCCACCAAAACCTTGCACAGAGTTGTTCCAAGTCATCACAAAAATTCTTTGTAAGTCTGAACACACTCATAACATAATTTGGAAGAGCATGAGCCACCGTACTTATCAAAATATTTTTCCCAGCACCACTGAGTAATTTACCTTGCCATACCCCAAGCTTGGATTCCAGACTCTCCTTTATGTATTAGAACGTCGCTGATTTTTGCCTGCCCACATAAGTTGGTAGCCCCAAATATTTCTCATGTGCCTCCACTACCAGGACATTCAATAAATTTGAGAGAACCAATCTCCTCTCCTCAGCCACACTGGCACTAAAAACCATTGAGCTCTTATGAAATTTACTTTTTGCCCAGAGGCTCTACTGTACACATCAAGCACCTTCTGTATCACTCTCCCATTAGCTACTGAGGCCTCCGCATAAAGCATACTATCATCAGCAAATAATAAATAGTTTACCGGTGGAGCTCCCTCAGAGATAGTAATACCAGGCAGTTCCCCTGTCTGCATCTTCTGTGTCAACAATGCCGAAAACCCCTCAGCGCCGAACAGGAATAAATAAGGTAACAGAGGATAGCCTTGTCTCAATCCACGTCCCGGAGTCAAATAACCTCGAGCCTTGCATCTGATTAGAAAAGAATACCTGGCTGTGGATATACATTGCATAACAATCCGAATCCAATGGGTACTGAAACCAAAACGAATCATCACCCGCTCTAAAAAATACCACTCCATGCGATCATAGGCTTTACTCAAATCAAGTTTCATAGCCATATAGCCCTTGTCAGAGCGCTTATTATGCACAAAATGAGTAAACTCATTGGCAACTAAGATGTTATCAGTGATTAGTCGTTCAGGAATAAACGCACTCTGAAATGGGAGAATGATTGTAGGAAGAATTACCTTTAGACGATTCGTCATCGCTTTAGAACATATCTTGTAGATGACGTTACATAGTGCAATAGGACGTAAGTCCGTCATATGCTGTGATTGCTCCACTTTGGGGATTAAACAGACATGAGTATAATTTATCTGTTTCAGAATCTGTCTCGTGTGAGGAAAATTCTGAACTGCAGCTACCACTTCACCCCCAATCAAATCCCAATAATGCTGAAAAAATAGATGAGGCATACCATCAGGTCCAGGTGCCTTCGTCGGATACATTTGGAACATAGCTTGTCTAATCTCTTCACTAGAATAATCACTACATAGTTGTCCATTCATCTCTTCTGTTACACATGGCACAATGGCTTCTAAAGTTTGGTTAAGAGCTTCCGTATCTATCTCTGATGATTCGAAGATCTGTCCAAAGTAATCAATAACCACTTTTTCCATTCCCTGAACATCTTCATGCCAGTTCCTATTCACGTCAAACAAACCTTTCAGAGAGTTTCTACGTTTCGTAACATTAGCTTGTTGATGAAAATAACTAGTATTACGATCACCTTCTTTCAGCCAACGAACTTTTGACCGTTGCTTCCAAAACACTTCTTCTTGGTGCAACAAGCTCTGTAAATTACTGAATAAAGAAGCTTTTTCCTCCTGACCTTCAAAAGTAATATGGCAGCCCATCAATCTTCCAATCGGTTTCGTATGGCCATCATTTTGATCTGTCGACCCCTAAAGGCTGCCCTCTGCCATTTATCAAGCCGAACAGATACCTTCTTAAGCTTTGTGACCACCTGGAACATAGGAAGGCCATAAACATCCTCCTGCCATGCCTCCTGCACCACGGAATTACAGTCCTCGTGCTGTAACCAGAAAGCCTCAAATTGGAAGCGATGCACCTTCGGACGAGCTGCAATTGGCGCCCTACTGGCCTTTAATAGAAGAGGGACATGATCACTATCGGACGGAGGCAAGTGAAATAACTTCGCATGGAAGAACAGATCGAACCAAGCCAAAGAGCAAACTGCCCTGTCCAAACGCAGAAGAGTCTCAGAGTATCCCCAAGTCGCCATCACACCCTAGAAACCAAGGTCAATCAAGTCACCGTATCCCAAAGCATCCCTGAAGCCGCGCATTTGATGTTCTGGCCTCACAGCTCCGCCAATCTTCTCACCGCTGTTCATGATCTCGTTAAAGTCTCCAATCACCATCCACGGCAGGGAGCTCGCATCTGCCAAATCCCGGAGAAGCTGCCACGACTTCTCCCTTTCTCCCGTTGCTGCATAGCCATAGAAACCAGTGAGTCGCCAAGAAGCTACGCTGGGCGCATTGACAACATCAGCATCAATGTGATGCGCCGATTTGGAGTTGACATGGAAGGAAACATCGTCTGACCACATCAAACCTAAGCCTCCCGATCGGCCTTCACTAAGCACCATCTCTGCATGAGTAAACCCTAACGCTCGCTTCAGCCTCAAGAAATCCCCTTCGCTGCTAATCTTTATTTCACACAGGAAGACGATTTGAGGCCGATATTGTGCAAGCAAATCCTTCAAAGCTCGTGTTGTATCCGCTCCACATATTCCCCTACAATTCCAACTCAACATATCAAGATCCATGGTGTGACTTGGGGTTTTATCGCAAAATCTGGTCTTGGCAGCAAGGTTTCGAAGAAACCCTAATGGAGAGCAGAGGCGATGGTTTTGTCGAAAAAACTCGATTACAGAGGCAAGGTTCCGGGGAAGCCCTATCTGAGAGGAGTAGAGACGATAGTTTTGTCGCAACTCTGGCCGGCGGCAGGTTTCGGAGAAACCCTAAGCGGAGCAGAGGCGATAGTTTTGCAATTGAATACATTACAATTAGATGAACAATGAATACGCCTACAACTTTTTATATATCAAGCATTGAAGATTCACAATATAGCCTTTTACGTCACTTACTATATTTCTCAGTTTTAAGAAATCAAACCTATACTTATAAGACAAACAACATATATCACCAAAATTCTAGAATCCAAGATTTTTTTTGTTTCTCATAGGGTGCTAAAATTCCCAACAATATCGACCTAAGCAAAATATAACAAACAAAGACACACAATTCAAAACAATGAGGTGAAAGCAAGACCTGAAATTCTCAAACAGAAGTCTCTTCTCTGCTTGATCAAAATCCTTCAGAACAAAAATAATTAACCCTAAAATGAAGTCTCACGGTGCTTGATCTCTCACGATCAAACCGTCTGAAGATTTTTCAAATCTGATGAGAAGAACACAAAACATACCCTTCTCTTTCTATATCTCTATTTCTGTTTTTGTAGATCAAGTTGCGGATCAAGTTGCGGCACACACACACACACACACTCTCTCTCTCCTCTCTCTCTCTCTCTCTCTCTATGTGGATCAAGCCGATCTGTATTACATTTGGTGGAATCACATTTAAACAACATAATATATGCCACAATCATCTATGAGAAATAATCATATATATGCTTATGGAATTTTGAGAGATTAACTTTTAATTTTTTATTTTATGCTATTAATGAAGATAATTAGGCACGTCAAATTCAAAATAGACGAATGATATATAGATATTGATATTGGATTTTGATCAAACGAATGTCAGGAACTAATGAATTGTGTCATACTGGCCATGTATCTAGCTAGTAAGTTGCACAAAATTAAAATACATATGGTCAATATCTCATCAACTAATTAGGAATGTCATTTACCATATAATTATTCAGATATGTAGATATAATTATAAATTGTTGTGATCGATATAACTAATTAAATAGTATGATTTGATCATCAAATTTAAGGTGGTGACTTTCTAAAATGGTAATGCAGATAATGCATCAACAAGGGTGCCTTAATTCACAAGGTAGCTAGGTATGTACGTGTACTCTTCCATAAAATGGGTGTAGTAGTCATTTTGATCAATGCCCGAAATCAAGGTTTGTACGTGTGTAACAACATTATTGTAGGCTAGCTTTGTTGTAGGGAAATGATATATATCTCAGCCTCATTTATACTCATGTTCTAGCTCCAACGATGGTGTAAGCAAAGCATCTATATTCCATATCCAGTGTAGAGATATAACTGCAAGAACAAAGTGAACAAAATGAGGGAAAAAGAAGCCTCCAGATGCAGAATAAAGGTCCTTAAATAAGGGGAGGGCTCTCTTCAACAAATTTAGCCGTCCTTGAAGCTCTCTCTCTCTCTCTCTCTAAAATGACTAGATTAATCTTATCAAAACGACAACGTGAGCTACAATCCTTAAAATGGCTTTTTAGATCGAGCAAAGAAATCTGCATATATAATACAACAAACAATATAGGAAGTTGATCATCAACAAACAGCAATGGCTACCTGCATGCTCATCGATTCAAGCTCGAGCTCTTGTGATTTTTCTTCTCTTTAATTAGCTTTTAAAATCATTGGAGAGCCTTAGTTGAGTTATGATTTCGATCATTGTAGATTGGTCTTGTCAAAAATACATCAAGATGTGGACAAAATTTAAAGCTTCAAAGACTAAATTAAGGTACGTGTTTTAGTAATTTCTTTATCTCTCTCTGACCTCGGTAAATATACACGTACATATAAGTAGTCTCTTTAATTGACTCCTAATATATAAAGCTAATAGATCTGATGGAATTAAACAGAGAATTTTTAGCATGCCATGAGGGTTTTGCCATGTTTTTTTTTTTTTTTTAGAAAATGTCCATTTAGTGCTAATTTGACCCCTTCATTACCCATTCCAATGACCATCTTATTTTTCTCCCATATAGAACATAAGGTTACAATTCTATTCCCCATTTGAACAAATCTTTTTCAACCCTAGTACAATTTTATTTTTTTTCTTCCTATTTTGTCCTTCTGTCTTATCACTACAAAAAAAAAGGCTTTTCCATAAAAAAAAAACGGCCGACGACTAAAAATTTTCATCTGTAATTCCATAGAATAGCCGACGATTTTATTTTTCGTTGGTAGAAAAACAAAATCGTTGGCCATAGTTTGGGAATAGCCGACGATCCTTTTTTTTCGTTGGTATAAACAAAAATTGTCGGCTATATTCAGATTTCAGGCGACGATTTAGATTTTCGTCGGCCTTTCTCTGAAACATTAGCCGACGAAAACTTTTGAAATTTTGGCCGACGAAATTGACATTTTCGTCGGCTATAAGTCTATATATTTTCAGATCTAGACAGCAGCTGCTCATTTAAAAAAAACGAAAAAAAACTGGAGAAAGAGTGAAAAATCTGTGGGTATTGTTGAAATCCGTCCTCTCTTACATTGTGGAGCTATATATAAGTACGTATATGTGTATATATGTTGATTTTGAGTTTTAGTTGAGTTGATTTTGAGTTTTAGTGATTTTGATTTAGTAAGTGATTTTTTGTTTTGTTGTTGTTTTAGTGTTAGAATGTATGTATATATGTTGATTTTGAGTTGTAGTTGAGTTGATTTTAAGTTAGAGTTTAACTATGTGTTTTAATTTGATGTTATTTTAATTAGGAGATAATATATATATATATATGTGTGTGTGTGTGTGTGCATGTGTGTGTGGAGTTTAATTATATATATATATATATATATGTTAATTAATGGTTGTTGATAGTGTACTTAACTTAAATAATGGTTGATATATAGTGTAACTTAAATAATGGTTGTTAATGGTATATATATATATATATATATATATATATATATATGAGTTGATGTTGATAATAATATATATTGTAATGTAATTAATTATTAAGGATTTATATATATATATATATGTATGTGTTAATTAATTTCTTATTAATTAAAGTTATATATATATATATATATATATATATATATATATATATATATATATTATTTTCAGGCTATATATGGATCCGGATAAGAGTTGGATTTCGCTTCCAAGACATGACCGACGATACACTACATGAGTTGTGAATTTTTTGCAGTTCGTCGAGGAAAATACAAACGGGAATGAATACCATTCTTGCCCGTGCAATAAATGTAGGTGTCGCAGTGATATGTGTCAATTTCCGATTAGGACAGTATGGGAGCACCTAAAGAGTAATGGGTTTTGGCCGAAGTACACACGTTGGATATATCACGGTGAACCATCATTAGATAGATCGCATGATCATGGGCAGTTTTTTTAGGCAGGCAGTAGTAGTACATCCAACGATCCAACAATGGCATTCGTCAACGACGTGTTTCCTTTTAAAAGTGGTGTACATGGGGAAAAATATATGCATGACCCGGTGCAGTCCTTCCCACAAGTTGTCAACACTGCTGCCTTTGACAAGTACAACAAACTGATTGCATTGCAACAGACCCCTGTGTCTTCAAGTTCTGAGAAGACAGTTCTTGAAAGTGTGATGGAGGTAATGAGGATTAAAGTCGAGACAAAATCGACTATCAGGCAAGTGGATGAATATCTACAGTACACTTCTTCGTTGTTGGAGGAGGGTCATCGTAATCCTACCAATCACTGTAAGGTCCGAAGTATCCTCAAAGATCTAGGGCTTTCCTATATTAAGATCCATGCATGCGCATTTGACTGCGTTCTCTTCTGGGGAAAAGATGCAGAAGGGAATGACCTTGCTAGCCTTGACGCATGTCTGATATGTCATATTGACCGATATAAGTTGACGGGAGCAGGAAATAGGAAACCTGTGAAAGTGCTTCGGTATTTTCCGTTGAGAGATAGGCTTGAGCGGTTGTACATGTCAGAAACCACCGCAGAAGCTATGAGATGGCACGGTGAGCGGGACGCTGGAGACGCAGATATCATGACACACATCTCTGACGGAGCGGCTTGGAAGCATATAAACAATGAGTTTCCTCATTTTGCGTCAGATGTCAAAAACGTCAGGCTCGGGCTCTCAACCGACGGGTTCAACCCTTTCGGCACTATGAGTCTTTCATACAGTATATGGCCGGTGGTTTTGGTACCTTACAACCTTCCTCCGTGGATGTGCATGAAGAAGGAATATAATATGTTGACGTTGTTGATTCAGGGGCCTGGTTACCCAGGGAAATGTCTCGATGTGTATATGAGACCATTGATTGAAGAGCTTAAGGTATTGTGGGACGTTGGTCATCCCACTTTTGATAAGTACAAGGAGGAGACGTTCCAGATGCATGCCATGGTTATTGGTACCATCAGTGATTTTCCTGCTTATGGGATGTTGTCGGGCAGCGTTATTAGGGGATACAAGGCTTGTCTAGAGTGCCTCCGCGATTATGGGAACACCCTTCATTGCAACAAGATATGCCGAATGGGTCATCGTGTGTTCCTTCCGGCGGATCACCACTGGCGTTACGAGTCCGCCGCATTTGATGGAACCGAAGAACACGGCCGTGCTCCCAGAAGATGGACAGGAAGAGAAATTTTAGCAAGACTTAATGAGTACGATTTTGGGCCCCTCAGCAATCATCCCGATATTGTAGCGGAAATACCTGAAAGGCCTGAGGAGTACAAATTCTGGACACATAGGAGCATATTGTGGGAACTCCCGTACTGGTGTGAGTTGCTGATCCGTCACTTCCTAGACGTTATGCACATAGAAAAAAATGTTTCTGAAAGTGTGGTGGGCACAACGCTGAACTTGGAGGGGAAGACGAAAGACGGTCCTAAGGCTCGCACTGATATGCAAAATATGAATATCAGAAAACCACTATGGTTGAAACAAGGGAAGAGAAAAATGCCTCAAGCTCCTTACACCGTCAAGCCTGAGCATAAATCAGAAATTTTCCATTGGATAAGTCGGGCCAAGTATCCTTCAGGCTTTGCTGGAAATATAGCCAAGTGTCTCAATAGACAATTCAACAATCTGTACGGGTTGAAAAGTCATGACAATCATATCCTGCTACAACGTCTCTTCCCTGTTTTCATTCGACCGTTCCTTCCCCGTCACGTTGTGGAGCCGTTAGTAGCGTTGGCAAGATTTTTCCAGAAGGTATGCACACGGGAAGTGAGAAAATCTGACCTTCGGGAAATGCAACAAGACATCGTTCATATCATGTGTAAATTTGAGATGATATTTCCTCCAAATTTTTTCGACATCATGCCTCACCTCATGATCCATCTTCCTCGGCAGTTGTTGCTTACCGGTCCTGTGCACTTCACTTGGATGTATCCGATGGAAAGGTACGTATTTTACACCTTATGTTAATTTCCTCATCAATATATGTGATTTAGTATTAATGTATTATCATAACACTTTAAAAACTTGATTTATAGGCAACTTGGACAATACAGTGATTTTGTCCAAAACAGATCCGCACCTGAAGGATGTATAGCTGAAGCATATATTGCGCACGAGTGCGTCACCTACATGAAGCTGTATTTAGGAGCGTTACAGGAAAGCATACCGGAAGATGTACCTTCACAGTTCAATCTTTCCATACTCTCCGACGATGTTGTACTCGGTGGAAAAATGCCAGTTTCCTACAAGTTGAAAGATTATGAGGTACCCATTGCTCATTGGTGGGTACTAATTAATTGTTTAGAAGTTCAGTTTTGGAAGAACATGCATCTAAACTGTGAACAAGTAGGAGGTGATCTCGATTACCACAACTGGACATTCGCAGAGTATTTCGGCCGCTGGGTACGTAACTTTAACATTATTCTATACGTATTTATATATTATTGTGTATAATTATTCATATTTATAGTTGATTCTGATGGTTGCAGATGGACCTTATTAAAAATGATAATCACCCAAATTGGTCGCACGAACTCAGACTTCTAGCGATGAAGCCGGTCTATTCAAAAGTTTATGCGACGTGCAAGGTGAATGGTGTGTTATTTAGATGTGAAGAGAGAGACGTCAGAGTGAAAACACAAAATTCAGGGGTTATGGCACATGGTGGGGATGATGGAGTTGACTATTACGCTGTTCTCCATTCAGTTGTGGAACTGCATTATGGGGAAGGCATGAAAGTGCACCTTTTTAAGTGTAGATGGTTTGGCACACGGCCGCAGAGCATGAAAACCGATCAATACGGCATAACTTCTGTGAACACTAGTACATCATGGTATGAGGATGACCCGTTCGTTTTAGCCACATGGGTGAAACAAGTGTTTTATCTTGATGATCTCGCCAAGGGTGACCCGTGGAAAGTAGTCAACACTATCCACCATCGCAACATTTACCGGGCGTTTACACTTGGAGTGGCTGAAGAGAACGATGAAGGTGGCACCGCGTATCAAGAGCCCAGCTCAAACGGTATTCCTGACTCCTCTTTTATTCGCCTAGACACGCCGGTGCGAATTCGATGTGAAGAGCCACTGCTTGTTGATGTTGATCCAAATGAAGAAACTAACGAGGACTCTAGTGGTGAGGAAAGACATAGATTACCCCTATCGAGCAATTCAGAAACCGAAGAAGACTCATCCGATGATTCCGATTACAATCCGACAGATTAAGTAATTTAGATGATGTAATCCTTTCATTTGTAATCCACTAATTTCTAATGAACGGGCGTGGGGATGAGCCTCCCAGCTAGGCTGGGTTCCAAACCCCTTAAAAAAAAATTTGAAATATGTTGACTGCTGGGTTTCTGTTTTCTTGATGTTCAATTTTTGTTATATATGAACATGAAATAGGAATACGAGAGGTGTAAACCTACTGATTTTTTTCACCTTTTTCATATAATAGCCGACGAAAAACACGTTATTTCGTCGGCTATACTCATAATAGCCGACGAAAAATTCATTATTTCGTCGGCTATAACTATATTGAAAAATACATATTTTATTTTAGAGAGAAAACGACAAAAGAATTGCCGACGAGTACGAGTCGTCGTCGGCTATGATTTAGAAAAAAAAAACAAAAAATGACCATATTCCATTTTCTATCACTAACGATAAACCATTTCTTCATCCTTCAAATGCAAAAAATGTTGTGAAATAAGATATGACCGAAATAATGAAATAGGTCTACGGTTGAAAAATGACAAGATTTCGATAAAATATGTGTGCCGAATGCAACATTTACCTTTTGCCTTGATTCCTTCATTCAAGTCTATCGTCTCGACCAACTCATCCATTTTTTCATTTGAGTCAGAGGGTTTCCAGTCCTTCGAGACAGAGTACAGTTTTCGGTGCAGATAAACAGCACTGCCAACTGAACTTTGCTTCAACTTCCTTGCCAACTGTTTTTTTTTTTTCATATAATAGCCGACGAAAATTTGTTATTTCGTCGGCTATACTCATAATAGCCGACGAAAAATTCATTATTTCGTCGGCTATAACTATATTGAAAAATACATATTTTATTTTAAACAGAAAACGACAAAAGAATGGCCGACTAGTACGAGCCGGCTATGATTTAGAAAAAAATAAAAAAACAAAAATTGACCATATTCTATTTTCTATCACTAACGATAAACCATTTCTTCATCCTTCAAATGCAAAAATGTTGTGAAATAAGATATGACTGAAATAATGAAATACGTCTACGGTTGAAAAATAACAAGATTCTGATAAAATCTGAGTGTTGAAAGATGCGGTCAAAGGTTTTATTCCTTCGTTTCCCTAATGGTAGCGTTACCTTCGGTAAATATTTTGAAGAAAATTTTTATACGATTAGTTGCATCTCATCGATTTGAAACTATTATCTGTTGAAGGTCAGTCCAAAAAACGTCATTTAGACAACCCAATTACCATTTCTAAGCGTTTAGAGGTTTGACTGACCCGGTTGACCGTTCCGATCGAGCCTTTAACGTTGTCAGCTAAAGTTGGATTTTTTCCATACATGTATTTAATATTAACGGTGATATCTGACGATTGGAATAGATTTTCTAAAATTTTAGATTCAAAATCAGAACATATGCACTAATGTTCCTTAACTTGTTTACTAAGTGTTTAAGTGAATGTATAGTTTCAAATAGTTACTATACATAGACTCTTCAAATCCAAAAATGTTGTTAAATAATATATGACCGAAATAACGAAATACATCTACGGTTGAAAAATGACAAGATTCTGATAAACTCTGTGTGCCGAATGTTGCGGTTAACTGTTTTTTACTTTCGTTTTCCTATGGGTAGCCTGACATTCGATAAATCAATTTTGTAAAATTTTTATACGATTAGTTGCGTCTCATTGATTTGAAACTATTATCTGTTGAAGGTGAGGCCAGAAACCGTCGTTTAACTAGACTAATTTCCGTTTTTAAGCTTTTAGAGGTTTGACTTAGTGGTTTGACCTACAGTTTAGCCGACGAAAATTATATGTCGTCGGCTAAACTCTTGCGATCCGCACCTTTTATTGTCCGCCGTTGGATGGCTCAGATCCAACGGCTGTTGATTTTCCAAAGTATAGCCGACGAAATCTTTTAAATCGTCGGCTATTCTCTCAGTTTAGCCGACGAAAATTATATGTCGTCGGCTAAACTCTTGCGATCCGCGCCTTTATATTGTCCGCCGTTGGATGGCTCAGATTAGACGGCTGTTGATCTTCCAAAGTATAGCCGACGATGTTCATAGAATAGCCGACGACATTCAAAGAATAGCCGACGACATATTCTAAATCGTCGGCTATTCTCAAAGAATAGCCGACGAAATCTTTTAATTTGTCGGCTATTCTCTCTGCTATAAAAGCTTAAAGCCGCAGCAGCCCGACTTTTTCAGCCCTAAATTTGCAAAAACTCCTCCTCCGCTCCTCAAATCGGCCGTGCGTCTCCTCCATTCCGAACTGCTCGTCCTCCTCCTCCTCAAATCGGCGCCGTTCCTTCCCCTCCTCCTCCATCCGGCCTCCTCCTCCATCCGGACAAAATCCGGTCTCCTCCGGTCCTTCCCCTCCTCCTCCTCCGCCAAAACAGATCCGAAGGTTTTTTTTAGTTTTTTTTTTCAATTTATTTTAATTTTATAATTTAGGTATATAATTTAGATATTTAAGTGTGTTAAATTGTTATATATATTGGTTATATGTATAAATTGTTAGATTAATTATATATATAAATTTATAGATTAATTATATAAATTGTTATATATTTGTTAATATTGGTTATATGTTAATGTATATTTTAATTGTTATATATAAATTATTAAATTAATTATATATATAAATTGGTAGCCTAATTATATAAATGGTTATATTTATGTTAATAAATAAATAGTTATTTGTATGTATATATATGTTAATGATGAAATATAGTTATATTTGTATATAAATGGTTATATTTATGTTAATGGTTAGTATTATTTAAAATTAGTTAAAATTTAAATATTAATTTGTTAGTATGTTTTAAAATATGTTAGTATTATTGGTTATTATATTAATTAGAATTTGTTATTTAATGTAATATAATTTAATATAGCTTAATGTATTAATGCCTCAACCTCCAGATGGCCGATGCACTCAGACAGTTATTCGGAGGCCGTCGTTCTTCCAGATCTAGGGGTTCTGGAAGTTCTGTCGGTTCCGGAGACTCCGAGAGGACCCTTAGCCAACCTGAGAGGACCACCAGCCAGCCGCGGAGGAGTGTGGATTCATCCCAGCCGCGGAGGAGTGTGAGTTCTCGGCACCAGACCCTTCTCCAGGCGGGGCGGCCGTCGAGCAGTTCACGTCCCCCTCTCCGGCCAGATGCTCCGAGGTCGAGTAGGCAGCTATTTCAGGACGAGATAGCTCCAGACGTTCCTCAGGTCCGTATGCCTGAGGTTCATCGGGAGCCGATGACGTGTCCGGCGCCGTCTGCTGCTGACTCGACTGAGGGGCCTACTCTCCCAAATCAGCTCTACCTCCCGTACAACATTCTTGCGATACCCGAGGTCGACTTTCGTGGTGTGCCCATATGGCCTAATATGCCTCAGTACGTGAGTGTTGCGGAGGCATACCATCATGAGCCATTTGAGAGACCTGAGCTCCTGATTTCGGCGTGGAGAAAAGGAAAGTCGACAGACGGGTCATCGAGTTCAGGTAACATTTGATTTTATTAATTAAATATTTTATTAAAATTAACGCACTAATATTTAATTTTATTAACCAATCGTCGTTTATGTGATAGGGACAGCCGCTAGCAGTTCAAGTAGGAATACGAGAGGTGTCATATGTTTTGACACGCTCAGGAGAACTGTTGAGAGCAGGGGGAGGATCCAGATCAACGAACCCCCTAATCAGGAGGTTCAGGGGAAAAAACGCAGCGATTACGCGGGTTGCGTGCGGGCACTAATTAGGGATAGAGTCCCTATGTTGTGGACACGGTGGGCTGATGTGCTGGAAGAGATTAAGAGGGAGGTCAACAACGCGGCGTCGGTGAGTAATTTAAAAAACTTAATTTCTTTATCGTAATATTTAATAATTTTGGGTATTGTTATAATTGTAAAACTAATAAAATATTATCTTTCAGGCATACTTCAAGATTGCCGAACACAAACAGGATTGGGCGGACGCGATGCAGAACTCGAGGTACGTTGGGAATTCCTCATCTTATAATTTGAAATATTTTATGATATTAATAATATTTCTAATGCTATTTTGTTTTTTTCCGTAGGTTCAAAGAGTGGAAGAACGAGCTCCGTACCCACTTTGCCGAATACGACAGACATGGTCGTATAGGTACTCCAAGAGAGTTCCTGTTCAGGGAGTACGAGTGGCGTTGATTGAAGACAGTAGACTTCAACAACCCACTTATGCAGGTAAATACTAAACTTAACTATAAATGTTTATTTTGTTAATATTTTAATTATTAGTTTAATTATTTTATAATTATTACACTAATATTTTTTTATGCATTTTTCTAATATTTTATTATTTGTTTGAAGGAACGGTCTCGGATAAACTCTGCGAACCGCCGCCGTAACACAACCCCCCATCATGCTGGTTCTAGGCCATTTTCACAATATCAGGATGAGGCGCTTAGAGATCATCCTGATAGCAACCCGTACGTGGAGACGTTCAAGAAGGCTTATCCACAGGCGACAGAACAGCTCGTAAGTTGTTGATTAATATTTTAAAATTTTAATTATTAATTTTACTTAATTATATATTTGTTAGAATATTAATTATTTTTTTTTTCCGTTCAATTAGGAGAGGGTGAACAGGGCCGAAGAAGAAGTGTTGCAGGAAGTAGTTCGGGAGACACAACCGAACATTTCAGAGGCAGATCTGCAAGAAGCCCTGCGCCAGGTCGACCGATCGAATGTCCAAACGGCAGCGAGGATGTTCGACGCAGCCTTCCCAGACCGGTCAAACCAATACTACTGTCGGGGTTTGGGAAGTTCTGGAATAGGGCTCCTGAAGACCACTAAGGGAGCTCAAAAGAAGGGAGGCGGGGAAACCAACAGATGAGGGGGGAAATGCAGAGATTGGCAGAAGAAAATGCAAGATTGGCGGCCGAGTTCCAGAGATCACATGAGCAACACCGCAGAACACAGCAGTACCATTTGGATATGTCCAGTTGGCATGCTGAATGCAAGAGAATTCGGCGACACAACTACGCCAGCCAACAAAACTGGTGGTATGCTATGTTCGCGGCACAACAACAAGGTCTTGAACCCCCGCCCCCGTTTGAGCCGTTAGTTGAACCTCCAATGTCTCAACCTCCCGAGTTTGAAGAGCATGATGGACAACAGGATGCTGGGGATGACGTGGTGGACTTTAATACTTTAGGTGATGATTAGGGCTATATTTTATGTATATTGGAACAAATTAAATAATAAGTCATTTAGACGTGTTTTTTGTTGGTGTAAATGCATGGATTGTCATTGTGAATTGCAGGTTGCTTGGAATGGTAATTTAGAAATTAATTTAATTTTTTTTCCCCAAAATGTAAGAATAGCCGACGATATTGGCATTATTTCGTCGGCTATAAGTGATATAGCCGACGAAATGTACCAAATTTTGTCGGCTATAACTGTTATAGCCGACGAAAATGACATTATTTCGTCGGCTATAATTAATTAAAATATTAATATATTCTGACGAAATAACCGACAAAATAGATGAAATCGTCGGCTATATTTCAGAACAAATATTCGTCGGCTATAATATACGATATCGTCAGCCATACTCGAAAATATTCGTCGGATATTTTGCCCAGGTTTGGTCGACAAAATGAATTTTCGTCGGTAATATCGTCGGCCATACTCGAAAATAGCCGACGATTTCGTTATTTTCGTCGGCCATTCGTTTTACCGACGCCCTTTTACAGACGAATTATAGCCGACGAAAGTTTCGTCGCCAGAAGGAATAGCCGACGAAAATTTGGCATAGTAGACGAAATTTTTTTCGTCGGCTATTCTGTCCGATCTGGTAGTGTATCTAATAGATTTTTGAAGATAAAAAAAATTTGCCGAAATGTCACCCAGCTCCGCCGGCCTCCCATGGCCGATCACCGGAGCAGCCGGAGTCGCCGGATTCCGATCACCACATATTTTAGCCGGAATTTTTTTTTTTTTTTTTATAATCAGGTTATTGGATTATGGTTACTAACCCCCAGTAAGCAATTTGCATATTACAGATTTCCAGTAATCAAGTTATTGACCCCCAGTAATCAAGTTACTGACTCCCAGTAATCAATTTACTGATCCCCAGTAATCAAGTTACTAACCCTCAGTATTCAAGTTACTGACCCCCAGTAATCAGGTTGCTGATTACAGATTTCTAGTAATCAAGTTACTGACCCCTAGTAATCAGGTTACTGACCCTCAGTAATCAGGTTACAGTAATCTGATTATTGGGGTCAGATCAGCCACCAAGCAAGTACTAGTAATCAACCATCTCAGGCGGTAGCCACCTCCCTTCTAAAATTGGTTGCACCAGCTTGAGGATTTTTCCAACAAATACAGCATACCAATGACTTGCTTCTCTCTAGTCTGCAAGTCCTTCTACTCCCTAGAATCCAAACACCGCCGCACCCTCACCCCTCTCTGCTCCGATCACCTCCCCATAATCCTCACTCGCTACCCGTCTCTCACCCGCCTCGATCTCACCCTCTGTCCACCTGTCACAGACTCCTCCCTCCTCACAATCTCAAATAGACGGCGCTGGAGTTGGAGTTGTTAGAGTCGGCGGGGGTGGCGGTGGTGGTGCCACGCGGCGGGAGGGGAGATGGGAAGGAGGAGAGGTCGAGTCGGAGGGGTCGAAGAAGAGGAGGAGGTCGTCGAAGTTGGGGAGGCGGAAGGAGGAGAAGTCAGAGAAGGGTTCTTCATGGGAATTTGGGAGGTAACTGAGATCGGAGGTGGGGGAGGGGCTGAGATCCTACATCGATCGCAGAGCTCGGAATTGTAGCAGCACTTGGAGGAAGAGGAAGACGACGAGGAGAGAGAGAGAGAGAGAGAGAGAGAGAGAGAGAGAGAGAGAGAGGATATTAGAGTTTAATATAGGGTAATTAGGTATTTTTGCTAAGATTCATTAATCTGGGCAATAAACATTGTAATGATCAAGTTTTAACCCATTTATGTGCAAATGATCATTTTCCCTTCTTTTTTTTTCCCCTAAAGAAGAAATAGGTGACAAAGTTCAAGATCGATTGAACATATATATATTATGCATGCATGCATGCACACACATATATATATATATATCCCTATATTGATTCAATTTTGGACAAAAGAAAAGCTAAAACAAAACTAAATCTAGTTCAAAATATTCTAATTACGGAAAGTATATCATGTTGAGATATGCAACGCATGTATGTATGTTATCAATTGATCTTTTTTTTTTTCATGGTATGTAATTTTCTATAAAACTATAAAAAGAAATAGTTTAAGAAATTTTTGTATTTGTTTTCAGGGAAAGAAGCTGTCAAAAATGTTCGAAAAAAGGTTTAGGGGGTGTATTGTATTCAGATTTATGTAGACTTTTTTTAAGTGATGGATTCATAAAGATTTATTAGATTAATACAGATTTATAAAATCTTCTAGATTTCCGTAGATTTAGAAGAGAAACTTTTAAGGATTTGTGAAAACAAAAAATACAAGTTTTATGGACTCTCATAGATTTTGACAAACTTTTTATCATTAATCACTTCATGTTAACTAGTTCTATGTGTATCAAATTAGACATGTATATTATGGAGAGAGAAGAAGTGTAAGGATAAAATTAATGAATAGAAAAAAATTATAAATCCACGGAAATGACGAGATGAGGGATGATGAAATAAAGAGAGAGGTTGGTTGATAAAAATTGAGATTAGATCGAAGTGGTGCCGAAAAGTTAGTTGATAGAGTTACCTATGAAAGGCGTGGGCTTTCCGATATATGCGGTTGTGAGCAGTGGCGGATCCGCGTGTGGGCAAGCTTAGGCAGCTGCCTATACTGGGTTTTTGTTGTTGGGCTTGGAGTATGAGTTTTTCTGGAGAAAAGCCATGTGAAAATGGCAGATTCCGGCGAAGGATACCGGTGAAAGACGTCGATGCAAGTCGCATCTTTTTTTTTCTTTTCTCTGGTTTAAGCCCAAAACGACTTCATTTGGGCCTTAATTAATTAATAAAAGTCAGTGCCCAAAACGACGTCGTTTTACAGTTTTACTTGCAGTAAAAAAAAAAAAAACCCAAGTTAATAAAGATCTCGTCAACTCCAATACTCCAACACCTTCTCTTCTTCATATCTTCGTTCCCAAACCCCAATTCCCAAAAACAAAACACTCTTCTCAACTTTGAATGATAGTTTGCTTGTTTATATTGAGAAAGATATATTCAATAGCGTTAGTAATTGTTTCTGCACAAACCCTGAGGCCTGGTAGAGACAGATGAATCCTCGCGTGATCTCCTGTAAACCTGCTTACTAAGGGGAATACCGGGCGGGCCGGTCTTCTCCTCTCCGATGCCTAAGTTAGTATGGTTGGAATAGATATAACTTAAGCACGTATATAAGCGGTAGGAAGGATCAGTTACCTATTAATGAGGGTAGTTGGGGCCCTTATATAGGTGGCCAGGTGCGAGGTCTGGCCTTACCCTTCGATGTGGGACTGGTTCCCTTCTGTTTGCACACCAAAGGGCAGCTTTGGTGACCTCTTAGGCAGGCAGGCGCCCCCATACCCCGGGCCCTTGGTAGCAGGATAGACTGCAGGACCCCGAGGCCGGGTGCTGGTGATCTGGCCCCTGGTGCACTAGCTGCGGGTCTGTGGGCCTGCTGTAGCCCCTCTGTGGCTACTGTCAATAGTAATGATGCTATAATGCAGCGTTTTCAAAATATGAAATCGCGCCGTGGACAATTACTGTCTCATCGTTGATTGAAAGTTGTATTGTAATTTTTTTTAATTGAAGTGGATTATATTTTCAAGTGACAAGTAATTCTTGCCTTGGCGGACAAAATAACCTGGATCCGCCACTGGTCGTGAGGAACAAAGTTGGGGTCATCATCATGTACTCGTTGTACTCTTCTATTACCACTAACTTGTATAGCTAGTCCCTAATGTAAACTATGTATGAGAAAATCAAGACCCGTTTGGAGAGAGAGAGAGAGAGAGAGAGAGAGAGAGAGAGAGAGAGAGAGAGAGAGAGAGAGAGAGAGAGAGAGAGAGAGAGAGAGAGAGAGTAAACTATGTATGAGAAAATCAAGACCCATTTGGAGAGAGAGAGAGAGAGTAATGAAAAAAAAATATTATCTTGAGTTTAGAGGTTGGATTGATGGAAACTTGTTTTCTTTACAATTTACACTAAACAATCCATAGAAATCCATCATTTAGGGGGGTGTATTGTGTATGGAATTAGTGAGAGTTTAATAGAAATCAATGGAATCTGAAAGTTCAGGTGTATTCGATATAAACTTTTAAAAGTCCATAAAAATTTGGGTGTATTCAATTAGGATTTTAAAAAATCAATATGGAGTCTACTAAAGTCTAGGGGTATTCATTATGGACTTTTAAAAATGAATAGAATTTTGAGGGTATTCAAAATATCATTCATGCATACTTATGGAATTAGTAACTGATAGATAATCATGGACTTTGTAGTGTAAATTATGCACACAAAATTCCAATATTTTTCCAGTCTCCAGACCAAATATTTCGAAAAGTCCATGACAAACTTTTTCTGCCTATGAAGAGGTTAATCCTCCGTCACCTCTTTATTTTTTAACATATCATCTGTCTTTCATGTTTTTCTTTCCTTTCATTTTTTCTATAATATTTTATACTAACATGTTCATTGTTGTTGAATTTGTTTTTCAAATATTTTTAATTTATTTCTCATTTATTTATGAAATTATAAAGTACAAATATTGTCGTTTGCACCAGTCAATTATAGAGTTTTCAATTTTAATTTTTCCAATACTCGTTAATTAATGAATAAGATTGATCAAATGAATATAAATTAAACTACCACTACCAGAAAAGGCCTTATAGCCGACGAGGCCATCTCGTCGGCCGTTACCATTAATTCGTCGGCTATAGTCATAGCCGACGAAGTATCGTCGGCTATAGTCTCGTCGGGATAGCTCCGTCGGCTATACTATAGCCGACGACGCGAGGCGTAAGTCGTCGGCTTATAAACCGCGGGGTATAGCCGACGAATAAAGCGTCGTCGGCTATACTTCCAACATTGCCGACGACAAGATCGTCGGCTTCAACAATTACGTAATTGCCCCTAAACCGAAGTATAGCCGACGACACTATCGTCGGCTATACGTCCAATATAGCCGACGACACTATCGTCGGCCATAACAATCGCCGGTACCAGGAACGGCTTTTTTTTTGCCTGAAGCCGGGAGGGTATAGCCGACGACATATGGTAAACATCGTCGGCTATAGCCCTTATAGCCGACGAAATATTGCCAATATCGTCGGCTATAGCCATTATAGCCGACGAAATAATGACAATATCGTCGGCTATAACCCCTAAATATTTAAAAAAATTTAAAAATTTAACTCGGGCCCAATTTCACTTCGTCTTCGGTTTGGCTGCAGAAAATGCACAAACAAACATCCAAATATCCAACAAATATCCACATCAATCCATCCCTAATATCCTACATACTGTACAAATTAACCCACTATCTACTCATCATCACCCCCTAAACGCGTAGCGTCGTCGACCGGATCGTTCGAGTTCCGGTGGCTATGGCTGTCCTGATCGGCTGGCGTACTCCGATGCGGGGGGGGAGTGGGGACGACGAACTGGGGCATCTGTGGCGGAGGCGGGGGCTGGAGTCCAGCCTGCTGGGCCTCCCAAGACTGCTGCATCCATCGGTACATCTCCGCCACAGATGCGTCTCTGGCCTGCTGCGCCGAAGCCTCCGCGGCCCTCGCCAACTCCGCCTGCTGGAGCGCCTCCACCGCCCTCGCCAACTCCGCCTGAGTCCTCTGCAGCTGCGTCTGCAAGTCTCCTCTCGTCGAAGCCGCACGCTGCGTGCTGGGATTGGCCGGCGTGTACTTGAGAACCCCATCTCCCGCCGCGCCTAGGCCTCTCTGGTAGAAGTAGTTGTTCCCCGTCCCTACCGCCGCGTGCATGATCTGAGAGGCCAAGCGCGGCTCAAGGGTGTCGATCGTGGAGGCAAACTCCGCGATCGCCTCGTCGGACGCCCCGTCTCCCAGGGTGTCTCGCGCGATCCCGAAGGTGATCGCGTCGGTCTCCGCATCGATTTCCGCCTAATTGACAAGAAAATATAATAAACGAATTAAAAAAAATATATATAAATTAATTTAATGAAACACTTTTATTGAAGATGGGCGAATACTTACCACTTGGTCGGGACGCCCCGGATACATCTGCGCATGAATCCACGACAACGGCCTCAGCGGTCGGTCCCTCCTCGCCATCTCTGCCCACTGCCTCCAGGAGCGGGCGCCGCCGTGGTGGGGGTGCTCGTTCCTCCTGCGGTTGTCGCTGTTCGTCCGCGAGATTTTCTGTATTATAAGAACGAACATATAAACGCAAATATAAATTAGTAACTAAATTAAAATATTACGAACTAACCAAAATAAAATTATTAACTAATTTAGTTACTAACTAATTTAATTTAATTAGTAACTACTTAACTAACTAATTTAATTTAGTAACTAACTAACTTACTAACTACCTAATTTAATTTAATTTAATTTAGTAACGAACTAACTAACTACGTAACTAACCAACTAACTTAATTTAATAACTAATAACTAACTAACTAACTAATTAATTTAATTAAGTAACTACGTAATTTAATTATTAAATAACATTAAAAAGTTATATACTAGCAGGCTAAATTTTCTTACCGAGACCCTGTCGCTCCCGAAGTAGGCTACCAGCCATAGCCACTCGTACTCCCTGTACCGGAACTCGTGGGGGGTTGCACCTCGCCCCAAGCGCTGCTCCACATGGTACGTCCTGTAGTGCGTGGACAGCTCGTTCTTCCACTCGGAGTACCTATATTAACAAAACACAACTGTTAGATATATTCGTACACTGCCAATAAATATATTTATACAAAAAAAAGCGAAACACATAACCTGTTCTTCAGCTGCTCGTCTCTCCACCAGTCCAAGGTAGGATGGACTCTAAACCATTGCTGCAATATTATAAATTAATTAGAAAATATTTTTATATAGTTATAAGGACTGAATTCATAAATATTTATTTTCTATAATAAAAATCATATTTAACTCACCGACAGTGCATTGTACACTCGCGCCTTGATCTCATCGGGCACAGAGCCCCAGTCGGGCCACAACAGTGGGACCCTGTCCCGCACGAGCATGCCCGTCGCGTTGATGTACTTGGTGGTGGTGTCTCTCCGCTCAATCGGGCGTCCATCCTCACCGGGACCGGGCAGGATCTCTCTGATCCCACCGGCCAGCTCCCTCTCCAGGGTCGACATGTTCGCTGGCCCTCTGGTCCGTCTCGTCCCCGTGGGTTTATTGACGAGGACGCCTGTTTCATAATTAAAATGAATACATAGTTAAATAATTATTTAAACTAACTAATTAAATAATTAATTAAACAATCTAAATAATTAATTAAACTAATCAATTACCTGCGTCGTTGTACTGCTTGTCCTTCTCACGAACGGCCCACAGGCCGCGGCAGTCCTCTGAGTCGAAAGGACTGTAGAAGTAGGCCTCCTCCCAGGAAATCTCGTGGGGCCGGTCGTGCCTCCAAATCTGCCTCCCCCTGGCGTCGTACTCAGGGATGGCAGGGAGGAACTGGACCATGTACATCCCCGATGGCGGAGACATACGGGGAGTGGACCCTGAGGGGCCTGCTCCCCCTGACGGTGGGCCCCGTAGCTGTGGACGCTGTCGCTGTGGGGGGACAGGGAGCATCTCTGGAGGGTCTAGATCGGCGCGCGGTGGGGTCGGCTGCCGATCCTGGAACAGTGCTGAAGTGCACTGGGGTCTGGTGGCTCTGCGTCCTCCTCCGACACTCGAGTCAGGGCCCGCTCCCGTCGACTCATACGAGGAGCCCCCACGTGGATCGCTCGGGGTCAATCCCATCAACGTCTCCTCTCGTCGACTCATAGGCCGGCCTAGGCCCCGACGACCGCTGGATCCGCTCCCCCCACGGCTGGATCCTGCCTGAGCGTCGGAGTCGCTCTCGGTCCGTCTGCCAAGCCATCGGTCTACAAAGCGCCGGTTTCCTGCACAATTAGTATATAAATTCCATAAATTGCACAAAAATTCCACAAAAAAATTAAAAACTTCATTCAATGTATATATACCTAATTATATATATACGTACCTAAATATATTTATACCTAATTATATATATATACACCTAATTATATATATACATAACTATATTTATACCTAATTATATATATATATATATATATATATATATTCCGAAAAATATATATATATATATATATATATATATATATCGTCCTACAAATTAAAAAAAATATTTATACCTAATTATATATAAATTAGTATATAAATTAGTATACTAGTATATAAATTCAACAAAATTCCACAATTAGTATATAAAAACCGTAAATTTAACAAAAAATCCACAAAATTAGTATATAAATTCCACAAAATTAACAAATTTAACAAAAAATCCACACAATTCCATAAATTTCACAAAAACCCTAAATTCCACAAAAAATTCACAAAAACCCTAAAATTCACAAAATTCGACAAAATTAATAAAAACCCTAAATGAGGCTCGATCGGGACTACCTGACATGGTGGTGCAGTCTGGACGAGGACCGGTGGTGCGGTGCGGCGGCAGGGGCGGCTGCGGCAGCGGGTTTCGGGTCGGCTAGGGGCGGCTGCGGCTAGGGGCGGCTGCAGCAGGGGCGGCAGAGGCGGCTGCGGCAGGGGCGGGTAGGGGCGGCTGCGGCAGGGGCGGCTCGGGGCGGCGGCGGCGGGGGGTTTCGGGTCGGGGAGGGGTCGGGCAGGACGGGGAGGGGGCGGGGAGGGGGAGGGTAGGGAGGGGGAGGGTCGGTCGGCGTCGGGGAGGGGCGGGCGGCTGCAGCAGGTGGGGATTTAGGGATTTAGGGTTAGCAGAAAATGAGGGAGGCGCGCTCTGTTTCGGTTTAAATCGAAGGACTATAGCCGACGATGTAATTTTAATTCGTCAGCTATAGTCATAGCCGACGAAATTCGTCGGCTATACTCTTACGGGCTGGGCAAAAATCCGGGCCAGGCCGAAGTCGGGCTTCGCGGGCCGGTTATAGCCGACGAAGTTAGGCATATCGTCGGCTATAATATGAATCTCGTCGGCTATACTTTACGCTCTCAGCAGCCGTCAGATCTCGCCCATCCAACGGCGGACAATGAAACGGCGCGGATCGCAAGAGTTTAGCCGACGAAGTTAAGGATTTCGTCGGCTATTCCCTGGTCAACTTTTGGTCAAACCTCTAAACGCTTTAAAACGGCAATTGGCCCGTCTAAATGACGTTTTTTTGCCTGACCTTCAACAGAGAATAGTTTCAAATCGATGCGACGCAACTAACCATATAAAAATTTTCCTCCAAATATTTACCGACCGTCAGGCTACCCATAGGAAACCGGAAGTAAAAAACACCTAACCGCAACATTCGGCACACAGATTTTGTCGGAATCTTCCCATTTTTCAACCGTAGTCGTATTTCAATATTTCGGTCGTATCTTATTTCACGACACTTTTGCATTTGAACGGTCTACGTATGGTAACTATTTGAAACTATACATTCACTTAAACACTTAGTAAATAAGTTAAGGAACATTAGTGCATATGTTCCGATTTCGAATCTAAAAGTTTGGAAAATCTATTCCAACCGTCAGATATCACCGTTAAGATTAAATACATGTATGAAAAAAAATCCAACTACATCTGACAACGTTAAAGGCTCGATCGGGACGGTCAAACTGCAAAGTCAAACCTCTAAACGCTTTAAAACGGCAATTGGCCCGTCTAAATGACGTTTTTTGGCCTGACCTTCAACAGAGAATAGTTTCAAATCGATGCGACGCAACTAACCGTATAAAAATTTTCCTCCAAATATTTACCGACCGTCAGGCTACCCATAGGAAAACGGAAGTAAAAAACACCTAACCGCAACATTCGGCACACAGATTTTGTCGGAATCTTCCCATTTTTCAACCGTAGTCGTATTTCAATATTTCGGTCGTATCTTATTTCACGACACTTTTGCATTTGAACGGTCTACGTATGGTTTCGGTCAATATACTTTAGCCGACGACTTGCAAGTCGTCGGCTACAGTATAGCCGACGAATTGCAAGTCGTCGGCTACAGTATGGGCATTATAGCCGACGAATTATGGTCCATTTCGTCGGCTATAACGCTGATCTTTCTGAAAATTTGCCATTTAGGGCCTGAAAATTGCCTATTTCACCTGATAAATTCCTGAATATCGCACAAACAATTGAATACAATTTCCCATAAATTCGGAAAGCGGTAATTAAGGACAAAAAATGTTTTCATACATGCATGCACCATCGTACACAAATACATACATAAATAGTATACTAAGGATGATAATCAGAATCATCCTCATCACTTGAGTCAGACGTAGTATAGTAGTTAATATCTGGCAACCGGTGCTCGTACTCGTCGTCTGAGTCATCGTCTGCCTGATATAGACGATTCGGATTAACATCATACATGGGCACCTGACCCCTAGGAAGTCGAACCACTCTGCCCGGCGTCACATTATTATCGCGGATGGTGGAGGATTCCGGAATGTCGCCGGCGTCCGGCTCTTGGTATGCGGTCACTTCTTGACACTCTGTGCTCACACCAAGTGTGGTAGCACTGTATATGTCTCGCTGAGACACATGGTTAACTACCTTCCACGTGCCTTTGTTCAAAGGATCGTCAAGATAAAAGACCTTTTTGGCCGCTGTGGCGAAAATAAAGGGGTCGTCTTCATACAGACTAGTGGCGGTATTCACCGAAAGTATGCCGTACTGATCGATCCGTATGCGGTGCGGCCTAGTATCAAACCATCGACACTTGAACAAGTGGACTTTCATGCGGTTCCCATAAATGAGTTCAACAACTGACTGTAGGACACCGTAAAAATCCACGCCCCCCTCTGCACCATCGACCATCACCCCACAATTCTGTGTTTTGCGTTCCCCGTCTCTAGCTTCACATATATACTTAACGCCGTTGACATCACACATTGGGCGGACTGTGGAAGATATCGGCTTCATCGACAACAGCCTCAATTCCTCTGAGTAATTTGTATGACCACCACTCGCAGCCACTTGCATCAGCTGAAAAATATAACTCAAATCACTCGGTGTGTTTATGATTAAAGAATAGGGAACTGTAAAAGAAAGCCATCTAATATATATATTTATACACTTACCCATTGTGGAAAATAGTCTGCAAACGTCGTGTTGTGGTAGTCGACATCACCGCGAACTTCCTTGCAGTGAAGATGGTGACGTTTCCAATATTGTACCTCCGGACAGTTTATTAGAACCCACCAGTGGGCAATCCCTACCTCATGGTCAGGCAACTTGTCCACACCCTTTTTCTTGAAGCTTCCGTATGGTACAACAGAGTTGGCGACGATAGATAGGTTGAACTCGGGGTCATCTCGACTTGGATGTTGTGGGGGGTCCTCCATCGCTCCCAAGTACAACTTGGCGTACGTTACACACTCATGCGCAATGTAAGCTTCAGCAATACACCCCTCAGGCGCAGATTTATTGTGCACATATTTCTTGTAGTCTCCAAGTTGTCTGCAAGGTTAACAAGTGCATGTTAAGAGCATGCAACTTTTATTTAAAAACATGTATAAATCAAATTTATGAATAACATGTACCTTTCGATGGGATACATCCAAGTGTAGTGTACGGGACCGGTAAGCAACAATTGTTGGGGAAGATGGATCATCAGGTGAGGCATGATGTCAAAGAAGTTTGGGGGAAATATCCTCTCGAACTTGCACAAGATAAAAACGATTTCCTCATGCATTCTCATGAGGTCTGATTTTCTAACTTCTCTAGCGCATAACTTCTGGAAGAATCTTGACAACGCCACCAACGGCTCAACCACTTCATCCTCCAAGTACGCTCGAATGAAAATAGGGAAGAGGCGTTGAAGCAGTACATGGCAGTCGTGACTCTTCAATCCGTACATCTTGTTGTCTCGGTAGTTAACACACTTGCTTATGTTACCCGCATAGCCATAAGGATACCTGCATAGCCATTAACAACAATTAGATTTCATGCATATATAGTCGTCCAACAACATATGGATTCTTGAGGGAATACATGCCTAATAAAAAGTTACCTGACATTACTCAGCCATCCAAAGATTTCATGTTTCTGGTCCCTGGTGACGGTGTAAGGAGCTTGGGGCATTTTGCTCCTGCCCTCTCTCAACCACAAATGGTCCCGCAGTCCCATATTTCTCAGATCAACGCGTACCTTGGGGGTGTCTTTTGTTTTCTTCTCCCATTTCAAAACTGTGCCAACCACGGCTTCACCCACGTTCTTCTCTATATGCATGACATCCAGGTAGTATCTGGTAGCCAACCTGGCCCAATAAGGAAGTTCCCATAAGATGCTCTTGTGTGACCAGAACCTATACCGATCCGGCCTCTCTGGAATCGTGCGCAACACATCGGGATGATTGCTAAGCGGACCAAAGTCATACTCATTCAACACTGCCAATATTTCCTCCCCTGTCCATTGCTCGGGTGCCCAGCCCCTTTCTTCAGTCCCATCAAAAGCCTGTGCATCGTCCCTAAATGGATGGTCATGCGGAAGCCAACGACGGTGACGCATCTGGACAATCTTGCTGCAATGAGGACTGGAGCAATCAACAGTCATGCACTCTGAACAAGCCCTGTAACCCCTGGTGACGCTGCCCGACAACATACCCCTCCCAGGAAAGTCACTGATCGTGCCAACAAGCATGGCATGCATCTGGAACATCTCATTTTTGAACCGGTCGTAGACCAGGTGGCCGTTCAGACTCAAGTACCGAAGCTCCTCAATTACGGGTCTCAAATACACATCGAGACACTTTCCCGGATAACCTGGGCCTGGAATCAACAATGTGAGCATGTTATATTCCTTCTTCATGCACATCCACGGTGGAAAGTTGTACGGAATCAAAATAACTGGCCACACACTGTACTGAAGCTCTTTCTTGCCAAAAGGGTTGAAACCGTCGGATGATAGCCCTAGCCAAACATTTCGAACCTCTGATGCAAATTCAGGAAACTCCAACACGTTCTTCTTCCAAGCCTCTCCGTCGGCGGGATGTCTAAGGGTGTCATCGTCAGGCACATTCCTCTCAGCCCACCATCTCATAGCTTCGGCCGTGAAAGCACACATGAACAACCGCTCAAGCCTATCAATCAGCGGGAAGTACCGAAGTATCTTCACAGCTTTCTTGTTCCCTTTAGGAGTGAACTTATACCGCTCTGTATTGCATAATGGGCAGTATTCAAGATCTGCAAGTCCTTCCCCGTAAAACAGAACGCAATCGTATCTGCATGCATGAATCTTGATGTAGGAAAGGCCGAGATCTTTAAGGATATGTCGCACCTTATGATGACTGGTAGGAAGCCGATGTCCGGGGGGCATCGCCCCACCCCATAGCCGAAGCCAATCATCAACCGATTTGACAGTGCCTTTGTTCTCCGTTTTGATCTTCATCACTCCCATGACAGATTCAAGGACAGTCTTACTGCATCCGGGGTACAACGGAGTCTGTTGCAATGCGATCAGGTTGTTGTACTTTTCCATACCACTTGTGTTGACCGGAGATCGGGGTAATGGCTCGAGTGGCTCAATATCAGGGAAACACTCCATCTCCGGAGGTGGGAGTTGCACATCTGGTGCTTCCTCAAAGACACCGCTCTCACGAGGAAACATATCGTTGATCCAGTTCGTTGTCGGATCATTGGAGGAACTCCCTCTCTCGGCAAATTGTCCATGATCATGACGACCCGCAAACTCTGGTTCACCGTGATAAATCCAATTAGTGTATAGGACCCAAAATCCATATCTAGCCAGGTGTTGCTCCACTGTCTCTATGGAAAACCGGTGTCGTGGGGTGGCACACTTGCACTTTTTACACGGACAATAATGAAGTGTAGTGTCTCCACAGTTAGCCATTACAAAATCCAGGAAACTCCTAACTCCATCATGATACGCCTCATCCCATCTTCCAAGGGTAATCCAACTCTTGTCCATCCTGTAAATTCAAGAAATAAATATAGCTATATATAGATATATATGTATATATGCACGTACTACGTACGTACGCACGTACTAATTAATTAAAAAATTCATCATTACACACACACACATATATATATATATATATACACATGCATCCCTAAATTAATTAAAACATCGTCAATCTCCCTAATTAATTAAACACAATGTATTTTTTATATATACCAACAATATATTTTTAATTACAATTAAATTAATTAATATATATATACATTTTTTCATCAAATTCATCTAAAATCACCTATAAATCAACAATCAATCACTAATCTTCAACAAAACTTCAATTCTATCTAACCAATACAACATATATATATATCAACCCATTAATAATCTCATCTCAACACATATATATATATATATATATATATATATATATATCAAATTAATCACACATTTATTCTAATTAAACTCTAAATTAACACACCTCTGCATATAACCAACTAAATCAACACACACAGCAATATACGTACCTTTCAAGCTTATGGCCGAGGTTTTGGACGATTTCAGAGCGTTTTGGACGATTTCATCGACGAATGAGCTCCCTGATGCAGAAGGTCGATCTGATATAAGAGTTATAGCCGACGAATACCCTCCTCGTCTGCTATAACCAAAAACTTTTCGTCGGCTATAACTATTATAGCCGACGAATACCATTCTCGTCGGCTATAACCAAAAACGTTTCGTCGGCTATAGTTATAGCCGACGAGTTGTCGGCAGTCGTCGGCTATAATATTATAGCCGACGATGTGGCCGACGAAGTAGTAATTCGTCGGCTATAAGGGGTTATAGCCGACGAGATACTATTTCGTCGGCCGTTTTTTCCCATATCGTCGGCTATAACCCCTTTTCTGGTAGTGTACATATTTGTAGTCGGTTTATAATAGGATATAAGACAATAAAAATTCAATAATTACATAAAATAGTTATGTAACTAATATATAACTCACTAATTACTATACGTTTTCTTTCATTATTAGGTGACTGCGGATTTCCCAACCGACGCCGATTTTTAACTCCATTTTGAGGTACCTGATATCATCTCAAAGACTTTGCTGATGAAGGAAATCATCATGTTAATGCAATTGAGTTATTTAATCTTCGACATGCTTCCTTGAGGCACGTAATTGAGAGGATATTTGGAGTATTCAAGTCACGTTTCACTATTTGCAAATCAGCACCACCATTTCCATTCAAGACACAAGCAGAGCTAGTTTTGGCTTGTGCAGGATTGCACAATTTTCTTCGATAGGAATGCATTTTCCGATGAATTTCCTCCAGATCTAGAAGAGGACCCCAGAGCCGATCAATAAAATAATTTTGAATGGGATGATTTTCAAACCCAAGAACAGCAGAGAGATAGTGCTAATGAATGGAGAATGAGTATTGTCAGTCATATGTGGGAAGATGTCCAACCAAATGTTCAACAAAATGTCAATAATGAAAACGATTACAATGAGGAAAGTGACGATCAAGGAGAAGAATGATCTTTTCATTGTTTTAAGGACTCGTCCGCCAACATGAAATTTTGTTAATATATTTTTTTTCTTCCATTTTTTTGGTATTTTTTTTTGTTTTGTATTTGATACATTTACCTGTGGTTTTATTCGTTACATTGAGATATTTTTCCTTTATGTTTTAATTATTTTCTGTTATAACATTATTTTGAGGTAAAATCTGTAGAAGTCGTTCATAATGAACTCTGTGGATTTTCATAAATCAATAAAATTATGTAATCAAAATCAATGATTTTAAAGAAATCGACAGAAATCTATGTAAGTCTGTGGTCTTTTTAAAAAGTCTGTGGACTATTCTGAAAGTCTATGAATTAAAAAAAATCCATACAAATCCATATACAATACACCCCCTTAATGAATCTTTGAAAATTCGTAATGTTTTTGAATACCCTTAAACTTCTATAGACTTTTTAAAAGTTAATTAAAGTCATTATTGAATACCCTCAAACTTTAGTGGATTTAAAATCTTCTTTTATAAATCCAAATTGAATACCCCAAAACTTATAGAATCTGTAATAATCTTTAAAACACCATGAAAATCCAAATACAATACACCCCTTTAATCTAAACTAAGAGTACCGGAGTGCATTTAGAACCGAGTCATATGCGGACATCTTCAATTAAGCTCAACTTATTATAAGCCAGTCATCATCTTCTTGTTCTAATAATCACTACCATGTTCACAAATTCTCAGAAGTCCTCCTAGAACCAGGTCAAGAATCCATCGCTGGTATTCTTGAATCCGCAATTCTTTTCCACTTATCTGAATTCAAAGCCCTCATACTCAAATATTTTGAAATAAGTGCTGAGGCATCAAAGATCTGTACCCTCTTGAAAAGCATCCACCATATTCAGTCTAACTACCACTTCATTCAAAATGCACTTGACAAAGTTGAGGACTATTCCCCTGAAGTAATAACATCAATCATTTCGGATATATCAATCTTTCAAATCCGAATAACCAAGACTTCAAGCTCATCCATGACAAGTACTCTTCATTTTTACATCACCTAAAGTCAATGAGAAAAAGGGTGGCAAGGAAACTGAAGCTTATATTATCAACCAATTTAAGAAGGCTTCTGAGATTTGCATAACAACAGCTTGTAGCTTGGTGGCTATTCTATTAGTACATGCTTTGGCTGCCTTGCACATGGGACCAACCATTTTCAGCTTTCCATTTAAGCGCTTAAAGAATAAGTTCAGCAGTTGCATTCCATTTTTGAAGAATACTAGGGTTCTTACCAAAGCTAAAGACCTACTTGATGTGGCAGTTGAGGGGATTTATATATTTAGCAGGGATTTCGACATGATGAGACGACTGGTTAATTACGAGGCTTCATGATGAAGTTGAACACAACAGGATGATGATACACTTCTGCTTGGAGAAAAGAGAGGATAAGTTTTCTTTGCAAATTGTAAAGGAGCTTAAGAAGAGTAATGCCGGGTTTACGAAGAAAGTGGAGGAGCTTCCAGAGCACGTGTGCTTGTGTCTTGTTACTATCAATAGAGCAAGAACTATGGTGACAAAAGAGATGACCAAATCTCTTGTATGAGAAACTAACTAAGGCTATGTACGTTGGTAGCACCCACATAACCGCTGTACAAATAATCCATTTTCTGTGTATGTTCTTCATCTATATATCAAGGCTATGCCTTGTTGTTGTGAGTGTTTTGTCGGACCTACTACTATATATCGTATACTTTATCATTGAAATTTATATATATATATATATATGAAAAATAATTTGGGGCCTCAATGAAACCTTAGATTTGTGGCCTCAATTCTATGTGACATGCAATGTCATCAGTACACATCACTAATTAAAAAAATCATGTCAAATCAGTATTTAGTAAATAGACAATCATATCTCTCTCGATCTAACGGTTTTCCATCATTATATATTTTTTAATAAAAAAAAATTATATATATAATTTTTTTTTCTCTTTTGTTTTTTATCGCAACAATACTTATATTTAAACTTCAAAATATATTATTGAATATTTTTGAAAATATATTTTTTTTTATGTAAACTAAAAGTACTGTATATTTGAATATATATATATATATATATATATATATATATATATATAATTGGTTCCAAGAAAAAATAAATTAGTCTAAGAAAATCAAATATATATATATATATAATTCGTCCAAAATAAATTTGATTTAGATTTACCTGTTTCTTTTTAAATTTTTGTTAAAAAAAAAAATTGATAGAGAATATATGGTATATACTTATCATAGCTAACGCATTAAAATATTGATGGAGAAGGAATTAAGGAATTAATTGTATTAAAAGTCAAGAATTAAATATAAAAGTTAAGAATTATAACTTCCTCATTAATAAACTAAAACGGATTTTTTTTTGTAAATATCGTATATATAACCCTTAAATAGATGTAATATAGTTCATGTAAGGTAACTAATTCATCTCAATGATTTTTTTTTTATTGAAAAATATATAATGATGGAGAACCGTTGGATCGGGAGGGATATGATTGTCTATTTACTTAAGAATGATTTGATATGACTTTTCTAATTGGTGATGTGTCCTGATGACATGGCATGCCACATAAGATTGAGGTCACAAATCCAAGACCTCATTAAGGCCCCTGTCAGTGCCCTATATATATATGTAACATTAGAAGGGGAGATGCTAGAATAGTAGAACCAACCAAAAATTAAATCTCCAGCTAGCAAGAGGTCAAAATTTACACACAAACGTTTTGAAATCGTTTCATCCGTAACTCATGCAGATCACCAAATATTCCTTATGAAATCATATTTTAAATATTTTTGAATGCACCACGTAGTTTCTTTAGCGTCTCTGAAATAGTACCAAATGAGGATATTTGCTGCCTCTACGCATTTGATTGTGCAATTAGTATGTCTATTTGTAAGTATCACTTATTGGTATTACCACAAAATTTCTTGTCTGCCTTTTAATGGCAACGAAATGGTATGTAACAACCTATTATGGCTTGTGATAAATTTATTTCCTGGCTATGCCATATTCAAAACTATAATTTCCACCTCATTAAACTTAAAAGGCATTTTGCTCCCACACCAAACCCATCTATAAGCCCTAGTTCGATCTATTAATATCAGTTGGAGCCGTTGTTATTGTCATTAAGTTAGTCACAACACTGTCGTTCTAATTGGGTCATCATACATATCTTGATCGATTTTGAGCCCATAAGTCATGCAAATTATATATCAAGCAATTAATAAGAAACCTATTTTGTTGAGATATGTTGTTAAACCGAACTCTTATCTCAATTGAGTTAACATAAGAGGAGTTAACATAAAGAGTCAATTCTCCTCTGCCCTCACCCCTATTTGGAAAGAAAAAAAAAATGACAAAATATTTGTTACCCCCTATACTATGTACTAAAAAACAGTTTTGTCGTTGAGTTTTCAAATTAAATTTAAATATTCTTAATCTCTCATTTGTCAACACTTTAGTCCATGTCATTATCTGACCGTCAAAATATTCCCGTTAAATTTTTAAAATGACAAAAATACCCGTAATCAAAATCAATATTTTTCTTTTTCTCTTTTGTTTTTGTTCATGTACTCTTTTGTGTTTGATATTGTTCTACTTATTGAGTTTTTTGTGTCGCATGTGTGTGTGTATATATATATATATATAACCTTCGCCTTCACCAGCAACAAGTCACTCAACTCCACCTTCGCCTTCACCTCTACTTCTCCTAACAACTGGAAGTCAACTGGCGACCTGGTTCAAGCCAACCTGAAGCAGTTGCATCTACAGGGGAGACTAATTCTGAAACTTCAGGTATAAAATGAAGCTTTGTTTGGGATCATTTTGTATAGTATGATAAGATTGAAACTGCGATAGATGTCGATGGAAAAGAGTTTCAAATAGTTCATAAGAGGGCATATTGGAAATATTGTCCTAGGGGAAAAATCGGTGATTATTCTGCTGAAAGTTACAATGGCACATCTAGTATGATTAGGCACATCAATAAGAATTGTCGATATTTTCCATCTATTTCTGATAAGTCGCAGAAAAATGTAAGTGGTGATAAGACTAGGGCTAATACACTGAGCATGGTAGTTGTTGATCAAGATGATTATTTAGAAACTTGGGTAGAAATGGTTGTAATTGATGAGTTGCCATTTTGTTTCGTTGAGAAGAAAGGATTTAAGAAATTTTGTGCTAGAGTTTGTCCTTTGTTTGATGTTCCCTCTAGAAGAAAATTATGCAGAGCCTTTCTAGATATGTATGATGCCCATAAAAAGGAGTTGAGAAAGACTTTGAAGAAGTTGAGGGTGAATTTAACCACAGACACTTGGAGGAGTGTGCAAATTGTCAATTACATGGTGCTTATTGCCCATTTTATTGATATTGATTGGAAGATGCATAAGAAGGTAATAAATTTTGTTGTAATTCAGAATCATCAAGGAGCAACAATAGGAAGGCTTATTGAGTGATGTTTGGTGGATTGGGGAATTGAAAAAGTAATGTGTATTACTATGGATAATGCTTCTTCCAACAAGTCTGCAACGGAATGACTTGTTGCTAAAATGATTAGGTCTGCATGTTTTCAGCCAATTTTGGATGGCAAATACATGCACGTGAAATGTACATCTCACATAACAAACTTGATTGTGGGTCATGGGTTAAAGAGGTTGCATAAATCTGTGTTGGCTATTAGGAATGCTGTAAAGTTTGTGAGATATTCTCTAAACAGATTGGATTACTTCCATAAGACTGTGGAGAGAGAGAAGATTCCACATAAAGGAATTGTCTGTTTGGATGTCCAAACACGATGGAACAACACTTATCTGATGTTGGAAGCAGCTTTGAAGTTTCAGCAAGCATTTACGGCAATGAAAGATGATTATGGTGGTATCTATGTAAATTACTTTGATGAACCAGAAGAGGAAATTGATGAAGATGGTAATATTGTTGTGTCCTCGCCAACCAACACAAACAAGAGAAATAGGGTTGGACCCCCTGATGATGATGATTGGGAAAAGGCTAAGGTGTTTGTGGAATTTTTAGGCGTGTTCTATGAAATCACATTGAGGGTTAGTGCTTCTACACACCCTACTGTGCACACCACTTTCCAAGATGTTATTACCATGGAGAAGAACATCAAAAGCATGCATGTGGCAGCTGAGTTGGCTAGTGGTACAGATACAAAAAGAACCTTAAATGAAATGGCTGCCAATATGCAAAATAGATGGTTGAAGTACTTTGGTACATTTCAAGAACTTAATCAGATGGTTATCATTGGATTGGTATTAGATGCAAGGTTCAAGCTGAAAAATGTGACTTACAGCTTTAACCAAGAAGGTTTAAGTGATGAGGAGGTGCAGAGCAGGACCAAGGAGATCAAAAACCTAATGTATTCTCTCTATAATGAGGTAAGAACTTTAGTTTAATACTTTTTTTTTTTAATAAAACTTCTATTCATTAAGTATGAACATTGTTTTTGGTATGTACTAATTTTTGCATCATTTCTTAGTATGTGATTGTGGTAGATGGAGGTAGACACTTACATACGCTGTTGACAGTAGCCGCAGAAGGGCTACAGCAAGCCCACAGACCCGCGGCAAGTACACCAGGGCCCGACCCAGGACCCAGGATCGGATCACCAGCACCAGGCCTCGGGGCCCAGCGGTCTATCCTGCCTCCAAGGGTCCTGGGACCAGGGGCGCCTGCCTGCCAAAGAGGGCACCAGAATATCCAAACAGAAGGGAACCAGTCCCACATCGAAGGGTAAGGCCAGCCCTCACCCTCAACCACCTATATATGGGCCTCGACTACCACCATAAATAGGTAACTTGTCTCTCTCCCTGCTTACATACGTGCCCAGGTTATATATATTCCAATTATACTAACTTAGGCATCGGAGAGGTGAAGGCCGGCCCGCCCGGTATTCCCCTTAGTAAGCAGGATTGCAGGAGATCGAGTTGGATTCATCAAGTATCTACCAAGACCCCCGGGTTTAGGCAGAAACAATTGGCGCCGTCTGTGGGAAGACTGAACAAGAAGCCGTGCAAGCAACACCGCTGGCTGAGATTGTGGGAATGAGTCAAGAGAAAGGAACTACTGAGGAGGGGCGTGTTGCAGCTGTGCAAACGCTCGCCTCCACCCCTGTCGTCACGCGGGAGCTGCGTGGCGAGCAGGGCAGCGATTTGGGAAGGAGCCATGGAGGGCCCTCCGGTGATCCGGAGCCCCGCCACGAGAGCTCGCACGGAAAAGACCCGATAGAGGACGAAGGCAGCCCGGTGCTTCGTGGCCTATCCCTGACGTTCTCGGATGATCCGAGTGATCAGTCTGAGAGCCAGGATCAAGACCCCACGTACGGCCCCGACCATGACGGCTTGGCGGGAAAGGTACGGGCGATGGCCGCAGAAGTTAGTCGTCTCAGAGAGGAGAACGACCGGGACCGAGCCAAGTCCCAGGCCCGATACGAAGAGATAGAGGCAGTAAACGCCGCCCTGGTAGCCGCCCTAGAGAGGGGGCAGCAGCGCAGTGCTGCCATGGCCGAGGCACAAGCCGCACCCCTGCTAGTCCAACCCTGGCAGCTAGAGGCAGGGCAATCTTCGGGCGCCCGACCCAGCGAGCCTGTACGAGAGAAGTTACGAGCCGGCGAGGACCTGCCGAAGAGCACGCCCGCCTCCCACCAGCCGCACGCTTCGTCCATGGGTGAAGTGGATACTCCAACCGCCCGGGCGCTGCAACTGCTAGCCAACACCGTGTCGGACCTGAAGGCCCAGATGGAGGCAAACGAGAGGAGAGCAGCCCGACCATTGGAAGGCGCCCGGTTCAACGAGCGCATGGGCCCCTTTTCACACCAAGTCATAGAGTCGGGGAGATCTGGCAACCAGAAGTCCCTCAAGCTCACCTATTCCGGGTCCGGTTGCCCGTATCAACATCTGGACAGCTTCCGATCCCAGACCTGCGCCAAGGGTTACTCCGATGCAATCTGCTGCAACATCTTCCAGGAGACCCTGTCCGGAGAAGCGCTCAGTTGGTTCTACGAGCTTCCTGCGAATTCAATCGAGGCATTCGAACAGCTGGCTGACCGGTTCGTAGGCCGCTTCATCCTCCGAGTCGAGGGAGCACGGACGTCCACCGTCCTCTTCAATTGCATCCAGGCCCCCGGGGAAGAGTTGAGAACCTTTGTCAACCGGTGGCAGACGGCCACGGCCGGGGTCCGGAACTTGGACAAAGGCATCGCCGAGATGGCATTCAAGCAGGGGCTTCGGGCAGGGAAGTTTTCCTACGCCGTCAGGGTAGAACTCCCTCAGGGCTACGACGAGTTTATGGCTATGGCCATCCGGCATGCCCAGGCTGATCATGAGACCTACGGGAACCACCTGCTGAAGAGGAAGCGGGATGAGCAGTCTTTGGACCATCCCCGGGGGGAGGATCCCCCGCGCAGTCACGAGAGCAAACCCGGCCAGCGAGCCGAGCACGGGAGTCGCCGACCCGGCCGGAACAACAACAACAACGGCAAGACCTGGCCGCAGCGACAGCAGAGGCCCTTCTCTGACAGGCCCCAGTCTCGGGCCGAGAACAAACCTGCACCGTACCACCAAGAGCGCCCCCTGGCAATTATGCCAGCACCCCCGGCTAATCAAGAAGTCTTCTCCACTCTCACCGCATCCTATGAGGACATCCTGCTGGAGAATGCGGACGTCATTGCCCCACCGCCCCAGAGAAGGTACCCCAAGGGGAAGCTTACGACGGCGCAGACAGGCAAGTACTGCTCGTACCACGATGAGGCAACTCATCGGACGAACCAGTGCTTCGCCCTCAAGACTGCAGTGCAGGGCTTGATTGATAGCGGCCAGCTCCAGAGATATGTAGGGGAGAGAGGAGCAGGCCCCGACCGGGAGGGTAACCCGGCTTGGTAAACCCGCTGGGTCCAGGCGGTTAGTTTGGCATATCGCCGGTTCAACCGATTGTAAAGATCAAATATATGCAAACTACTTTTGAAAACTCTGGCCCCGCAAGCTCAGATATATATTCATAGTTAATTAAAGTATCCAAAAAGTAAACCGCTCCGGAGAGTTTCTTTTACAAGCAAGAGCAAGAAAAACATCCTAAGGAGCCGCATCTCTAGCGGTAGCTTCGTCGTCGACCTCAGCTCCGGCAGGTTCGGCACTGTTGGTAAAAGAATCCAAGTGCGAGCGATGCTCTGCTCCTGGCTGTTCCTCCACCACCAGCTGCTGCACGACCGGCTCCACAGGAGTATTTCCTTCGGCAGAGGTACCTGGCATCAGGGAAGTATTTAACCAACCCTTCGCCGCCCATTCCGTGTAGGCATCCGAGATACCTTCTTCCCGGGCCTTCTCCAGGCAGTCCAGGAACCGATCGCTCTCCTCGTATTGAAGAACGAACCGGTCGAACTGTCCCGGATCATCTCCACCAGCAGCAGCAGCGGTGGCACGTGCCTGGAGCTCGTCTATCTTGGCTTCCAGCTCGGCCCTCTCAGCGTCAGCCCTCTCCCGCTCCCTCTCCATGCTCCGGTTCTGCTCCTCCAGCTCCCGGGCCTTCTCCTCCATCTTCCTGGCCTTTTCCTCCATCTTCTTGGCCCTCTCCTCCGCCCTGGCCTTCTCCCGATCCGAGCGGGACTTCTCCACCTCCAGAAGCTTCTGAGACTTGGATAGCGCAGTTATCTGCCTCTTCAGCACCGGGAGCTCCTCGCTCGCATCCGGCTGGTACAGGTGGTAGAGCAGCTGCAGGGCAACAAAGGCAGTCAAGTGGCAAAGAAAGAAGGCAGGATATAAGCAGTACGGTGGTACCATGCGGTACTTACCCGGAAGACGGATTCCTTGCATTTTGGCCGGTTGCCACCCGCCAGCACGCCATCAACCCCGGGCTTGTCCAGGCCGAAGCTGGCCAGGTCCGCCATCATCTGCCGAACGAGAGCATTGTCCGGACTTCCCCTCACCGCCTCCGCAGGCGCAGGACTGCTCTGCCGGTCAGCTCCGGCTCCCTCCCCAGCATGGGATGTTACGCTGCTGGTTGTCCTGACCCGCTTCGCCAGGACCTCCCGGGATGACCCGCCGGTTAGCGTCACCAGCAAAGGGGACGGACCGTCCGGCCCTTTCCGCTTCTCTCCCTGCCCTTCGGGAGCAGGGGCACGTGCGCTCGCACGAGGAACAAAAGCAGCGATACCCAGGCTCGCCGCACGGTTGGGGACCCTGTTTTCTCCCCCAGGAACCCGCACCGGTCCCCCGGTGCTCTTGCCCTTCCCTGGCACCGCTGCTGCCGCAGAGTGATGGGTCTTCACTCGCTCCGGCACGTAGGACGATTCGTCCAGATCCCGGGCCTGGGGCTCCGCATGCAACGTAACCCGCCCGTCCGCTTCCACCGAGGACCGGGCCACGCTCGCACCCTTCTCCGTAAGATGCTTCAGGAGATCTTCCCCGTCCATCGAAAGAGTGTTTTCGGGCTTGATCACCGCCCGGGTTGACGCACCTGCAGGACAAAGGAAACGTTAAATTGTTGAGCAAAACCTAGCACAAGTCCCACCGCTAGGGTTTGTTACCCACTGGGATCCCGCCCAAGCCCACAGTGTTCCAGCACTTCTCGCCGGATGAAATTGTACGAACTTCGCTCCAGGTGGTCCCAGCAGCCAAGAATAGTCAAGACCCTCTCCTGCTCCAGCTCGGACAGCTGGAACGACTGGTCGCCTATGGGCTGGAAGGCGCCAGGCACCCGGTACATCCTCCTCTTCACCTGCCAAGCCCCGCCAGCCATCACCACCTTCTTTCTCCAGTTGTTGTCTACCCATGAAGGCATAGTGGTGATAACCGCTTGATTGTTGCGGGAGTTGAAGGATAAGCAGCCTTTGGACCCCGCCTTCCTCGAGTAGGACAACCTATACAGCGCCCGGAATTCATTGATCGTAGGCATACTCATTCCGGACAAGTCGTATAGGCAGCCTAGGCTTAGTAGCCGCCTCCATTGGAGACCGGGCAGCTGCGCGGGCGACGCTGGCAGGGCACTCAGTATATACTGCACAAAGTCAGGCAGCGGTAGCGACATCCCGTGCCGGAACTGGTCCGGATGCACGGCAACCCAACCCTCCTCCGGGTTACAGGCCGACTCTCCAGGGTTCAATGGACGCAAAATGATATCGTCCGGGATACCCCACATTTCCCGGAACGCGGCAATCTCCGCGGAAGTCATGCTCTCCTCCGGTTCGTCACACACCACGGCAGTTCTTCCCCTACCAAGCGTGTAGCTTTCAGCGCGCGCACCGGCCATGCGCACCCCGTGCGGTATTTCAGCTTCCGAGGAATCTGACCCGGAATCTGAGGACGTGGACGAGGCACCGCTCCCGGAGCGGTCCGCGGCTTCTTGCTCCGGGGCTTCAGAATCGAGCCAGTCCTGCATCCTCTCCACATCATCCACCACAGGACCTCTTGCGGCAGATTCAGAAGCCTCCTCCGAGCTCGAAGTGTACATCTTAATCTAGGGGCAGAAAAGCAAAACCCTAACGCTCGTCAGCAACAGACTACAACACCACCTTCAACGGCCTCTCCCCAAAAGTTTGCCGCTGAGCGACCCAGTCAGCGACACAGATCCCTCCCCCCCCGCCGCAAAACAACAAATCAAAAAGCAAGAAACACCGGGGCAAAGAACACAACTTACCGATTAGTATGCTCAGCCGAGGACAATCCGCCCTGCGAAAGCAACGAGCAATGGTAAAAGGAGGCTTGGGAGCGCTTCAAACAACGGATCTCTTGGGGCAAGGAACTTAGGGTTTTTTCGCCGGACCACCTCCTTTTTCTCTCGGTCTCTCTTAAAAAGTACAAGAAGCAAAGGTAGAAAGAAGAGCAGAAGAGACCTATTTATAGAGGGGACCGGTGCCCTAGGCATTTAGAAATCCCTCTAAAAAACGCAATCAGAGCAACTCAAACGCCTGTGAATCCAGGCCCTCCATCACAAAACCGTTCCCTGATGGCACGTGTCCCAGCATTTGTAAAACTGCCCACGCCATCATAACTGACGGGACTGATGGACTCCCTCCTTAAATGCATGTCAGCCACCTGTCCCACACGCTGGCGACAGGAAGGTAGGAGCAGGAACCAGGGAGTCACGCTCCCCTACGCTTCCCCAGATTCCACGGTTGCACGCCATCATCATTGCAATTCAAACCGCTTAGGAAGACCTCTCACCGGTTATGCTGATCCAACCGCTTCAAGAGCACCTATCCGGGTTTGAGCAGGACCTCGCACCGATATGGCATGTTGCCCGCGCGAGTCCCGCCCGGTACCATGGCAGTCCGCGGTTATGATCATTCAACCGGCTCCATGGCATCTTCCCCGCATTTACACCAACGACCTCGTTTCGATATGGCAGGACGCCCGATCGAGGTCCGGTCTGCAAGTTCATCCGGGACTCGTTTTGATTTGGCAGAACGCCCGTCGAGCCCCCATGAACTCCACCTCGCACCGATATGGCAGAACGCCCGGGCGAGGTCCACCCCATCGGTTCCGTCATGTCCCACCAGGTTGAGAGTACTTTCCGGAAACATAATCACCCGGACCCATGGCTTTTTCACAGGGGGACTCGTTTCGATAAGCATGTCACCCGTCGAGTCCGCCCGCCTCCATGGCAAATGCATGGGCTTTACAAACCGGGCGAGTTTACATCTCACACATGTACTCTTGTCCAGCAGGATAAAAACCCTGCGTCGCATTGAACCGCGATACTGTCCAGCAGGATAAAAACCCTGCATCGCACTGAACTGCGATACCTTTGGGAACACATGGGGGAGACTCGTTATCTCTACACCATCCCACCGGGCAGATTGTATCTCTAACACAGAACAAATCTCCCCGCAGGCTAACAAACCTGCACGTTTACCTCATCGCTTATTCAAACACAAAGCTGAGAAGAACTAGCAAATGTTTGCACCGCTCCGTTCTAGTTTGGCAGAACGCCCGGTTCTGGCCCAGTTGGCACCGCTCCATTCTAGTTTGGCAGAACAACCGGTTCTGGCCCAGTTGGCACCGCTCCGTTCTGATTTGGCAGAACAACCGGTTCTGGCCCAGTTTGCACCGCTCCGTTCTGATTTGGCAGGATGCCCAGTTCGGGATCAGTGAGCTCCGAAGGGCAGCAGACCCAATCAGAATTCCGTGCATTAATCTCTTGCATGGCGGATTTCAACGCCTCATCATCATCATTCCATGCATTAATCTCTTGCATGGCGGATTTCAACGCCTCATCATCATCATTCCATGCACCATCTATCGCATGGCATCATCTCATGCACTCTTCGGGTTTCCACCCCGTTCCATGCTCTAACACTCGAGCACAATCCTGTTTTACATTACCCAACATGCTTATCAATTATTTCTTGCCATCAGTAACAGGTACTCACCTCGGTCACGCCCAATCTTTAACGCGGACTTGGGGGACTGGGGACCTGTAGGTTGGTAACCCCGCGGGTCTGCGGGACAAGAGCAAGACAGATAAGTCCCCATTCAAGATTGCACTTGACCGGGAACTTGGGGGACTTGTTGACAGTAGCCGCAGAAGGGCTACAGCAAGCCCACAGACCCGCGGCAAGTACACCAGGGCCCGGCCCAGGACCCAGGATCGGATCACCAGCACCAGGCCTCGGGGCCCAGCGGTCTATCCTGCCTCCAAGGGTCCTGAGACCAGGGGCGCCTGCCTGCCAAAGAGGGCACCAGAATATCCAAACAGAAGGGAACCAGTCCCACATCGAAGGGTAAGGCCAGCCCTCACCCTCAACCACCTATATATGGGCCTCGACTACCACCATAAATAGGTAACTTGTCTCTCTCCCTGCTTACATACGTGCCCAGGTTATATATATTCCAATTATACTAACTTAGGCATCGGAGAGGTGAAGGCCGGCCCGCCCGGTATTCCCCTTAGTAAGCAGGATTGCAGGAGATCGAGTTGGATTCATCAAGTATCTACCAAGACCCCCGGGTTTAGGCAGAAACATACGCAATCTCCAAGTTCTTCAAGTAGCACAGTTAGCAACAAAAGCGCTAATAGTAGAAGGAGCAATCTGCTTAGTAATTGGAAGAATGTAATTTAGGAAACTGAAGAGGCAGTGGCAAAACATGAAGTAGATCAGTATTTGGAAGCACCATTGGAGCTCATTGATTGCTTTGATATTTTACTACGGTGGAAGCTCAATGGATGCAAGTATCCTATCTTGGCAGCTATAGCTAGGGATGTTCTTTCAATTCAAGTATCCACCGTGGCTTCAGAGTCTAGTTTTTCAACTGGAGGTAGAGTAATTGACTGTTTTAGGAGCTCATTAACTCCTAAAACAGTGGAGGGGCTGATCTGCACACAAAACTGGTTACTTGGTGATGATATTGCAGAATTTGTAGATGATTGCACCGTTGAAAATTATGCATTTTATGAATCTGTTGAGCTAGGTATATACATTACAAGGCTCATTGTTCTTAATTTTTCAAGAGTTGGGGGCAGTGGGCTGCTAATGTGACTTAACTAACTATGTTACTTGTGTATAATTGCAGAGCATGAGAACACAACAACTAGCAAAGCTAATACATGCCCTCCTCCACCTCCAAGAGCAAAAGCGAAGGGAAAGAGCAATGCTGCTATACCTAGCTCTGTCATTGATGTATGAAACATCACGGTTTCACTCTTTCACTTTTAAGTTTATGTTTTTGGTAATTTCAATTTGAAAGTTATCTTCATGTTGACATTGAAAGACTTAAAGACTTAAGTTTACAACATTTGTAGCCTCGAAACCCAATTTCTCTTTGTGCTTTGAGATGAACATGAACCAGGCTTCTTTGTGACTTTGTTGGTCTATGTCATGGAACCGGCATTTTCATTTGACAGATAGGTGGACTACAGGAACATTCACATGCAACACCCATTTCCTATATATTATGCGGCTTGTAGGTGGGCTTATTACGGAATTGCCACCGGTTATTGTTCATTCATTTAGGGTTTTTGACGAAAATACCCGATTTTACTGTAACATTTGATTGGGCCGGGTCGGGCCTCCTTCGTTTTCTGGGCGTAGGATTTTAGCACTGGGTGTTGTGGATTTGCAAGATTGGTGACGCGTGTGCCTTCTTTCTCTAAATCGATATAGAATCGTTTTCTTTCTCTTTCTCTCTTTCTGTTTCTCGCGTTTCTCTGTTCTGAAATCCTTTCGTTTTTCTGATTTTCTTCGTGTGTGGAGCTATTTGTGCTACTGGGTAGTGCGTTTTGTTCAATTCAGTGCTTATTTTTCGATGCAGTGCTTAATTGATTGATTGGTTGGTTATCTCAGATATTCGTGGTGATGATCTTTTTTAATTCTGCTGTAGGAATTGGCAGGTTGGGTTTCGATCGGTAGATGAAGGGAGTTTGATTCGTAAGTTTCTTTTCGATCGATATATGCTGTCTTTATGTTCTGTTTCTCGATCTCTGTTCTTGAGATTGAGATTTTGTATTACGAGTGTTTATGATATAGTAGTAATACATATGGGTTTATGTTGCTTTCCTGTCACTACATTTGGTATGAGCCTAGCTATATGACTGGGAAAATTAAGTTGTTGTGAGTATGAGTCTCCATCTGGCTTCTCTTGTTTTCTGTCTTTTTGGTCATAAGATTAATATTAGCGTCAACTCTGTTTTCTAACTCTCCCAACAGTATTCCATGTCGGGTCTTTGGTATGTTGTTTGGACTTGATTTGTCTGTCTAATTTTTCATATTGAGATTATTGGATCGTACAACATATGGTGGCCTAACATAGGCACCTTACACCAAAAGTCCAGGCAAAGCATTAAAGTTTAGGCTATGGTAAAAATTGTCTAACTTCACCCATCTTTACATGCATCAAACAGGCAGCGGAAAGCCCAAAGAAACTGAGTAGATATATATATCGCTTACAACAGAAAGAAAGAAAAAAAACCTAGATGTCGTAGACAGTAGCCAACATTGACCAGTGTTTTCCCTTACTTCTAACACACCAGATACATCCAAAGGAAGAAGAATCTCTGGAGAAATGACTACTCTTTTGTAAAATCGTATATGAACATCTCACAGATTAAGGTAGGATCCATAAACTGTGAGAACCCATATGTATTACTACTATATCGAGATCTCTGTTCTCGATCTCTGTTTCTCAATCAGATAGTTGAAGTTGTTAGGAATAGTAAAATGGGTGTAGTGCAGAAGTGTAATACAATAGTTGTTAGGAACAGTGTATCGTAATGAATGAGATTTAGTTGAAGTTGTTAGGAAGATGTAATACAAAAAATAAGAAAACCCATTCAATCTCAGATTTTATGTGGATACAGTAAATTAAAAACTGATTGTTGTTCTTTATTTTTTGTAATTTATTTCTTATCTACTATTGTCGTTCAGTATTGTTGTTGAGTGATGTAGTCTATGACTTCTTTATTTGTATGCTTTTGGGTTGGTTATTTTGGAGAATTACCATATTAGAGGGTATAGTTTGGAGCTGTTAATATTGTGGTTCATAGATTTGACGTGGCTTATGTTTTCTGTGTGTGTTTTTTTTATAGACTTTTGAGTTTATTTTGAGATTAATTTTGTTCTGAGTTGGTTGCTGAGTTAGGAATTTGGTATGGTTAAAGTTATGCTAAACTGATGATAGTTGTTTGAAAAAAAATGGAGATATTGTGTTGCAGATCATTTTTTTTTTTAGTCTGTAAGGTGGGAATAGAGATAAATTATAGATAGATTAGTCATTAGATTTCGTGCACCGTTGGAATACTAACAAGGGAAGAGATCGAAAAGATATAATTTGTTTAAGACTATATGATCTTGATCATGTTTCTATCCATTTTTTTATGCGAGAATATGACTAATTCCTCGCCTTACCCGAATATATACTGATGACGAGAAAATAGTACAGATGAGCTGGAAAATGATGCCAAAGCCACAGTACAAAAAATAACCAAATAACACTTATGAACATTTTAACAAAAACTTATCAATACACCAAACAAAATATACTAACATAAAAAAAAAAACTGTGAAGCATAGAAAGCAAAAAAATAATACCTATATTTGAAAGGAGGCAATGAAATAATGTCATGTTCATAATTGGGAGCTAAGAATTGAGAAAGCACATCCCATGAATGAGAACCAATGTAATTGAAGATGTACCAAAATTCACTAACATGTCTGTTTGGGCATTTCTTTCATGAAAGGTGTATTTATGTAACCCTAGATTTTAATTTCTACCTGCAATGTAACAAAAAAGAAGAAGATGAAGTTCATGTAATTGATTCAAATATATATCATCAATAATTGATGGCCACTTAACCCACTTTGCAAGAAGTAATTCCTAGCATACATTAATCATTGCAGAATCGCACAACTCATACTGTCAATGCAACGTGAGAGCGAATAGCAATGAGAGAATTCGGATTTGCTTTTTTAAAGGGAAATGGAAGGAAGGGTTTTCTGTGATTTTTCGTTTTGTTCTCTTTAGGTTGAGTATAATGTCAGTATATTTTATAGGTTACCCTAAGAATTGATTCAGTAAAAAAAAAAAAAGTACTTTGAATGTAGGTTTAGCATGAAGGAAAATTTATGAACTCATTTGTACATGAATTTATTTTGAACCTCATATTTGTGAGAAACATGTGATTTTATATGAAATGTTGAAGGAAACCAATGAATATTAGTTAAGAATGGTATATTGGTGATAAATTGGATAAATTACCAATTGGTAATAGGACGGGTAAGTGAAAATATTATTTTCTACAACTTTGTGTAAAAGGGTTTTCTCATCACATATCAAAGATTAGAATATATTTTTATCACTTAGCTAGAAATAAATTTAAACAGGACATTTAATAATACAGCAATGTTGACAGTAGCCGCAGAGAGGCTACAGCAGGCCCACATACCCGCGGCAAGCGCACCAGGGCCCGGCCCAAGGGTCGGGACCGGATCATCAGCACCCGGCCTCGGGGCCTGGCACTCTACCCTGCCTCCAGGAACCCAGGGGCCGGGGGCGCCAGCCTGCCTAAGAGGGCTTCAGAAAGTATAAGCAGAAGGGAATCAGTCCCACATCGAAGAGTAAGGCCAGTCCTTACCCCCAACCACCTATATATGGGCCCCAACTACCTTCTTTATGAGGTAACTCGTCTCTCTCCCCGCTTACATACGTGCCTCAGTTATATACATTCCAACTATACTAACTTAGGCATCGGAGAGGTGAAGGCCGGCCCGCCCGGTATTCTCCTTAGTGAGCAGGATTGCAGGAGACAGTTGGATTCATCAAGTATTTACTAGACCCCCGGGTTTAGGCAGAAACAATTGGCGCCGTCTGTGGGAAGCTTGAACGAAAAGTCGTGTGAGCAACACCGTTGAGAAAGAGATCGGAGATGAATCAAGAGAAAGGAACCACCGAGGAGGGAAACCCTGCAATAGTGCAGGCGCTCGCCTCCACCCCAGCCGTTGTGAGGGAGCCGCGCCTCGACCAAAGCGACGGTCAGGAGGTAGGAAGCTACGGGGGACCATCCGGCGTGCCGGATCCCTATCGCGACAGCCCGCGAGGTAAAGGCCTGGCAGAGGAAGAAGACAGTCCAGAGCGGCGGGGCTTCGCCTTGACGTTCTCGGATGATTCAAGCGATCGATCCGAGAGCCCGGAGAGCCCGGGCCGGGACCCCACGTACAGCCCCGGCCATAGCGGTATGGCGGGAGAGCTACGGGCGATGGCCGCAGAGGTCAGTCGTCTGAAAGAGGAGAGCGATAGGGACAGAGCTAGGTCCAACGCTCGGTACGAGGAGATGGAGGCAGTGAATACTGCACTGGTGGCCGCCCTGGAGAGGGGGCAGCAGCGCAGTGGCGCCATGGCCGAGGCACAGGCGGCAATCCCGCCAGTTCCACCTCAGCACACCGATGGAGGGCAATCTTCGGGCGGTCGGTCCGGTGACCCCGTGCAGCAGAAGCCGCCATTGGGTGCAGGCCCGCCAAAGAGCGCGACGACCTCCCGCCAGCCCGACGCCTCGTCAGTAGATGGAGCTGAGACGCCAACCGCGCGAGCACTGCAGGTGCTGGCCGACACCGTGTCGAGCTTGAAAGCCCAGATGGAGGCTAACGAGAGAAGGGCTGCGCGGCCAATGGAGGGCGCTCGGTTTAATGAACGTATGGGCCCCTTTTCGCACCGGGTCATAGAGTCGGGAAGGTCTGGCAACCAGAAGTCCCTCAAGCTCACCTACTCAGGATCCGGCTGCCCATACCAGCATCTGGACAGCTTCCGGTCCCAAACCTGCGCCAAGAGATACTCCGATGCAGTTTGCTGCAACATCTTCCAGGAGACCCTGTCCGGAGAAGCACTCAGCTGGTTTTACGAGCTTCTGGCAAACTCGATTGAAGCGTTCGAGCAGTTGGCCGACCGGTTTGTGAGCCACTTCATCCTCCGAGTCGAGAGAGCCCGGACGTCGACCATCCTCTTCAATTGCAGGCAAGCCCCCGGAGAGGAGCTGAGAACCTTTGTCAACCGCTGGCAGACGGCTACGGCCGGAGTTCGGAACCTGGACAAGGGCATCGCCGAGATGGCATTTAAGCAAGGGCTCCGAGCGGGCAAATTTTCCTACGCCGTCCGGGTAGAACTCCCGCAGGGGTACGACGAGTTGATGGTTATGGCCATCCGGCATGCTCAGGCCGATCATGAGACCTATGGGCACCACCTCCTGAAGAGGAACCGAGATGAGGAGCAGGAGGACCATCCCCGGGAAGAGAACCCCCCACCCTCCCAGGAAGCCAAGCCCAATCAGCGGACCGATAACCGCACCGCTCGGCCCAGCCGGAACGCCAATAACAGAAACTGGCCACAGCGGCAGCAGAGGTCCTATTCTGATAAGCCTCAGAATGAGCACAAGCCAGCGCTGTTCCGCCAAGAGCGCCCCCTGGCAATCATGCCAGCACCCCCGATCAACCAAGAGGTCTTCACCGCTCTCACCACTTCCTACGAGGATATCCTACTTGAGAACGGGAGTGTCATTCCTCCACCGCCCCCGAGAAGGTTCCCAAAGGGGAAACTTACAACGGCGCAGACGGGCAAGTACTGCTCCTACCATGATGAGGCTACTCATCGAACGAGCAAGTGCCACGCCCTCAGGCAAGCGGTGCAGGTTTTGATTGATAACGGCCAGCTCCAGCGGTACGTGGGGAAAAGAGGAACAGACCCCGACCGGGAGAATGACCAGTCTTGGTAAAACCCGCTAGTCTGAGCGGTTAGTTTGGCATAGTTCACGGTCTAACCGTTGTAAAAACAAGTATATATGCAAACTACTTTTGAGAAAATTTCACCGGCTCTGCCAGTTCCATCATATTCATATTCAAGTAAGTATACAAGCAGTAGCCGATCCGGAAACATTACAAGGAAAAGGACAAGAAAATCCTAAGGACCTACGACTGCGCCTTCGGCAGGCAATCCGCCAGCCTCTCCTGCGGTACCCTCGTCGTCGACATCAGTTCCGGTATGGTCTTCAGCCCGGGCAGACTCGGCACTAGTGGTAAAAGAGTCCAAGTCCGAGCGAATCACTTCACCCGGCCGCTCCTCCACCGCCTCCTGATGGATGTCCAACTGCTCATGGATATCTCCTTCGGCAGCAGTCGACATCAGGGAAGTATCTAACCATCCCTTCCCCGCCCATTCCGTGTACGCATCCGAGATGCCTTCCTCCCTGGCCTTCACCAGAAACTCCAGGAACTGATCGCTCTCCCGGTATTTGAGAGCGACCCGCTCGAAGAGTTCCGGGTCATCTTCCCCGGCCGGAGCAGCAGAGCCTGCGTGCAGAGCAGCAGCTCCCACTTGGAGCTCGTCCACCTTGGACTCCAGTGCGGCCCTCTCCTCCTCCAGGAACCGATTCTGCTCTTTCAGCTCGGCCCTCTCCTTATCCAGGATCCGGTTCTGCTCCTCCAGCCTCTTGGCCCTCTCCTCCGATCTGGCCTTCTCCCGGGCCAAGCGAGACTTCTCCACCTCCAGGCGCTGCCGGGACTCGGATAGAGCAGTTATCTGTTTCTGCAGCTCCGACAGCCCCTCGCTCGCGTCCGGTTCGTACAGACTGTACAGCAACTGCGCAACACCGAAGAGTTGGTCAAACAGCAAAGCAAGGCAAGGTTAGTCAAGCAGTATAGTGGTACCATGCGGTACTTACCCGGAGGACGGATTCCTTGCATTTTGGACGTTTCCCGCCCGCCAGGACTCCAGCAACCCCGGGCCTATCCAGACCAAGCCCGGCCAGGTCCGCCGCCACCTGCTGCGCGATTGCACCACTCGGGCTTCCCCTTGATGCATCCGCAGGCGCTGGACTACTCTGCCGAGCAGCAGCAGCGGCATTCTCCCCGGCAGCGATGGTCTGCGCGCCGCTGGTATTCCTGAACCGTTTCGCCAGATTCTCCCGTACCGACTCGCCGGTCAGCGTCACCAGCGCGGAGGAAGGAACGTCTCCAACCTTCCGTTTTTCTCCCCGGCCCTCCGGAGAAGAAGATCGTGCGCTTGCGGGAGGAGCGCGAGCCACGTGCGTCGCAGCCATCGGGCGGTTGGGGATCCTGTTTGCTCCACCGGGAATCTTTAAGGCCCCCCCCCGGTGCTCTTGCCCTTTCCAGGCGCCAGCAGGCCTGTCGAGTGATGGGTCTTCACCCGCTTCAGGACATAGGCGTCCTCATCAACATCCATGGCCCTCCGCTCCGCATGGGTCACAAGCCGACCGGACCCGTCCTCCACTGACGTCCGCGAGACGATCTCGGCCTTCTCCATCAACTGGTTGAGGAGATCTTCCCCGTCCATGGAGAGAGTGGTTTCGGGCTTGATAGTGGCCCGAGAAGATGCACCTGCAAGGAAAGCAAACGGTTAGTATATTGCAGAAGTTAACACAAAGTATCACCGCTCAACCGCTTCCTACGCACCGGGACCCCGCCCAAACTGGCAGTATTCCAGCACTTCCCGTCGAATGAAGTTGTACGAACTCCGTTCCAGATCATCCCAGCACCCGGCTATGGTCGAAATCCTCTCGCGCTCCAGGTCCGATAGTTCATACGACTGGTCACCAATGGGTTGGAAGGCGCCAGGAACACAGTACATTCTATTCCTCGCCTGCCACTTCCCGCCCACCATCACCACTTTCTTCCTCCAGCTGTTGTCCACCCATGAAGGCACATTGGTGACGATCGGTGGAGGCTTCCGGCTGTTGAAGGACAGGCAACCACGGGACCCCTGCTTCCGGGAGTACGACAGCCTGTACAGGGCCCGGAACTCGTTCACCGTGGGAATGTTCATCCCAGAGAACTCGTACAAGCAGCCGAGGCTCAGTAGTCGTCTCCACTGGAGCCCAGGAAGCTGAGCGGGTGACACCTGCAGCGCACTGAGCATGTACTGCACGTAGTCTGGCAGCGGGAATGACAGTCCATGCCGGAACTGGTCCGGATGTGCAGCAACCCAACCTTTTTCCGGGTTGCAGGCTGACTCTCCAGGGTTCAAGGGCCGCAGCAGAATGGTATATGGGATATCCCACGCTTCCCGCAATTCCTCAATCTCTTCCGGGGTCATGCTCTCCTCCGGTTCATCGCACACCACAGCGTGCTTCCCTTTCCCCATGGTGTAGCTCGCAACCGGAGCATCTGCAAATCGCACCCCGTGCGGTATTTCGGTCTCAGAAGATTCAGCCCCGGAAGACGAAGCCGAGGACGGAGTAGAAACCCTGCTCCCGGAGCAGTCAGCAACTTCGGTCTCCGGAGATTCCGAACTCAGCCAGTCGTCCAGCCTCTGCGCATCATCCATGAGGGGACCTCTGACAGCCGTTTCGAAAACCCGGTCAGAACCTGAAGACGTCATCTTAACCTAGGGGAAGAACACAAAACCCTAGCGCTTGTCAGCAACAGGGTACAACAACGCCTTCTGCGGCCTCTCCCCAAGTTCGCCGCAAAGCAGTTCTGTCAACGGCAGAGATCCCTCCCCCCCCCCCCCCCCCAAGGCAAAACAACAAACCTAGAAACAAGAATAACGATGGGGCAAAGAAATCAAACTTACCGATTAGTATGCTCAACCGAGGACAATCGGCCCGCGGAAAGCAGCGCGCAATGGTAGGGAGCGTTCAAAGAAAACAGATCTCGTGAGGCAAGAAAGGCTCAGAGTGCTCGCCGGATTTCTCCTTTTATCTCAGTCTCTCTAAAGTAAGAAGCAACAGCAGAAAGAAGAGAAGAACAGGCCTTTTTATAGAGGGGACCAATACCCTAGGCAATCGAAATCCCTCCAAAACAAGTAATCGGAGCAACTCAAAAGCCTGCGAATCCAGGCCCTCCATCTCAAGAACGCCCCGCACTGGCACGTGTCCCAGCGTTGGTAACCTCCCCACGCCATCATAAGCTGACGGGATTGATGGACTTCCTCCTTAAATGCATGTCAGCCATTTGTCCCACACACTGACGGCAGGAAGGTAGGAACGGGAATCAAGGAGTCAGGCCCTCCCACTTCCCCAGATTCCACGCTTGCACCACAATCTTCGCTGCATTTCTCGAAGACCTCTCTTGCGGTTATGATCATCCAACCGCTTGGAGAGCACCCATCCGGGTATGAAGCCTCGGCTCAATACGGCTGGCCGCCCGGTCGAGCTCCGCCCGGCACCATGGCAGTTCGCGGTTATGATCATTCAACCGGCTGCATGGCTTCTTCGCTGCATTTCTCGAAGACCTCTCTTGCGGTTATGATCATCCAACCGCTTGGAGAGCACCCATCCGGGTATGAAGCCTCGGCTCAATACGGCTGGCCGCCCGGTCGAGCTCCGCCCGGCACCATGGCAGTTCGCGGTTATGATCATTCAACCGGCTGCATGGCTTCTTCATCGTATATTACTGGAGACCTCGTCCGGATATGCAATGGCGTCCGGACAACGGTCGAGGTCTGTCCAGTCGCATCTCTTTTGGGGGAACTCGTCTCGATATGGCAGGACGCCCGGTCGAGTTCCGCTCACCGGTTTCGACGCATTCAACCGGCTCCAGAACACATCCTGGGAATAGGATCCACCCGACACCATGGCACTTCACTGGGGGACTCATCCGGAGATGGCATGATGTCCGCCAACGGTCGAGTTCCGCCCAGTACCATGGCTGACCCCGGTCATGAGAACATTCGACCGGCTTGGGCTTTATACACCCAGGTGAGTTTACATCTAACCCATGTACGCTTGTCCAGCAGGATAAAAACCCTGCATCGCACTAGCTGCGGCAACAGGGGGACGCAGGGCGAGCTTTGTCACCTCAACGCCGCCCCCCTACCAGGAACATAATGCACCTGGCCCATGGCACTTCACTGGGGGACTCGTCCGGAGATGGCATGATGTCCGCCAACGGTCGAGTTCCGCCCAATACCATGGCTGACACCGGTCGAAAATGTTCGACCGGCGGGCTTTATACACCCGGGCGAGTCTGCATCTAACCCATGCACGCTTGTCCAGCAGGATAAAAACCCTGCATCGCATTGAAAGGCGATCAAACATGGGGCTACATGGCGAGCTTTGTCACCTCAATGCCACCCCCTTACCTCAACGCTTATTCAATATAAGCTGAGAAGAACTAGCAAGTGTTCACCGGTGCTTCAAACAGGCCGCAACACCAGGGTAATCTCCCTGCAGCCTAGCAATGGGAAACGATAGCCCGGTAGAGGCTCAGTGAATCCCGTTTCGGCAGATAGCCCGGTAGAGGCTCAGTGAATCCCGTTTCGGCAGATCGGCCAGTTGAAGCCTAGTGAAGCTCCGCTTCGTACCGATAGGGCAGAGTGCCCGGCCGAAATTCCATGCACATTCCTTGCATGGCGGATTTCAACGCCTCATTATCATCCCGTGCATAAATCTCTTGCATGGCGGATTTCAACGCCTCATTATCATTCCATGCACACGTCTGTTGCATGGCATCATGGCATCATGACATCATCATTATCATCTTGGCTCCATGCTCATAACACCACACTTAGTCATATTGCTGCTTATATTGCAAGTGTGCTTATAAACTATTGCTTCCCATCGGTAACAGGTACTCACCTCGGTCACGCCCAATCTTCAACGCGGACTTGGGGGACTGGGCACCGGTAGATTGGTAACCCCGCGGGTCTGCGGGACAAGAGCAAGACAGATTTAAGTCCCCATTCAAGATTGCACTTGATCGGGAACTTGGGGGACTTGTTGACAGTAGCCGCAGAGAGGCTACAGCAGGCCCACAGACCCGCGGCAAGCGCACCAGGGCCCGGCCCAAGGGTCGGGACCGGATCATCAGCACCCGGCCTCGGGGCCTGGCACTCTACCCTGCCTCCAGGAACCCAGGGGCCGGGGGCGCCAGCCTGCCTAAGAGGGCTTCAGAAAGTATAAGCAGAAGGGAATCAGTTCCACATCGAAGAGTAAGGCCAGTCCTTACCCCCAACCACCTATATATGGGCCCTAACTACCTTCTTTATGAGGTAACTCGTCTCTCTCCCCGCTTACATACGTGCCTCAGTTATATACATTCCAACTATACTAACTTAGGCATCGGAGAGGTGAAGGCCAGCCCGCCCGGTATTCTCCTTAGTGAGCAGGATTGCAGGAGACAGTTGGATTCATCAAGTATCTACTAGACCCCCGGGTTTAGGCAGAAACAAGCAAATTCGTATTGAATAAGATTGGATTTTTTAAGGGAATTCATAGTCATTTTGTGTAATGGTTATAATATTGATGGTTTTGGAACTTTGGTTTTTACAATATTTGATTGTTGATCCTGATGTGCTAAAAATAGAGTGGCGTGAAAGGGAGATAGGTTACTTATGTCATTTAAGGAGCATTAGAGGTAAAAAGTTATTGCAGTGTTTTATTATGGTTTGATAGTTGACTTTTCTCTGTGGAACTGAAGTAGTTTTGTCAGGTCAGTTGTTAAGTGTAATTTGATAAATGTGATGGTAATTGATTTGTTGGCTTGGTTATTCACTGTTAATAAGTAGAACAAATATGTGAATTTTGAGTTTTTCTGTAATTGAGGGTGGAAGGACAGGAAGGTATGGTGACTTACTATGCTTTTTTTGGGGTTTTTATATGAAGTTTCAAGCTCATGACTATTTGTGTTGCAATATGTCTATTTTAAAAAAAAAATTAATGTGATGTGTTGTTTTTTAAAGTTCTAGAAAATTTAGTGCTGAGTGTATTTTTTTACTGTATCTCTTATTAATGAATGCTTTGGACTGTTTTGTTTTAGTTTTTTCTCTTACTTGGTATATTATTATATTCATGTTTTTTTCAGGGTTTGTTTTTAATATATATTTTTTAGATAGTAGTTTTAATTAGAGCATTGTAGTTTGTGTAGGGTTTGGAACAAGCAGTATCTAATACATATTCATGCGTGTTGCTTGCTGATTTCCTTTCTTAGTGATTTATGTGTTTTGTGGGATTTGGGTATCAATTGAAGGGTGGTATTTGGTTTGTTCTGTCCACATTTTATTGAAAGTCTGCTTGAATTTGTGTGCAAGGTGATAAGTGATATTAGAATTTTGTGGTGTAGGAGCTTGCGATTGTGGGAAAAATAGAAGAGGGCGATGGTTTTTGTGTTTGTTTGTGCTTAAGGGAGGAAGGAAGAACATATGAGTGTGGCCAGTTATCCTGTTATGTTGTAGTCTTTATGTAAAGTAACAAGGAATTTAGTATTATTATTATTTTTTTTTATTTGAGTTGTTCGAGTCTGTGGTAAATGGTGTATGTCGTGATATCAATGTGAATTGTTTATTCTTTGGCTTTGTTATGCTTTAGTGGTAATGGAATGAACAATATTCTTTTTTTTTTTCAAATTTTTTTTAGTTCTTGAACATGTATGATTTTTACTGTAGTTGCTTTGTTTTCATTGGTTTTTACAGATTTCATGCAGTGTATTTATCGGTTGGGTTTCCTCTTGCTGTCTGTCACTCTGTTATTTTGCATTCTGTTGCCTTTGGTTGTGCATACAGGTTATTAATTAATTTTTCTGGTTATTTTATCTTATTTTCTTTTATTTAATATTTGTTAGAGCAGGGTTTCGTTTATTTAATTGTTTGTTTGTTTGTTTTTGTCAGGGGCTTTTTTTTTTCTGTGAGAGTGTGTCTTTTGTTGCTGGTGAGTGGTTTTTGGGTTTTATTTTCCTCTTGGTTTGATTTGTTACCTCGGATGAATATGAAATTGTTATATGTGTCTTAATGTTTAACAAGTTGTTGTACCTATTTGTAAATTTATCTGGTTGTATATACAGGTTATTGATTGTTTTTTATCTGCTTAATTTATCTTATTTTCTTTTATTAATTTAACATATGTGAAAGCAAATTTTCACTTATTTTGTTGTTTTTTTGTTTGTTTTTGTTAGGGGCTTTTCCTTTTTTCTCTACGAGTGTGTCCCCTGTTTCTGGTGAGTGGTTTTTTGGTTTTATTTTCCTTCTGTTTTGATCTGTTACCTCGGATCAATCTGAAATTGTTCTACATGTATAAATGTTTAACAAGTTATTGTACTTTTTTGCAAATTTAATAGGTAAACTGTATGATATACCTTTCATAGCAATTAATATGGAACAAGATGGAAAAAAACTGCTAATACAATTTACGTTTAGTGGGGAGGATTAATATGTGGTTATATTATTAGTATATTGACATATAATGATGTTGAACCTTCGAGAGGCAGGTACCTTTTCCGATGATGTTAAATCTGGCATTAGAAAAGTATAACGTATTAATGAACAATTTATACGTATTTTGATATGTAGTAATCAAATACACGTGTATTCTATGAGGGGACATGGGAACATAATTAGATATAGGAGTTGCATAAATATGCAGAGTTCGATGGTAAGAATGGTTTAAGAAAAAATAGATCAACCAAAAAATGTAATACCTGATTATCATAAAGGATGATTTTGTCTGTTTTAATGTAGTTCTTATAAAGTCATTTTGCTTTAGTAACGTTTTTTTAATTTTTTATGTATATTTTTGTTAGTTAACGTGTAGTGGAATGGTGGTTTTTTTTTATTTATTTATTTTATTATTATTTGTATTTCTGCATTATGTACAGCATGTATGGCACCTGGGAAAAAACCATCAGCGAGGATGATGTATTTTCAAGAGAACCTGTTTGGAGATGGACAAATTCATTCAGTGGTAACTGATATGGCAGCGTCTGCCGAGATTGTACAAAGTGATAGCCATGTTATTTTAGGTACTGATTGTTCTATGTTTTCATTTTGTTATTTTTCATTAATGAGAGTTTTTGTAGTTAGTCAAATTATGTTTTTCCTTTTTTGGGTAATGTCTTAATTTTTAGTCGTTTTGTAATATTTTTTTATTAAGCATACACTGTAGACTCTGTTTTTTGTGTTCTATATTTGTGTTTTTACATATTCTGTGATTTGCTGTAGATAATGTTTTTACATAGTTTATGGTTTTTAAATAATATTTGTTTTGATATGGGTGTACTATAATTGTTGGTTTTTGTTCGTAATCTGTTGGCTGGAATTTATCAAAACGCTGTGGACAATATTAGCTGTCTAAATTGATTATTTATGTTGGTTTTTGGAGAAGTGTGTTATAATTTTTAGTTTTTTCTCATGTCAAGATACAAAATGAATGGGTTATTAATGTTGATAATGTAGTTGATTTTGGTTATTGATTGACATGTATAATGGTTGTGTTTTTTGGAATAGTCGATATTAGTCGTGTTGACATTTGTAGGCAGTAGAGTTGTATATGGAGTCTTTTGTTGAAAGCAGCAAGCAAGATTGGTCCTGTTTATGACCTTCTTTAATGCATTAGATATAAGTGGCTTATTGTTGGTTCAGAAAATAATATGAACTTGATTTTGGTTATTGATTGACATGTATAATGGTTGTGTTTTTTGGAATAGTCGATATTAGTCGTGTTGACATTTGTAGGCAGTAGAGTTGTATATGGAGTCTTTTGTTGAAAGCAGCAAGCAAGATTGGTCCTGTTTATGACCTCCTTCAATGCATTAGATATAAGTGGCTTATTGTTGGTTCATAAAATAATATGAACTCTGCTGTTATTGATAATCTAATATAGAATATTAACAGATTAATGTGTTAAAGAGGTGGTGCCGAAATAACTGTAGAGCCCCCTGATTCTCTAGATAGAACAATTGTATAATATTGTAGAGCCCCTTGATTCTCTAAATAGAACAATTGTATAATATTATGGTCTGTTTTGTCGAGTTCGTTAATGATGTTTCTAGAATTTTAAGTATTGTTTTTTTGTTGTTGTGATGTATCAGATAAGGAGAGAAAAAAGAGAAAAATAGAGGGATCTCCAGTGCACATAAGAGGTGGTGCCGAAATAACTGTAGAGCCCCCTGATTCTCTATTCAACAAAGGCTTAACATGTCTAATAATCACTTTATTTACTTCTATTAGTTTTGTTGTGGTTTTGTTGCATTGTCATTATTATGGTTTTTGTTCATTGTTGTAAAACTATGTAAATTTTAATACTTTTGTTACAATGTCTTTATATTTAATAGAATTTAAGGAGTTGGAAATTTAAGGTGTGCTTTGATATAGTTGGTTGTTAATTATGTCTCTAAAATTTTTAATATTGGTCTTTAATTTGTTGTTACGATTACGTATCAGATATCAGCAGTAGAGAGACAGCGACAGAGTTATGTTCGATTCATACTAGGGCCGTTACTGGGATGACCGTAGGTGCTTCTGCATTTCAATCGAGTCAGGGTTTAACTGGTACGATAATTATTTAGTTGGAGACCATTGCTTAATTAATATTTTTGTTTTTAAATAGTTTTTTTTTATTAGCTTTGGTTTGTTCTGTTGTTTAGGCATGGGCAGAGTTAAAATTTTTATCTGCAGTCTTTTGTTAAAGTAAGAACTGTTAATAAAAAATGTGAGTAGATGTTATTAAATGAACGCATTGTATGTGTATGGTTAGTATTCATAGATGTTCAACTTCTTTAATATTATGATCAGGGAATGTATATGTTGCGTTAAGAAGATAGATACGAAATCATATCAGAGAAAACACTTTTCAATACAGGAATCGATATCTAATGAATTCAACGGTTCTAGCATAATCATAATAGAAAAGGAAATGAACAAAAAGAGTAAACGGCATCATGATGTGTGTGATCCTAATCGCATCACAAAAAAGGGGGATATGGCGAAATTGGTAGACGCTACGGACTTAATTGGATTGAGCCTTCGTATGGAAACCTACCAAGTGATAAAAAAATATCAATATCATTATATTGTTATTGTTATTTGGTAACAATAATTTCCTATTTGTTTTTTATGTTGTGTTGGCGTTAATTCTGGTATGTGTGGATGGATTAATGCTGATAGAAGTTATTAATATTGTATGTGATATTTTTAATACAGCTTAATTGTTGTGTTATTGGTGTAGTGGATAGTGGTGGTGACGAGATGATACCAGAAGGACCTTCAGTTCATGCAGGGGAGGATATTGAACTGATTGTGAATCCTCCTGCTGCTCAATTTGGCTTGGGTTCAACAGGTACGATGAGTATTGATTGGAAAAATAATATTTAATTGGTGGTATTCATGGAATTTTTGTTAACAGATTCACACTATATATGGTCCATTTTTGTGCATACAAACTGATGTAGAACTTGATACTGAATAATAATATGATGTATTTGAGGTGAAGTCATGAGTTTATTGTTTTAATTTAATTGTTTCACAGTTTTGAATAGATGTTTCTTTTACAGTTAAGTATATAATGTAGCAGCATATTTTGGACTTTGAATTAATTAATTTGTTATTTACAGCTGGTGATGCAATTTGTTCGAGTTTAATTGGGCAGGCGTTCTATCAGAAACGTAGAAAAGGTTACATGTTGTTAATATCATTATAGTTTTTAATGTGGTGTTATATTTTAAGTGTCTTATGTTTGATTTTGTGTTAACGTAGATAATATGATTGAGTATAATGACGATGGAGATGATTCATATCAGTGCAATTGTTGTGATGCTAATTTTTGGTACGGTGAGGCTCTTAAATGAAAATCTAAGAGAGCTCTGATTGTTTATACTGAGTGTTGTCAAAAAGGACGTGTTAACTGTGAGCAGATAAAGCAAACTCCCGATTTGCTTGAACATCTTTTAAATCCTGTTAATGGTCGAGACAGTTTGTTGTTTAGAGACAATATTCGTGTTTATAACTCTATGTTTGCTAATACTTCGATGGGTGCTAAAATTGATTATGCTATAAATGATGGATCTGCTCCTTATGTGTTCAAAATATGTGGACCGCAGTAAATCTATGAGTAGGTATACTTACACTACCAGATCGGACAGAATAGCCGACGAAAAAAATTTCGTCTACTATGCCAAATTTTCGTCTGTTATTCCTTCTACCGACGAAAATTTCGTCTGCTATAATTCGTCGGTAAAACGGCGTCGGTAAAATGAATGGCCGACGAAAATAACGAAATCGTCGGCCATTCCAAAATTATCACCGACGAAAATTCATTTTGTCGACCAAACCTTGGCAAAATATCCGACGAAATTCGTCGAATATTTTCGAGTATGGCCGACGATATCGTAAACTATAGCCGACGATATCTTCTGTTTCGTCGGCTATTTATTCTGAAATATAGCCGACGATTTCATCTATTTCGTCGGTTATTTCATCAGAATATATTAATATTTTAAGAGGCATTAATTAGTTATAGCCGACGAAATAATGTAATTTTCGTCGGTTATAAAAGTTATAGCCGATGAAATTTGGTAAAAATCGTCGGCTATAGCACTTATAGCCGACGAAATAATACCAATATCGTCGCCTATTCTTACATTTTGGGGGAAAAAATTAAATTAATTTTCTAAATTACCATTCCAAGCAACCTGCAATTCACAATGACAATCCATGCATTTACACCAACAAGAAACACGTCTAAATGACTTATTTAATTTGTTCCAATATACATAAAATATAACCCTAATCATCACCTAAAGCACTAAAGTCCACCACGTCATCCCCAGCATGCCCGTCATCCTGGCCACCATCCTGCTGTCCATCATGCTCGTCATCCTGCTGAATGAACTCGGGAGCTCTCGGCATTGGAGGTTCATCTAACGGCTCAAAGGGGGGCGGGGGTTCAAGGCCTTGTTGTTGTGCCGCGAACATAGCATACCACCAGTTTTGTTGGCCGGCGTAGTTCTGTCGCCGAATTCTCTAGCATTCAGCATGCCAACTGGACATATCTAAATGATACTGCTGTGTTCTGCGGTGTTGCTCCTGTGATCTCTGGAACTCGGCCGCCAATCTTGCATTTTCTTCTGCCAATCTCTGCATTTCCCCCCTCATCTGTTGGGTGTCCCTGCCTCCCTTCTTTTGAACTCCCTTAGTGGTCTTCAGGACCCCTATTCCAGAACTTCCCAAACCCCGGCAGTAGTAGTCGTTTGACCGTTCTGGGAAGGCTGCGTCGAATATCCTCGCTGCAGTTTGGACATTCGATCGGTCGACCTGGCTCAGGGCTTCTTGCAGATCTTCCTCTGAAATGTTTGGTTGTGTCTCCCGAACTACTTCCTGCAACACTTCTTCTTCGGCCCGGTTCACCCTCTCCTAATTGAACGGGAAAAAAAAAATTAATATTCTAACAAATATATAATTAAGTAAAATTAATAATTAAAATTTTAAAATCGTAATCAACGACTTACAAGCTCTTCTGTCGCTAATGGATAAGCCTTCTTGAACGTCTCTACGTACGGGTTGCTTAAAGGATGATCTCTACTTGTTCTTTGAATTTATAAAGAAGAACGAGTCAATGACCTACAACTAGTCAGTAAATATAGTTTTCATTGTTACATGTACGTCTAAGTTCGGTCGTTGACTCAATGTAGTTCATCGAGCAAACTTGGTTCTCTATCTGTTTTCTTCATGGTACGATTTTGTATGTTCTTTATGTGAGCACATTTAATTGATTCTTAAATATCAATAATCACCAAAATTACACAAACATCGTCCACATAGAAAAACCAATTTGTTTTGAGAAATGATTCTGTGCACCGGGATATGATTATAAGTTTTAAGAAAAAGATTTGAAGCAGACGAGATATGATTATAAGCATTGCTTGAATTCTTGAATGCCAAATATTTATGAGGCTCGAAAGAACATGCTGTTCACTCCGGCCCTATATATTTGTAACTCGGATTGATCACTTGTTATGCTCATCTCTGTGCCAGCGGGTGCAAACAAAACATCTCCAGGGGTGATACCATATTTTGTACCACTTGTACATAGTGCTCCCGCACCAGATGTTACCACAAAAATGGAGGGACCTGGGCTTGCAGAAATTTCTGTGGATTGTCCTTGGGGAAGATGACATCGATCAACCTCAAATTCTTCAAAAGGTGGGACGTATCTTTTTACATAAGGATTAATGGAATCTCCTCGTAGAATTTCTGGAAAGCCCTGTAGTTAAAAGAAACATCGAATATCACATCAATATAGACTAAGCGAGTAAGCGAACTAAGGAAATTACATATACTAGACTAGCGAATATAAGCAAATAAAAAAGTGCGTTCATCATGTTTATATCAGTAGAGATCGATCTAAGCTTTCCCGGAATGTTATTGAATTATTCCAAACCTGTTTGTATGTGAGCATAGAACAAAGGGTTTCAATGTCCCGATGCTTGGGGGTAAGGCCAGCCCTGACTACGTTATCCGAGGTTGCCATGCACTCGATGCAATCGCCGGATAAGTATGCATGGGGTTCGTTTGCTCCAAGGTATAGTGCTTCTCCGGGATGAAGGTTAACATGGTTGAGAAAGAAGGCAGATATAACGCCCACATCATCTGGATATTGCTTTTCTAAGTTCAACACCAGCTCTTCCTTTTCTGTCAACTTTCTTGTCTGAAGGTTACGATGCCGATCATGAAGGTATATACAAGGTTTATAAGACAAAACACCAAGTATTTCAGAACAATGATGAACTGCTGCTGCATGCAGTGCTGCCCCGGCCAGCAACAAATTAAGAACTATAATAAATAAAATCAATCTGGAATTACCTGACTTTCCATAAGTAGACGACTTTTCAATGTGATTGTTACTCTACTTATCATCTCTTTATTAGCTGACATAAGTTGGGTGAAAATTGAACGTAGAACAGACTTGACTTTATCCTCCCCGTCTTCAGCAGCAGTGTGAAGCACTTGGTTTACAACTTCACTACCCACCAGTTGTGCAATCTCAGGGACATTATGAAGCACTCCCTTAAGTTCCTGTAAAGTATTAATGATTAACCAAAACATGCAATATGTTATACCAAATAGTAAATTGGATTAGAAAATCAATATTACATACCCTACTGATATTTATACTAAACCAGTTCATTTATTAAGGATTGGATTATCAATATGAGACGTACGTTTTCTCCATCTTAATTCGATGTGACTTTAGGAAACTTGAATTGAATGTTGTCGATCACTTTCCAAACTTGCTTATCTTCAAGATCTAATATGAATGAAGAAAACATTTTATTAAAGTACTGTCTCTTACTATTAACTTTTTTGTGTTTTCTTTTCTCTCATTTTGTGTTTGACGTACATTCAAATGATGTTAGAAGAAAAAACTTTCATATCATATATAGACCAATAAATCGATCCATTCACGTTAGTAGTTAAACATGGAAGATATCATAAGTGTGCACAGAACAGTGTTATTTTAAGAATAATGCGATTGAACATGATGCTTAATTATCTTGCTTTGTTAAATATATGGCAAGATGGTGATTGAGATCGAGATGATTGAGACAAACATCAGCAGGGAATGCAGGATGGATACCTCAAGAGTAATAAAACCACGTACAAAGAGCCTGAAAATGTGTTAGAGCAAGTGCCATCTCAGGCTTGTGATTGTCGTCTTTGTAAAAGTTCGGCATTAGCCTGTGCAAATCCTTGGCCAACTCCTGATCTGAATGTGCCTGGATTGACAAAGCCTTTGCCACCGAAAGCACCTAATTACAAAACCAGCCACGTTTCCATAAAAACGATAATGCAACTCGGGGATTACTTTCTGTGTCCCTCGATACAAAAAACTAATCAAACGTGGAATCATGAACCTCTCAACTAGAGACATTGATGTTTTATTATACGTATCAGACTTTATGGATGCATGGATAATTAAATCATCGATCAAGACAGTTGTATACCTTGAATAAGAAAGGCAGGTTAGAACCCCACTTCTGGACGACCTTGCGACCCAGCAGGTCATTAGGGTTATCAGAAACCCAGTCTTTGAGAAGCCAAGACGATCCATTTGTCGTGTTAATATTCAGATCCTGATCAATCAAAAGGGATGGTCCAGAGTCATGGGTTCCCATCCAAAACTCTGCGTAAGGCTTTTTTGGGTCAACTTCAGAACCAGTTGTAGGCATAGAGCCTGCCTACCTCGGACTCTCCACCTTTTTTACCCCATTCGTAGTTCTGGACCGAGCATCTCAGCCTCTGTGGAATCTGCTTCTCCATGAAAGAGATTTAGGAAACCGAAAACAAAACCAAGAGATCTCTCCGCTATATAAGAAGGGCGTGGTCCTCAATCTTGAGCGACGCAATCGTCAAAAACTAGTGCATCTATATAATCCTGGTTCTCTGGTAGGCGCTTAAGGCTTGGACAACCGAATCATTATTACTACAATCCGTATACTTGGAAATCAAACATGTAAGGCCCGTTTGTTGGCCAGGAATCTGGATTATGGAAACCATTTCCAACATGCCATTAAATTTGTGTTTTTCTTTATAATTAAATTATCGTGTTTTGGTTAAGAAATCTAATATGTTCAACTTTTTGGGGTCTAATTTAATTTTTGGACCTGAAAAATCTTTGGCCCAATAACCAAACCGAAACTGTTTTTTTTTTTTTTTTTAATGAAGGAGATTTGTTCACTACGCTAATCAGTAATTAGAGTAAACTATGAATTTTTTTTTCCAAGGATGAGAGGTTTTCTCTCTCTCAACCCTAGCCTCCCCAGCTTTCAACTATGGTGGCCTCTTCTGGTCTCTGCTATCAGCCATGTTCCCATGGCTCTCCAAGGTCGATCTCCCATGTTGACCCCTCTATCAGACAACGCAATCTCTCAGCCTCGTCAATCTCTTTGGCAAGTTGAATCCATCAACCATGATCTCCAAAACCTCCACCAAGATTCTCAACTGAAACCGTTCCTCCGTCGTTGGGGTGGTATAGTCTTCCGACGTTTGTTTGCTGGGATGGAGAACTCAGGTCGGGCCCGACCACGACGAGCGAGACTCAAAATTTTTGGAGCGTCCAATTTCAAAGACTTGAGTGTAGAGGCGACCTGGATTAATCCACCACATCAGATCTATTGTTCCGATCTGGTTTGGTGGTGGGTGAGCAAGGCGGCGATCTTGATGAGGATTGAGGCAGCTTACATTATTGTGGCCAGTGTAAGCTTCAAGCCACAAAATCATAAAGGTTGGCCGTCCTGGGGTGCATCGGTAAGCCAAAGCAGTGCAAGAGAGAGACGACCAAGATGGGTTCGTGTTACAGGGGCGACAACGGAGCAAGGAGGAATGCCCATATCTGATGACGCGGTGGAAGGCGGTGCAATTATGGTCGTGGCTGCGATGGAGGTTGAAGATGTTTTGGCGGCTGATGGAGGACTGAATTGGGTACCCAGATCTTTGGGTCAGCCCACCACTATTTGGAGGCCCAAATTTATTGGAGTGTCCAAATCAGCATGGGTGCTCATATTGTTTGACAAAAAGATGTGGGGGAAGTTTTGGGCCAAACTATGACCCCAACAAATAAACTCTAGCTCTCTAAGGTTTCGAATTTGGGATCCCGGTGGCTTGATCCAGCATACTAAGTTCTGTTTTAACATTTGTGATACCATCGAATCTTCTGGAGTAGTACTGAAAGATGATTCGAGCTATTCTGTAAGAGCGGAGCATGGAGTGTTCAATGAATGGACTTATTTCTATATACCATCATGGGTACTACCGCAACTTCTTGTTCTGTCTGTATATGGCAACGGGAGGGTATGTAACGGTCATTCTAGTTTGAGGTTAGAACAAGTTTATCTTATTTTGATGATGCTTTAGAATGTGTCTTGAATGTGTTATGATATAATTATATTCGACTCGCTAGTCATATTTTACTATTTATAAAGTTCTTTTCTTGATTCAAAAAAAAAATTAGAGTAAACTAAAAAATTGAATACCCAAAATGTGGAGAGCTTGTGTGCCGAGTTTTATTTTTATTTTTTGGTAATGTGTGTGCTCTCAAGCTTGAACGAACAATTCAAGTTGAAGTCTCGATCACTTATCGACATGTCAACCTCTCACCATAATTACGCACATGCAGGAGGAATTTTATGCGCGCTAAACACATCAGATCATCTTTGTTAAAAAAAAAGAAACACATCGATCAGGTCATCAGTACTAAAGTTTGGCACTGCACTTGATTCTACATACTCTTGGTGACCGGCCACCTAGAATTGGAAAGTCGATCATAGGCGCACGTACATGATACATAGTCCCATCACTCCCGGCCATGTCCTCATACTGCTATATTTTGTACGCGGTTACTCCTTTCAACTCATCTGTGCTTCCAAAATTTGTTAAACTCATCTTTCATTTTCTGGTCGATCGACATGATCAGATTATGGAATTGGAGTTAGGTCTTTTCTTAAAGATGGAATATCTGTAGCTAGGAACAATCTATTATAAATATTGGCTTCGTATCCTACAATAAGTAACTCATTCTTCCTGGTTGTTTAATTGTTAGAATAAATCCAGAACAACAATGGAGTTTAACGGTGATCAGAAAGTGAAGATCGTCAATGGAGAGACCAACGTACTATGTGGTTGAAGATGTTCCTCATATAAAAAATAACCTGTTGGATCACCATGTAGTTTACTCATATCCTTCTCACTAGCTAGCTACTATATATAATAGGAAATCTTTTGGTCTGCATAACAGGGTTTGGTTATATTAAAAGATCTTAATTTATTTGATTGGTTTCCATCTATTTTCTTGTTAAATTTCAACGTACATATATATGTGAAAAATAGTTGACTTTTTCTACTTCTTCTCTTTAGAAATTGATGGTATGTCAACATGATAAGTTAGGTGTGTGATACTTTTTCTTAGTTACTTAGGTTTTTTCTTTTTGATAGAAAGAGAAGAAACTTAGGTTAAGAAATGCTTGATATTATATATTATTGGCAAATTAAATTACTTCCTACAAACTTTTTTAAAGTGTGAACTGTGAAGGATGTTTGTGTAAACTTGGAAAGTTTTGCCTGGAATTTCCATATTTCGTGCGATTGGTTGGTTTTTTTTTTATTAACTATGGGTTTTGATCTTGGTTAAAAGAGATGGGTTGTGATCTATTAGATTTAAATGAAGAGATTGATAAGGGTTAAAATTTAAGTCTTGATTTCAGAGCGAGTTACGCTTAAGGACTATATATATATATACACGCACACTATATATCTAAATGACCTTTTTTAATAATTTTTTTCGTCTAACAATATACTGTATATAAAGGATATGATATATATACATATATTTTGTTATATATATATATATATATATATATATATATATATATATATATAATGGTACGTACTGTACATCTATAGCAAAGGTTTTATATTATATATATAATGGTCACTACAAAATATATATATGTGTATGTGTACGTACTGTACATCAATAGCAAATATATTTTATTTGTCTTTCGATAGTAATTTATCGCAAATATATAGTTGATTTTGAAATTAAGACTCGATGGCTATTAGTTAATTCATTGGTTTGGTTTTTTTATATCCAGCATTTCACTGAGAACAATCAGAACGAGGAAGAGCCTTTAACCCTAGGATATTCGTTAAAACTCAAGAACGAAGAAGGCTGCAGGCTTCATAAACCAAAGTTCAAATACATTTTTTGTGACATGGATGGTAATTGCGAGCTTACTATATACGTACAGAGTTGGTTGTTTAGTTTATTTTGCTTATAGTAATAATATATTCTCTTATAATTAATTTGTTGTTTTTGGTATCAAAGGCACCCTTCTCTATCGACAGCAAATCCCAAATTAGTTCCGTAACTGCCGAGGCTCTTAGGGATATCTCATCAAGGGGTCTGAATATACTGATAGCCACCAGAAAAGTAATTAAGGAGATATATATTGTTTTCCTGTATCTGCAGGGTATACTTGAAATTATGGGTTTTTTTGGCATTTTATTCCACTATCAGTCTATCTCCCAGTGCCGGACGCATGATTTTATGTTCATGAGGGCGAAAAAATTAACTTACACAGCCACAAGACTCACCAGACTTTATTAATTAGTATCGCCAATCCACAAAATTTCAGTTATTTCATTGATAAAATTATAAATTTGGCCACTGCATGCATGCTTCACATTTAACTCGCTATTAACTTTTTAAGAATATTTATATACCCTTAGATCCTCTCCTAAAAATATATATATATATATATATATATATATATATATATCTATATATATATATATATATCTTACTTTGACCATTCACAATCAGTGACCGAAATAATATTTTTGAGAAATCGGTGACTTTGTTGTGTTGAGCATGTCAAATTATGATCAGCGACCTCATATATATATATATGAAATGTTTGCCTATTTTAAGACTTGGTTTAATTTAGTAACCTTTTTTTATTATTCGTGTTTAATTAATGTTGTTGTAGTATTACATGCATGTATTAATTATTCCATATAGTATAGTCTATATGAACGTAAATTTCAGTCTAACTGTAAAATTAATTGATTCTTCTTATTAATTACTCTTCGATAATTATTTGGCACAGACTCGCTCGGCTGTAATAAACATTTTCAGGATGGTAAATTTAGCAGGCAAAGATGGTATTGTTTCTGAATTTTCTCCTGGGGTTTTCTGCCAGCACTACCAGATCCGAGGGCATAGCCGACGAAAAAAATTTCGTCGACTATGCCGAAATTTCGTCGGCTCTACCGTCTGTCGACGAAATTTTCGTCGACTATAATTCGTCGGAAAAACGCCGTCGGCTATACCAATGGCCGACGAAAAAAAGGAAATCGTCGGCTATATGCGAGTATGGCCGACGACTTTACCGACGAAACATCATTTCGTCGACCAAACCTTGACAAAATATCCGACGAAATTCGTCGGGTATTTTCGAGTATGGCCGACGATATCGTAAAATATAGCCGACGAAATTCGTCGGCTATATGTTCTGAACTATAGCCGACGATTTCATGTATTTCGTCGGTTATTTCGTCGAAATATATTAATATTTTAATAGGCATTAATTAGTTATAGCCGACGAAATAAGGTAATTTTCGTCGTCTTATAGCCGACGAATATTGGTAAAAATCGTCGGCTATAGTTCTTATAGCCGACGAAATAATGCCAAAATCGTCGGCTATTCTTACATTTGGTGAAAAAAAAATTAAATTATTTTCTAAATTACCATTCCAAGCAACCTGCAAATCACAAAGACAGTCCATACATTTGCACCAACAAGAAACACGTCTAAATGACTTATTATTTAATTCGTTCCAATATACATAACATATAACGTAACCCTACTAATCATCACCTAAACCACTAAAGTCCACCACGTCATCTCCAGCATCCTGCTCTCCATCATGCTCGTCATCCTCGGGAGGTTGAGGCATTGGAGGTTCAACTAACGGCTGAAACGGGGGCGGGGATTCAAGGTTTTGTTGTTGTGCCGCGAACATATCCATCCACCAGTTTTGAGTACAATCTAATAATGGGCAATTACGTCGAATTTCAAAGATACATCTAAAGTACATGTCATTACAATACCCAATGTTATTTCCATATGGAGAAAATGGATTCAATATAAATCTATTATTAGAACCCGTGCCTGGAAAAGAAGGATTAAAGCCAGATTATATGTCAATGAGAAGTTTTGTCACTTATTACCTTCATGATAGGACTAATCAAATGAAGTACTTTACTGAAGGGCGGAAGATTATTTCAGCAATATTTAGTCGATGCTTATGCTACAGTTGATGAAAGTCGTTTAGATTTCATTCGAGCAAATCAAGATAAAATAAGAGTTGAAACGTGCGATCATATTTGTTCTTCTGTCTCATCTGAGGTTGAAAAAAGTAGTGAAATAGGACAAAAAATTATTCTTCCAAGTTCTCATACTGGGTGTCCAAGAGATATGATTAACAATTACCATGATGCAATGGCAATTTATCGATGTTATGGAAATCCAGATCTATTCATAACTTTTACTTGCAATCCTAAATGGATTGAAATAATTCGATATTTTGAGAGACAACCTGGTTATAAACAAGAAGATAGACCCGATATCATTGCACATATCTTCCATGTGAAATTAAAAGATCTAATTTCTTATATTAAGTCTGGAAAACCTTTTGGTCAAACGAGAGCTCATGTCCATATATACAATAGAATTTCAAAAAAGAGGATTACCACATGCCCACATTTTATTTTGGTTGGTAAAGGAGTATAAGTGTTATACGCCTGATGATATTGATTCTATTATTTCAGCTGAACTTCCAGATAAAAATGTTAATCAAGTTCTATTTGATATTGTTAGTCAATCTATGATACATGGACCCTGTGGATTTATAAATCTATCGTCTCCTTGCATTCGCGATAAAGTTTGTTCTAAATGTTTTCCTAAAAAATTTTGTGATAATTGTTGTAGGAAATACTGAATTGGTCTACTCATTTCATTGATAATCCCCTTTATATAGGGTGAGTATTACAACGGTAATAGGAAATACATTAATGACAATAATGACTACATAATTATCTATCGTCAGTTACATTGACGAAGGCACATAATACGTTTTTCCTTCAACACTCCCCCTTGTGCGGAGTCAGAGATAGAATGGTGCATGTGGTGTTGCCTCATTAAAAACCTTGCCAAGTAACAAAAACCCAATGAGAGAAAATAAAACTTTGGTCGAAGGACAAAAAGAGCGCAACGCACCTATTACATTTGAAAACAACATGTATGTGCTAGACTCCCCCTGATGTCTGCACCTCCCCCTGATTTTTACATTAATCATGGGATTCTCCCTGATTCTTTCATTTGATCAAGGGAGCTTTAGTAACATTAGCATAGTTATGCATTTTCACATGTTTTTCCAAATATGACTTTGAGCAATGATTTAGTAACTAAATCTTGCCACATCGTCCTCAGATCCAACTTGATTTACTTTGATCTTGAGGATAAGGTTGTTCATGAACTGAATGCATAGGTTCATATTGAACATCAGGTTCACTCGTGGTATGACCTTCATATAACAAAATAGTCATAACTTCGTCTAGAGTATGAGTGAACCATTAAGAGATTTGAAATTGATCTGTGATAACAGATTTTCTTATCTCACCTTTAATGCGTTTTTCTTTACGCATAGTTAGCTATGACGTGGATAATTTCTTTATCATGTCACATTCTATGTAGAGATTGAATAAGCCCAAATCTTTCATATCTTTAATGAAAGAACGATTTGCGTTGCGTAGGCGCATAGCTAGACATAGCTTTACAAATTTACATCGAATGAGAGGTCGAGTCTTACATATTATGTTTAAGTACAATCATGCGTCATTGCACTTGTATAGGAATTTCATTTCCCAATACTTCTTCGTCATCTTCCTTTAGATGAAAAACGGATCTATTGTTAGAGTAAAGACTTCGACCGATCATGGGAATATCTGTAGGCCTCACTTTATTCTTTAGAGTGCCTAAGCCGATTGATGGATGATCACCATCATTACAGTCCTTGAGTTCCATTTCAAGACTGTGTATTCCCAAAATCTTTTTCATTCTCAACTTAGGATTTGCAATACACTGAGTTTCTCTTATTTCATTTAGAGTTCATATATATCCATAATGAAAACGCAAGGGCATAATTCATCAATCCCTTTCCAATCAAGTAGTCACTTTAGTGAACGTTTCAATTTCTTTTGCAAACGTACTCATGTGATCTAGAGTCACTTGATTTGGGTGGATCAAGTCCGTTTAGGATCCTCATGTATATCTCTTAATTTAGATCCCCATAGAGATATATGTTTTGATCACTTTTCGTAAGCTGCATGTTCAGTTTTTCGGAAACTACCAAACTGACAAGGTAGTGGAGTGCAATGACATCCATTACGAGAGTTTGTCTCATCGTAGTCCATTACGAGAGAATATCTCCTCGTAGTCGATTCCAGTGCGTTTTTGAGAGACCTTGCGCCATAAGGTGAGTTTGCATACTCTTATTCTCATTACGCTTTCTAACAAAGATATATTTGATAGGATTTATATTTGCGGTGTCGGCGTCACCTGCCCAAATACCTATCTCTTTGTTTATACTGGATCGCTTCTTTCCATTAGGCCAGTTTACTAAGTTGACATTTTTCAACGAAGTATGGTTCGATAGTAGACTCATTATTCCACGTCCTCATGTACACTAGTGTAATGTGTTTGTAGAGATCTCTATACTTTAAGGATTGGTTCTAACATTTGAGGCGTCCCCCAATGATAACCACAATCCATAAATATTCTCATGAGACGGATTTGAGTATCACTGATCAATAGATCAGGTTGTGCCAAACTTGTTTTCTTCCTTTACACAAGTATGTATCGAACTTAAGGTGGCCTCCCCCTCTTCCTTGGAGAGCCACGGCCTGTAACACCATTTATGCCACTTATGGCGTCACCATGCCACCATCTATGGTGGCAGTGCAATACCCAATTCCTCTTGGGTGGTACCATGTCCTTTTGATAAAACACAATCCTTACAGGTATATTTGCAGCAGGTTTATATGATCTCGTCACTTTAATGTAACATCTGCACACTTTACTTTGTGTATTTTGGGGATCGAGATGAGACACAGTGGGGACAAACCACGACAATTCCTGTCGTTCTACTTGAACATGCTTGTTCTTATCTCCCCCTAACGACGGGAAGACTGTCTCATCAAAGTGACACTCCGCAAATCTAGCGGTGAAGAGATCGCCTGTCAAGGTTTCGACATAGCGGACTATAGCTGGAAGTTCATATCCAGCATAAATATTTATTCATCTCAATGGACCCATCATTGTGCGTTGTGGCGGCGCAATTTTGGCACATAAAAACATTTAATGGAGCTCAAGGATTGTAGATCCGTGTCAATCCAAAAGAGCTCAAGGATTACAAGTTCGTTTGAAATCCTTTAAAATCCTCACACATAGTCACTAGCTATGGTGTAAATTGGTTCAATGATGTTGTCATAGATGAATAAGTAACGCTGCATGCAAAAATTGCATAACCCAAAACGGAAGTATTGGTGTGCTTTACCAATATTAAGACTATTACTGTAGTCGTTTTCCGTGAGACCAATTGGGTTTTTATATAGGAATATGATGCCCATTACAGATCCCATATAATAAGCTATAAAATCATTGCGCCTACGGAAATTAACCCGGCCTAGGTGCTTTGACTTTCTAGCATAAGCAGCATAAATTTTAATTGTGGATGGTGTCATGACACGTGACCAGCGTGTCGACACAACAACCAACACCATAAAATATCTATGGTGTCCGCAAGTTGGTTGAATCGATCCACTGAATCCTCTTTTGATTCAATATAACAACATAATGAGAAACTCATGTGTCCTTTGCATATGATGATCTCAATCATAATTGCTTTAACGAATAGGCTTTGAATGATGTACTTTTATCCATAAAATCATGACGGATAGGAGAAGCATAATAAGGTATAAATGCATATGCTTGTGCATCAAATATATTATAATGCCACATTAGGGGAGCGGCGGAATTTAGGAATTGAACATACGTCTTCAACCCTATATGACAATATTTGAGGATAAAATGTTCATTGATCGTCCTCAGTTTCGTGTGTGAACCATATTCTTCTGGTGTTTGCTTCTATTCATCCAAAATATGGGTGTCCATAGTAATTTCTTTAATGTTCGGATCACCAGATCAAAGCCAATGTATGTCAGATTTCCAAAAATATCATTTTCTTTTGACTTTGGGCTCAATTAGCGGTTACATATAACCCACTAAGTTGACATATAAACTACTCTAATACTCGTTTACATCCGCAGTCATTAGAGGTAATGCAAAGGAGCTCAGATGAAATTCTCATCTATGTCTTATTACATGAACATCGTGGCAGAAATTTCTTTAAAATGTGGAATAAATTCAATTTTCTTTTATCGCATAAATTGTCAATTTGACATATGCTCAATATATACATCGGAACGTAACTCAAGTTCTTTAGAGTAAATCGATGGGGATTGTAATAAAAATGTATTGTAATCCCAGTTAGGCAAGTGCATTATGAATCCCAAAGGAACAGATATTTAGATCTTTATCACTTTCATTATAGTACTACAGTTCTTCAGTACTATTGTGCTATTTTTGTGATATATTAGTACCATTGTCCTTCAGTACTATTATTCTAGGGATCACATGGTGCGTTTGTTTGCCCACAGTTCGTTGTGTCATGCCTATATTATGTCTTTGCACACAGTTCTTTGTGTCATGCCTATATTATGATATGTTGTTTTACTTTATGCAATATTTTGCAAAGTTAGATGTAGAAAATTGAATCATGTATATTATGAATAAAATTTGAATAATCTCAATTCCTTTAGAGAAAATTTCAAAAATTAACGTGCCAACGATTACATTTAGTCTTGTCCAATTTAGAGAGAGAAACTTTAAGACCAAAAGTCTAATTTAGGACCAAAAGTCGTATTTAGGCGTAATAGCTTTTATAAGGATATCTTAAAATTTTTAAAGTAGACTAATCAAAGTCTATCTTGGATTGAGCCAGATCCTTTTTGCTCTTTTAATAGCTGCAATGATGAGATTTGTCATTTAACATATTCTTCCCAGATGTTATGTTTTTAGTTGTAAACTCATTTTCAATGTTTATTGTTGGATATTGAAGATACTTTTCCAAAATCCGCGTACTCATATGATTCTTCATATTTATTGAAAGTCGTAGCTAATTCTTTGCTAGCTTATAATGTACGTATCAATAGTTCATTGAATTACAACAATGACAGAGTGCTTCACTGCACATGACATGTCCCCTATGTCATCTTTTAAATGTTACATTGTTTCCACTTACTTTTGGATGATTATATGAATTTTACGTCCATGGTAATTACCCCTTGTTTTAGGGTCGTTGCATTACTTTGCCCAATTTGTTCAAGAATATATATATATTTTTCTACGACCTTACATCGTCATTGCCTTTTGATTTAGGGTTGTTGCATTACTTTGCACAATTTGTTCCAAGAAATAATTTTTTTTTCTCAGACTTTACATCGTCATTACCCTTTGTTTTCTCAGACCTTATATTGTCATTGAATATATTATAATTATTTCTTAGCTATTTACATAAAGCAATTTGCATAAATATACCATGCTCAAGCCTTAGTTGGCTTAATAGGGGAATTTGGTACTCAAATTCTTCAGAGTCCAATATGTCAAAACTAAACTGTGATGGTTAGACCTATCTATAAAATAGAGGAAGAATAGAATGGATTAATCTCGGGGTCTAAATGACATGCACGATGACTAATATAAACCAATATACATTATGGTAAATCCGTGAAATTTCGTTATCACAATAAAATTTTGGTTTCTCCATTTTCATTGCATGTGAAGCTAATGAAATTTCATTATCATTGCTTTTTATATAATCAAGAAGATATCCATGATGAAAAAAAATTTCAAGAAATTAAAATTGGATCTCAAGACCAAAATTTGTAATGGTCATATTTTTCTTACTTCGTGAATATGCTTTATCACAATAATTGGTTTGTCCATTTTTATATTGTATTGCTCATGAGATTTGCATTATCATGGCAATGCTCAAATTAAATAACATGTTAAATAAAAACAATTATTTAACATAATAAAATAGACATATAATGATGCTCAAATTTCATAAATATATGTCATAATATAATAAGATAAGTTTGAGCATTATATCATTAACGATCTAATGAAAATGATAACGTTAATTAGATCTTACTTGTTAGTTTGCCAAATAAACTGCATATTAAGCGATTGCTCGATCTCCGACTCCAAATAGTCGTCACATATTAATCGCCGCATCGTAATTGATAAGTCACATAAAAACAAACAATATTCATATGATTAGTCACTTCAATCATATATATTTCACATTTACCATATAAATTAAAAAAAAATTCATATTTACTATTAAATTCGAAAAACAGTAAATAGTTATATAGTAAATAGTTATACAGTAAATATAAATTACTGTACGGTAATTTCAAAAATTACCTTTGTATTTTACCCCAAAAAAAATCCTTTTTTTTTTCTTTTTTTCGGGTTGGGTCAGGCCCAAAGGGCTGGGCCGGGTCGGATCAGGCCCAAATCCGGGTCGAGATCAAGCTTCTGCCGACGAAGCTTTGTCGGCAGAGGTCGGGTCCGATCTGAAGGCAGGAGCGGCGGAGGCGTCGCGGCAGGGGCGCGGAGCGGAGGGCAAGCCGGAGTCGGCTCTGCAGAGCAGGGGTGCGATCGGGGGTCGTCCGAGCAGTGGACGATCGTGGAGAGGCGATCGGGGCGAGGCGATCCGATCCGGGGCGAGGTCGAGCGGAGGTGGTGAGGCGATGCGTCGACGGATTCGTCTGGGTTGACCGGCGACGGCGTCGGGGCTACGGGGTCGTGGCTTCATCGGCGAGCGGCGATGGGATGTCGTCGTGGGCGACTGGATCCGGGACGAACATGGGTGCCCAGAGCAGATTGCGTCGAAGTTGGAGAGGATCGATGGTGTCGATCTGGGTTTGGAACCAGATATGACGGGCGGCGCGAGGTCGTCGACCGAACTAGGTTGACGGCTTAGGGGGGGGGGGGGGGGGGCGGTGGTTCTGGGTAGTCGATCTCGTCGGAGGTGGGCTGGCGTAGGAGCAGGGTGCTGCTACGGCGGCGAAGAGAAGAAAACATTTCTAGGGTTTTTTTTTCTTTTTTTTTCGGCAGATTTTTTCTGTTTTTTTTTTTTCATTTTTTTCTTGGCTAAAAAAAAAATCTCAGCGAGTAAAGCTACGTGCTGATAACGTGTTGTAGGAAATACTGAATTGGTCTACTCATTTCATTGATAATCCCCTTTATATAGGGTGAGTATTACAACGGTAATAGGAAATACATTAATGACAATAATGACTACATAATTATCTATCGTCAGTTACATTGACGAAGGCACATAATACGTTTTTCCTTCAACAATAATACAATATTTGAAGGAATTAATGCTCCTATATATAGACGACGTAATGATCCAACAAGATTTACAATGAAAAATGGAGTTGAAGTTGGAAATAACTTTGTTGTACCTTACAATGCTGATCTATTATTACGATATAATGCTCATATTAATGTTGAATTGTGTTCGCAATCTATGTTAATTAAGTATTTATTTAAGTATATTAATAAAGGTCCTGATAGAGCTAGAATATTAATACATAGAGAAAAACACGATGAAATCCAAAATTATTTAAATTGCCGCTATCTTACTCCACACGAATCTGTTTGGAGATTATTCGAGTTCTCAATTCACTCTACATATCCTGCTGTACAACATCTTGAGGTGCACTTACCATCAGAACAAAATGTCATTTTTAGATAATCAGATTCAATTGAGACATTGATAAATTATAAATCAGTACGACGAAGTACGCTTATTGCTTGGTTTGCTGCCAATAAAGAGTATGATTTTGTAAAACAATTAACATATCTTCAATTTTCAACAAAATTTGTATGGGATTCTCAAAGACGATCATGGAAACCAAGACAGCGTTATGAAACTATTGGTCGATTAGATTATGTTAGTCCTATGCGTAGAGAAGTATATTTTTTGAGAATGTTGTTAAATGTACAAAAGGGTTGTTGTAGTTACAAAGAAATTAGAACTGTGAACAATATCGTCTATTCAACATATCAAGATGCCTGTCGAGCTATAGGGTTACTTGGTGATGATAAAGAATGGGTAGATGCATTAGTAACTTCTTCTGTTGTTGCAACTGGATCTGAAATGCGACAACTATTTAAAACAATCCTTTTGTTTTGTGAAGTTAGTAACCCTAAAAAGTTATTTGATATGCATTGGCCAACTATGTGTGAAGATATTGTGCATAAAACACGATTAGAATTTAGGGATCCAAATTTAATCATACCAGAGTATGAGTTAAAAAACAAATTATTATTTGAACTAGAAAAGTTATTAAATTTATCATCTTCTTCGTTGGAAAAATTTAATCTCCCAGTACCAAGTTATGATGATGTTTCCAACTTCGATAATAAATTGCTAAGAGAAGAGCTTAGTTATAATTGTGAATTATTGAAAAAACAATATTTGACTTTTATTACACAGTTAAATCATGGTCAAAAAACCATATTTGATTATATTATAACAGCAGTCTTCCAAAAAAAAACCAGCGACTGTGTTTGTTCATGGTAGTGGGGGAACATGAAAAACATTTTTATTGCACACAATAATCAGTAAATTAAGATCATAGAGAAAAATAGTATTGGCAGTTGCTTCATCGGGAATAGCTTCAGTACTACTACCAAATGGTCGAATTGCACATTCAAGATTCAGAATTCCTCTTGATTTGGACAGGTACAATAATTGTTTAATAAATAAAGGAACTAATCTTGCTAAGCTTATTAAAAAAGCAGACCTAATAATTTGGGATGAGGCGCCACTACCAGAAAAAAGGCTTTTCCCAACGAAATAAAAAAAAACGGCCGACGACATAAAATTTTCGTCTGCCATTCTAGGGGAATAGCTGACGAATTTTTTTTTCGTCTCTAAAAAAAAAAAATCGTCGGCTATTCCCCAAGAACGGCCGACGATTTTTTTTTTCGTTGGTAAAAAAAAAATCGTCGGCTATATTCATATTTTAGTCGACGATTTGAATTTTCGTCGGCCTTTCTCTGAAACTTTAGCCGACGAAAACTTTTGAAAGTTTGGCCGACGAAATTGGCATTTTCGTCGGCTATAAGTCTATATATTTTCAGATCTAGACAGCAGCTGCTCATTTAAAAAAAAAACAAAAAAAAATGGGAGAAATAGTGAAAAATCTGTGGGTATTTTATACGATTAGTTGCGTCTCATCGATTTGAAACTATTATCTGTTGAAGGTCAGGCCAAAAAACGTTATTTAGACAGTCCAATTACCATTTCTAAGCGTTTAGAGGTTTGACTTACCCGGTTGACCGTTCTGATCGAGCCTTTAACGTTGTCAGATGTAGTTGGATTTTTTTCCATACATTTATTTAATTTAAATGGTGATATCTGACGGTTGGAATAGATTTTCTAAACTTTTAGATTCAAAATCAGAACATATGCACTAATGTTCCTTAACTTGTTTACTAAGTGTTTAAGTGAATGTATAGTTTCAAATAGTTACTATACGTAGACTCTTAAAATGCAAAAATGTTGTGAAATAAGATATGACCGAAATAATGAAATACGTCTACGGTCGAAAAATGACAAGATTCCGATAATATCCGTGTGTCGAATGTTGCGGTTAACTGTTTTTTACTTTCGTTTTCCTATGGGTAGCCTGACGTTCGTTAAATCAATTTTGTAAAATTTTTATATGATTAGTTGCGTCTCATTGATTTGAAACTATTATCTGTTGAAGGTGAGGCCAGATTTGGCGTTGAAGAGCAGATTGACCGTTGCAAGTCAAAACCCGGTTTACTGCAGATTTGGCATCCGGCGTCCGAATGACGATTGTGATACCATTCCGGAAAGGGAACGACGCCAAGAATCAAACTCGTCGCTTTGCCACCACGTGTGGGCCTTTTCGGGCTTTCGAGTTCGTTTAGGGCCTCAAAACGGCAGTTTAATATGTTTTCAAACTATAGCCGACGATGTTCATAGAATAGCCGACGAAATATTATAAATCGTCGGCTATTCTCTAAGTTTAGCCGACGAAAACTATATTTCGTCGGCTAAACTCTTGCGATCCGCGCCTTTTTATTGTCCGCCGTTGGATGGCTCAGATCCGACGGCTGTTGATCTTCCAAAGTATAGCCGACGAAATCTTTTAAATCATCGGCTATTCTCTCTGCTTTAAATCTTTCAGCCCGCCTTTTTTCTCTCCTCCTCCTGAAAAACTCCTCCTCCGCTCTCCTCCGCAGATCTGCGTCTCCAATCCGCCTCTCTCCTCCTCCTCAAATCGGCGCCGGCGTCCTCCTCCTCCTCCTCCGGCGGCATCCTCCTCCTAGAAGATTGCATATTCAGTTGAACCAAAGCATAATTTAATTTTTTTTTTCCCCAAAATTTAAGAATAGCCGACGAAATTGACCTTATTTCGTCGGCTATAACTTTTATTACCGACGAAAATCACATTATTTCGTCGGCTATGCCTCTTAAAATATTGATATATTCTGACGAACTTAAAATATTAATATATTCTGACGGAATAACCGACGAAATAGACAAAATCGTCGGCTATCTTTAAGAACAAATAGCCGACGAAATTGATTTTCTTCGTCGGCTATAGTTGCCAAAATCGTCGGCCATACTCGAAAATATCCGACGAATTTCGTCGGATATTTTTCCCAGGTTTGGTCGACGAAATTAATTTTCGTCGGTAAAGTCGTCGGCCATACTCGAATATAGCCGACGATTTCGTTATTTTCGTCGGCCATTGGTATTACCGACAGCGTTTTTCCGACGAATTATAGCCGACGAAAATTTCGTCGGCAGAAGGAATAGCCGACGAAAATTAGGCATAGTCGACGAAATTTTTTTCGTCGGCTATTCTCTCGGATCTGGTAGTGCGCCCATGTGTGACAAACGTTGTTTTGAAACGTTAGATAAATGTTTACGAGATATTTTGAAGGAAGTTGATGAGATAAATACTGATATTCCGTTTGGTGGTAAACCAATTTTGTTAGGCGGCGATTTCAGACAAATACTTCCCGTTATTGTTGGTAAAGGCAAAGAAGCAATTATCCAAGCATCGATTAATAATTCGAAGTTATGGAAATCATTTAAATTATTTAATTTGACAGAAAATATGAGATAAACAAAAAAAGGTTTATGTGAAAAAGAAAAAGAAGAACTTGCTACTTTTGCAGATTGGATGCTAAAATTAGGTGAAGGTAGGATTGAAACTGTTTTTCAGACTAATGATATTGATGTATCTTGGATTGAAATACTAGATGAGTTATTAGTTCATAGTTTAGCAGAACCAATTGAAGCTATTGTTGCTGCTACATATCCTGATTTTGTAACAAATTATAACAATAAAAATTATTTAAGTGAGCGTGCCATTATTACTCCGCGAAACATCACAGTTACCGATATAAATGATTATGTTGTGAATTTATTACCAGGTATGAAGAAAACTTATTAAAGTGCAGATATAATCACCACTGATTCTGGTGGTAGTGAAAATATTGATATTCTATATCCAACTGAATTTTTAAATCAGCTAGAATTTAGTGGTATACCAACACATAAATTAATTTTAAAAGTAGGTATGCCTATAATGTTGCTAAGGAATTTAAACCAAATTTCTGGATTATGCAATGGTACGAGATTGATAATAACAAAATTATTTGATCGATTGATTGAAGCAGAAATATTAACAGGCAATAATACTGGTGAAAAGGTTTACATCCCGAGAATTATTTCAATTGCAAACGAACATAAATGGCCATTTACATTTAAACGGCGACAATTTCCTGTGAGACCATGTTATGCAATGACTATAAATAAGAGTCAGGGTCAATCACTAAATCAAGTCGGTGTTTATCTTCCTGATCCCGTTTTCACTCACGGTCAATTGTATGTTGCTGTATCAAGAGTTACGTCAAAACATTGTTTAAAATTTTTAATACGTAATACTGATGATATACCGGACAATTGTACGAAAAATATCGTGTTCAAAGACGTACTGCAAAAAGCCATTTTTGTAAGTTCAAACCAATAATTTTATAATAATTGTTATTTTCACAATATCCAATGCACAAATGATGTGTCTTATTCTTATGACATTAGTAACTATGTGGCAATATATTCATGTGATTAAGCCATGTTAATATTTTTTATGTTATTTTTTCATGTAATGTGGATTGCATTGAAGATGTCCACGTGTTGAAAAATGCTGAATATATAATAAAAATATTTTAATTATTTTAAAATTTCAGTTTATTATAATCCCAAGGAAACAATACGTATGTGTTGAAAACGACTTTAGTTTGTTTATTATCCCCATCTTCTCAGCCTTCATGCAACAGCTCCATACATCTTGAATTTTGTCAAGTCGGGATCGGTAGGCCGCTAAACCAACATTCTTACTCTCTACCTTTCATTCAAAATTGACTGATTTGCCATATGTATTCTATCAACATTCTTACCATTTGTCTTTGTTTCGAAATTGGCTTATTTGCCATATGTGCTATATCTGGGTAGCTACTGTTTTACATTTTTTATTTATATTTTGTTAAAAGAAAAATGGCTGTCCTGTTTGACTCAGACGTTTTCAGTTTCGATTTTTCGTATTGCACTCTATTTTCAATCGAATTAATCAATTCATTTTGTTTTACATAGACATTGGACTGAATTGTATGAAGAACTTTGTCTATACTTTCTTTTTCAGTCGTGTTTACAAAACACAAGTGACATACTGCTGCTTTTACCCTATCTGTTATCTTAATTTTATACCAGAAACAGTTTCAATTGCTCTTAGTTTCATTAACCTGTCTTTTTGAGTTACATGGGTTTGTTGTTTATACTGTTGTTATATTAGTTGATATTTTGTTTAGTACATGTTCTTTATAACTTCGTTTTCAGAAAAAGATATATGTGTGTGTAAAAATACTTATTTTTTTTTATTACTCTTCTACCTTGACATCTTATGGTTATTTTTTCTGCTATTTTTTTTTGTACAGTAGCTTACTCCAAAATGTCAATCACTCCTCTGGGTTCTATAAGACGATCATAGTACATCAACTGGATCAGAGTCCATGTCACTAGAGCATGGAGACCAAAGAAATTTCAGACTGAATGTTTTGATGGGATGCACTATGTTATGGTAGATGAAAAGGTCACTGTTTGAATCTTTACAATGTCCTAATATTTTTATTTCAATTTAAAGTAGCATCTGTTGCATGTTAACTGCGGTTTGTTTCAATAATTGATTTGGAATGTTTTTTTTTTATTAGGGAGACGCTATACATGCTATAGTTGATGAACATGACTTCATGCACACATCAAAAATGAAAGAAGGTTATCTATATGATATTTATCATGTTCATGTGAAAGGAAATAACAATGGATACAAAATTGTTGATCGTGATTTAGAAATAGGCTTCAATGAGATGTCAACAATTATTTCGTTGAGTGAAGGTGCATGTCCTATCCCAAAATTTGCCTATCAGTTTGTTACATTTTATGAACTGAAAGACTGTTTTAACAAGCAGCAGATAATGGAGAAAGAAAAAAAGCGAATTCTCCTTGCAGGTTTGTTACTATTCCTATTTTGCATCTGATCACATCTGTAATATGAGTGACTATCATATGTAATCACTGTACATTTTCCTTTAATTATGCAAGATATGTATGGCTGCATCAAGGAAGTTGTGCCACCACATACTATGTTTATAGCAGCAAGGAATGAAAATGAATACATATGTGAAATCATTCTGGAAAACCATCTGTACGTATTCAACCATATCACAACATAAAACTGCAGTTGTTCCTTTTCTAAATGACAAGTAATTGATATCTTTTATTTGTGCCATAGGAGGAAAACTGTTAAAATCACACTCTGGTCAGATCTTGCAAAGAATTTTGATTTGAAGGTTGTCGACAGCTCTAACACTCCAACATTTGCAGTGTTCACAAGCCTAAGAATGAAGAAATACAAAGGTATTAATGAATTGAGTACTGAAATCATGGATTTAAAAATTATTACCATTTTTTCTTATCATGTTATATGTTGTTGTGTACTTTATCACATTTTATAGTTTACTAAAACGATAATATGGTTTGATGTACATACAATAAAAAAGCACAATGAATATGTAATAGTCTTCATTTCATTAAAAAGTGATATGTTAATATTTCATGTGTGTCCTGTAATCAATTATTTGTATTTCTTATGGTGTGAATAACCACATGTTTCATTTGATGTAGGTGATATAACTCCAACCGGGACAAACCACACTTGCATCATCTTCAATCCTCAAATTCAACAATACGCAGATTATGCTGCAGAGTTAGTTATTATCTATTAGTAAACATTATTTTCCAACATTGTTATGGTTTTATTTATTACCTATCTATCTAATTTGTTTAATGACTGCAGATTCAACAAACCAGGTGACAAAGTTAGAATCAACAAATCATATGGTCAGCAGAACAAAGATGAATTGCCAAAGTCAATTTTGGACTTGCGTAGATTGGATCCAATTGAATATAAGGTTTTGTACATGGTTTGCTTCCTTTATATTTTTATTTCCTACTGTCATATCTTAATATTAAGAGTATTTTGTCAATAGGATCAAATTGTGGTTTGTTCTGCAAAAATCTTGCGCTTTCCAAACCACAGCGGTTGGTGGTACAATAGTTGTTCAGCTCAGAGGTGTTTGAGACAGCTAAGGCAAAAAGTTGACAACAGTGGTTTCTCTTGCCCGATACATGGTGATCAGAATTCAGTTCCAATGTAAGAAAATATCTTCTAATTATTATAACTTGATATGCACTACTTTTAACTTAAAATACTGAACTTTATTTCTCGCTAATTATCCTTGCTTTAGCTAATAAATCATCATAATAAAAACAGGTATAGGGTTTTCATGACAGTTAAAGATGATAGGGACCAAATCACTTTGACATTGATTGGAAAGCAAGCTGAAAATCTGTTTGGCCATTCATGCTTAGACCTGATTAATAAAAGAGAGTATGCAGATCCATGTGACCTTCCTGATGAGATAACTGCAAAGATCGGTGAAACATTTCTGTTTGAGCTAAAGATTGGCTATAATAATGAATCTGTGATCAAGCATATGCAACCTGATTCTGATGACACTGATGAGGCTGAAAGTCAAAATGAACCTGTTAATGCAACTGAACATGAAATGGATGGAGCTGGAAGTCAAAATAAACATGTTGATTCAACTGAAGCAGTGTCGGAGCTGATGATAAAAGAGCCTATTATAGCAACTCCTGATAAGGCTGTTCAGAAAAAGCGCCCTGGGACTTCAAAACAACTATGACCTGCTGCTGTTAACAAAGACAAGAAACAGAAAAGGTAGTTGTTAAATCAATAAATTAAAACATTGGTCTTTTTACAATTTACTCTGTTTTTATATTAATTTTTATAATTAATGTGCATACATATATATGTGAATCAATGTATTAATTTTTTATTATTTTAACCATGACAATTATATGTACCAAAGCTATTATTGATGAAACTATTATTGTATGATGCAAACTGGTGAAGGGGATATCGTCTTCCATAGAAACTGTTGAGTCGACTGATAAAGAGAAAGTAGACTAAATTTCATATACTGCATCGCTCTGTACATGTGTTTTTTGCTGCAGTTTATAAGCAACAGTGACTGTAAAGACTGTTTTGTATGTTAATAATCACACTGTCGTTTGTCATGACTGCTTTTGGTACAGTTGAGGTTGATAACTTCTTCATGTACACTGCATTAATAGTTATGGTCAACTGTGTATATAAGTATCAAGTAAACCATGAAGTAGAATAGAGGTGATGTGGTATGTGTATTTTTGGATCTTGTTCTGAAATCAGGCTTTATGCTTGAGTAGATATGAATCAGGACTAATTAGTTTTTAATATGTAAAAACTATTAGAAACTATGACTGTTTATAAAGTATATTTGTGTTTTTATTTGCAGCTTTATATTCTCATATTCTTTTATCTATGTTCTACATGCATCAGAAGTATTCAATCTAACCGCCCCTTACAACAGTGAGAACAACTGTAAAAAATTTCATTCGCTTTTTTAGTGTATTATTTATATTTGATTACTCTTGAATATTTTACTTGCCTGTACAGCTGTATGTTGCCTATTTTATCTTCAATACAGAAAGAGGTCGCCATAACATCATATAAATAAAGATACAGTAAAGGCTTATATCTTCAAACTGATTCCCTTGCTTATCTGCACTAGGTTGTAGACTATACTGTTTCAGCTGATTATTGGTAAAATGACTAATTCATAACAGTAAGTTGAATCTGCATTAGGTTATTTGATAGTGGCATATTTATAAAACATGTATACATGTTTGAGCAAATGTACAATTACAAAAATCCGATTTATGCTATTCAATTATAGTAAACTTTATTTAAGTCGACAAAAAAAAAGCATATATCTTTAGATTTGATATGTTGGCAATACATTTATCAAAAGCTTCACACCTGTTTTACAAGCACCTATGTTGGCAATAAGTTTCTGCAGCTCCCTACATCTGTCTATATTCATTTCTTTATATAATGCAGAGATATATATATGCTTATGCATCTCTTGCGATATGCAGTTCTCTCTATAGAGATCAAAAGAAGGAGTTTGTCAAAGCTTAATACAGGCATGTCCATAGATACATCTACAATAAAACAGGTATCAAAACTTAAAGAAACATTAGTATTGATTTATTTTATACAGCCTATAATAACTTATATACCCCTCAAATCTGTCATAGACCTACACTCATTTATAGAATGAATTTGCATATTTAGATCTCTATAACTTAATTATCTATGCTTAACAATTTCATATTCATCTGATGCAGGAAGTATGCAGCTTAACAAATATGAAGTCTGTATCTGAACTTTATCAGTTAAATACAAATGAGAAGGTGTAATAATTATTTCTTTAGTAATTGTGCCATTCTACTCAGTTATTAAACATCATTGACATAATCTATATTATATTTTCATGATTTATCCAGAAAACAGTGTTGTACAGAGCATCCATTATAAGATTTTCAACCTATGGAGGATGGTGGTATAATTGTTGTCCAATTTCAGACTGCCACAGAGAATTGAAACGAGATGAAAACAATGAACCTTTTAGTTGTGTTCTACATAATGTTCAAGATCCATTACCATAGTAAATATATAGAATTATTTTTATCAAGCCAATTATCCTTTAGTTATGTTCTGTGTTATTTTTTTGGCTACATCTGAAACTCACTTATGGATTTATTTTTGTTATAGCTTCAAAACAAGTATGATTATAAGTGACAACACTGATGAAGTAATCGTCACTCTTACTGGAGTTGAAGCCGAAAAATTGTTTGGCTTCACATGCGAACAACTAATACTGAAGGAATCATACGAAGGAGGCCAAACTATACCAACCGAAATGCAGAATGTACAAGGGCAAGAACATGTGTTTGAGATTGCGATGACAACTGATTGGCAATTGGTGATCAAAACAATACTGAGTGTTCATAATAATTATTCAGGAGTAAAGCATACACAATCTTGTACCAGTACACCAGAAAAGCCAACAACAAATAGAACAAACAAAAAAGGTATTTACACTTATAAATTGTAACTTTTTTTATTTATTTTATGACGTATTTTTCTTTTCAATCATATACAGGAAAGAAGCAAGAGTAATCTTCATTGTTGTTTTGCTTTTGCTTAGTTGATAGAGTGAGGATGAATAGATCAAACAGTCACCAGACCAAAAATGAATCATTTAAGTCGATATTAGACTTGCATAGATTGAATCCAGTTGGATATAAGGTTTTGCATATGTTCAAGCTGCATGTTAAAACGTGTCTTTCCCATTATAGAGAGTGTTGGCTATGATGCAGAAAACACCATTAACTGTGAACTAAATATGACACTGAATTAATAATTGCAACATTATAATTGATTATATACTGTTCATTTTCATTTTGATCGTTGTTTCAAACAAAATCAGCATTAAATGCAACTGTTGTATAGAAATAAGAGACAACACAATCCAACAACTGCATAGATATATCCTATATCTATGTCCTATTCAAAACTCACCATTTCGTTCGGCATATCACACTGTCATACAACCATCATCTGCACAATTTTTAACAACTGTGATAGAATCAGAATTTCATGTATAATCATTAGACCAAATAATGGTGCAATGTAAGCAAACCACATATCACTGAAAAATGTCCATCTCTTATTAATCATAAGAACGGTGCAATACTCTATAAAAGAATAGCAGTAGACACCAACAACACTATATCTCATATATGATCTACAGAAATCAGATTTGTAAAATCCATGAAATCCATCTGTCTTCCATATCTCTCTCAAACAAGTCTAACTTTTGCTTTCATTTATACATGTATTCTGTTATACGCATTACAGCAGAGTTGCTAACTATAATTAGAACAACACTGCTAATTTTTCATTCCATGGTTCTCCATGGGAAGATATCTAACTGTTTCCTACAAAGGTCATTATTGAATATCTTCCAATGGAGAACCAGAGGAATCAATAAAAGTAACAATGTATTAGTTCTTTTTTTAAGTCCTGCAGCACTTCTTCAGCTACATGAAGTTTACCTTCTACACAACTGGAATTGAGGAATGGCTTTCAGTTGTGGTTTTTTGTGTTATATATATATATATATATATATATATATATATATATATATATATATATATATATATATAAATGGGTTAAAAACCATTTATAAAACTAAATTTAAATAAGATTAATTAAAGTGTGATGCACTTATAATTAATGGAAAATGAACTTGGATTTGTATTCTCCATAATGAGGACTACAATATTATGTATTCATATGTCCAATTTGGTTTTTGGGATGAATGAAAAATTGTCATCCAAAGTTGGCTATTTGAAATGAGAACACAAAGTTTGTTCCACATTGAAAAAAGGGAAATGGTAAGAGTCAAGTGACTCTTCAGTTGCTACTGGAAAATTTTTGATATTCTAGTAACATATGATGTAATGTGTATTATGAACATTGAGTGGGATGTTCATGACCATTGAGTGAGATGTTCATGACCATTGAGTTCCCTATATTGATGATTGATTTTAATAGCCTTGGCCATTCCTCACACTATAAAAATGGCCTCCTATTCCATAGTTTTACATACCAACACCAACACAAAGCATTGAGCTCTTCTCCTTTGAAGATCATTCTCTCTTCTGCACTTGTGCTCTTGTTTTATTCTGGTGATAGATAGAAAGTACTAGCAGTTCGTAGGTGTTCTTATAGCAGTGCAGCCACAAGAACTCGAAAGGTCGTTGTATCCTGGGAGATGAACGCTAAGAAGTCCTTTTGCACCAATAGAGGTGGCGTAATTATCTTAAGGAAAGTGTGTGATACACACGACTTGACTTAAACGGATTCTACTTTCCTTATCTATTTAACATCCGTCGGAACCCATTGGTATTCTTTATTTATAATTATTATTTTAATTATAAATTAATTTTGGGTAATCATATTTGCAAAATCATAAACCTATCGTTAGTTTACACACACACACACACCTGAACTCGATGACCCGTCTGTCGACTTTCCTTTTAATCTCGCCGAAATCAGGAGCTCAGGTCTCTCAAATGGCTCATGATGGTATGCCTCCGCAACACTCACGTACTGAGGCCTAGCAGGCCATATGGGCACACCACGCTCGTCGACCTCGGGTATGACAGGAATGTTGTATGGCAGGTACAGCTGATTATGGAGAGTAGGCCCCTCAGTAGAGTCAGCAGCAGACGACGCAAGACTCGTCATCGGCTCCCGATGAACCTCAGGCATACGGACCTGATGAACGTCTGGAGCTATGTCGTCCTGAAATAGCTGCGTACTACATCTCGGAGGATCTGGCGGGAGAGGGGGACGTGAACTGCTCGACGGCCGCCCCGCCGATAAAAGGGTCTGGTGCCGGCTGCTCACACTCCTCCGCGGCTGGGATGAATCGATCCTCTGAGACTGGCTGGTGGTCCTCTCAGGCTGGTTAAGGGTCCTCTCAGAGTCTCCGGATCCGCCAGAACTTCCAGAACCTCTAGATCTGGAACGATGGCCTCCGAATAACTGTCTAAATGCATTGGCCATCTGGAGCTTGAGGCATTAATACATTAATTAATATTAAATTATATTACATTAAATAAAAAATTCTAATTAATATAATAACCAATAATACTAACATATTGTAAAACATACTAACAAATTAATATTTAAATTTTAACTAATTTTAAATAATACTAACCATTAACATAAATATAACCATTTATATACAAATATAACTATATTTCATCATTAACATATATATACATACAAATATCCATTTATATATTAACATAAATATAACCATTTATATAATTAGGCTACCAATTTATATATATAATTAATTTAACAATTTATATATAACAATTAAAATATACATTAACATATAACCAATATTAACAAATATATAACAATTTATATAATTAATCTACAAATTTATATATATAATTAATCTAACAATTTATACATATAACCAATATATATAACAATTTAACACACACTTAAATATCTAAATTATATACCTAAATTATACAATTAAAATAAATTGAAAATTAAAAACAAAAAAAAACAAAAAAACTTACGGGATGATTTTCTTTAGGAGGAGGAGGAGGCCGGCCGGAGGAGGAGGGGAAGGAGGAGGAGGAGGCCGGATGGAGGAGGAGGAGAGCGGACGCCGGCGCCGATTTGAGGAGGAGGAGGAGGAGAGCGGTGGATTGGAGGAGGAGAGCGGCCGATTTGAGTAGCGGAGGAGGAGTTTTTACCTAGGAGGAGAGAAAAAAGTCGGAGAGAAAGTGACTTTCAGTTTTTATAGCAGAAAGAATAGCCGACGATTTAGAAGATTTCGTCGACTATTCTTTGAGAATAGCCGACGATTTAGAATATTTCGTCGGCTATTCTTTGAATGTCGTCGGCTATTCTATGAACATCGTCGGCTATACTTTGGAAGATCAACAGCCGTCTGATCTGAGCCATCCAACGGCGGACAATAAAAAGGCGCGGATCGCAAGAGTTTAGCCGACGAAATATAATTTTCGTCTGCTAAACTTATAGAATAGCCGACGATTTAAAATATTTCGTCGGTTATTCTATGAATATCGTCGGCTATACTTTAGAAAATCAACAGCCGTTGGATCTGAGCCATCCAATGGCGGACAATAAAAAGGCGCGGATCGCAAGAGTTTAGCCGACGACATATAATTTTCGTCGGCTAAACTATAGGTCAAACCACTAAGTCAAACCTCTAAACGCTTAAAAACGGAAATTAGTCTAGTTAAACGACGGTTTCTGGCCTCACCTTCAACAGATAATAGTTTCAAATCAATGAGACGCAACTAATCATATAAAAATTTTACAAAATTGATTTAAAGAACTTCAGGTTACCCATAGGAAAACGAAAGTAAAAAAAAGTTAACCGCAACATTCGGCACACAGATTTTATCGGAATCTTGTCATTTTTCAACCGTAGACGTATTTCATTATTTCGGTCATATCTTATTTCACAACATTTTTGCATTTGAAGAGTCTACGTATAGTAACTATTTGAAACTATACATTCACTCAAACACTTAGTAAACAAGTTAAGGAACATTAGTGCATATGTTCTGATTTTGAATCTAAAAGTTTAGAAAATCTATTCCAACCGTCAGATATCACCGTTAAGATTAAATACATGTATGGAAAAAAATCCAACTTCAGCTGACAACGTTAAAGGCTCGATCGGAACGGTCAACCGGGTAAGTCAAACCTCTACACGCTTAGAAATGGTAATTGGACTGTCTAAATGACGTTTTTTGGCCTGACCTTCAACAGATAATAATTTCAAATCGATGAGATGCAACTAAACATATAAAAATTTTCCTCAAAATATTTACCGAAGGTAACGCTACCATTAGGGAAACGAAGGAATAAAACTTTTGACCGCATCTTTTGACACTCAGATTTTATCGGAGTCTTGTCATTTTTCAACCATAAACGTATTTTATCATTTTGGTCATATCTTATCTCACGACTTTTTTCTGTTTGAAGGATGAAGCAATGGTTTATCGTTAGTGATAGATCTGAAAATATATAGACTTATAGCCGACGAAAATGTCAAATTCGTCGGCTAAAATTTCAAAAGTTTTCGTCGGCTAATGTTTTAGAGAAAGGACGACGAAAATACAAATAGTCGACGTTTTTTGTTTATACCAACGAAAAAACAGTATCGTCGGCTATGGTTAAACTATGACCGACGATTTTGTATGTCAATTTCGTCGGCCAAAATTTCAAAAGTTTTCGTCGGCTAATGTTTCAGAGAAAGGCCGATGAAAATCCAAATCGTCGACTGAAATATGAATATAGCCGAAGTTTTTTGTTTATACCAACGAAAAAACAGTATCGTCGGCTATGGTTAAACTATGGCCGACGATTTTGTTTTTCCACCGACGAAAAATAAAATCGTCGGCTATTGTTAAACTATGGCCGACGATTTTGTTTTTGCACCGACGAAAAATAAAATCGTCGGCTATTAGTTGGAATTACCGACGAAAATTTTAATTCGTCGGCCGTTTTTTTTTAATTTCGTCGGGAAAAGCCTTTTTTCTGGTAGTGACCCTAACCGTAGCAAAAAAGAAGATGACATTGTTGAACCAACACCAACAAACACAATAGATCAGATAAAAAAAATAACTGGAGTAAAATCTGCCACTGCAAACCAGAAGAAAAAGAAAGCCACTCAAAATGAAGGTGAAAATGATTCAATGGCAATGGATGATATAATGCAAAGGTAATGAATCAAGCCTCCTCCGTATTTATACTGTGTCAAAAGAAAATTATTACTATAAATATAAATGTTTAATTGTTGCCCTTTGAATAAAACCTTTAACATTCTTTTAAAACTTCATATAGCAGGCACCAAAAAGAGGCTGCATCTTCCTCAGCACCACCTGCAATGTGATTTGCTCCAGTGCATGTTTATATACACATATCTTTTGTCCATCTGACCTTCACTAACATAACAACAACTATACTTTTCTGATATACAAGCTGTTATGTCTGTTCTTATTAGCATCAGTTACCTATTCCGAGAATGAAAAAGTCAATTGCATCTTGCTGTAGTTTTTGGTTAGGTACTTATGTGATTTAAATTGTGTTAGGTTATGTGATCACAACTGTGAATAACTACACTATGATCTTTTGTAGAATAGTAATCACAGTGTAGTTATTCACAGCTGCTTTTTGTGCAATTTTTGTTTGTCACTCAATCATGAATATTGCACAACCAGTTATAACGTTATATGTAAATAAGTATCAAGCGAACTGTTAATTAAATCAGAAATGATGTACTCTGTATTTTTGCATCCTCTTCTCATATCGAGCTATGAACTCCAATGGATTTACAGGGGGCTAATTAACTGTTGATGTATAAAAGTTGTTCAACTTTGTGTTTCGTTATAATCACTCATTACTGTACCAATAGATGTTTAATTTTTTTATAGTAACTGTTCTAAGATAGTGCTTTCTATCATCAACATACCATTCTTACTATAACCAAATTTCAACATACACGGTACACTATCAAAGGTTAAAAACGGTACAGCATCAAAGGATTGAGTTGTTTGATTTTGCAAACCCAATTGATTTGGGGAAGAGTATATCTTTGTTAATATTACATACTCTATTCTTAATATTTGGGCAAGAGTATATCTTTGTTAATATTTTTTTAACTGAGTACTAAACAGCAACTTAACAAACAACATTGCCATGCACACTTTGTATCATCTCAAAGAAAATGTTGTTACCTACTATCTTTTCGTACTACTTGATTATTTGTTCTGTGGTCATACGGTGAAGTTGAACAGTTTTCGCCTCATGCTTTTGCAATTACAGATTTAGACTGATACATGTATCCATCTTAAACTAATCACATTATAAAGCATCTGCCTTCTATATTACAGTTCAAAATTGTTTTCAGTGCAAGATCATACAACTTTATGTATGTTATACCTATGAAATACCAGCAACGGCTTGTAAAAATTGATTATGATTATGGTTGTTTCATTCAAATTTTGTTGCATATTTTATATATATGGATGACTTTGTCCTTTTTTTTCTTTCAATTCGATAGGGAGTGAGGATTTAAGGATAATTGGTTGTAAGGATTGAAATAATATATGAACAAATTGTGTTGATTGATTGATTGCACTGATGATTTACCATCTTCGATGTAAGCTGGGATAGCCACAACTTGGCTGTAGTAATGGGAATGGTACAACAAAGTTAAGTACCTGGATTTCAAAATTGATTAATCTAAGTTTAGTTGCGGTGAATTTGTAAATTATTTAGCTCATGCTTATACATTCACATCTACTAGGTATTGTATTGTGGTAATAAAGTGGACTGTGTGATTGAGCTGCGAATGATTTTTAGTAGATTCTAGGTTATCGAGAGAGAGAGAGAGAGAGAGAGAGAGAGAGAGAGAGAGAGAGAGAGAGAGAGAACATTGATATCAATAACAACAAGTCTAGAAATTCATTAATATCAAACAAAAGATTTAAAGAGAGCAGCTTGAATAGTAGAAGAAAAGGAAGGCTGGAGACAAAGGAATAACTGCATAGCTGGGTTTGATGCTGGTGTTTCTATTTTCTTTTCCTGTCTCGGTTTAAATGAAAGAATTTTCACTTACCCTTCTCTAATATATTGTTCTACGTACCAATTGTGAAGGAATATCCAGCAATGTCAAGGCTTATAGCTCTGCAATACTTCTTCAGCTACATGAAGTTTTCTTTCTGGACAATTACAATTTGTGGATTTGTATTGATGGCATGAAATCAAATACCAGGTATTGATGGCATGACTTAGTGAACTAGAGGGTTAGAGTTTCTGAATCGCTTTATGTATCAAACCTATGGAACTTAACCTGACATTAAGTATGTTATACCTGTGGAATTTGGCCTGACATTAAGTATCAAACCTTCAGGTTTGTGTTAAAAAAAAAATTATATGGTAGCTGCTATAACTGTCATACCAGTTGATAAATTTTTATTTTGAATTGTGTTGATAGTTTGCCTTTTGGATTCATTCTGAAAAAAAAAAAAATCATATCTTTGACTACCCCAAAAAATTAAGTCTTTCACTTTCAGGTCAGTTATATTGTATGTGGGAGCTATATGGCATGTGACATATAGTCTTTTTAATATACGTATGGTTGTGCTCTTAAGCCCCTCTTACCTTCACTACTCAATATTGACTATTGAAAATAGTGAGGACATAATCTTCTTTTTAAAAGCTGTCTCTGGATATAAGTTGTTAATCCATACGTGTTACATTTCATAGTCTATTAGTTGATGAATGAAATAGATGATTAGACGTTTGATATTCATTATTACTTGACATTTAGGCATTTCAGAGTTCTTCTTTTTGTTACTTCTCTTTAAACTAGAGCATTTAGAAAGATGCTTCAAGGTGACAATAGACTATGAAATTTGTGTAAAGAACATCTTGACAATAGAGTTTTGTCCAATGTCTGCCAGATGTGATTATCTCAAGGTGGTGTATGTTTTCTATTATCATAGGCTAATGCTGATGTTGATAGTTTCCCATTTCAAAACATGTTTGTATATATTTGGTGGACTAAGAAAACTATTGATCATGGGAAATAGTATGATAGTTTTCAAAGTTAGGGGTCTACTCCGACTTGATTTGAGTTTTTCATTTTTCTTATTTTGTCTGACTCTTGTCTTTCATTTTCTTTTTTAAACTTGAACAATTCATTGTTCACACTGGAATGCCTGTAGCTACAGGCCTGAAAGTAAATCAGGTAACAGTTTCATTTTGATTATTTTACTTATTACAAAAACAAAAATGACTACTTGACCTTCATTGCAATTTTTCTTTCTAACTTATTCATTTATAGAGGTGTGCTCTTTGTTTAATATGAAAAAAAAAGGAAATTACATACATATGCAATACAAGGAGATTTACTTTGTATACTACTTTGTGCAGCTTCACCTCTATCTCAAAATTCCAAAGTCAGTTAGCTACGACAAAGAAGCTATTGTTTTTACTCTCTCAGGAATGTTGTTAAAAGTTTTGACTTATGTTGTCAGAATTGGCGAATTGTCTGTTCATCAGGAGAAAAAGGGAGACCAGGTTGTTCGGACCTTAAATTCCCAAGTCTCCCGGTCTTCTCCTCTTCTTCTCAAATTTGTTTGTCAAATTTCTTCTTTTTCTAAAAGCTCCCAATGCACTTGAGATTAATTGAGGCGAAGTAGAGCTGGAATAAATACGGGATTGCTCTTTTGTTCTGGACGTTTCTATTTTGTACCTCTCTGTTCTAGAGACCAAGACTGATTGGGTTTTGTACTAAAGGACACAATAAAGACCAATATCGTGGTTAAAGCTCTCATTCTGTTCTGTACTAATATTGCATCACAGTTTTGTTCTACTTCAATTACTACGGATTGTAAATGTGAAAGAGGCACAAAATGACCAATTTATTGGTTAAACTTCATGTTCGATATAGAATTTCTGGGAATAAACCTCTCTTTCTATTTTATAGTACTAGAGTAACTTACTCATACCTGAGAACTGTTTCATAATAGTGATAATACCCATATTGGTATTTCTACATTTCTTTTCAAAGTAACTCATTTATTTCATGATGCAGATTGTCAGGCTTTTCTTGTATCGACATATTGCCCTTACTTTCAACAAATTTCAACATATACAATACATTAACAAAGAAGAAAAACATTAGAAAAAGCCGCCGCAACGCGCGGCCTCTAACCTAGTGTACACTCATTGATTCTCCTTTTGTCTCTGTGTATCTTTGGTTCACATTCAATTAGGAGTTGATAATTTGTGTAAATAGGTAGCTTTCTTCCTTGCACTGACAACATATATTAATTGAGATTTTATGCTTTCAAGCATGGCATGCTTAATTGGATTTTGACTTCACCTATGAGAAGCAGAGACCCAATATTCTTTTTTTTATTTATTTGTGCTGGACGGCCTGATCCCGTCCCCTGTCCCGGCCCGAATCCGAACGGGATCAGAACGTGCGGGATGAATTTCTAAAATACGTATTCTCGTCTCGTCCCGTCATGATAATTTATTTTTGAGACGGGACGAGATTCGCCCAATCACGTCCCATGCCCAGCTCTAACTGGACTAGACTCCAACAACAATTTGAAAGAGAAAAAGAAAAATAGAAAAAAATTTAAACAAGGGTATTTTAGTCATTTTAAAACTCTAAGTGTGCCAATAGTGGATTTATTTGACAGAATAGACTAAAATGTTGATACATGAAAGATTATGAATGATTCAATTTAATTTATGTTCATACATGAAAGATTATGGATGATTCAATTTAATTTGAAAACTCATGGACAAAACTGTTTTTTCGTCCCTAACAAGTATTTTGTAAAAAAAAAAAAAGGTCAATTCTCGTATTTCAAAATAAATACATTTATTTTTGTATTTCTAAAATTCTGTATACCGTATCACTATATTAGGCGTATTGAGTCATTAGAGTGAGCCCTCTATAGACCAACCCCCTCTTAAACCCTACGGAAGACAAATTAAAACGGAAACCTGAAAACGAGAGCACCGAAATAACGAGTGTTGGCGCCATATTATTCCGGTGCCGTCATGTACGGCCGTCCTTCTCGTTCCTCCGGCGCCGCATGGGGTCAGCCACCGCCTCTAAATCCCAATTTCCCACCCCAAAACCCCAACACTCCATATATCTACCCTCTAAACCCCGCCTTCATACCTCACCAAGCTTGCCGAAACAATCTCCCGCCGCCGCAAAACCCTAGCTTCGTTCCGCAGCACTTCCCGAATCCGACTTTCCGGCCTCCGCCGCCTCAGAACTCGAATGAGCTGCTGGAGAAAGTCGACCGCGCCGTCGCGAAGGCTCGGTCGGAGCTTATTGCCGCCGGCGAGAGCGTCTCGGCGTGGAAGGTGTCGCAGTCGGCGCTTCTAATGCTTCAGATTGATGGCTGGGGCTCTCTAGGGTTTCAGATGCAGCAGGTGCCGTCTCTACACCGCCTCATGTTCACTGAAGGCAAGGTAATTTGGATGATCAAATTTCGAAAATGATTAATATTGTGTTGATTTGTATTGGTAAATTGCAACAATTACTGTGGTGAAAAGTTGTGATCAATGTAAAAAGATAAGAGAGAAACGTTTCGATTGTATCTAAAGTACTCTTGTGTGGAATGTACTGCATTAATCACTATAATAGATACTGATTTGGTTTTATAATTTAAATTATTCAGATGAATTCTCAGACTTGAATGAGAGGTGATTATGCCACTGAGTACAGTGTTGTTTATCTTCCGTATTCACCTATTTTTAGTAATCGGCCATTGTCATAAGCAAAATTGAGGAGCAAGCAACAAGATCATTTTTCTTGTTTACTTTTCAACCATGAAGAATAATGTACCTAGTTAAAGTTTATGTCTCTCTTGATTAAATCCTGTATCTAATTAGTTATTTTCTGTGGGGATATAGATAAATGCATTTATCCAGTGTTTTGTTGCGGTTCGAAGAATTTCTTCAGTATATGATTTGGGAGTAGCAATCTGCAAGAATGAGGGCATCGAGAAGTTTGAAGAGCTAGGATTGGGCCCTTTGGTGCGACACCCACTTGTTTTGCATTATTTCTCAGTCAAGTCTGATACTAGTGAAGTTTATAAGATTACTAGCGATGAGATAATATCTGTACTCTCTGACTTCATGGATACCTGCAAGAAAAAAGAGATTAAGATTGAAGAATTTTTAGATTTCATTGTAAAGAAACGATCAGTTGCAAGCAAGGAAGAGCTTGGAATACGAATTCAGAGCATCGGGTATGTCACAATTTCTTGTTTCTGCATTATGACTAAAGAAAATATATAAGCTAGTGTAGTAAATAGTGTTGCACCATATTTCGTTATAGATCCACAGTAAGATATAGCAGATAATCTTCTGTCGACGTTAGGGATGTTGAATTATAAGGTGAGCTTCCCTTACAAGCAGGCAGAAAGCGTACAAGGGTTAGATTTTAAATAGGCATCTTTTTCAGTTATAATTTTTTTTAATGGGCCAAGATTGCTACCTAATATTTTTGTATTCAAGTAATTTATACATTCCTTTTCAGTACAAGCACAACATATGTACCTTGAATTTATGCAAATCTACAATGCTGTTCATTGAAGCAAATTTTTTTTAATCATAGGATGCATATTTCTGCTATCCGGGATGTGAAGAAAACTGAACAGGTTTCCAAGCAAACTTCTAAGAAAGATAACATGAAGCGTTACTTCTCATTGAAAAAGGAGCTAGACGAACGCTTCAGTGACATCTCTCAGCGTGTTGAATCATTTTCCTCCGTACAGAAGTTCTGTGGCAAGCACATTAGGTTTGATTCTTCAAAAGACTCAGAGGCTGACAGTAGTGATGATGATTTATCTGAAGACGATGATGAACTAAATGATCAGTCAACAGGTAATCAGGTTAAATTATCATCAAAATCTGTTAAAAGCTCTGACCGAGCTAGCAGATGTCCTTACCCTTCTGAATTAGAAGAGAAGACACGGTTAGGACTGAGCCAGCTTTCACCAGCTAGTTGCTCGCAAAAGCGCATTGAGAGTAATCAGTCAGCTAGAAAGAAAAGAAACTATGAAGATGTAAACAGTGCAATTTCAGTGCCCAGAAAATTGCGTAAGAGAGTTAAGGTACGAGAAGTTGCTACTCGAATAAGGAATGTCTGGAAAACCAATGAGGTTAGCGATTCGGATGATAATGATCTCTCAATTACTAATACCTGTTTGAAGACCTTCATTACAACTTGGAAGGAGGCATGTCGGGAGAACACTGTGGCTGAGGTATGTTCATCGTGTTGTCTTGATATGTACAGCTAATCATAAGAACACATTTTACAGTGTCGTAAACACCTGTCAATTGTTTTTTATCTATTCAACATTTTTTTTTCTCTGTTAACTTTGAAAGACAGAATAATGCTGAATAGAGCAATTTTTCATTTTGGTAGTACATTCAAACCACATGATCGTAGCACTTGGCCATTGGACAGTGCTAAAGAGACCACATGACAATGGTTGAATGCTGCATCATGTTGTTGAAAATGTGGTACAAGAATAAATAAATCTAGACTTCTAGTTAATTATTTTGAACATTTACCAAATCTCTTACTTTTTGAAGAAAACATTATTGTAGAAAGTTTGCCTCAGTCTCTGACTAGAAGTTCTGATATTTTAATGGGTTTTGCTTTTTTGTAAAATATAATTGTAATGGGTTTATTGGAGGGCTACTGATAAGAGGGAAATGAGGAATCTTAATGGAAAGAATAAGTACCTGTCAAATTCATTACTGTTAAACTTTTTGGCTGCTGTTTTGATTTTATATTTCTTTTATAAAAATAAACTTGTTATTAGAAAATACCTTCTGATTCTTGTAGGTACTTGATAGATTGCTGCAGCTTAATAACACAGATGCGCAGAAGAAAAAGGAAATCAAGTCATTGTTTTCTTTGGATCCATTAATTGGATTGTTAAATGTCGCTGTAAGTCATCGTGTTCGACTATCGGTTTATTCACAAGTAATATATCATCATACTTTGGATAATTAACTATTTTAGTCAAGTTGTTAAAGTGAGTAAAATTTTGTCTCATGTCATCCTTGTACGTATTTTTCTGTACAAAATCTTAGTTTATCTAGATGGATTGATTGGATACAATTTTTAAGTAACCTGTACTCCTTCAAGGTAATTTTCAACTGAACCCTTACAAAATTAAGTCTCTTGATGTCTCCATCTATGCCTAACAGGTTCAGAGGAATATGATCTTTAATGAAATTGATGAATTTTTTTGGTGTCTTTTAGCATAAATCCTTAATTAGTAATAGATTCAAATGCTTGTTTAGTTATGGGAAAAAATCACATACAATTTTGAACATGTTCTTATCTATATTTCCTAATAGTTTGCTTTGCCATCAAGTTTTATTATTACTGTATTTCAGGTAAGTTAAATATTCTTTTTGAAAGGCTACTGAGTAAGTTTATCTTTGTTGATGGTTGATTGTTGTACTATGAAGAATTCTTTTTAACTTCTGCAATACGTGTGTCTTTAAATTCTATAGATTGATGACACTGGTCCAATGCTTCATTACTCTGATGGAACTGTATATGGTCATTTAGCTGAATTTGCTACTTCTGTATATGTTGCAGGTCTCATCTATCAAATCCGGATTGTGGGATAGCATATATGATACATTCCAAAGTGTTGGTCAGTTAACTGACAGTCTTCCAGATAACTCCCCCGAATATGTGAATATAGATGTTGAACCAAGTATTCAAGATGAGAAAAGTACCAAGGATGCACCAGTCATTACTGAACACGCTGTTGAACACAGGCAGAGTGAGTGATATTGGCTTTCTGTTTTCTATTGACACTGAACTAGAAATGATCAAATAGAACAAAATCTTGTATACTTAACATGCCTGCTTTGCACGAATTAGACCAATGAAAAAAGTTATGCATAAGATCCACATAAACTCTCCCATGTCAAAACTTGAACTCCATGTGGAGGCTTTGCTCCCCTGATGTGCCTCCTATGCTCCCCATATTGGAGCGTAACATACAATTCCGAAGAGTGCATTGTATCTCCTTGCATTAGATCTAGTTGGTGAAAGAAGCACAGTTTGTACTTTCTAGTATTATTAGTGTTACAGAGATTCCCCCATCACAACTTCATATAGGTTCCTCCTAAATGTCAAGTCCTGATATCTGAAGAGCACATATAATCTAAGTAATGCTGCTTTGAACGTCAGCTTTTGTGAATTTTAGTGAAAGGGTAGTGCTGCATTGTCTCGGTCGCATTTTTCGTTCATCTTCTATTTTCTTTGATAAAAGATTATTGTATTTTTTTCCTTTCTTTTTCTTTTGGTTATTCTTTATTTTATCATTCTTTTTTTGTTTTCTACTAACCGTGATTAGATAACAGAATATTAAATAAGTGAGTACTGAAAGTATATCTCTGGGTGGTATTTGAAATGTCAGTTATCCTGTCGATATCTGTCATTGCCTAGTGTATGGAAGCAAGAGCCACGGCTTGATATAGGTTGTAGCCTTGTTTTGCAAACGAACCATCCTATATAAAAGTTCATGGGTTAGTACTGCTAGTATGAGTAAGGAAAATGCCTTCTATTTGTAGATCCACAGTTGAGTAGACTTGAGTTCAGAGATCAAATAATATTTGAACAGCTAACTAAGCATTATGTACACTCAGTTTAGTGCTTTGAAAAATTGTACCATATGAACCCTTTAAGTAGAAAGAAAAATCAATAAAAATAGATCCATCCAGGACATGACATTATCTTCTGTATTTTGACTATATGCTAGAGTTGAATATTAACTCAAGGATTTTTTTTAGCAAGACCAGTTGTGTTCTCTAGTTCAGTCTATTCTGGTATAGTTCAATGCCAGAAGGCGGTACTACATTGGAAGTGTCTCTTTCCCTACCCAGAATCCTCACCATTTCGCTGGCGAGTCTAGTAACTATCAGTTTTTTTGTTTTTTTTTTGTTTTTTTTTCCCGCATATATTAGTAAAATAGATATTCACAAACCCCCTCCCTCATACATTGGCAAACCTTTTTATGTGTTCTTTCAGTAGACTTATGGACCTTATGGTATTTTGTAATTAAATTTCACAGGTGTTTCTGTTGAGGACATAATCAGGAAACTTACTATATATTTTGAGATTGATCAAGGTGTACATGGTAATGGTAGATCACTCCAGGAGAAGATATGTACCTTCTTGACAAAGCTTTGCAGTTGCGAACTATGGTTAGTGGAAGAATTTTCTGTCAAGGAATTTAAATCTCTTGGTCATGGAGAGTTTTTACGGTTCTTAGATAATTATGCGGGGCTACTTCCACAAGAGCTGTGCAAGTTCCTGACTAATGATGTCATTGGGAAGTGCCCTTTGGAAGTATGCATGCTTCAGCACCATTTGGTTGTTTTACTATCTCAAGCTTTAAATAGTTTATGGGAGGATGAAAATATCACAAAAGAGGAAATTCTTTTGCTGCTTAGGAAGCAATTCCCATTGATCAGTTTCAAAATTATTGAAAATGGTTCAGTAGAAGACTTTTTAAGCATCGTGGGAAAACATAAGAATGATGTGATTTCCAAATGTGTTCTGTTCTCAATGGCATTAAATGGCACTAGCTATTCTATTGACTCATCAGTACATTATGAGAACGCCCTATTGAAAAGCATGTCAATGAGTTCTGACAGTGGCCAGAAAGCTAAAACCCATGAATCTGTTACATCCAAGGATGCAATTAAAATCTTAGCTAGGGCACCAATGATGTCTGACTTAAACTTATGGTCACACTGGGACCTTTTGTTTGCTCCTTCACTTGGTCCTCTTATACCATGGTTGTTAAATGAAGTTAACACAGATGAATTGTTGTGTTTGGTGACCAAAGATGGAAAAGTCATTCGGTTAGACCAATCAGCTACCGTAGATTCCTTTGTGGAAGCTGCCCTTCAAGGATCATCTTTTCAAACAGCACTGAAAATGTTATCTCTCTTTTCACTAGTTGGAGGAGAAAAACATGTCCCAGTGCCCCTTTTGAAAATCCACATACAACGTGCATTTGAAGTCATTTTAGAAAACTTGGTAGATAACATCGAAGTACATCACAACAGGAGTTCTCTTAATTATGGAAAAGCATTGTCTGTACAGAAAATGATTGGTGAAGTTGCTGCTGGTAAATTATCACACAGAGACTTGCAGAAGACAGATATTGGAAAGCCCATTATATCAAGATTTTTTCTTGAATGTCTTGGGTATCTACCTGCAGAATTTCATGGTTTTGCTGCTGATGTATTGCTTTCGGGAGTGCAGTCTGTTGTCAAACATGCTCCTTCAGCCATATTGAGTGAGTGCAGCCAGTTGGAGCAACGTATCATGCTTCATGAAGTTGGTTTGTCTCTTGGTATAGTGGAGTGGATTAATGATTACCAGGCATTTCTTACCAATGATACCATTCAGTCGTTCGTGTCTGGGGCTTCATGTTCCATTGCTGTTGGACATGAAATGGGGTCAGGTTCAAAGCCCTTGCAAGATGTTTCAGAGAAGTTTGTCACTTCTGGAGGGAGCATGGTTGGATCTATTGGTGAAAGTGTGCAGGAAGTTGGACGTACTGATGTCTCTCTGAAGGTTGGTGGTGCAGAAATATGCAATGAGAGCGCTGGTAGTGGTCACACGCAACCTAATGCCAAAATTAGTGAACATGAAGATGCATCCCAGGTGATTGAGTCAATCAGAAGAGATGAGTTTGGTCTTCATTCCAGCCAAACAACTTCTGAAAGTATCATGTTGAAGAAGCATCATGCTCGCTTAGGGAGAGCTTTACATTGTCTTTCACAGGAATTGTATTCTCAGGATTCACATTTTCTTCTTGAGCTGGTAAGGCTGCTTTTTTATTTATTATTTTTGAATTGGGATTCTTTATTGTGGTTTGTGCAGTCATCTACCATCATGAACGAAACCATATATGAGAGTTTTCTTTCCTTGTTTGTTTTGCTGTTCCGTCATTTATCTTAGGCTACAAATGAATTTCCCAATGTTATCTTTGTGGTCAAAATCATTCTATAAACATCCTTGGGTGACTGTTAGCGAATTTGATCGAATCCTGATTCCTTTCTAGTCTTATCAAAAGGGGTCAACATGATGCCCAGGTCCTGGACTAAAGTTGACCTTCTTGCAACACTAACACCCACGGGCATGACTCAACCAAATTTTCATTTATAGAATGTGTTTAATGTTTTTAGTGATCTTTTAGTACTCTAAACTCCAGATTATTGTCTCTACAATGTTTATATGTTTGACAGTATTTTTGAGTCTGCAGTTAGAGATAAGCCTCTCAATTATAACCTTTGAATGCTTTATATTCTATTCCATACATATTTATTCTTCTTTATTGTTCAGGTTCAAAATGCAGATGATAATACATACCCAACATGTGTAGAACCAACTTTAACGTTCATTCTTCAAGACTCCGGTATCATTGTTTTAAATAATGAGCAAGGCTTCTCTTCTGAGAACATCAGAGCACTTTGTGATGTTGGAAGTTCAACCAAGAAAGGATCTAATGCTGGCTATATTGGGCGGAAGGGCATCGGTTTCAAATCTGTGTTTCGGGTAGGTCACTAAAGTTACTCTAGTTTGAGTAGTTTCTCTGATTGTATGTTTTAATTCTTAATCAATTTCCCATTTTTTCCTTCTGAAAATAAAGAAATTTTTATCAATACCCAAACCATATCTTACATAGGATAGACAAGAGATCACTTGTATAATGCATAATGTATCCAAAACACAAAACCACATGAAGGAAGACAGAAATTAACTGACAGTGGTCCTCCAACACAAACTGGTTTAGACAAAGGGATGACCCAAAATGTCTCTTTCCCAGCATGGATGCTGCTGTAGGATCTAATTCCTGTCTTTTTTAGATCTCCTCCACTGGATACGTAGTTATTTTGCTTCATGGTTCAAATGTTGTATAGGTCCAGATATAAGACGGAAGAAGGGATAAATGGAACATAACCCGTCATACAGATTATTTTGTTTGCTGTCATAGTCCATCAGCTAATCAGTTTTAATTTTATTTGTTTTTTTTTTCGATTAGAAAAAAAAAAAAAAATTATTTGTGTATTTATTTTAATTTGTCTTCTTTTTTTTTTGGGTTCACCTTCACTGTCTAGTAATTGATGAAAACGTTGCTGGGAAAAGCTCAATCAGTTCTCAGTATTATGTTTCTTAACTCATATTATTGATTGAGGAGTGTTGTTCCCTGCATTTGGTGATATTCTTGTCATGCTTTAATCATATTAATTGGGTGTTTGGGGAATCTAGGGTGCAGATAGAATACCCCAAGTAATACATTGATCCTAAAAAAAAGATCTTTGGTTTAAAACTTTTTAAATAGGTGGAAAGATCTCTGTAATCTGTTGTTCATACTAAGAAAGCCAATTTCCTGTTGGTAGTACACTTTCCTAAATACATGTGCATTTTGTGCAGGTCACAGATGCTCCAGAGATTCATTCCAATGGATTTCATATCAAGTTTGATATAAGTCAGGGTCAGATTGGTTTTCTTTTGCCAACAGTTGTACCTCCTTGCAACGTTGACATGTTGAGTAGGCTGACTTCTAGTGACAGTGATCAACCAGATAGTAATTTATGGAACACTTGTATTGTTCTTCCTTTCAGATCGAAGTTTTCAGATGGATCTGTCATGAAAAGCATTATAAATATGTTTTCAGATCTTCATCCATCTATATTACTCTTCCTTCACCGCCTCCAGTGTATAAAGTTTAGGAACTTGCTCGACAATTCACTTACTGTCATGAGAAAAGAAACTGTGGGAGATGGTATTGTAAAGGTTTCACATGGGAAAGAGAAAATGACATGGTTCTTAGTTTCTCAGCAATTGCGAGCAGATTTTATACGTAGCGATGTACAAACAACAGAAATTTCCATAGCATTTACATTGAAGGAATTGGATAATGGTGTTTATGGACCAGATCTAGAGCAACAGCCTGCTTTTGCATTTCTTCCTTTAAGAACCTACGGCCTGAAGTTTATTCTTCAGGGCGATTTTGTTCTTCCTTCATCTAGAGAGGAAGTGGATGGAGATAGTCCCTGGAACCAGTGGCTATTGTCAGAATTTCCTGGTCTATTTGTCAATGCTGAGAGGTATTTTTGTTCTCTTCCTTGCTTTAGAGAGAACCCTGGGAGAGCAGTGGCAGCTTATATGTCCTTTGTTCCACTTGTTGGGGAAGTGCATGGGTTTTTTTCGTCACTTCCTCGATTAATCATTTCAAAATTACGGATGTCGAATTGTTTACTCCTGGAAAGTGGAAATAATGAGTGGGTTCCTCCTTGCAAGGTCCTAAGAGGCTGGAATGAGCAGGCCCGTTTGCTTCTACCTGATGGTTTACTACGGGAGCATCTTGGCCTTGGGTTGTTGGACAAATATATAGTTTTGCCCGATCCACTTGCAAGAGCACTTGGCATTGCAGAATATGGCCCCAAAATTCTGCTTCAAGTCATGGACTCCTTATGTCGTTTGCAAAATGGCCTCTCATCAATGGGACTGGGTTGGTTGACCTTTTGGCTAAGTGAACTGTATGCAATGTCATTCAATGCTTCTGTGGAAACATCATTTGACTCTGGACTTGGAATAGATTTGATAGAAGAACTCCGAAAAATTCCATTTATTCCTCTTTCAGATGGTACATATGGGGCTGTAGACAAAGCCCCAATATGGTTACATTTTGATGCCTTGAGCACTGGGGTTGAGGGTCGGCATGGACTTGAGTCTTTTCCCAACTTATATGCCAATCTTCGTATAGTAAGCCCTGCCTTCCTTTATACATCATGTGTAGATATGCCATCCATGGATGTGACTACAGTTGACAGACAAATACGTATGCTCCGTAGAATTGGTGTCCAGCAGTTGTCTGCGCATGAAATTGTCAAGGTACATATCTTGCCAGCTATATCTGATGCCAGAATTGCAGGTATGGATATGAATCTGATGACAGAATATCTCTGCTTTGTTATGGTCCACCTTCAGTCGACCTGCTCCGATTGTCAGGGTGAAATGGAATACATAATCTCAGAATTACGAAATAAAGCCTATATACTAACAAATCATGGCTTTAAACGACCTGCTGAGATATCCATTCATTTCAGTAAGGAATTTGGCAATCCTATTGACATAAATAAGTTGATAAATATGGTTGACATGATGTGGCATGAGGTTGACATCTCCTATTTGAAGCATCCAGTAACAAAGTCACTCCACTGTGGACTAACAAAGTGGAGGGAATTTTTCCAGAAAATTGGCATCGTGGATTTCGTGAAAGTTGTTCACGTTGAGAAGGGATTTAACAATACATGTAAGGACTTGATTTCTCTTGGATCAAATGTCACAGATTGGGAGTCCCCAGAATTGGTCGATTTAATGTCCCTGCTGACCAGAAATGGTGACAAAAAAGGATGTGAATATCTTTTGCAGGTGCTTGATAGTTTATGGGATGAATGCTATCTTGAAAAAGCTACAGGCTATTGTGGTTCTAAAGATGTAGCAGATAAAAAGCAGTTTAAATCTTCATTTATAAGCAGCATCTGTGATGCACAATGGGTAGTATCAACAATGGATGATGCACTTCACTATCCTAGAGATTTATACCACGATTGTGATGCAGTGCGCTCAGTTCTTGGTCCATCCGCTCCATTTTCTGTTCCAAAGGTTAGTTTAAAATATTTCCACATTAATTTACTTCCTGCTTTAGGATTTCTTAAGTGTTTTAGCATATACTTCTTGACACTTTGTTGGATTGGGACTATATGATAATTAGCATATGTGAATTTGATCTCAGTTCAGTTTCCTGTCCTGTTTTAAGCTCTCGACTTTTCTCTTTGCAAGAGATCTAAGGTCATGTATTTCTGATTTTCCCATTGAAGTTTGAATTATACCAAAATGAGAAAAAAGTGTGGCTAGTGGAGCTTAAGTTTGGTATATACAGTAGTTTATGTGCTATGCTATAGCTGTTCATGTATGTTCTCGTGTGTTTTATCCATTTCTGTGTATACATGACACATAAGGATAGAAATTGCACAGTTTGAGAGATTGCATGTGGTCTCCCTATGCAGACCTATTTCAATGATAATAACTGTCCAAGTTCTAGGCGTCTACTGAAAGATCTCTGTGAAACATCAGCTAGATTGAGAATCAGTTTGCAATTTCTTTCATAATTAACAGATACCGTATTTTGGATTTGGCTGATGTTGGTTTAGAGAGCATTTCCTAAACATAGTAGGGTCTGGAGTGGGTCACACATGCAGTCCCTCAACTTAGACAAAAAAAGTGATCCCTTATCGGATTGTAGCTTTTAATTTTGTCGACACAAATCCCTACTTGGGTTTGTTCCCTTTTCATACATTCCCCTTAGCTTTTATGGCTTTTCAAGTCTGGTATTGCATTCATATGGCCGTCTCTTTCTTATATCGAATTTCGCTCTAAATGATCTCACCTGTAGAAGTTTTGTGTATGTTTTTCAATAGTTGAAGTGTGTGTTTTTTAAGCTTTAGTCTCCTACTCTGAGTCTCTGATAATTTAGTTATATTGTGTTTATCCATTTTACTCATAAATTACAGTGTGAACTGTATGATAGACTGAGTATCATCATTATTCCATTTCAAGCAATATTTCATCCTATCGTTTTTTTTTGAAACAGATAGGGAGTGGAAAGTTTGCAAGTGCTATTGGGTTTAAGACAGTGGTTTCTCTTGACGATGGTCTAGAGGTATTAAAACTATGGAGGTGTGAGAAGCCATTCAGTGCCAGGTATGCTTTTCCTAATAGCAATCTTCCTCGTTTATTTCTAAGTGCTTTCATTATGATGCAGCAAACTCGTTGCTTAGTAACCAGGATCTACAAACTCTTAAGGTTTAGAGATTAACTCACACAGATTTCTAGGAAATTAGGATTCACTCCCAGGTTTCTTACCCTAATTTAGGCTTCACACCCTAGTTTAGGCTTCGCACCAATCCTTTCACATGAAAACTCAGAAAACTCTGAATATTCTTATTCATCAAAATATACCTTTGCCATTCGGCACTTACACTTATTTATACTAGAGTAGATAACTGACACTAACTATCATTAAAGACTCATTAGGACTCTTAAATTTCTAAAACTGAAACATAAAGACCTAATAAAGGAAAACTTTAAACTCCTAAACTGAAATGAAATCTGAAACGACACAAACAGACATTTGAACGGACCCCAAAGCTTAGAGACTTCTCGAATCAGACTCAGCTTTCCCTCCAAACTTCTAAAATCATCTCGAAAGCAATTAACCAAGCCCTATGGAAAGGGAATGATTAGGAGCTCTCTTTTTCCATTTCCTTTGGCTAAAAACCTGAACAGGTTTAGCCATGATGTCCTCATCACATTAGTCTGTTTGTAGATTATCTTATCCTGATTTGTTGGGGTTCAACAATATATTTTTACTGCTCGTAAAACATTGAAATTTCAGGTGCTTAAACCCATTGCCTTTTATTTTCTTTTCAATGCATTGGACCTTGTTGGGAAAATTCAAGTCTTTCAATCTTTCTTTTAATCCGCACAGAGGATATACGCCATTTGATGTTGTTGCATTATTGCGATCAAGCCCAAGGATCTCTTGTTCTTCTGATTATCTGATATCAAGTGAAACTCGAATCTGTATTTGGAGTATATTTATCTGTTTTGTTTGCATGATGCTGCACATTTTGACACTGAATTTTATGTCTTGCAGCATAGCGCAAATGTCTAAATTTTACACATTAATCTGCAATGAATTGGCTTCTTCGAAGCGGAGAATTGTAGAGGAGTTCCATTCCAAACCTTCCGTTTTTGTTCCGTATGCATCTAGCTCGAGGCATGAGGATGTGGTGCCTGGTACATTTTTGTCCCCTGAGGAAGTATATTGGCATGATTCAACTTCCTTTGTGGACCAAATCAAGCGGATACATCCTGAGTGGAGCTCAACAGATCTTACTCATGGCGGCCCCTTGATTAAGACACTGTGCAACTTTTATCCTGGCCTTCATGACTTCTTTGTTGATGGATGTGGAGTACCTGAGACCCCTCCTCTCCGTAGCTACTTACAGATTTTGCTCCATTTATCAAAGGTTTCTCTGCCGTCACAAGCAGCTAATGCCGTAAGTAATTAAATATAGAAGAATATGAAAACTATTGTTAGTTGCAAATTAACCCACATGTTCCTTATCTCAGGTCTTTCAAGTCTTTCTAAAGTGGAGTGATGGGCTGAAATCAGGATCGAGTCCTGAGGATATTGTTTACATTAGAGATTCTCTTAAGAAGATGGAATGCATGGTGCTTCCTACTGTACATGATAAGTGGGTTTCTTTACATCCATCATTTGGACTTGTGTGCTGGTGTGATGATAAGAAATTAAGCAAGCAGTTTAAGCATTTGGATGGTATTGATTTTTTATATTTTGGTCAATTGACCAAGGACAATGAAGAGATTCTATGTACGAAAATGTCAAGCCTCATGCAAACTTTAGGGATTCCTGCTCTTTCACAGGTAAGAAATGTGCTAATACCGGGGTGTGTGTGTGTGTGTGTTTTGTTTCATGCATGTCTGCGGTGCGAGTGAAACAAGAGAAACATGATTAGCAGTTGAACTATAATAAATCATAATAATTTTTTATTACCTAAGCATTGTTATGCCTTACAAAATTATATGATATATAATCCTGTAATCTGAATGAAAGATCCTTTAACAATTGAATCACTCTTTTTTTTGTGCATATATATGCAGGTTGTGACTCGTGAGGCAATTTATTATGGTCTGCAAGACAGTAGCTATGAAGCTGCATTGGTAAATTCAGCTCTTCCATATGCACAGCGCTACTTGCATAGTCTACACCCAGATAAATATTCTCAGCTCAAGCAATCTGGATTCAATATCATAAATTGTTTGCAAGTAGTGGTTGTTGAAGAGCTGTACTATCGAAATGTTATAGAAGTTGCTGGAAGTGAGTCCAAGAAGCGGGTTGCCTGTAATTGTCTTCTGAAGGTATGTTGAATTTCCATTAGGCACCTCTTCCATATATGTCACTGCTTTTAGAGTACTGCAAACTGATTCAGAGGTTTATTGGAACCAAAATATATTAATACAGTCTGCTTGGCTATATGGAATTAGCACTTTATATCATATCATCTCGGTTACGTAAAAAAGGGTAAAATATCCTCCATATGTGCAGACTGTCCTCCGTATATGGTATTCTATCATATCATAATCGTCCAAATCCAAACTTAAAAAAAAATATGGTAAAATGATATGTTCACTTCATATGTGCAGACTGTTCTCCTTTAAATCATATCACATGTGGTTTGCAACTAATTTACGGTTTTGATAATTTTCTCTCATAGCCTTTTTCCTCTTTTGATTTCAATACAGGGTAGCATGTTGTATACAACCCGAGGATCAGATTCTCACACATTATTTATGGAGCTTTCTCGTCTGTTTTTTAATGGAAATCCTGAACTGCACTTGGCAAATTTCCTTCATATCATTACAACCATGGAAAAGTCGGGTTCAAACGAGGAGCAGATAGAGTTATTTATCCTCAATAGCCAAAAGGTGCCAAAGCTTCCTGATGGGGAATGTGTGTGGTCCCTTTCTTCTTTGCACTCATTGACTGAGGATGATAAATCACTCCAGACAAGTAATACTTCAACAGAAGTAAATGAACAAAACAGTTGCAAACCCAAAAGGAAAGCAGAAAACTGGCCGCCTGCTGATTGGAAAACTGCACCAGGGTTTACATATGCTCGTGCACACGGTTTTAAGACACAGCCACCAGTTATACATCCCTATGCCGCCTTGCAAAATAAGATGGGTGATTATTCTGAAGGAATTGCTGGCCAAGACAATTTCGCTCCCATTTCTGTGGATACTAGTTGGACCTTGGAAGATTATTCAGCAACTGCGTCTTTAGCTTACCCAGACAATAATGATTTGCTAGAACATCACGGCGAGCATTTCAATGACACCGACTTTGGAAGACATATTGAATTTGATCCCATTAATCTAGGTCTTGTTTCTGACCCTCCAGAGTTCAGCTCATCCAATGTTGGCAAGAGAGAACAGCTTAGATATGGCACACCGAATGCTACGCAAGCAATTATGACTGGGAGACTTGGAGAACTTGTTGCTTTTAAATATTTTGTTGAGAAAGCCGGCGAGTCGTCAGTTAAGTGGGTTAACGAGCACAATGAAACAGGGCTACCATATGACATTGTGCTGGGGGAGAACAATAAGGAGTACATTGAAGTGAAAGCAACGAAATCTGCAAGAAAAGACTGGTTTGAAATATCAATGAAGGAATTGCAATTTGCGATTGAGAAAGGTGAAGCTTTCAGCATAGCTCATGTAATCTTATTAGATAATAACATTGCAAAGGTCAGAGTGTACAACAATCTGGCAAAGTTATGCCAGCTTCGCCAACTTAAGTTAGCTGTATTAATTCCTGTACAGCAGAAGGAATTTGCCATTGTGTCTTAAATTTGTTTGACAGCATTGTTAGTGTTTAGATACATATATTAGGGACAGTGGTGGAAATCATTGTACAGTTCATTTACCTATTATAGATTCGAGTTCTGAGATTTTTGTGCTGTCACAATTTTTGTGCCGTCACTTTTTTAAAGCTTTTTCTATCTTCTTCATTTTTGTGTAGTAGGCATCGTTGATAGCACTTAAACTAAAGTTTGCAGCTGAGACTATTAACATCATGTTAAACCAGCTTCACTTCTGAGACTATCTTCTCAAGAAACTGGAAATCTTCTAGTCTTCCTTCATGCAGTGTTCGTCTACGGTTGTTTTCAAGTCGTTTAGAAAGATTGGCTCAAAATTAAGGATGGGCATACGGGGTGGGGGCGGGGAACCCGTGGGGAAAACCCATATTTGACACGCGGGGGCGGGTTTCCCCGTTAAGGACGCGGGGGCGGGGGCGGGGGCAGGGTTGCTGATTTCTCCTGCGGGGTTGCGGTTGTGGGTGGCGGAGATCCCCATTACCCAGACGGGAACCCGTTTTGAAATTTTTTTTGTACTTATTTTTTTCAAACAAAAACCAACATATAAAATTTTTTTACCATTTTACCAATTACTTTTTATATTTCACTCTTCTTGCGCCGCCGGCAGCAGTTGCGCCGCCGCCCCGCCGCCGGTAGCTTTGCCCGAGAGCTCAAAAACTCCACAAAGAACCTTGAAACTTTCTCAGCAGCGTCCCTGCAGCCACAATGACTCAATTCCGTCGCCTCCACGGTCATTGGGGGCCTCCTCCGCCCCAGACGATGGTCTAGACGGCGGTCCAAACACCACCACCTCCAATATTCACAAAAATCAACCAATCGGACATCAAATTACACTCAATCAACTCCAAACAACGTTATGAATTCAATTCCAACCTCCAATTACATCAAAAACCTCATTTCCACCACCTCCACCGAATTCACCAAAAACCCTAGAAATTCAAATCCAAAATTCTCCTTGCCTGGATCGATGGAGGTCAATTCCTTTGGAGGAATTGCTATGTGGGACGAGACTTTCGATTCCCGACTGGAATCGGGTCGATTGGTGGCTGGATGAGGGAGTTCCCTACAATCGGGGTGGAACTTCTCGGGCTTCGCACGGCCAAACGGCGGCAATTCGCCTTGAACCACCACCGCAGACATGACGAGGAGGCCAAGGCGAGTCTAACGGCATTGGTGGCGAGCCGAACGGTGGTGGGATGGCGGAGCTAGGCTGAGGCAGCAACTGTGTCGGTGGAGGGGGTTGGCTGAGTCGGGGAGAGAGAAAGGGAAAAAGAAAGAAAATTGCGGGAGTGGGGGCGGGGGCGGGGAACCCATTACCCGACGGGGGTGGGGCGGGAAATCCCCCATTTAAAAATTCCCCACATGGGGGCGGGGGTGGGGGGTGCGGGGGTGGGGAAATCCCCCATATGCCCAAACTTACTCAAAATGAAGTCGTTAGGGTGGGAATTTGGGAGGGGGAGAGCTTCTCATTGTGGCTAGTGTCAGTAACTCCTAATTAAGATCGTGATTCATGCCCTCCTCAACCTATGCTATGAGTTGTTATCTTTTGCAAAGAATTTGCGTTCAACAAGTGCGTGTGCTTCTTTCTTGTTCAGTCTCACAAAATCACAGTAAAATCCACTGGAAACTTAGAACTCTGCACGACATGATGGAGTTTAGCGTTTTGTTATCTCTATGCTTATAAATTTTAACTTAGCCACCTTGGTCAAACAAGTTTGGAGAATTTTTCAAAACCTAACTCCGTGGCACGTTACAGTTGCAGTGCACCACTTTAAAACGTTCTAGGAAACTTGATCAAGTCCCTCTGTCTTTGGGGGTGGCGGTGGTGGTGCCACGCGGCGGGAGGGGAGAGGGGAAGGAGGAGAGGTCAAGTCGGAGGGGTCGAAGAGGAGGAGGTCGTCGAAGTTGGGGAGGCGGAAGGAGGAGAAGTCAGAGAAGGGTTCGGGTTTGGATTCGGGTTCGGATTTTTCATGAGAATTTGGGGGGTAACTGAGATCGGAGGTGGGGGAGGGGCTGAGATCCAACATCGATCACAGAGCTCGGAATTGTAGCAGCACTTGGAGGAAGAGGAAGATGACGAGAGAGAGAGAGAGAGAGAGAGAGAGAGAGAGAGAGAGAGAGAGAGAGAGAGAGAGAGAGAGAGAGAGAGAGAGAGAGAGAGAGAGAGAGAGAGAGAGAGAGGATATTAGAGTTTAATATAAGGTAATTAGGTATTTTTACCGAGATTCATTGATTTGGGCAATAAACATTAGAATAGTCAATTTTTAACCCATTTATGTGCAAATGGTCATTTTTCCTAAATTTTATGTAGGCAATATTTGTCATTTAGATGTTATTTTGTAATTAATGTGACATAGTTTTTATATGCGAATATTGTGTACTCTATATATTTTTTTTAATTAATTATCAAGCATGCTATTTGTATTTTGTTAATGTTGAATGATTATTTTATTTCGCATATTATATGTTAAGTATAATGCCATGATAAAGAAACTTCATGTGTGTTATAAAATCAGTACAAATTTACCATGTGATAAAGTAATTTCACAAAAGATCGAAAAATGTGTGACCACAATGAATTATGGTCTCAAAATATAATTCACATTCTTGGAAATTAATTATCGTGGATGTCTTACGACTACATAATTAATATATTCTTCACTCTTGTTCATGTAGATAGCTCCAACTCGACCCGAATTTGAAATACTGGACTCAGAAGGAATTGAGTACTACCGTTGGGTTTCAAATGTGGAAACTGCCTTTCTTGGAAAGGACTATACTTTCACTATCACACCCTCCACCGATCCTAAGGACGAAGAACTGTATGCGAAATCAAAGTAAACGCCTAATGTTTTTGAGGCGACATATTGACCCTAGCTTACGCTGGGAGTACCTTCAGTTGAAAATACCCAAAGAACTGTGGGATGCCCTAAAGGGACGATTTGAGAACATTCATGACACTTTATCCTAGAACTGAATGCTCAGTGGAATGAAATCCGCTTGTTTGACTACAAAAGGGTTAATGAATTCAACAAGGACATGTTGCACCTTAAAACACGTCTCAATTTCTGTGACAAGGAACTCACAGAAGATGATATGATCTAGCAAACTTTTTCCACTTTTCCTACTTCAGCACTTATACTAGCGAACCAGAATAGGCTGGAGTATGACAAGAAAAATATCACAACCTTCAACAAATTGATCAACATGCTGCAAGTGGCTGAGCGGCATGATCAAATTCTTATGAACAATAATGCCAGGCCCATTGGGACAAAGAAAATTTCTGAGATTAACTATGGCAAGATAAAAGGTGGAAGAAACCCCAAAGAAAATGGGGTTGGACGTGCTGTGCCCTACCCACGTGGACACAATGCACCAAGTGGAAAGACACCTATGACCCGTGGTATGAGCCGTGGGATGAGCCGTGGGATGAGCCGTGGAGGCCCTCCTAATATATGGCGCAAAGAAGGTGGTGTTGGTCCTAGTGGCCATGGTGGTGCTAGGGCCAAGGTGCAAAAAGCACACAAGAACCCTCCAGTCAAAAGGGGGAGAGTTAGAAATGAACCTTGCTATAGGTGTTGAGTTACTGAGCATTGGTATAAGAACTGTCAGGCAGGCAACAAAGTAGCAACCAATTACAAGAGGTATAGGGAGTCTAGAGAACAAGAGGCTCACTATATGGAAGACGGAGACGATGACACTGATGTCAACCTCACAATTGCATACTTCAATGGCAACATGAACCCTGCTCAGTCTATGGATGTTCCAGACTTTGATGATTGATCTTCTTTATTTATTTATTTACCTTTCCAAGAACGCTATAAAGGCGGCATACTTTATTTTAATTAGACTATTGTTTTGGTCTTAAAGTTTATTTGAATAATGGTTTGTTGAATTAGATTTTGATGTCCAAGACTTTGATTTGATTATCGTTGGCTAATTAATAAATTTCGGATTTTATTCTAAAGTATTGAATTTTATTCGATTTTATTTCCTATATATATACATGGTTCGAAAATAACACTATTACGATGTAAAGCAATACATCTAGCAAATAAAAGAAAAATAATATTAGAATGACAAGCATATCATTCTACCTCAATCGAAATACTCTAAAGAATATGAGATATATATTTTTTTACTTTAATTAATAACCTCATCCAATTTAATTGTAGGAATGTATCGAGGAGAAATAGAATGCTTAGCTGATAGTGGGACTACTCACACTATCTCAAGGAATCGACAATTATTTGTTGAATTAATTCTTCATAACACATCTGTGACTATGTTGGAGGGATCATCACAAGTAATAAAGGGGCGAGGAAATGCCTCATGTTTTATGCCTGACGGCACAATGATAAAAGTCACAAACGCTCTATATGCACCTAGAGACAATCGAACCTTGTTAAGTTTCAAAGATATTTGTGCCAATGGTTATCATTTGCAAACTTACTGTGAGAATGGAATTGAATATTTGTGTATTACTTCTTACGAATGTGGAAGGAAACGCAATCTAGAAAAACTAATGCGTCAATATAATGGATTATATCTCACTACCATCCGGATTATTGAATTCTATGCTGTCACCAACAAAGAAATTTGGGATACTAACGCATACAGGCTTTGGTATGACCGACTAGGATACCCTGGTCGCGACATGATGGTTCGTATTTTAAAGAACTCACACAAACATCCCTTCTTCATAGGAAAAAAATGGGACAAAAATCCGACACAATGCAAAGTGCCGGTCGTAGTGTTGCTTCAACACAACCATTACCTTATGAAGTACCAGATGTGATATGTCCCTCTGCCTCATTGACTATTTCAAAGGCACATCACTCGTTTTGCAATGCCTACTCTTTAGCAAAAACAGGATCGAGACCTTCCTATGCTAAAGATATGAAACAAAATATTCCATTCTTACAAATGATACAAGGTGATATATGTGGACCTATCCATCCATAATGCGGGTCATTCAAGTACTTTATGGTTCTGGTAGATGTTTAGACACGCTGGTCACATGTCGCATTATTGTCGACAAGAAATGCTGCATTTGCAAAACTCTTAGCACATATTCTACATTTAAGGGCTCACCACCCTGATCACCCTATCAAGTCTATAAGGCTTGACAACGCTGGAGAGTTCACATCAAAAGTATTTGATGATTATTGCATGTCAATTGGGATCGATGTAGAGCATCCTGTACCCCATGTGCATACACAAAATGGTTTCGTAGAGGCCACCATCAAAAGGCTACAAATGGTGCCTAGGGCACTAGTTATGCGCACCAACATGCCTATATATGCTTGGGGTTATGCAATATTGCACGTAACTTATTCGTTTCAGACCCACTGCTAACCAACCATTTTCTGCGTACCAGTTGGTCACTGGATATGAGCTTGATATTTCACACTTACACATATTTGGTTGCGCAGTATATGTGCCTATTGTGCCCCCACAACGCACTAAAATGGGTCCTCAGAGACGATTATGTATTTATGTTGGATACGAATCCCCAACCATTATCCTCTATTTGGAACCTTTGACAGGCGATCTTTTTACCGCTAGATTTGCGGATTGTCACTTTGATGAGACAGTCTTCACGTCGTTAAGGAGAGATAAGAAAAATGATTTTCTAAGGGAACGACATGAATTGTCGTGGTATGTCCCCACTCAGTCTCATTTTGATCCCCGCAGTTCACAATGTGAAAGTGAAGTGAAAAGAATAATCAATCTTCATAACGTAGTTGATTCGATGCCTGATGCTTTTTCTGATATTGCTAAAGTGACAAGATCACATATACCAGCTGCAAATGTGCCTGCAAGGTTAGAAGTCCCCAAAAAGGGGCACAACGTTGCAGATAGAAGCATTGCTACCACACTTAGTGGAGGTGTGGTTGAGGCCGTGGCTCCCCAAACGAAGAGGGGAAGGCCACATGGTTCGACTGACACTCACCTAAGAAAAAAGAGGGCGAGTAAGGCACAACCCTATCCATTAATCATCAATGTAGAGAATCCCTCCTATGAGATTGTCTCTGACTATAGTTATGTCCATGAATCAATACTGGAGGATGCTCCGATGTTTGAAATGATTTCAGAGAACAAAGAAATCTCAATGGATTATGACGATGCATACGAGTTGATGGAAAGATCTTCCATGTACATTGATGATGTATTTGCATACACTGTTGCTCAAGAAATCATAGGGCACGATGATATCGAACCACGCTCTGTTGCAGAATGTCAACAAAGAGCAGATTGGCCTCAATGGAAAGAAGCAATCTAGGCAGAACTAGATTCTCTAGCAAAGAGACAGGTCTTTGGTCCGGTAGTGCTAACCCCACCAAGTGTAAAGCCTGTAGGACATAAATGAGTTTTTGTCAGAAAGTGTAATGAGAAGAATGAAGTCCTAAGGTACAAGGCTCGCCTTGTGGTGTAAGGTTTCTCACAACGCCCTGGAATTGACTATGTGGAGACATACTCTCCCGTAATGGACGTTATAATTTTTCGCTACTTAGTTAGCTTGGTAGTTTCCGAAGGATTGGAGATACAAATTATGGATGTGGTTACAGCATATCTCTATGGGGATCTTGATTCAGAGATATATATGAAAGTGCCTGATGACCTTCCATTTCCCAAGTCAAGTGACTCTAAACCACGGAGTGCGTTTGCAATTAGATTGAAACTCTCACTTTACAGATTGAAACAATCCGGGCGGATGTGGTATACCCGTCTAAGTGACTACTTGATTGAGAAGAAGAATGATGAACTATGCCCCTACGTATTCATAAAGAAACCAAGTTCCGGATTTGCAATTGTAGCTGTATATGTCGATGATATGAACATAATAGGTACTCTTAATGAAATAAGAGAAACCGCGAGCTACTTGAAATCCGAGTTTGAGATGAAAGATCTTGGGAAAACTCAGTTTTGTGTAGGTCTTGAACTATAAGACCGAGCTTGTGGAATACTTATCCATCAGTCTGCGTATATCCAAAAGATGCTCAGGCGATTTAACATGGAAAAAGCGCATTTTGTTAGCACTCCCATGATCGGTCGAAGTTTGGATATAAAGAAAGATCAATTTCGCCCAAAGGAAGATGACAAAGAGCTATTGGGAGCTAAAATTCCCTACTTAAGTGCAATAGGCGCATTATTGTATCTAGCTCAATGTACTCGACCAGATATTGCATTCTTAGTGAACTTGTTAGCTAGATTAAGCTCAGCGACAACACAGCGTCATTGGAATGGTATTAATAACATATTTTGATACCTAAAAGGAACCATTGAATTGAGTCTATTCTTTCCCTACATAAAGACAAGAGGGACCACAAATGGAAATGTAACCCCTAAAAGAAATGTAGATAGAGAAAGTACCACCCCCTACACTGAAACCCCAAATAATGTTTTGGTTGGGTTTGGTGATGCTGGGTACCTCTCTGACCCACGTAAAGGTCGTTCTCAAACTGGTTATGTATTTACCATTGGGAACAAGGCGATATCTGGGTGATCAACTAAGCAAAACCTTGTGGCTACCTCCTCGAACCACTCTGAGATCATTGCTCTGCATGAGGCGGTTCGTGAGTGTATATGGTTAAGGTCCATCATTACACATATTCGAGGGACTAGTGGTTTAAGTTCTACCACTGAAGAGCCGACTTGCATTTATGAAGATAATGCAGCTTGCATCGAACAGATGATGCTAGGTTATATCAAGGGTGATAACACAAAACACATATCACCAAAGTTCTTATATAATCAGCAACAACAAGCTCTTCTCAAGATTCAAGTGAATCAAGTAAGGTCTTAGGAGAATGTGGCAGATTTGTTTACCAAATCAATACCAAAAGCAATATTTGAGGAACATGTGAAAAACATAGGAATGCGAAAGCTTTCAAATCTTCTTTGATTGATGTAAGGATCAGGGGGAGATGTAGACTTCAGGGGGAGTCTAATACACACATGTCATCCTTAAAGGTTAAATGTGTGCTGTGCTCTTTTTCCCTTCGACTAAGTTTTATTTTGTCTCACTGGATTTTGTTACTTGGCAAGATTTTTAATGAGACAACGATCTATGCACTGTTTCGTCTTTGACTTGGCACAAGGGGGAGTGTTAAAGGAAAATACCATTAGTGTGCCTTCGTCAAAGTAATGACGATAGTGAATTAGGAAATTAGTGATCAATCAGATATAACGTTTCAATTAGTGATTATGATCATAATTGTAATTGTTCTTACTATTGTAATCGTTACCCTATATAAAGTGATTCTCTAATGAAATGAGGAGACCGATTCCATTTTACTATTACATTTATTACTTTAATGCAGCTAAAACATCAGATTTTAACAGTGTACCACAAGTCCTTGATGGCCTCTATGAAGATGGGCCCAAACCCTTCTCTTTAATGAGCTTCTTCGTTGCTCGACTCATGCATGCTTCTGAAACTAGAACAAGGTTATTAACAATTATATTTGTACTTTTTCCAAAATATTCACCAAAACATAGTTAAAGGATTAGAACCATGACTTTTAAAGTTGCAGATGATCACACACAAAGATGATCAACATTGCAATAGACCAGTTGACATGTTAATTATAAGCCATATTCATGACCAAATAAATGGTGTAGTGCATAACTATCTATCTTCTTCTAGTTAATGTTGAAGTGCTATGTTCTTTTGGCTAAATTTTAGAGTCACTGTTCTAGTATTTCAACATGATTTATAAGATATGGTACTTGCTAATCAAACATTTCATCCACAAATAAAAACTCATTGTACATGTCAACTGCATGAAAAATGTACTAGGTATCAAATTCTTCAATGTCAATCTACACAACATACAAGTAAATAATGCATTTAAGATAGTATAACAAACGCAACAAAAAGTACAAGTACTCTAAAAATAAAAAACTTCAAATAAGTAAAGTTATTTTATGTTACCCCTCTTTAAGCCAGTCTTCTTGCAGCTGTGGTGTTTCAAATTTCACCTCATGCTCCTCAATTAACCTTAAGAATCCAAATAAATTTTAGTGTAGTAGTTGGAATATTCTTATTGACGGGTGCCATAACCGGGGTAATAACGCGCGCAAATAATACCCTACAAAAGACGTTAGTAGTATAAAGCAAGTATGGATCGTTCTATCCGGGAATTAAGGGTACCTGACATGTAAAAGGTTAGAAATACATATTCACAATTATACACAAACAATGAAACGAAAACAAGGGGGATTTAAATGAGGTTCGGCAGACTTACCCTAGACCTAGACACGAAATTTAAAACCTAAAACTAATATGTACAAGTTGGTCGACATCTTTCACACAAGAAACATTTAACACACAATTCTTTAACAAGTAAGACTCGCACACAAGAAGGTAAGGAACAAGTGAAGACACAATTTAGACTTAAATCAGTTTCGACCACAACTACAGCTTCCGTTATGTACCTAGTCATTAAACATCTAATGTTTTTAAGACCGAACTTCCGTTATGGATCCTAAAATTTATGCTATCGTTTTCCAACAAATAACATTGAAGCACAAGAGTCTAAAATCGAAGACACGTAAACAAGTAAGGTTGTCAATCATCTCATTTAACATGCAAGTTCTAAGGTATTATACTCTAGTCGAGCAACACAAATCACAGAGATAGTCACGTTCATCTAGTTCGTTATTACTCTAGCCGATTAAACCTAGTACCTAGATTATGTTCAAGACAACACTAAGTACCGATTTTCATGCCCAATTCTTAGTTTACTAACCAATTTTAAGTCCTAATCATGCATCTAATACCGTTGTCCTAATTATCTATATGTGATTATCTTACAAGTTTATATTACAAAGTTAACATGCAAAGACTCAATCAATCCGAAACTTATACCTAGACCTAAGCAACGAATCAAAAACCTTTTCAACATGCAATTTATAAAACCAAATTCCAATCCGAAACATACATAGACATACAATTTGAAACCAAAAATACATGTAAATTTCATAGACAAAATTCAACATAGCTTGTGATGACCCGACCTGACCTGGCTAGGGAAGCTAGCAAGTAGGTAGGTCACGCATCCCACATCGCTCGGGGGAGAGTGGATGTTGTGCTTATATGTGCAGGGTTAGCTCAATACATAAGGACGCGTTTTGTGGGCTCAATGGCTTCGGAGGGGATGAGAACTCTGAAGTTAAGCTTGCTGAGCTCAGAGCAATCCCAGGATGAGTGATCTACTGGGAAGTTGCGCGCGAGCTCCCAAAAACAAATCTATGCTGGTCGGTGGGCCCAAAGCGGACAATATCCTAAGTGTATTGGCTGGACTGTTACATAGGTACAAAGAATAAATTGTTACACCTAAAGTAGGGAGTGGATCACACTTTGTAGACACCTTTGAAGCTTCGACTTCTGTTGATTCGATGGTGGTGGTGAGAATACGGTTGGGATGTTTTTGGTGGTGGTGGAGGTGTGTTTCGGCTAACTATTCTATGTAGGATTTTTTGGGAACTTTGGTAGAGTTTATGGCTTGTGTTTTTGTGCTAGGATGTGACTAGTTTTCTAAGCACACAAGCATCCTATTTATAGGGAAAATACAAAGGCAAAACCGGCCAAACTTAATCTAACAAGGAATAGGTTTTCCTAGTTCTTCTCTTCTTCCTCTTCTTGTCCAGAAAGGCTTTGGACTTCTAGAACTCTTCTTTTATGATTTTATGCTTCAATTCCTTGTAGGACTCGGCTTCTTGTATCTTCCATGCTGCCGGCAATACAATCCTAGCTCCATAGGGACTCCTTTTCCTTTTTGCTTCCAGAATCCTAATTGCATTAGGATTTGACTCTCCATCTTTGACTTTGAATTTATTTTCCATTTTGACTAAGGAAAATAGTCTCCTCGATGCCTTAGAACTTCTTCTTGACTCCAGAATGCATGATAAAGTTGGGTTGACCCTCACATGTTGGCCATATGCTTCTCTTCTCGGCAGGCAGCAGCTTCCCCTGTTCTGGTAGTCTGACTTTCTTTCATTGTTCCGACCATAACTTCCTCTAGAAAATAGGTATGCCTGTGATTCAAGATGTTCTAGAAACTAGACTCGTAGAGCTTTCTATGCATATATGGTTTGCACTCTAGTTTCTTGTGAATCGTCCTGGAGAATTTTTGGAAGTTGGATGATGTGCCCAGGAATTTACTGGAACTAGCTGCATTGTGGCAGAATTTTCCTGGCAAGTTCTTGGCGACTTTCCTTGGTCCAATTGTTGTAACTCTTTCCATTGCTGAATCCTTACTGTGTATACTAAAAATCAGAGAGGTTAAATTAACACAAGACAAGGTCGAGGCTTTACAGAATCAACGAAACATAGTCCCTAGTTAAACTAGGTTTCTTATCGCTTTTTAAGAACTTTGTTGATTTTCTGTATTTTCCTCTATACTTAGCACATTTTTATGATATCTCTACCAAATACTCATTACTCTATATTATGACTCAATCTTAGACAAATAAGGGCTAAACAAAGCATAAATATAGGCATAAACATATTAAGAACGTAGCACTTTGTGCTCCTATCACTTATACAATAGGATAAGAAATAAAATGTACATGCTCTATCACAAGTTGTTTAAAGGGAGTGGAGGTTAAACTATAACCAACTCATCTTCCTAGGGAAACTTACACACAATCTACAAAAATTCGCATGAAATCTTAAGCTATGAATTTAAGGAATTGAAAGAAAGGAAAATATATGAGCAAATGGAGAAGGAATAGAGTTGTATTACACTGAAAACTTGATGGAACATAATTGCACCTACATTTGCTAATCATAGCATCTTTGAATCTTAAATTGGGTAAAATTACACTTTTACCAATCTACTAAGAAAAAACACACAATCTACATAAGTCATCATCACTAAAATAGATTTTTTGTTTGACGAGGTTCGGCCTATTTAAGAGAATATAAATAAGACAGTCTTATATTGTGTGTGTTTGTTGAAAATGTTGAATTCCAATGAGTCTCTTGATGTGAACCGAAGCTCGCATGCAATAATAAACCCTGCAATCGTTAGTAGTATAAGCAAGTAGGGATCGTTCTAAGCAGGGGATTAAGGGTACCTGAAATATGAAATTGTTAGTCAAGATATTCACACAAATATACAGATTTACATGTCAAAACATCACAAAAGGGGGAGATGTAGGCGTTGGCAGCCCTAAGGCTGCACTAAACTAGGTACGGCACAAAACAAAACAACTGAAACAAGAAATAAAATTTACCCTAGGCTCGGCAGCAATAGGCTGCCTCTAAATCAAATCATGCATAAAAACAGAAATTTAAAGTCCTAAATTACTATATACAAGTTTGGTCGACATTCTTCCACAAAGCACTAACACGAAAGCAATCAAAATACTTAGCAAATTGACAAAACAAGACATACGGCAAGGGTACACAATATCCTAGATCTGACTTAGTTCCAACCTAATTAGCTCCTTATTAGTTTACTAATCGATTAAGACTCTCAAGTACTTCAAGATTAACTTATCGTCTAACCCCAAAGTTATACTAAACACATTTGAGAACACTTATCGTCAAAATCAAACATGCAAAGTAATTAGGCACAAGGTCTTTTTAGTAGGAAACATATCAATCAAGCAAGGCGTCACCACTTCTTGTTAACATGCATAGTCGTTTAAACCACTCTAGTCCTATCATGTTGACGGATATAAGATCAATACTCAAAACATATCGCGACTATGCTAAGTACCAATCTTTGAGGCACACGGATTTAAAGACTAAACCAAGAACGAATTACTAGAATCAAAGTGACGTTCTTGCCGAATCCTACCCTATCAATTTACATCATATTTTCCTTACTTTTTAACATGCAATCCGTATTCTTACATCCAAATACCACTTAAAGATAAATAAAACAAATTGAACATACAAATCATAAAACCAAACTTCAATCCAATTCATACATAGACATATAACTTGAAACCAAGAATTCATGCTAACTTCATAGACAAAGTTTAACATAGCTACAACAAAAATTACAAAACCAAGAGTAGGGAGTGGATCACACATTAGAAACCTTGGAGAGCTTCGTCTTGTATGGATCCGGCGGTTGGTGGTGTTGTATGGGACTGCTGCTCGGCAGTGGTAGTGTCGGCAGCAAAAGAACAAAGGTTCGGTAGAAATTTTGGGTGTGGTGGAGGTGGTTTTGGCTAAGGTTTTTGTGTAGGACTCTTGGGAAATTTAGGTAGAGCTTTTGGTTAGATTTTTACTTTGGAATGTGACCAGTTTTTCTGTGCAAAAGTTGGCTATATATAGAGGAAAAACTGCTAGGGTTGCCGGCCACAACAAAGGGGAAGAAAATCTTTTCCTAGTTGGTTTATGTTTCCTTGTTGGATAATTATTGCATCCTTGGACATCTTTTTCTGAATTTTCTTCAAGGCTTGAGCTTCATATCTTCATGGACTTCAAAATGTGGGCTTCATGTCTTCATTTAGCAGCCTTGGTCCATCGAAAATGCCTGGCACGCCAAGAATGCAGATCGGCAGCAACATGCTTGCCGATCGGCAAGCAATCCTAGAGAGGCCAGGAAATCTTCTTTTCTTCATGCTTTCCTCCATTGCCTTGGCTCAATGTCTTCCTCCATCCTTCAATAAGCTTGGACAATCTTCAAGTATGCACTTGTACGCCAAAATGTCCATCGAAAACAGAAACAAAGGAAAAGAGGCAGAAACTTGCTGGAATCAGCTAGAATGACCTTGCTCCGGTAAAACTGGCATAACTCCCTCTTCGGAATTCCGATTGATGCGATTCCAAGTCTTAGAGATACTAGACATGTAGAGCTTCCTTCATATAAAAGGGCTTGATCAAATTCATTATGAAACGTCGGGAATGACTTTTTAAAGTTGGGACACAGTCCTAGGAAAATCCTGGAAGTCCCTGGTGATCTTTGCTCGGACTGCCAAGTTGCAGCCATATTGTGAGTGACTTCCCGAACTCCGATTGATCTGAATTTTTGACACAAAACCCATTAGCAAGCCAGTAACATGAATACCAAATTTCAGCAAATTTGGAAAGAATAAGTCAGTCAAACACAGCCCTCAAAATCACGAAAACAACATATTTTGCACTTTTTCCTCAGATTTCTATACTTGGTCGTTTTTCTGACAATTAAGCACATTTTTCCAAAACTCTACCAAATTAACACTAAACTAAATTATGACTCTATCTTAGACAAATAAGGGTTAAACAAAGCATAAACGAGGGCATAAGCATGTAATATCGTCACACATTGTGCTCCTATCATCTCTTATGTCGTATCTTTTGTTCTCACCTTAGCACCTCCTTTGTATGAGTTGTAATCAAACTCCAGTAGTTTTGTGCGTGCCTCATATATCAACTGAAGACTCATGCACATAACCAAGGGTGTGTTGAGGTGTTTTGTAGCCCACCTGTGCTTTTAAGCTTGCAAAGATTTAGTACATCATAACCCATGTTAACTGCAAACCCTGTTAAAGTTCTATTGATCTTTCTGCAACTAACCTGTAGAATTCTTCTCATGTTATTATAAATGGTTAGTAGAACAGTAGAACAAGGAAAGTCCCGTCAACTTTTTTCTATCACTAAAGTAAGATTTAAACAAAAAATAATGTTCACATGCTCAATTTCTGCTATGAAGTTCAACCTTACTTTCAGAAAGTTTAGAAGAAAGCAAATGCATGCTTTCATACAAAAAACATGTTGGTATGATTGATATTTTTCCAAGTTCAAATCAGAATTGTTTGTTAGTTCTAAATGAGATGATTCTTGAGACATATTTAGATGTAAAACTCATCTAAATATTAAACGTATTTTAACAAGCGTCATGCATTTAAGATATTTAGATAAAAGTATGATCTATCAAAAATATTTTTTTTTTACCATACGGTAAATACAGCCCACCTAAATTTTAATTTATAGTTCCGTCCTTGCGAAGACAAGTGACGTGAACAAACACTTGCACGTCAATTTTATTTATTTATGATTTTTTTTACCACATTTGTATTTTCCTTCTTTATTTCATTTTTAAAATATAAATAGTGGTCCCCCTAAGTTTTCACGTGGGAAGCTTGACTATATGTTTCTTGCTTCTAATGTTTTACATGCTAACTTTCAGGCAAATGGATGAATACGATCGATTTTTTCTAGAACCAGCTCTTTATAGAAAAGGGAGTCATTGGAAATGGCGTAGAGTACATGAGATTGCGGCTTTTGTGCTCCATTCAAGTAGATGTTCTGCCAAAGCATAATGTTACGTCGGTTACAGAAGTTGAAGTGAACTCGGCTTTTCTTACATTTCGCCAAGATTCCGAAGATCAAGTTATAAGAACTAGCCAAATTTTTTGCAAAAATTCAAGGGGTACACCTTGGAGAAAGTTAATAATAATGAGGATAATGTTCCCTTTCTGTTGAAGACAACTTCTATCCAATCCTTCACAAAATGCTCGATACCAAACAAAATGGGACGACTAGTCTTTACTTTCGAGGACGGGTTATATTGGAGATAGGTGTGATATGACAAAATTCATGTTGGCCAACTTCGGGGAAATACTTGATTGGGCTGAAATTCACGACGATGTTGGAGTCTCTCGTTATCCTTATCATTATTGTATGAACACATGAAAAACGTTCTTGGAGATGTGGATCAAAGTCCTCTCACAAACACTTTACACCATGAAAATGCGAAGATGAGTGCATCATTATATGACCAGGAAGTTATTGGTGGTGAACAGATTTCAGGCATTTCCTACCAAGATTTTATACCTGAAAATATAGAGCTGGGGTAAGATGGATCATACCCAGCTACACTTTCAGAGTTTTTATGCATCCATTCTCAACAACGTGTCTCAAATAATCATAAATTTGTAGCAACTGCCACATATAACTCATGGGGACGATACGCATCGATAAATAATGAATATTTCGCTGGAATGTTGGATTAAGAACGAGTTCTCCTGATTGAAATTTAGCTGGTGCGAAAGAGTTTTTGCTCTTAAACTTGTATGTAACGAGCATTTTAACGATAGTTTGAGGGAAAATGTGTAATAACGCAGTCCTCATAACTAAGATATTGTCCGCTTTAGGCCCCATTCTCACGATTTTGTTCTTCAGTTCCCAACCCAAAAGTAGTCTCACTAGAGGAACTTGACTCAGCACATATAAGCACAACAACATAGTTTGCCCTGGGCGTTGTGGAATGCTTGACCTATCTACATGCTAGCTTCTGGTGCTTTCTAAGCACCATCCTAGCCAGGTAGCCAAGTCGTCACAAAATAACTTGGTAATTATTTGACCATAAGATTAGTTAGAGGATTATGATCTTATGAAAATTCACACCCGATTCCTAAAGAGGAGCTCAATCTTTATTTCAAAATTATTAGTGTGCGTATTCTTCAATTGAATTTTTTTCCCAGTGAACAAGGTCAATTATAATTCAACTCAAGCAAGAATAGAATGAATACATATCTTCCCCTGTCGCCCATAGAGGCAAGTCTAGAATGTGACATGCTACCAAATGTGCTCACTCATTCAAAAAAAGCCTATACTTTCTAAAAGAAAACACAATAAATAGGCCAAGTATAAATACGAAAACTTAAAATTTATCCTTGCCCCTATAATTAGGGTTAGGATATTTACAAATGTCAAGTCTCTAATATCCCAAGTACAAAAGTCACTTCAATAATTTTTACTAGTGCATATCACTAGTAAAAAAAACTTTGACGAGTCAAGGGAAAGTGTCTCTACCCAATAGCAATATTACGTAATATCCAAAATTCAAATAATAATCGGAAAAAATAACGTGGGTCCGGGGTGGAGAGCAAAAGCAAAATCGTTAAAAGGTCAAAACTCTCTGTCAAACTCTCACTTTTTGGTTCCTGCTGCTCAAACCTGCTTCCACATTCCAAACCCACCCCCTGCTGATCCCTCAAAACTCAAAAACCCAATTTCCCAATTACCCAAACCCTAGCGTCACAAACCGCACTAAGATTTTGGCTTCGCCGGAAAACACATGGCGTCGTCGAAGCTGATCTCGTCGTCGTCGTCGTCGAGGTCCCGTAACTCGGATCTCTCCCGACGCCCCAAACCCAAACCGTCCGCCGCCGCCGCCGCCAGTCAAACCCTAAACGACAACGCTACCGGTTACATCAACACGGCCAATCCGGCGCCGATGACCGTCGACGGCCTCTTCTACAACAGCACGCTTACCGCCGCCGACGCCACGCTCCTCGACGCGCAGATAAGCCTGATGGACACCGCCGGCATGGAAATCAACGTGGCGGCGCCGCCGAGGCCGAAGACGGTGGACGAGGTCTGGGAGGAGATTGTGTCCGGCGGGAGCCGGAAGGAGTGTAAAGAAGAGGTGCCGGATGAGATGATGACTCTTGAGGACTTCCTGGCCCGGGCCGGCGCGGTGGAGGAGGATGATGTTAAGGATTTTCAGGTGGCGCCGCCGCCGGAGAGTCAGGGATTGAGCGGAGGACTGAGCGGAGCGATGTTTGGGTTCGATCAGATGGGGCTGAGCTCGTTTCCGTCGATTGAGAAGGTGGAGGGGTTAGTTGGCTATGGAAATGGCGCTGCTGAGGTGGCGGCGAGTGGAGGAGGAGGAGGAAGGGGGAGAGGGAAGAGAGGAAGGGCTGTATTGGAGCCGCTGGATAAGGCTGCACAGCAGAGGCAGAGGAGGATGATAAAGAATCGAGAGTCGGCGGCTAGGTCCAGAGAGAGGAAGCAGGTGGATGATTCATTGGTCAATTTATGGTTTTGTGATTATGAATTGCTATATAATTGTATGGACTGATTTTGTGATTTTTGTAGGCTTACCAAGTTGAATTGGAGTCGTTGGCGGTTAGATTAGAGGAGGAGCATGAGCAGCTTTTGAAAGAGGAGGTAATGTGAAATGTAGTTGCTCTTCAGTTGTGTTATTTTGATTTGTGCTTTTCTATTCTAATGGCCGGACTTTATGCTCTGAATTCTTTCCTACATGATAGGATTAGGCTTCAATAACACAATTAGGAATCTTGTAGTTTTACATTCAGTAGAAATAGAGTAGTTGAATGCCAAACATTAATATTTGTGTTACCAACTGGTCAGGGAGGGTGGGAAGTTGGCTTAGGATTTAGGATAGGTCAGAGGTTTTATCTCTTTGTTAGTTAAAACAGTCCACTAGTAAATTTCTTCATTCGTCTCATTTTCTAAGATTCCAACTCTTTGTCAATTACTCAATTCAAAATAGTTTACTACTAGAAATGTAGGTTTGATACATGCAGTTTGTTATCAGTGATGCTTGGATTTTGGTATTCCAAACAATGTTGATAATAGTAATATCTAGATCTGAACTGCTTATTTTCTCGTTCTTTTCAGTACTAGTTTTTTAAAAAAAAAAAATTAAATTTTTTTTTTTAATCCTGTTATTTACTTATATGAACCTCATACAACAATTGATCAGATCACTACTGTGAGATGAAATGAAACACTAAGTCCATATTAAAAATTATGTGCGAAGGACTAGTGAGGTCTGACAAATGGTGGTGAAATGCAATAGTGAGGTCCTACTACCCTGCCTCATCTCATTCCTTACATACATACATTTGTTCAGTATGGCTGCATATGAACAAAGGCCTAACTTGTTCATAGTTAATTTTTGAATCTTCAGTGAACTCTCCCAGTAAAGTTATTTCCAAGTCATCAAGAGTTGTATGGGAGCAAAATCAAGTCAGCTCACTAGTTTTCTTATATTCTTTATATAACTATCAGAATATTACACATCTCGACTTAACCATCAGAAGTGCTTGATATTGTATTTTTGCTTGGTCAATTTAGCACACTCCCCATAATTGCTACTTCCGTGATGGTCTGCATTAAACTGAATGATGCAGCAGATCTCCAAGACCGCCCAACCATACTATTCAGGGTAATTTTTTTTTCAACAGGTTTCCTATGTGGTTGAAGGGTAGGTTTTTCAAAAGGGGAAGAACTTTGGACTTTGGTTAGATGTCGAAGATAAGGAGAGTAAATGGTTTGAATTGAAAGAAGGTTTTCACTAGAAGAAAATAAAGTTTTGGAAGGGGAGATTAAGTTCATATATCTGTGGATACAAAGGTGGATTTAAAAGTAAACAGGGAGTTGTCTTGGAGTCACAGCTTGGTCAATTTGATTGCTATAGTCTTTATCCATTTCAAATCAGAGAGACAACCAGATTGACATTTTAAAAAGTAAGATTCAGAAATAGGGATTTATGGTGTCCAGAATTTTAAAAAAAATATGAAGAAGAAGATGCTTGAAAGAATAGAGAATCAAAGAAGCTGAAATGGAGAGAGTTGATTAACAATGGAAGGATGATTATTAATCATGACTGCATGTTCTATTGTGAAGAATGGGATCTTCTGTAAGTTGCAGTGTTGCCCACAAAATATAAAAGAAGAGGGTGGGAGATTTGCAAGGAGGGTTCATGATTACTATTTTTTGAGAGTTGAGATATAGATTCTGATACGAGAATTAGACAAGAATCGGATGTTACCCCTTTGGAATTGAAGTTGTTTGCCTCCTTTGAAACGACCAGGCTTTGACCTCACATAAAGCACCCATGAAAAGATGAAAACACCTTCATAAATGTGGGTGGGAAGGTGCTTCTATGTGCCATGTCATCAACTTTGGCTGAAAGTCTGATATTATGAATGAGTGTTACTTGTCACATGGTTAGGTATCAAGAAAACAACATACAGATGGTTGAGTGTATGATCTGTGATACTTTGGTACTGTTTTCAGACTCGGGTCCATATTAGTTGATCTCTTGAATTTCACCTTTGACCAAACGAAGGGTTGTGCATGCTTTTTATATGAAAACCCATTTCACGTATTTCTGTCATTCTAGCTAAGCCAGGTCCGCCTACAGCTTTGTCCTCCCCTCAGTCACCAATGCTACATGGGATATAGAAGTAGCACAAGAGATATAAATGAAGGTAATTTAAGACACCCAGCAATGGGACACATTGAAAATGGAAAAAGAGAAGAAAACATAAAAAGGGAGACCAAATGGGGAAAGTAGAGTGGGAAAATCGCCTCCAGCTCTTTACTATCTAATAATTTGACATTGAGGTGTTTGGTTTTCATGTTGATATTAGGAGGTTGTACTTTCTTGTCTGTCGTACCTCTTTCGCATTTTTCTTTGAAAGATGGAAAATGATTAAAAATGACAAACTACATTGTAAAACAGAGCCAAGAGTCCCTGCTGAAGCTCAGCACAAATTAAATATCCAAGTAAAACATAACAACATATGCCACCCAACTATGATTCAAAACTATTGGCTTGATAGTTGCCTATGTTTACATACTCTCTTTTTGTTTCCTCAACAGTTATTGTTTCTTTTATTGTCTAACAAAAGATTTTCTTTTGTAGGCTGAGAGGACTGAGGAAAGACTTAAGCAGGTACTCATTTTTCTTATGCCAGCAATTTATTGATTTTGTAAGGGGATGCATTTCATTGGGAAAAATCCAGAAAATGGTCTTTAGGCTAATGGTGATTTATTTGGGTGTAGTATGCAAATGATATAGCATGCAAGTATGCAACAGACAACCTGTTGTTATACTGAAATTGATAATAAAACTTTATGATTAACCCATGATGCACAAAAAACTGTGAAGGAAAAAGAAATAACTAATAATATAATATCACTTCCTTAACTATGTTTTGTGGATTAATATTTAGATATAGAGTATAATCTTGTATTGTTTTGTTGGTGGAGGCTTTGGTTTGTCTTCAGTATCTATTCATTCATTTAGAATATGTGTAACTTAAAGGTATCTTGCTTTACATACCATTTTGAATATGTAGGTTTTGTTTTTTAGCATAGCTGGCCCAATCGTTTTTCTCCTATACAAAAAGTTGGCCTGCCAAGTTATGTTTTTTCCGCAAATAATTTACATTATTTTGAACTCCACAACAGTATGTGTGTGTGTGTGTGTGTATATATATATATATAGTCCGTCTCTGCTACGGACGTCCGCACCGTGCGGATTCGCCGTTTGCGGCCGGCGGCGGCAAGCCCACGACGGCACGAATGGTGCCGGCCCGCTCCCCCCCTCCCTGCGCTCCTTCCCTCCCAGCTGGAGCTCTAGCGCCGGCCCACGGCTGCCGGAATTCCAGAATTTGCAAGTTTCTGGGCAGCAAATTTCTGGATTTCCGGCCGCCGTGGGCCGGCGCTGGAGCTCCAGCTGGGAGGGAAGGAGCGCGGGGAGGGGGGGGGGGGAGCGGGCCGGCACCACCTGCGCCATCGTCGGCTTGCCGCAAACGGCGAATCCGCACGGTGCGGACGTCCGTACCTGAGAATTCCTCTATATATATGTGTATATATATATGTGTGTGTGTGTGTATATATATATCCCATACATACATATACAGGGCCCTTCTAGTGAGGGATCCATTTTTTTTTCTTTCTAACAGGGATAGCAAAACACCATTGGATCTCTTTTTCTAATTACCTTGGATGACTGAGATTAAGTCGAACAATTCATTGTTTTCTGACAAACTTGAGCCGTTCGAGGTCATTAAAAATAAATCAACCTTTTGAATGCCTTAACGATCACCAAATCTTTTGAAAATTTGTAGAGACTATCTACTCGTATAGCTCTATAAACTGAACGGTGAAGATGTAGTTTGGTGATCGAAAAGTTCGTCAAAAGGTCTATCCCTTTTTTAGACAAAAAAAGGGATCCCTCACTAGAAGGGCCGTGTATATATATGGATGCATAGAAAAATGCATTTTAGGAGTACAACTTTAAGCCATCGAGCATGTTACTTTTCTTGTAATGGCAAACAGACAGCATAACACATTAAAATGCATTTTAGGAGTACAACTTTTAGCCGTCGAGCATGTTACTTTTCTTGTAATGGCAAACAGACAGCATAACACATTAATGGCTGCTGGCCATTTCTTTTAAAATTATATATATTTTTTAGGGTACATTTTTCATAAATCCTTGCATGTTTGTGTCATTGTTCGCTTATAGTAGCAACAGAGCCTTTTCATATCAAGTTTAGGCGTATTTAGTGATGTTGCCATGTTGGTTTTAGCTCAAGTATCGTCCAACAGATTTTAGGGAAACACAACTCACATTAGGTCTTTGTTTTTTTATGGCGGGGATGCAATTTGTGTTCTAGGGATACAATTTTTATAAATACAACTGATAGATCTGGGACCCTTAATTGATTAAATAATAATAATGTGTGGGTTGTTACAATAGTCGCTAGGTGCATTTAGCCATGATAAATACTACTGCACAATGCACAAATTCTCAGAGTCATGTTCGTTTAGGTTATGTAAACCTTGGATTTAGACTCTATAGCAGTCAAGCTCATTACCATTTTGGATCCTTTTAATGATGGAACATGGTTTCCATAGGTTCACTTTAAGCTTTTATTCAAGTTTGCTTGTATGAACTATGATTACACAAATTGGTTAGAACTATTACAAATGCATGCCGTGAGATATCATGCTGTTTTTATGTACTCTTAGAAATGTGTGGGTTGTTTTTTGTTCTCATGAAAATGTAGAAGTGGAAAATAGCAAAGATTAATGGATTAGCAGTGGATTTTAATGAAATTTGTTTTGTTATTTCTTTTAGTAATGTGTCCTTCTATTTATAGTCTACAAGGGAAGATGAGGAGAATAGTTTCATTTTGGTCATGTTCTGGGCAAATTAATGATGTGATCTGTGTTTTTTTTTACCAAGGATTTGTTGGTTAATGTCTATAATCAATGCATATGAGGGAGATTAGATGAAAACCCGGTGGAAGTTTGAGGGAGTTTTATATTTTGGTCATTTGTTAAGAAATTGACTTTATTATGTTTTGATGCTGCAGATAATGGAAAATGTTATTCCAGTTGTGGAGAAGAGAAGACCATCACGCGTCCTTCGCAGAGTTCGCTCACTGCAATGGTAGAGATATGTTTGAGGTGTGATGCGGAAAACAGAGTTTGGTTTAAGACCTAGGGGAAAAAAAAGTAGAAACATAATCTGATTTCTAAGTTAGATATATCCCACCTGATGATTATCATTTTAGTAAGAGCCGCATGTGTGATGAAGGGAGATTCCTTTTGTTTGAACATAGAGATGGCGTTGGTTGAGGGAGATAAGAGGTAACAGAGCCTTCTGTTGTATGTAGTTGGTTTGCAGGGGATTAAAACCTCTTTTTCCCGTTAATGATGTGAAGGTGAAGCAGAGGATGAACTTAATTTATGTTTATAAGATTATTACATCTTTTGAGCTAAATATAACATCGGCGTTGCTCTGCTCATTCCTTTATATGTAAGGAGACTGCATTGCAGCCCCTAGAGGAGATTTCCTATTTAAACAAATTAGCCTATCTATCAATAATAATACCTTTACTAGTTTAAATTTTGATTGGTGAAAATATCGTATAGCTGTTCCAGCTCTCATCGCCTTGGGGCACTCTAGAGTTGTTTTGGTAAGCGTAGTTTGCCAAGTATGGGGGTTTTAGATGCCTTAGATGTGCATGTGTTATGTGCTGGTGAATGAAAGCAGTTCTGTTGTGTCTCGTGAGTGAGACTGAGAGTGACTCCATATCACGAAAATGACCTGAGAGGAAATAATAGCACTTGTGAGCAGGTCTTGCTTGTCACTCTTTGGTGTTCCAAGTCTTAGACATGGTATGTTTTGTTTGTCCTTTAGTTAATGGTCCATGCCTGAGAAATTTGTAGTACTTAGTTCATAGAGCAAAAGAAATTATGTTTTTGGATAAAATCAATAGGAGTTGGACCATTGCCCCTCCTCGACAAAACACGCATCAAATTTGAGGTTGCTCTCTAACTTCGCGCTATTTTGCTTGTTCCTATGCACTGTGAGAGGTTATGGTATACAATGTGCTAGAAGCGATAACCTAATTCAATATTTAAACAACTTTTATTAACCTATTTATTTTTATTTGAGGACACTTGAGGCATGAGTTTAAGAGTTTTTGACAACAAGACACTACCCACAAGACCCTTCTATAGAATCCCGACTCCTCAGTCTCTTCTGAATCTCGACCTAAGTTGTAAATTTTCAGTTGAATTGGAAAAACCTGTTTGGTTATATTTTACAAAAAATATTTGAGAAGAAAATGTTTTTGTGAATCGAAAATTGTAAACTGTGTTTTCTATTTCTATGATTTGAGAATGTGTTCAGCAGTCTTTTGTATTTTTTTTGTTCTTCAATGTTTGAAGACAAATTCTAAAAAAAAAAAACTATAAATACAGATTACAAATCAAATTGTTATTCTTTTTTTCGAGGGAAAGATACCTCATTAAGTATTAGGTCACAAATCAAATTGTTGGAGCACCTTGTCCTTGTTTTGGTTTTATATGTTATTTGCTTTCTAGTTTTTTTTTTAGTTTTTTTTTTTAAGTCCTCTTGTTTGCACATTAGCTTCTTTTTAGTGCTTAGACTTGCAAACTTGAAATGAACAGTTATTTGTAAATGAAGTCGTCTTCAAACACTTATGACTTGATCTAATACGGTCGTCTAAGTAAAATCAGTAGATCCATTCCGTTTCTTAAAAAAAAAAACGAAGAAGGGACGAGATCTTGCAGAGTATATTCAGTACACGGCGTGTACCTACACATACAATTTGAATGGTCAAGATTAGATGACTTCATATAGATACGTGACCCACCATGTACATAAAGTATTTTAAATGACTAAGATTGCGCCGTGTACAAGAATTTCCGGAGATCTCGTAAAAAATTTATTCATTTATGCATCAAAGTATGAACCTATTTAGTAGTTCTTGAGAGTTACAGTTTCAATAATGAAAACGAATTGCAAAAAGATTTCATAAGAGAGATTAATTTTTGGTTAGACTAAAACAAAGTGATTTGAACTCACCTCCCAAGACACTGCATTATTTGGTTAAAAACAGAGCCTGCAGATCGATAATCAAAGAGCTAATCATTTTAGAATTATAAACCCCATCATCAACAATCACAGATTCACAGCCACTCATCATTTTGTTTTTTTATTTTAATCATCCCTTTTTCCTTAAATATATTTGTTCTTTCAAGAGTAAATTTTCTCAAACAAAATGATTCCAACTTTTTACTGTGTAAAATAATGAAGAACCAACAGTCTCCCATATTGATGTCTGTCATCCATTCAAACCCTTCCCATGAAAAAGCCAAGCACTCCTGACAGTTTACCAGTCTCCTCTTTACCACACACTCTCTCTCCTCCCCCTTTCTCACATTTTTTCAAACCCTCCTTTGCTTTCTCAGTGACCCCAGAGAGCAAAAGAAAAGCTACAAAAGGAACTAAAGCCTGTCTGTAATCTAAACCATCTTTATCTTTTGCATTCACCAAAACAAGAAGAGAAGCTCTTCATGAAGTTCTCCATGTTCTTCTTCCTGTGTTTGCTCTCTTTACTCTTCCAGCATTCTCACTCCACCACAATAGTGGTGGATGGAGTTTCAGAGTGGAAAGACCCTACTGTTCATGTTGGAGACTCCATCAGTAAGTACTTTTAACTTCACTGCAATCCAACAATTTCTTCATTTTTTGAATGATATAAGTTACTTGGGTGGCATATAGGCTTGAACTGACCCTCTGTCTTGAACATATCAGTTTTCCAGCACAAGTATCACTACAACCTCTACATTTTCCAGAACCAAAGAGCCTTCGATGTCTGCAATTTCACTCAAGCCACACTTCTTAACAAACCCGATTCCACACCTTATACGGTATGGCATCTCTTTCTCTGAGACAGACAGAGATTTACATAATGTTTATCTGACTTCTTTAAAGTAGACAGTAAATTGGCTTTGCTTTCATTTGAGTTCTTGAGAAATAGCTCGACGAATTTTACTGTCTTTGACGCTTTGGACTTGGGTTTTCAATAGTCCTTAAAATAAGTATACCAAGGAGGAAAGGATATTGTTATTGGCTCAGTGATTGTCTAACTTGCATTACCAATTAAGTGGTGTTTTTGAACTTGGGCTGTGCTTCAAATAAGTAGTTTGCATACTTTGCATCTGGGTCTGTCATAATTGTGCAGAAGATTTGTGCTTTTTAAATTTTAACTATGTTCAACTTAAATTGCTACATAAGTGCTGCTTTTGAATTTGGGTTTTCAAGAATTGTGCTTAATTAAGTAGCTCCCATCTCGGATGATAATTGGCTCACAGATTTCAGATGTCTAAGTTGCAATTACAATCTGCTGTTTTTGGGCATGGGATGTGCTTCAGTAGCTCATTTAAGTTTAAAAGATTTGAGCTTTCTAGCTAAATGCATCTCAGACATGCTGATGAACTTGGGTTTTCAAAAAAAAAAAAAAAAAAAAATTGTGCATCAATCAGTAGTCCCGTCTAGGTTTGCCATAAGATTGTCAAAGTTTTTGAGTTTACTGACCAAACATTTCTTAACTCTGCAAGTGGCACCCATCAAGGCCTGGCTTCTTCTACTTCTCCTTCAACAATGGTTCTCTACTCAATACGTGCCAAGACACTCAAAAGCTTGCTATAAGAGTTTCTTTAACAACAATGGCTCCAGCGCCAGCCCCAGAACCCAGTTCCAAGTCAGGTTCTGGCGGCCTTGGAGGCAGTAGTGGTGGTGTAGTGTCATCTTCTCCAACATATCCGTGGCCTTTCCAACCTCACCAAGCTTCCTTATCGCCAAGTCCAGAACCAAGTGTTGGCTCTTTACTTCCAAATAAAAGTGGTGGCATGTCATTTATCAACAGCAACCCTGCTGTTCCTCTGCCTACTGGTGAAGTCGATTCTGCTACAATTCGCCCTATACCTACCTCTGGTCACCATGGAAAGGTACCTCATTTTCTCTGTTTCTATTTACACTGCATTGCTATGTCTGGTTATGCATCATTCATGTTCAAGTCAATATCTGGTAAATAGTTCTTGTTCATAAACTTGAGTATGATGAATTGTGCTTTTCTTCAGTTCTTGAAATGATAGGTGAGCACAATTTCTGATTATTGATTAGATGTTCTGCGAGTTGATGTCTTAATCAATAGTTGGATAGTAATTGATTTTGTAAATACTAAGATGCTGTGATATTGTGTGCTCTATTTAGCATCAGAGTGAAGAGTGCCTACACATGCTTCAATCCGAAACTAGGCTGTAGTTTGGTATAACAAAAACACTGTTAAATATTGCCTTCTTTTCCTTTTCATTTCTACTTTTGATCAGGTTTCCTTTGTATTGTTACTGCAGGTGTTGGTGGGGTTATTTGCTGCTCAAATGGCTCTATTTGTATTTACTGTGGTTCTCTTGATGCATTAAAATGTTGAGAGATTAAGAGGGCAAGAGAGACGGGCTGTATTATGTGTAGGTAAATCTGATTAGGTTAATGTTCACCTGACTGTGGTTTTGAGTCTAAAGTAACTTTAAGAGTGATGATTATACCATATATTGGAGATGCTCTTATTCCCTACTTTGGACATCATTAGCACTTTTCATCCTTTGTTATGCAATCAATAGCTCTCTTTTCTTTCTGCTTTCTTTATCCTGCTCTTTTCCTCTTCCTCTGGTGTTTTTGGATGAATATAAAATTTGAAACTCACATGACCAATTACTTGTTAGCTTAGGATGTAATCCTAGCTTAGTGGTACTGAAAGAAAATTTCTAAATTAATGATGCTTTATTCCATTTAATCCGATCGAAATAAATTTGAAGCGAACGATTTGAATCTGCTCCACCCAATGTGGGTCTGTGGCTGAATGATTGATGTGCATAGTGTCTATAGTGCTATCCAACTTCTGTCACCGCATGTTCTGAGCAACTCCATAAACTGGATATGAACTTATGAAATCTAAAACACATGGAATGCCAGTTTTCTTTTTATTTTTTATTTTCTAATAGAAGAACGAATTTCAATAAATGACTCAAAAGAGGGGCCTTGAGGAATCAAGCTGCAGAAGGTCTAGAATACATTCAGGTGGATGATCCAACAAGGTTGATGCATAATTATCTTCAAAAGCTAAAGCAGCTAGTCTATGAGCTATTCCATAACTTCTTGGAGTGTGCATGAACTGCATATTTGAAAGTTTGCTGCATACCTGCTTAATATCATCAATTAGGCTCCATTTGCAAGCAAGCTATGATCCTGTGTCTTCAATTCCAAGATAGCCTCAAGGCAATCACTTTGCACCAGCATATCTTTTGCTTGAATAGAGTACAGTTAATCCATTCCTTCTCGAATGGCTAGGAGCTCACACTGTTTTGGTAAAGCTGTATAAGGTATATGCCGTGCAAATGCTGCTTTGAAGGTACCTGCAGTGTCTCTTAAGACCACCAATTACACCAATATGGTGATTCGGCAAAAGGCAGCCTCTAAGTTCAGGGTCATGCCGCCAATATATGCAGGTTTCTAGTTCTTCTTCACAGCAGTTTTAGGCTTTTTAGTCACTGCATTGGTTCTTTTGTTTTTTTTTTAGTTACAACACTGCATTGGTTCTTTGATACTCCTCCAACCATGCACAACTACTCAACCATAAATCCGGAGCTGTTTGTGCTTTGTCTTTCCATAAAGCACTGTTTCTATTCTTCCAGACTGCCCACAGTAGCATTAGCTGTTTCTCAAAAGGTTTGATCCTTCATTTGTGTCGCTCTTTCAAGCATCCATTCTTTAAAAATCAGTTGGTAAGAATAGTGTTTTGCAAATTAGAAGGTGGTGCAGCTATAATATTTTTGATAAAAGGGCACTTACAGAAGATATGTGAAGTGTCCTCGGGTGCAGTGGGCCACAGTAAACAGTGCACATCACCATCATAGCCAATTTGATTAATTTCATATGGTGAAATGATTATGCTGTGACAGAAATGGAGAAGCTTTTGTTGTCAAATAATTAATAATTTTCAGACCAAACTGGGTAACTTCGTGCAGGGGCTTCTGATTTTCATGTTCATTTGTACTATTTATGTTTTGGAATCAAAGAAAGCAGTTAGCTTCCGGCAAAGGCAAACAACATTGTTATGAAAAGCAACGGACTTTTACTATTCACATATACTTCACAGAATATCATAACAAGAAGCAATGAATTTGTGCTTTGTTGATATGCTAGAAGGGAAAAAGATCATCAACATGGACTTTATAAACTTAATACTCACACATTTGCACATTCTCCTACTCATCTAGAAAGTAAACTTAGGAGTTTCGAAGGTGATTCCTAGTTCCCCAAACCCTGTAATGGATCTTGAATTAGGACTCAAGATCAGCCATACTATGGATGATCATACTTCCTCTTCTGATTTTCGGATTGCAAAGAACAAATCTGGTCCTGTTTTCATCTCCAATGAAACCGAAAGCTCGTTCATCCTCACTGCCCATCTTAAAGGTCAACATCATTTTCATTAATCCTTGTGAGTATTTATTTGTTTTGGTTCTTACTAAATTTTTTCAGGTGACTGCAGGTTATAGAAAAGAGCATGTTGACATTGACATAAATGAAGAAGGGACTAAGCTAGGCATCACTGTGGAGAAACCAGTCCAAGAGAAGGTGATGCCCGGATGGTCAATGAAAAAGAAAGAAGGGGAGACAAGGGGATTCAGAAAAGTCTTTCGGATCCCAGATGGAGTGGTTTTGAGTCGAATCAAGGCTAAGATTAATGAACAAGACTCGACTCTCAGAATCTTCATGCCAAAAGTGGTAAAAGGAGTTGTTGGTGTTGGGGTCAAGGAACTGAAAGAAGAAGGGGTGATCATAGGGCGACCACAGATGACAGAAGCTGCAAGTAATGAGGTTCCTGATAAAGATGGTGAGAAAATGATAAAGGAAGAGAACTCTCAGGCTATGGGGAAAGAGGCAGATAATTATAAAGAAGAGTACACGAAAGAAATTGTAGTGGATGATCAGGGATTGCAGACCAATGATCCAAGAGAAACTAGAGGTGGAGGGATGGCATCAGAAGAAAGTGAAGAGCAAAAGATTGCAAACATTAAAGAAGCTGATAGAATTGAAAAAGAGAGAGAGGATGCTAAACATAGAATCAAGGAAGAAACACATGGTGGAGTCAAGAAAGATAAAAGCACCGAAGCAACTCATCAAGCTGCTAAACCATTACATGAAATTGAAGAAACCAAAACTCGCATAGAAAAACCTGCTTCGAGACACCCCAACTCGGACGAACTGCCAAAAGCAACGCCAGCTGAGAAGAAGGAAGTACTTGATAAATGTGAATCTTCTGAAATGCGGAAACAAAAAGATGTGGATGAGGAATCTGCAGCTGATAAGAAGCCTGCGGCATCAGAAAATTCCAAGCTGTTGTCAACTCCTTTGATCATTGCAGGTTCAGCCCTTCTCGTCTCTATTGTACTGCTAGCAATTAACAGGGTTAGGAATAGAAAGAAATAGCTTCCAGTTGTGTACTAAAGATACCATTGTTACTCTCTGTTCGAGCAGATATGATTGATGTCAATGTAGTCTAGTATTCTTGATAAATGATTGCATGGGACTAAGATAAACGCTTGCATGGGACTAAAATCATGGTGGCATGGTGCATATTCAGATTGAAATACGAAATAGAACCATGATATGCAATTACCCACTAGCCAGTGGCCACTGCACTCACCAAATGAAAACACATCTATTAATCCTGTGATACAACTACAAGACATATCAAGCTCAAAGCACAACCAACGAGTCATTCAACTGTTGGATCGCAAGACGATTGAGATTCAAAACCAGACATTAATTAACTTGAGGAGTTAAAAAAGTGATCAGAACAACTACTTCATGGTGTGTATGGATCTCAAGGAACATGGTTGGGAGTCGAGTGTTGAAAAGACGGTTAGAAATTATAACCTAGAGGAGTCGAATTGGTAAAGTTTGGCTTCACCAAGTGGAGCACTAGACAATAATATTCTTGGAAGAAATAACAAGTCTTACTCCACTCCTCAGCGCGGTTGACCCCGACCTCCTACACATTTGCACTAGAAATTACAAATATTGTATCGATCAGTTTAATTTTCCATAGGTCATCGACAACTTCATGTTAAATTTTCTTCTGTCATCAAGAGCAATTCAGCATTTCAGCTACTAATCACGTAAGCTATTAAAAATACATTGGAACTTAGCAAATTGACTCTCTACTGTTTAATAAAGTCCGAGGATGGTGATTCATTTGTCACTTCAGTCTGAATTGTTGGAATATATTGTGTGATTGTGTGAATATTCTGTCATAATTAGAATTAATGTTGTGTAGGTGTGATAGGATTGTAAAGATCATTTCCTATTAGGAAACCAATTGTACATCTATATTAAACCCCATATTGGGATGAATGAAATATACAATTCATCCTGAATATCAAATTCTTCTTGGTATCAGAGCCACTTTCCTGGACCTTGAAACCCTGAATTGAATTGAATTGAAACCCTGAATTACCACCACCACTGAATTATTTCTTCCGCTGCACTTGAAATCCTTGAATTGAAACCCTTGAAGTTGAACGTGAATTCTTGAATTTGAAGACCCACAATCTCGAAGTATACTCTTGAAATTCTGAATCTTGAAGATGACGCTTGGAGTTGTTACTATTTCAGAGGAAGAGCATTCAACCATTGCCTCCGCTAAAATAGTTGAAGCAGGTATGAAGGGTAAGGCATCTTCTCTTACCACATTATCTGCGGATAGATCTTGGATAATTGATACAGGTGCTACTGATCATATGACAAACAATCCTAGTATAGTTGATACTATGAAAACCTCTCCTGAACATGTTGTGGCTTCTGCTAATGGGTCCCCTTCTCCTGTTCTTGGTGAAGGATCTGTAAAACTCTCTCATGAATTCTCTCTTGATTCTGTTCTTGTTGTTCCTTCTCTTGCTTATAACCTCTTATCTGTTAGCCAGATCACTAGGGCTCTTTCTTGTTCTGTAACTTTCTATCCAGAATTTTGTATTTTTCAGGACATTCTGACTAGACGAGCTCTCGGTTATGGGGTTAGAAGGGGGAAATTGTACTACCTTGATTTGACAAGTAGTGGAGAGCAACAATTGCAATCAGCAGGCCAGGCAAATAATACCACCTGTTTGGATAAAGCTAAAGAGGATGTATGGCTATGGCACCGTCGTCTTGGTCACTTGAATTTTCATTATCTGCAGAAGCTTCAACCTCAATTGTTTTCTCGTGTGAATGCTTCAGAGTTTAAGTGTGATACATGTGAACTGGCCAAAAGCCACCGTATTACGTATTCGCCAAGCTTGAACAAATGTTCGGCTCCCTTCATGAAGATTCATTCTGATGTTTGGGGTCCTGCACGAATCTCTTCGCGGTCGGGATATCGCTATTTTGTGACTTTTATTGATGAATGCACCAGAATGACTTGGGTCTCCTTAATGAAGTGTAAGAGTGATGTGTTTCATAGATTTACTGAATTTCACAAGATGGTGGCAACCCAATATCAGCAGCAAATTCGAGTTCTCCAGTCTGACAATGGTGGAGAATATGTGAATAGTGAGATGTCATCTTACTTAGGCACTCATGGGATTCGACACCAGACTTCCATTGCTTACACTCCCCAACAGAATGGATTGGCTGAACGAAAGAATAGACAATTGTTGGAAGTTGTTCGTGCGTCCTTGTTTGGAATGAATGTACCTCGCAATATGTGGGGAGAAGCTTTATGTTCTGCTGTATACTTGATTAATCGCACACCCTCTCGTGTGATTGAATTTCAGAATCCTTACCAGAAGCTGCATATGTTGCTGAATGTGCCATCGTTGCCGAATCTTGAACCACGTGTGTTTGGATGTACCGTATACGTCCATATCAATAAAGAGCTACGAGGAAAGCTTGATCCACGAGCTGTGAAGTGTGTATTTGTTGGTTATGCTGAATTTCAGAAAGGGTATCGGTGTTATGATCCACTCAATAACAAGATGCATGTTTCATTGGATGTCTCCTTTCGTGAGTCTGAACCATATTACTCAGGGGGAGTTTCAGAGTCTTCCCTTCAGGGGGAGAAACACATACAAGAAGGTAATCCTCTGTTTATGGATGAATTTGGTGAGTTGGAAAAATTAGAGGAGCAACTTGGACAAAATCAGCTGAAGAACGTTACTGGAGGAGATTTCGACCGGTCGAAAGATACACTCGACCGGTCGATCACTACAGACGAGACGGGACAGAGGGACATCATCGACCGGTCGAACGAAAACACTGAAGGTTTCTTCGACCGGTCAAATCCTGAAACTGGAGCACCTCTACTTGATGGTCAAGCCTCTTCTGAACCTGTAACTGGAGCACCTCTACTTGATGGTCAAGCCTCTTCTGAACCTGTAGCTCATGAAGACCCCCCTTCTACTCCATCAACTACCGAAGAGTCTTCCCAGAATGTTCTTCCTGAGGTACGTACTGATAACAATGAATTGGGTAGTGTAGAAGTTAGTATACCTAGGAGATCACATCGGGAAACAAAAGGGGTTCCAAAGAGACAATATGAACCATCCATAGAAGCTAAAGCCAAATATCCTATTGCTAGCTTTGTGTCTCACCATAGGTTGTCCGGATCACATGCACTTGTTGTTAATCAATTATCTACAGTATCTATACCCAGTAATGTGCAGGATGCCTTGGCGGACTCAAAGTGGAAGCATGCTATGAATGAAGAACTGGAAGCCCTTCAAAAGAATGGTACATGGGAGCTGGTTCCTGCTCCACCTGGGAAGAAGACAGTTGGATGTAGATGGGTATATGCAGTGAAACTGAAGGCAGATGGAACCATTGATCGGTATAAAGCTCGTCTTGTTGCTAAGGGCTATACTCAACGATATGGAGTGGATTATCAGGAGACGTTCGCCCCAGTAGCAAGGATTAGTACTGTACGCATCCTCATAGCTCTAGCAGCAAGACATGATTGGCCATTGCACCAGTTCGATGTGAAGAATGCATTCTTGAATGGAGATTTAGAAGAAGAGGTGTACATGGATATTCCTCCAGGTGTTAACTGCAAGCCATGTGATGTTGGAAAAGTCTGCAGGTTAAAGAAATCATTGTATGGATTGAAGCAGTCTCCTAGAGCTTGGTTTGGGAGATTTTCTGGAACTATGAGAAAATTTGGATATCGTCAGAGCAACTCTGATCATACCTTGTTCATTAAACGCAAGGGTGATAAGATAACTGCTCTGATTGTATATGTGGATGACATGATTGTTACAGGTAATGATCCAGCTGAAATGAAAGACTTGAGGAAGCGTTTGTCCCAAGAATTTGAGATGAAGGATCTGGGCCCGCTGAAATATTTCCTGGGGATTGAAGTTGCAAGGTCAAATGAGGGAATCACCTTGTCTCAACGAAAGTATGTACTCGATCTTCTTACTGAGACTGGAATGTTGGATTGTAAACCTGCTCATACTCCCATTGAGTCGAATCATAAGCTGGAACTGTGTCCTGGACAGGTTCCAACAAACAAAGGCAGGTATCAGAGGTTAGTAGGAAGATTGATCTATTTGTCACATACTCGGCCTGATATTGCATATGCTGTGAGTGTTGTCAGTCAGTTCATGCATGATCCCAGTGAAGAACATATGGAAGCTGTGATGCGAATACTCAGGTACTTAAAGTCTTCTCCTGGAAAAGGTCTATTGTTTTCCAAGGGTGGTGAGTTTGGTGTCACAGGATATTCTGATGCAGATTGGGCTGGTGACAAGACTAATAGGGCATCTACATCTGGGTATTTCACATTTCTTGGTGGAAGTTTAATAACGTGGCGCAGTAAAAAACAAAATGTGATTGCCCGTTCTAGTGCTGAAGCTGAATACCGAGGAATGGCAAATGGAGTATGTGAACTGCTGTGGATTCGAAATGTTTTGAAGGCGCTAGGATTCAAGCTCCATAAAGCCATGGACTTGCATTGTGACAATACTGCTGCAATTGAGATTGCTCATAACCCTGTACAGCATGATCGAACCAAGCATGTGGAGATTGATCGACATTTCATCAGAGACCATCTTGATAAGAGGAGTATTCGTTTCCCGTTTGTAACGTCGGAAGAGCAGTTGGCAGATGTGCTCACTAAAGGGTTATCACACCATGCATTTGCTGGATGGATTGACAAGTTGGGCATGATTGATATCTATGCACCAACTTGAGGGGGAGTGTTGGAATATATTGTGTGATTGTGTGAATATTCTGTCATAATTAGAATTAATGTTGTGTAGGTGTGATAGGATTGTAAAGATCATTTCCTATTAGGAAACCAATTGTACATCTATATTAAACCCCATATTGGGATGAATGAAATATACAATTCATCCTGAATATCAAATTCTTCTTGAATAACAAGCACGAAACTGCTTATTTACTCGTACAGTGGATAATCCATGTGAAACAAGTACAGATTGTAACTTTGCTAACTTGACTAGTTCTTGTTCATCTAGAGCTGCCAGAATCTGTCAAAAGTTGGTAGCTAGAGTTTGCACTTCATGTTAACGAAATGAAACCTTTAGTTAATTTTTTTTTTTTTTTTTTTTTTTTATCAAAATGAAACTTCATCAATTGAATGAATTACAACGATTTATGGATTATAAGTCAGTAATCAATCACCAACCAAAACTCAACTAGACTTCACAATGAAAATCTAAGCTGACAGACTGATGGAGCCATACCAGGCCCAACTCTAAACAAAGTAAAGACTGACTCAACTTTAATGCCTCCTTTGCCAAACGGTGAGCAACATTGTTGCATTCTCCGTCTCACAAAGTGACAACTTCAAGAAATAAAAGACTGAACTAAATATCATCGACCTTTAGTTAGTTTTGGTTACATATATTTCCATCGTAATATTAATCATTCATTATTTGTTATTGAGTTCGTTGTTCTTAGACTTTCTTCAAGTTTCTTTCTAATGAAACTCTTCACAATTCAGTTTTCTCTAATACCGTTCTACAAGCAAACTCAGTAATCATCTGTTGGATGAGAAAGTAAGCTTGATCCTTTAGTAACTTACTATAAGTCTATAATAAGCTTTCAATTTACTATGCTGTCAAATTGTAAATCATTCATTTAGGACACTATACTGACAATAAAAACTACAGATTCCAGATCCTACTAGTATGAGACAGGGCCGGCCCATGGGGTGTGCAAAGTGTGCGGTTGCACTGGGCTTCCGATTTTGGAGGCTTAAAAAAAATTATGTACTCCTATATGAGACAGAAGGATGGAGTAAATTACTATATAAAGCTTCAGTTGAGTTGGTTTCAGCTTACTACATGTGGGTTGGAGACCCAAATTCGATTCTCCACAAGTATATTTTAATACCCTCAAACCTCAGTATTCAATTAACCCTTGCGTTCGGACCGGCCCTGGTATGAGATTGGTGTTAACATGATATACATTAATAACTGAAGGGGATAAACACGAACACTAGGATGGATAGTATCAAAGGACAAAGACTAGTGATATACTTACTGCTACTGCTAGCCTCTAATGAAGTCAGAGTAAGTTGCATATGTTCACAGCTTCTATAGAATGACTTCTTCAAAGTATTAAAGCTGCATTGTGCATAATATATGTAGCAGGAAATCAGATGGAACATCTACTGATCTACACCAACAAAGAAAAAAAAAAAATGAAATACAGAGAGAAAAGGCAATCAAAGAACAATAATGCAGAGAGAGAGAGAGAGAGAGAGAGAGAGAAGACTGCGTTAAGACTGAGAGAAACATTATAAATTAATGATTACTGTATCACTTGAAAGCTGAGAAATGTTTGAAGTTTATAAATATCGAACCGTCTTGGGTTAAATCATAGTTAATTCCTTAAGTAGCTATACTCGACGCTGCAGCATTGACCAAGGGTTGGAAATACCAAAGCCTGGCATGAGGAAGCTAGACGAAAATAACAAAGACTATTTTACTAACAAATTGCTCATATTCCTGTTAAGAGCGGAGTGTCTGGAATTCTTCAAGAAGGGAGCTTACCACTTCCACCCCTAGTTTGAGGTTGTTCATGCACCAAAAACATACATGTATAACGTTAGTCACTGATCGATAGTGACATGTAGTACATAGATCAATAATTTAAGCTGAGGAAGTGATATCAAATCAAGGCCTTCAACTAATCAACCAAAATAATAACCCTCGTAACTGAAAAAAATGAAATTTGAAGAGACAAAAGGATGAACTACAGTAATTCTGTAATACTTCTAGAAATTTCAGAGATCATCATGCCAAGTTGGCTGCAAATTAGATACCACCAAAGCTATGCAAAATATATATTGTATTGATTCTAGCTATCAAATATTGCACTTCTGAAAACTAGTACAGTGGATGGTAGAAAATAAGAATATGATTTGAGTTTAATGCTTCAATATGTATTCTGCTTCAACATGGAGGTATATATAATGATACAAGAGTTAATAGAAAAATATCTCCTACAACTATTCACCTATACTTACAAGGAAAGTAAATATATACAAAATATTCTACACTCCCCCTTAAGTTGGCGCACAGAGGTCAATCATGCCCAACTTGTCAATTGAGTCGTCGACCACTTTCTTTGACACACCTTTCGTAAGAATGACTTTCCTGTATACACCTTTCGTAATATCTGCTAATTGGTCTTCTGTATACACGAAAGAGAATCGAATGACTTTCCTGTATAAGTTTTCCTTGATAAAAAGCTCATCTACCTCCACATGCTTAGTCTGGTCATGTTGAACTGGATTATGAGCAATTTCAATTGCTAATGTGTTATCACACTGTAGGTCCATAGGTCTCTTGAACTTGATACCTAAGTCCTTTAACACATTTCGGATCCATAACAATTCACACACTCTATGAACCATTCCACGAAACTCTGCTTCAACACTTGATCTAGCAACAACCTTTTGCTTCTTACTACGCCAAGTCACTAGATTTCCTCCAACAAAGGTGAAGTATCCAGAAGTAGATCGTCTGTTAGTCTTGTCACCTGCCCAATCAGCATCTGTGTACCCAACAACTTCCAATTCATCTTTCTTTTCAAATAACAAGCCTTTTCCAGGTGCTTTCTTGAGATACTTCAGAATACGATACATTGCCTCCATATGCTCTTCACTTAGACAATGCATAAATTGACTAACCACACTCACAGCATAAGCAATATCAGGTCTAGTGTGAGAAAGATAAATGAGTCTCCCTACTAGACGTTGGTACCTTCTTTTATCTGTTGGAACCTGATCCGGATAGATGGTGAGGTTGTGATTCATCTCAATCGGTGTCTCAACTGGTTTGCAATCAAGCATCCTTGTCTCAGCTAACAAGTCGAGTACATACTTACGTTGGGATAAAAAAAATTCATTTCTTAGCTCTTGCAACTTCAATACCAAGAAGGTATTTCAATTGCCCAAGGTCTTTCATCTCAAACTCCTTTGAAAGATATTAATGTAGGGCCTCCATCTCTTTCGGGTCATCTCCTGTGACAATCATATCATCAACATATACTATTAGAGCAGTAATCTTATCCTGACTACGGTTAATGAACAAAGTATGATCTGAGTTGCTCTGTCTGTAACCAAATGCCTTCATTGATTTGGAAAATCTCCCAAACCATGCTCTAGGAGATTGTTTTAGACCATATAGAGACTTTTTCAACCTGCAAACCTTGCCAGCATCACAATATTTATTTTTGACTCCTGGCGGTATGTCCATGTACACTTCTTCTTCTAAGTTTCCATTGAGGAATGCGTTCTTCACATCAAATTGGCGAAGAGGCCAATCTCTAGTTGCTGCTAGTGAGATCAATACTCAGACAATGTTGATCTTCGCTATAGGTGCAAATGTCTCTTCATAATCAATTCCATAACGTTGGGTGTATCTTTTGGCAACCAATCTAGCTCTATATCTATCAATACTCCCATCTGCTTTGAGTTTCATTGTATACACCCAATGACATCCAACAGTCTTCTTTCTAGGTGGCATAGTCACAATATCCCAAGTTGAGTTATTCTGCAAGGCTTCAAGTTCTTCATTCATCGCTTCTTTCCACTTTGGATCTGCCAATGCATCTTGTACACTACTCGGAATAGATACAGTAGATAATTGATTGACAACAAGTGCATGTGACCCAGACAACATATGATTAGACATATAATTGGCTATAGGATATTTTGCTTTGGCTTTGACAGGTGGTTCATAGTGTTTTTTAGGAACACCCTTAGTAGTCCTATGTGATCTCCTAGGTTTAATGTTATTTGAATTTAAAGGTACCTGAGGAGAAACATTCACAACAGAATCTTTAGTTAATGATGTTGAGAGGGGAAATATATCTGACGAGTGAGGGTTTTGAATCATTGATGTAAAATCTGATGAAGATGCGTGGATCCTTGGGGTTTGTAAGGCACCAGATATACTCTGCTTAATTTGTGTCGCAGCTGTCTCTATGTTTGATATGTGTCCTTCTTCCCTTTCAGATGGTGACTCGTCAGTGTGTGAGGAGTATAGGAATTTGAAGTTTGATGTCGAATTCCTTGAGATTTTGTGAACTCTTGCATTGGGCCATTAACATATTCTCCACCATTCTCAGATTGGAAAACACTAATAGTCTGTTGATATTGTAGACACCATCTTGTGAAACTCTTTGAACCGGGAACAGACATCGCTCTTGTTTTTCAATAAAGACACTCAGGTCATGCGAGTGCAATAATCAATAAATGTCACAAAGTATCGAGCGCCACAAAGTGAGGGTTTTTTGCAGGTCCCAAAACGTCAAAATGAATATTCATGAAGGGAACTGGACTTTGTGAAGACTTCATGAATATGGAACACGATAACTCTTGGATAGTTTACAAGTGTCACAATGGAAATCTGAAGCGTTGATATCAGGAAACAACTGAGGTTGCAGCTTCGTGAGATAATGAAAGTTTAGGTGGCCTAGCTAGGCGACGATGTCATAGCCACACAGCTTCTCTTCCACTTACGACGCCATGAACCTGATTAGGTTGCCCCAAAAGATGTTTATGTTTTTCTCCAGTCTTTGTCAGATCCAGGTAGTATAACTTCTCCCTTTTTACACCTTAACTAACAATTCACCTGGTCAGAATGTCTAATGATTGTCAAGTTTAATATGTGTTCTAGTATGCAATCATCAACTATACCACCGATAAAAGTGAATTCATCTTCCACTTATTGATGGCACAAATCAGTTATCAGTGTAGCCCCAAAAGAAAATCGATCAGTTCCGACTTGTGGTAGGTTGGTTGCAGGTGAGAGATGATGATTATGTGAAGATAATTGAATGATGATTATGCTTTGCTGTTGCGACGGAATTCACTATGTTTATTATTATTATTTTTTAAATTTTTTTTTGTAGGAATTCTAGGGTTTTGATATTTGATTCGAGGGTTTTTGAAAATTGGGATTCAAGAATGGTATGGGATGATTTGTGAATTTCGGTATGATTTGAGTGATAATAGTACGTAGCGGTTTGTGGTGTGATTTGGGATTGAGGTTTTGGGTGTAGATTTAAGGATCGAACCTGGTTTTGTTCTGATGCCAAGTAGAAAATAAGAATATGATTTGAGTTTAATGCTTCAATATGTATTCTGCTCCAACATGGAGGCATATATAATGATACAAGAGTTAATAGGAAATTATCTCTTACAACTATTCACTTATACTTACAAGAAAAGTAAATATATACAAAATATTCTACAAAATAAGCATCAGTACAATATTTACGTCATATTTCTCATAGCAATGATAGAGAACAGAAACACAAAATTCATGCTGTAAAGTAACACCTCAAACACAACCCATCATATATTCAAGAGTGTAGGAAAGAAGACAAACACCAACACAGAGACAACACAAGGTCATATATTCAAGATTGCAGGGCCAACACATCTCAGAGTGTCCCAAATGACTCCCCCATAACCCCATTGATAATCAATTTAGATCTGAACCCACTAGGATCCACCGTATGAACGCCGTCATCCAGCTGACCCTCACTCTTATCCATCCTCACTCCGCTAAGAAGGGAGCAAAACACATAAATTAGAGCAACCTGTCAGAGAAGAACCCCACAGTCACTTCCTGCAAACCAACTTGAGAGAGGGAGGAAAGAGAGTCCTCTCAATCTAATGAGATATTTACCGTTGCTAGCCACAGTCGAAGGCCACCGCTGTCAGAGATTTTTCTTTTCTACGTGTGTTCCGCTCAATACCACCAAACCCAATAACAAGCAAAAACACTGTTCATTTAGATTTTTTTTCTTTCCCTATTTTACTCTCTATTACAATTTTGTCACTCAACAGGATCAAAGATAAGTCATCTGGATTTTTTTTATTACGATTGTGCACAGGACATGGATATGTTTCACCGTTTCAACATTTTTTCTTGATTTGTAAAATAGTTTCTATTATTTCAACAGTCTGATTTAATATTTTCAACATTTCAACGACCTAGAACTCAGTTGATAATAGTTTCTTCCACACTTGTCTTTGCCATTTTGCGAAAATCTACCCGCAACAATGCGCGGGAATTCTACCTCGTCAAATACTAAAGAGCACGTGTACGTGTGTGTGCTTTCTACTGTGTCCTCTCTTCTTCTCGTCTCTATTCTCTATCTTCTTCTTCACGACCAAAATAAAAAATTCTCTATCTTCTCCATACTCCAGTTCGTTCTCTTCTTATGTCTGCTCTGTATGAGCGTTTCTCTTCTCCAATCTCAGATTAGTTGTGGCTCCTGACTTGTTTGCCTCTCCTTTCTCATGGGATTGTCAAGGAGTAAACTAGATCTTATGGATTTTATAACAGATTGAGAGAAAATCGATCTGCCCTCGACTCACAGTGGCCCGTCGTTGATGATCGCGCTTACGGATTGAGACTGTGCGCTTCCATTTCAGAATCGCTCGCTTCCATCGCGCTTCGTAAACCTCTTTTCTCGGAATCGCACTTCCGAGCACTTCCACCGGTCGTTTCTCGACTGAATTCCGCTGGTAATGGCGCAAGAATGGGAACCACTGGTTCTTACATACCGGAGGTACGAGCCACTCGTTCCTCATTATCCTCTGAATGTCCAGATGGTCATTCTCTGTTTCGAGAATGAACTTTAGATTCAGTGCTTGTTACATTACTTCCAGCCACCACCGTGTGATGATGCTGTGATTTGGTTTAACTAGGTGGCATCCCAGAGGTCGCCTCATTTTATCAGAGTGCTTGGTTTGGTAGATAGGAGACAGGCCTTCCACCCTTACGTCATAGTAGTCACAGAGTTCAGTGAGCACACACTGGGATCTTGGAGTAGAACAAATCATGGACGGCTGTTGGTAGTGGAAGATGATCGACTTCGCATAACTACTAAACTCGCCCATTTCCTCCGATATTCATTCTAGATATATATTGTTTATGTTTTTGTTACAAACTACTCCTTTCTCTGTTAATATGATTGCAAATTAATATTTTGATTATGATATTCACTCATTTATTTGATTTCGTTAATTTTCAAAGGCTCGTTGGAAGCACTCAGCTACTTGTGGGATCTAGGCTTCAGCCACGGCAACATTAGCATCGACAACATCTTCTTGGCAGATGACGCTCCCAAACTTGGAATGTTTGATTATAATTCGAATGTGCCTGACTTCCAGCAGCTTGCAAACATGGTGACGGAATTGATGCCGTATGAACTGATTCCATATGAAGTACATTGGTTTTTGGACAGCATAATCCGGGGTCAGTGATGGACCAATGCAGTTAACGTTGTACAGTGGCGGTCAAACATTACCAAATTTGCTGCAAAGAATCCTGCATTTAAGACTGCTACATTTAAGCAAAGACAAAGAGAGGCCACATATTACAGACTTGGGAGGATGATGTTTGAAGAGCCAGACCTATATCGTGATGTTGCTGCTGAGATGGTTATAAGCTTAAGCCAGACCTTATAGATTAAAGTCTCAAATTGAAGTCTTCCTGTCTCATTTTGCGTTGATTTTGTCCCAGCCTCTGTTAGTCGAGAGCCCCTCTTCATTCATAGACGCTCAGCCTCCTCATGGGCTCCTCATATTTGCTCAGCTTCACTTGGTCTCCTGATTCTCCTCTACAATCTCCATCAATCTATAGAGTTTACCTCTCCTGCAGCGTGCCATTCCCCTCCTACCTAAATTTTCTCGATTGGAACTTGAAAGAGTTTAAGGTATGATTTTGTTGTTGGGTACTGGGTTATTGCATAAAGTCAATAGTTTTGTATTGCCGGCTTGTATGGTGTAGGAAATTAAAGATCCGGAATTATAGCTATAGATGGGTCGAACTAGTCATGCTTCTCTTGTTGTGAAGATTTTGTTGAAATGTTATTTAGAAGGTTGTAGTGTAGATACAACCAAGGTTTTAAAAGGCTAAGGCGTAACCAAGGCGTTTTCGGGAGAGCTTCACCAAGGTGTAAGCCTTGAGGTAAAAGGCATAAACTTTTAGAATAAAAGCCCTATATTTATGCATTTATTGGTGTTATACATAGAACATGCATTATATAATTGATATCTAAAAAAATATGATAAATTATCATTCATTCTTAATAAGTACAAACTAAAACCATGCAATTTAACCAAATTTTTTTGCATAAAATAAATCCAAAGATCAAAGTACTAGTTAATGCTTGAAAGATCAAAGCACACAAACAATAATTGGATTAACTTCATGCTTCAAAATCATCATCATTATCATCATCATCAATTAGAATATCACCATCCAAACTATCACCACCATCACTATCACCTCCAATACCTACATCTTCATCTACATGTTTTTGGAAGTGGGGATTGATGTCATCATATGGATTAACTCTAATCTCATTATCCACAATGTCATCAAGACGCATTGATTTCCTTTGAGGTTTTCTCTTACCTACAAAAAATATGATAAACAATTAAACATAAGAGTAGAGAACTTATTTGATTACTTTGTTACACAATTTTTTTTTTTTTTTAATCAATCAACGACGCTATCCTCAAAGGCTTTCTAGACCCAGAGACTAATCCGCGCCGAGGGATCTTATCAAAACGCTTCCTCCCCCTTGGTCACCAAGAATAAATTTGGATTTAACTCTAATTAGTGTCGGTAGGATTCGAACCTGGGTATGAGGGATTCTCACACCAAGACTCTTACACAATTAGTTAAACATATCTTTTTTCAATGAACTTACTTGAACTTGGTCGTTCACTAGCTTTCCTTTTTCTTTTGTACAAAAGGATAGGTTCATCAAGTGAAAGAGTAGGCTCACGAAGAGGAGGAGAAAGCTCACGACGACAAGACTCCCTATCAATAATGCTATCGTCATATGTACCACTTGGCACATTCCTTACCGCCTCATCATCTAATGATAAGATCTTCCACATTTTCCTCAATCCAATTTTGATCGGTTGGAAGAACCGGATCCTCTACTTTGGTTATCCATTCATCATTGGATTGAATTTCTTCCACAACTATAGGATCGATCATTGTAGCATTTCTTCTCAAAGTCTAATCTCTTAGGGCAATATTATATTTCACATAAACTAAAGCATGCTCAAGTCTATTTCTCTTTTTGTATGAATCTACAATCAACATTCAACATCCAAATGCAACAATTTATAAGCTAGCATTTGTGAACTAATAACTATTAAACTTAAATGTGATAAAAATAAAGACTTACTATTTCAAAAGTACTCCAATTCCTCTCACACCCTGAAGCACTACAAGTAAGGAAAATGAACCTAGTAGCAAAATTCATCAACTCCGGTGTTTTTGTCCCATATTTTTCTTACCAAAACCAAAAGAACATATAATAAATAAAGATCAATAAATCCAATTCATATAAACATTTAATAGAATTGCATTTAAAAGTACTAGAAGTTAAAGTAAATAATAACTTACCGGGAGATCGAATTTTTCTAGTTTACTCAGCCATTGAACTTCAACACTTGTCAAGCTTTCGGTCATATAAATCTTTGTAACTCGATGGCGACACGAGCTTCACCATCTAGCATCCTATCGACGTACTCTTCCAAACCCTTCATCACATGTTTAAAATCCTTAAAGTTTTCTTCATATCGGAATTTAAAATTTAGGGTTCAGGTAATAACCCGCCGCATGTAATGGTTGATGAAGTTGTTGACTCCACCTACTATCTATTCTCCTCCAAATCGGAAGATACTTTGATTCCACATTTCCAAGATTACTTGCAATCTTGTCTTTTGCGACATCCATCAACTCCTAAATAAATCTCATGGCGGGTCTCACTTCCGAATCAACCTCTCTTAAGACACAAACAAGTGGCATCACACTCTTTATGCAATAAGTAACATGGTTCTAAAAGTTTCCATTACGGAGGATCCACTTCTTCACATCATTAGCTTCCTTATATTTTGTAGACCCGCTTTCCAACTAAATATTTTGATTGAAACATACTAATAAGAGCTTCTTTTTGCTTATATATACTTTGAAGAGTGGGAAAAGATTTGGCAAACCTTGTAACCGTCGGCCGAATAATCTCCTTGTTACCGGTGAATTTCCTCATAATAGCAAGAACTTGTGTATGGCCATAAATGAGTTTAACAACTTGCTTAGCTCTTTGAATGGTGGTTTCAAAGACTTTAAACTTGCTAATACCCTGTAACATCAAATCAATGCAATGAGCCGCACAAGGTGTCAACCACAAATTGGTTCTATAGGTCATCAATTCCTTTCCCGCCCAATTGTAATTGGAAGCATTATCTGTGACTACTTGAATAACATTCTCTTCTCCAACCTCATCCACAACACTATCTAGTTTGCACCATGAATGTAAATCGATTAAGAAAATCAACATTCAGTATTTAGCGTTTTTACAAAAACTTTTTCAAAAAAAAAAAACTTTAGAAAACGGGTCAATGAAGTTGACCCATTCAGAAAACAACCTTGGGCAAGTGAGCTGCATCACCTGACCCACGACCCAACCCGAAATAACTCTGCAAAGGGATTAAGAAAATTTTGGGTTTATGATTCAAGTTTAGAGGAAAACGCGGGATTTCGTTCCTGAAGTCAATGGGATTTGATCCGCGCCGCTTGCAATTTAGGTTAGATTAAGAACAATTAGAAAACCCTAAAATATTTCTGGCGTGCACATAGGTTAAGTTAGATGGAGACTGGATGAAATTTGGGATTATTGTGATTCTTTGTGTATTCTTGATTGATTGTTTCGATTTGTATGTTGCATATAGAATTGTTGTTTGCTTTCGCTAACCTTGCAGCGCTATAACAGAGGCTAAGTTATGTCAATTGGGTGGAAATCAAATCGAAAATTTTGCATCTAGGTTGCCTTAAGCTATCTATGTAAAATCTGTAAATTTTTTCTTTGGTTGTTGTTGTTGTGATTCTGTCTCCCATGTTTAACATATATCATAAAAAGAAATTTACAGGGAAAAAGAATGGTTTTAATCAAGATTTGGACTAACTTGTTTTGTATAAACATAGAGAAATTCCTTAAGTCTTATGGGTACCGGTTTCAGCTTTTGTGAATTGTATATTGCACATAGAAAAACTCTTAATGATTGCAAATGATCAATTAAGCATAAAAGACTTGAAAACTTGTGATTCTGGATTTCTAAAATATGCATATTTTGTCTTCCATAGAAGTATCAATGCATTGCTTAAAAACTAGGACAGCTGCATACATGGTTTCGAATCTCATATGTGGTTGTGTTAGAAGTTTTTCTTCTACCACATAGGTGTTGACTACTTCTTTTATAAAATTTGAGTTTAAAAACTGTGGTTTGTGGATTCAGAAACTTTAGCCTGTGTGTTTAATCTACTGCTATATAAGTGTAATTAAGCATGTGTTCAATTTTGGGATATTATGGTTTGATTTGTGAAGTATGATTTTGTCATATGTGTTTGTTTTGAGCTTTCTGTGTTGGTGTGATTGTTTTTACTCGATAGATTTCATAAAAAAACGCATAAAATACTTAACAAAACCTTTAAGCTTTACAAACAAATAATTACAGTAACAAGGATTTTAATTGAAAATCTCTTTTGTATTGCTCTTTAAGTGTCCAAGTGGTTACTCTTAACCAGATGAACTTTTAACTGGTGCCAATTACAAAACATGGAGGAGACAATTGGACATGTACTTTTCTCTCAATAATGAGCTAGATGATTGTCTTCATACTGAGGTGCCACCACACATAGAAGTAGAGGACAGAGAGGAGTTTTCTGCAGTCTGGGAGTATGAGAACTTATGGCATAGGAAGAACAATATATGTAGGAACATCATTAGAGCCACCATGACTGAGACCATATTTGGGATTATCCCAGATATGGATTATGCTTTTGACCTGTTAGCACCCTCAAGTATAATGGTGCATGACAAGTCTGACAAGTTTAAGAAGACTGACAAGTCTAAAGCAGGGGCACTGTCTCTGACACCTTGCACCCTCAAGTATAATAGTGCAGGTGGTGTTAGGGATCACAATCTGAAGATTGAGAACATAGTGAATAAGCTTAAGGATCTCAATCTTGTGCTCCTTCATGAGTATGTTGTGCACAATACACTTCATTATCTTCCTCAAAGTTTTAGTCAGTTGAAGTCGAGCTACAATGCTCAAACTCGGGGACTTGATGAACTCCTTGCTATTGCAACTGAGGAAGAGACTCAGATCAAAGTTGATGATCCTATTTATGGTGTCATTAAGGCTTTCAACTCGGAGGCTGTAAACACGAGAATCTGAAAACAAATCAAATGCAGACAAGTGTACAAATAAAATATAATTTTATTAATAAATCAAGTGTGGGTTATAAATCTTTGTGAACTCCTCTGATTCTATCTCCGAATGTGGTGTTTGACTCAAGGGCGATCGACGCTTGGTTCTTGAGACTTTGAATTTGATGTGATTTGGAATTTGGTGAAGAACTCGCTACTTGGAACCTTGGTGGTTCTTGAGACTTTGAATTTGATGTGATTTGGAATTTGGTGAAGAACTCGCTACTTGGAACCTTGGTGGTTCTTCGGGGGTTTTGAAGACATCAGAATTTCTTGGGAGTGATTTTGCTCTCTCGGGCTGAAGTCCCACTCTTGATTTTGAAGAGGGTATTTATATTGTCAAGGCCGCTTACATTGATGACGCTGAATTGATTTTATTTCCTTAGTAGCATAATCAAATCAATCAAAATTGATTGATTAATTTAGATATAGTAATTTTCATAACTAAATCAATCAGTTTTAACCACTGATTTAATTATGACTATTTAAGGAATTTGACCGATTTAATTAAATGTTAGACTACAATGTCGATAACCAATTTATATTAATTGGTATCTGATTGTCGACTTTGTTTATTTATGAGCCACGTATACACTTTTGTTGGGTCCAAATAAATGTTTAATAATTTAATGAATATTATATTCATTAAATTTTATTTGTCAACAAATGCCCCCACTTCAAGGTGCGTCGTAGACATGTCGTCGCGCGTCGGAGGCGTGGCTTGAAGTTTAGAACTTGACTTGACCAATTTTGGAATTACTCGAGGGGTTTTCTTGCATTTGTAGAAACTCCTAAATTTTACGATGGCTTCTCAAATTTGATGGAGGTCCAAAGGTTGTGGAGCTCTTCAGAATTGTAGAGACCACTTTCGTGGGATTCCATATATTTATAAAGAATCCAACTTTGGGAGGGGATTGAATTCCTGGACTTGATTTGGTTGATTGAGACTTTTTATTTGGCATGAAAGGTTTCAATTGAGTAAGTCCCAAGACCTGTATTAAGTGAGAATATTCCCACCATACTTATATGGAAAGAATCCATTTTTTTTAATGAATTATGCAGCCATTAACTTAACCAATAAATTATTAAGTGATTTGGCGCCATATGGCGGGATAACCTTCCATTCTTTCCATACTTTCCAAGTCTCGACTAGAAAATTTCTGATACAGAAAACTCTAGCAACCAATATAAAATGAAGATTGCGTTTCAGACCCTTCTCATCTCAGCACCGTCTACTTCAGGTAAATATTAGACGCCGCCTCCCTTTTTTGTGATTAGTTCTGATTTTCCATGCCTTTAAATTAAGATTGACCTCTTTCTCCTTTTTTTGTTGTGTTTCTTTGGATTTCTGTGTCGCAGTTTGCCCCCAATTTCTTTTATAGCAGAAAGGACCAGACCCAGGTAAGAGTAGCAGAGACTGCTGTAGCAGAAAGGACCAGACCCCCAATTTCCTCAGAGGTACCTTCCGATTTCTGACCCTCTGCTTAGTATGACTTCCGTATGCAAAGATAGGGGCACAAGCATACCATTCTTTCTTATATTAATTTCCTCTGTTTTTTTGTTTTTTTTTTGGTTCTTGTGTTTTTTCGTTGCAGGAACCCATCTCTCATTTTTTTTAGGCTGATTGGAAAGACTTTTAGAACAGTAGGGTTAGGTGCTCTATCCTAGGTTTAATCAAATATATAATTGATTGAAGCTCATACAGATGCTTTAATCAAAGCTTCACGTGGGGTGGCTCTATTAATAAGACCACATGTTTTCATCTCTTTTCCTTTGATGACGTCAAAATGGTGGCGTCATGGATTTTTTTTTTTTTTTTTACGTTGCTCATTTTGTTTCGCCCTCTTTTTTGTTGTTGGTCGTTTCAGGATTCCGACGACGTTTGAAGAATGCGGGTGATCTAACCACTTGGTTACTTTCATCTCATAGATGTGAAAGTAATCACTCAAAGTGTTCAGGCTTCGCGTGTGCGATTTCAGGAGACGATTGAAGAACGCGGACGACCTAACCACTTGGTTGTTTTCACCTAATAGACGTGAAAGTAATCACTCAAAGTGTTTAGGCTTCGTGTGTGCGATTTCAGGAGACGATTGAAGAACGCGGACGACCTAACCACTTGGTTGCTTTCACCTCATAGACGTGAAAGTAATCACTTAAAGTGTTTAGGCTTCACGTGTGCAATTTCAAGAGATGATTGAAGAACGCGAACAACGTCCTAACCACTTGGTTGTTTTCACCTCATAGACGTGAAAGTAATCACTCAAAGTGTTTAGGCTTCGCGTGTGCGATTTCAGGAGACGATTGAAGAACTCGGACGACCTAACCACTTCGTTGCTTTCACCTCATAGACGTGAAAGTAATCACTTAAAGTGTTTAGGCTTCACGTGTGCAATTTCAGGAGATGATTGAAGAACGCGAACGACGTCCTAACCACTTGGTTGTTTTCACCTCATAGACGTGAAAGTAATCACTCAAAGTGTTTAGGCTTCGCGTGTGCGATTTCAGGAGACGATTGAAGAACTCGGACGACCTAACCACTTGGTTGCTTTCACCTCATAGACGTGAAAGTAATCACTCAAAGTGTTTAGGCTTTGCGTGTACTTTTCGGCATGGTGGACGTTGTTAAGTGTTTCAGGAGGGGCACCATCACTATCCTTGAAGATGTTGAAGACGCCCAAACCAACGACACTACCTTGAATGTGTACCCTTCACTTACCAGGCCACATGCTGTTGAGAAGCCTCCTTATGACGATTCAGCTCACATTCCCCAATGCACTCACGATGCAACTCGTCAATTAGCCACCTTTCAACCGTCAAAGTCCAGCAATGAGAAGCGGAGCGCTGATGTGTTGTTGTTGAAGTTGGCACATCATGACCAAAGCGCTTCTCAGGAGTCATTCGCACTTCTCACCGATTGAGTGTGCCACGGTTCCGTAAAGTGGAATGGGTTTATCAGCAAAAATGAATCCTCCGAGGTCTTCATGTCATGTAGCTTTCTCTGAAGCCTCCATTGGTGGAGCTGGTATCATGGATGCAAATGAAAAAATTCGCTCGATCCTTTTGCAAGCGGCCACCCAAATTTGTGAGCAAATTGAACATATGATCATGCAACATTCTTCACATACCATTATTTCTAAGCAAGGAGAGCTTAACTTGTTGGTTGAGGGACTCAGTCTTTATGGGGTCGATCCTTCAACAATCAAAGGCAAGTTGGAGTGTGATGACTAGCGTTGTCCAATACGACTCAGCAAAACTTACTTATTCGCAGAAGACTACATGTACTGAACGCTTGGCTAGTACATAATCTGTATACAAATCAGCAAGACCAAGTGCTCGTCACCCTTGAATGTGATGTTTTTGATTAGGACTTCTAGTCGTGTGTTGACGATTTTGGAAGATAGTTTGATCAAGGGTCGTAGAGACTTGATCTTGATCAGATTTGGGCCACAAGCAGTTTCAAGTGGCAAGTGTTCTTTTGTTTTGATGATGGACGAATCGACATGTGTGCTTGTTGATTCTCCAACGAGGATGATGATAACGAACTTAGTGGAAGTTTTGCGTCGTCGAAGGCTTGAAAACGATGGTTCGTTAAGGGCCATTGAGGCTTGATCTTGATCGGATTTGGGCCACGAGGCTTTGATGGCGGGGATGAATCAGCACGTGTGTTTGGTGCTTGTTGATTCTCCACGAGCTTGTTGAAAAACTTGGTAGAACCTTCGCTTTGGTGTAGACTTATGGAAAAACTTGGTCACGGGCCTTGGAGGCTTGATCTTGATCGGGTTTGAGCCACGAGCGGTGTCACGTGGTGATCGTCCTTCGTCTTGAAGTTGGTGAAGAGATTGCCTATTTGATTGCTTGACTCTTCAGGATTTCAACAGCTTCTAGGCTTGAGGTTGGTGAAGGAATCAGCTATTTGGCAGCTTGTTGATTCTTCACAGGTTTGGGAGGCTTCTGAGTTTGAGAAAGACTTCTTCTGTTATCTCCGTCGTCTTTGATTTTTTTTTTTTTTTTTGTCTTTTCTTCCATTGCATTGTAATAAGTCAAATTTTGACAATAAGAACTTATTAATAATGGAATAAAGAATTTTACTTTATTGGTGGCAAAACCTTTTTTTTTTATGTGACTGAACTTAAGAATGTTATTCTCAAGCTGCCTACGTATCCTTCCAAAGAAGGAATCAAGTCACCATGTAGTTCAAGGGTTTTTATTTTTTATTTATTTTTTATTTTTTTTAGTCCTTATTTTGCTTGAGCCGCCCTTCCGGGTTTTCAACTCAACGGACTTTGTTTATTGAAGTGTTTTGTGCAGTTTAGGCTCGTGCAGTCTAGGAGCATTTTTCATCAATAGCGCCCCCCCCCCCCCCCCCCCCCCCCCGTCTTCGGGTTCAGGGGGAGCCTCGTCTACTTCACTTTCAGAATTCTCCTAATCATCTTCCTCAAAAGCCTCTGTTTCTGCCACCGTGATATGATAGGCGGTTTGAACAATGTCATCCTCATCACTAACACTAGTGTCTCCTTTTTCAACTTGGCCAGTGAGTATGATGGTATGTTGATTCACTTTAAGTTGACCTGTGGAGCTCACCTTCAATTCGCAATGTCTCTTCATGCGTGATGGAATAAGGCTTCGGATTTCCTTGCTCTCCACCTGATCCTCATTCCCCTTTATTTTATTACTTTGTTGCCCTTTGGGCACTTGAATTCTTTCGAGTGCAGATTTTCGTGGAGTTTGACTTGACTCATTGTTAATAGTTTTGGGTAATGTCAGCCTTTTGAACACTGAAGCCTGAGTAGATGCATTACTGATGCAATTGAAGACTGATCTTCGACTTGCTTGTGTGTCGACACGGTTGAAAACCGAGACTCTCTCTCTTAATTCACTAACTTGTTCAGACGTCGTGCTTTGGGTACTTGGACGAATGCGGTCAAACGCCGAAGTACGTGAAGCTGATTGAGCTTTTGGGCTCTCCTCTTTCATTGAATGAGAAGGCAATGGAAACGGCTCGAACGACCCAAATGCAATGGTAGCGCAATTGACCTTTGCAACATCGTCAACGTCTAATTTGATATTTCCTTGTCTAGCAAGACTCATTATCAAATCTTTAAAAACAAAACACTTCTCGATTGGATGACTAAAAATGCAGTGATATTTGCAATATCTCGGATCATTGACGCGATGCATCTCTTCTAGGCGTTTGCACTCTGGAAGGTCTATAACTTTGTTCTGCAGTAGATCCTCCAACATGCCCGCTACGTCAGAATCTGGAAAAGGGTACGTTTTTCGCTCCATATCCATCAATGTGTGTTTCCTTCTATTGTAGGTTTTATTTGTCCTATCGTAGGTATAAATTGGCTCTGCCTTCTTGACTTCCTTTTTATCTCGTGTAGAGATTTTGATAGGAGCGGTATTGACAACCATGGATTCTTCAGTAGGCCTCTTCGCAATTTTGTCGACCATCCCGAAGACTTTGTCCTTCCGTTGATCAATGATGGACTCTTTCTTTCCTTTGTGGCTAGCTAAGCTTAGGTCCATATCATGTGCTCGTGTAGCCTACTCTTCGAAAGTTCGTGGTTTGATGCCCTGCAAGATGTATAGCAAGTCAAAGTGCATGCCTTGGATACACATTTCAACCGCGGACACCTCTGATAATCGATCCTTGCAATCAAGGCTAAGCGAAAGCCACCTGTTGATGTAGTCGACGGCAGGTTCCTCCCTCCATTGTTTTGTGCTAGTGAGTTCCATCATGCTCACCGTACGCCATGTACTATAGAAACGGTTCAGAAACTCACACTCCATTTGATCCCAACTGTTGATAGAGTCAGGTTCCAAATCTGTGTACCATTTGAAGGCATTGCCCTTCAAGGATCGAACAAACTGCTTGACGAGGTGATCACCTTCTGTTCCAGCGTTGTTGCATGTTTCAACGAAATGAGCAATGTGTTGTTTCAGATTGCCCTTCCCTTCAAATTGTTGAAACTTCGGTGGTTGATACCCCAATGGCATCCTCAAACTATCGATTCTCTTGGTGTAAGGTTTGGAATATGTGAGGGAATCACGAGAAGGACCTCCATATTGAGCCCTGATTGAGTTGGTAATAATGTCCTGCAATTGTTGGAAGGACATGGAGCCGAGAGAGCCTTCATTGTTTTTGGAGCCTTCATTGTTTTTGGAGCTTTCCTCTTGTCTGTCGTTCACTTTCCTTCTCCCTCGTGTGTCTTTGGTAGAGTCCTCATCATTTTGGTTCTCGAGTCTGCTATAGAGCTCAACGATTTGCATATCATTCTCCTCCACTATTTGGGTGAGCTTCTCGACCGTCGCTATTAAATTGGCAACCTGCTCTTCAATGGAGAATGCTCCCGTCATCATGACTTGCATGACGGGATGTGTGGAATCGGTTAGGAACCCAAGGGCATCTTCGCCATCAACACCAGGACTTCCATGGTATGATGTTGTACTTGAGTTGTCGTCAGAGACATGTCCATCCTCAAGAACTTCAAGAACAGGTGGGAGAGATTGATCCATTGGCTCCTTTGCTTTCGAGGCTTGCCCCTCCTCACTCTGAGGGACATACTCCCTTGCCCCTAGACTTTCTAGGGTGATAAATGGTTGGCGAGACTTGGCAGGAAGAGCCACGAATGTTACGGGTTAAGTCTTCGCCATACTCTGAGTAACATGAGCGGTTGACTCGCCGCTTGATCTCGAGGTTGCTGGTTTGGATTTCCTCGTCGGGTTTGCTGCATTGCTTGATGCCGAGTTTGTTGATTTGGATTTCTTCGTCGGGATGACTTGATTGTTCTTGGAAGCCATTGCTCGAACAGATTTAAAGTTTCTTCGAAGAAAGAGATGAGAGTCAAAGAGGTCCCACTGGGCGTGCCAATTTGTAAACACGAGAATCTGAAAACAAATCGAATGTAGATACGTGTACAAATAAAATATAATTTTATTAATAAATCAAGTGTGGGTTACAAATCTTTGTGAACTCCTCTGATTCTATCTCCTAATGTGGTGTTTGACTCAAGGGCGATCGACGCTTGGTTCTTGAGACTTTGAATTTGATGTGATTTGGAATTTGGTGAAGAACTCGCTACTTGGAAGATTGGTGGTTCTTGAGACTTTGAATTTGATGTGATTTGGAATTTGGTGAAAAACTCGCTACTTGGAAGCTTGGTGGTTCTTGAGACTTTGAATTTGATGTGATTTGGTGAAGAACTCGCTCCTTGGAACCTTGGTGGTTCTTCGGGGGTTTTGAAGACATCATAATTTCTTGGGTGATTTTGCTCTCTCGGGCTGAAGTCCCTCTCTTGATTTTGAAGAGGGTATTTATATTGTCAAGGCCGCTCCATGTATGGAATACATTGATGACGCTGAATTGATTTTATTTCCTTAATAGCATAATCAAATCAATCAAAATTGATTGATTAATTTAGATATAGTAATTTCCATAACTAAATCAATCAGTTTTAACCACTGATTTAATTATGACTATTTAAGGAATTTGACCGATTTAATTAAATGTTAGACTACAATGTCGATAACCAATTTATATTAATTGGTATATGATTGTCTAATAACATTTAATATTTAATTTGAATCAGAATCAGAATCAAATAATTTATTACTGATCCCCCACTTACGTGTCACCACGTGTAATTCTGATAATCTTGTCGACTTTGTTTATTTATGAGTCACGTATACACTTTTGTTGGGTCCAGATAAATGTTTAATAATTTAATGAATATTATATTCATTAAATTTTATTTGTCAACAGAGGCAACAGTCAATATGGTGAGCAAGAACAAGTGGAAGAAAAAGCTAGGAGCTAAGAAGACTAACTTTAAGCCTCATTCAGCTAAGAGTGCAGGGACATCCAACACTGGAACCTTCAAGTTCAAGTGTTACTTCTGCAAAAAGCCTGGCTACAAAGAAGGATTGCAGCTTCAAGACTTGGATGATTAAGAAGGGTGAGAGCCTAAATCTCTCTAAAACTTATAATTTTCAATCTCTTTATTATCTAGAAGTTGATTTAATAAATGTAAAGCCAAATACTTTTTGGCTTGATTCTGACTCTCCCATACAAATAGTTAATTCCATACAGGGGTTCCTAAAGAGGAGAAAACCAAGAAGTGATGAAGCTCACATTCGAGTAGGCAATGGAATGAGAGTCTCTGTCAAGACCATAGGCAGTTTAATTAGTATTATGTCTGAGTTTAGGAAATTATCTTTTTTCTGGATAATGTTTATTTTGTACCCACAATGAAGATAAATCTCTTGGGATCTTTCGGTTCAGCTTGGTTATAGTTTTCTATATGACATTAATGGAATAAAGTTTATTAAGAATTCATTATGTGTTAGTTCTGCTTTGCATTTGAATGGTTACTTACAGATTCAATGTAGCATAGATTCTCAATCAGTTTATTCTATTGAGAACTCTCATGAAAAATTTCGAGTAAATGTTGCTTCAAGTACTAGCATTGTTTCTTGTGTTAAAAAAAATCATGTTTAATGAAAAGTCAGCCTATTTTTGGCATAGAAGACTCGGTCATTTATCAAAAGAAAGATTAAAAACTTTGTTAAGAACAAAATGCTACCATAATTAGATTTTTCTAACTTGAATGAATGTGTGGAATGCTATAAGGGAAAAATGACTAACTTAAACAGTTTACGTGCATATAGAGCTAGTAGTCTATTAGAGTTGATTCATACAAATATATGTGGACCATTCAGTCATCAAACTATATGTGGAAACTTCTACTTCATTACATTTATAGATGATTTCTCACGTTTTTGTCACATTCAATTATTATAAGAGAAAACACGGTCTATAAAAGCTTTTAAGGTTTTCAAAGCTGAAGTTGAATTTCAACTTGGCATGAAAATAATAACTGTGAGATTAGATAGGGGAGGAGAATTTTATGAAAGATATACTGAAACTGGTCAACATAAAGGGTCATTTGCTATGTTTCTTGAAAAGCATGGCATTAAGGTGCAGTATACAACTCCACATAATCCCCAACACCCACAGCAGCTAGCCAAACTACTTGTTTAGTCATCTCTTACACAATTCACTCTATTTACCCACGGTAATTAGACACTTAATAATGACAGCTTGACCAACAAGATAAAAGACAATGGCAAGGAGAAGATATATCTTTATCGCATGATCCTTCCAAGACTTTTGATAGCTTCTACCTTGTGTATTGATTATTCAGTATTCACCAAACTGAGGATGAGAAAGTGATGGATGAATTGAAAATCTCATTTGTATAACTAACAAACATGTTAATCAAAGCTAGAGCATCTCTTCATTGACCAATGCCAAAAGGATCAAATCATGCACAAGACTAGTTATTGATATGAATGATATCTATTGAAGTTTTGCATACAGTTATTAGAGGTACCTGATAATGTTTACAGCTGCTTTAGAATGACTGCTACAATGTATTAAAGCTGCATTGTGTTGAATTGTGGTTTAGGAAGTTTTTTACCTCGAAGACCTGCCTGCACCAATATATGTGGCCAGAGATCAGATAGAACCATCTACACCATGTAACATCAGTAGGAACAACCTATTTTCAACAAAGGAAAATAGATTAATGAAATACAGAAGGAAAAGGCAATAGAAGAACAACAAAACCAAGAGAGAAAGGAAAACAGAAGACTGTTAAGACTGAGAGAAACAACTAATGATTCTTGTATCATTTGAAGGCTGAAAAAAGGTTTGAACTTTATAAATCTAAATCATGAATCTTAAGTAGCTATACTGGACATGCAGCTTTGACTAAGAGCCGGAATACCAAGGCCTAACATCAAGAAGCAATCAGTCATTGTAGGTAGACGCTTGACTGTTAGTTTTGAGCAATATATTGTAACAGTGTAACAAATTCCAAGAGCAAGTACCATCAGATTTGATCTGTTTGTAATTGTAATCTGACAACAAGCACTCCATTAGAGTAAGTTGAAGCTTGCCAATACGATTGAAGATAGCATTTGTAATATACAAAGCAAGCAGAAAATGACAAAAACAATTAGCGACTTAGCATCACTTTGTTTTGTGACTTTGTCTTTTTTCTTTGCATGATTGATGAATTTAGACCTTGAAATAAATCACAAATATGATTTTGCAATAGAAATTATTCCCACTATGATCTTTGCCAGAAAGAGAAGAAGCAACCAAAATCATCAGGGATCACTCTTTCTCAGACCTTAAGTGTACCATCTAGAGAAGACATCATCAAACGCAAAGGGCCAGGACTCCGGACATTAAAAATTACAGTGGAGGACGGACAACCAGTGCCATGATTATATACAAAGATAGAATGGAATGGTTCTGTATATTTGATAATCGTCAACTGTACAGTAGGTATTCATATATACATGAATCAGCTAATCCTATCTAGGTAAGCTGTAATTACAATCAATCAAGATCCAAGAATCACTCAAGGTCAGACTGAGGTGATTCTTGATCCACAATCATCTCCATCATACTTCCTAGTCATATGAATGCTGTCAATAGATTGATTCTTTCCTTTAACACTCCCCCTCAAGTTGGAGTGTGAATATCTATCACATTCAACTTGCTGAGGTGCATATAGAAAGCTGGTGCACGTAAGGGCTTCGTAAACATGTCTGCAATCTGATGTCCAGTTTGAACATATGAAGGCTTGACTTCGCCCCTTTCAATCCTTTCCCGAACCGTATGGCAGTCTAACTCAATGTGCTTTGTTCGCTCATGGTACACTGGGTTTGCTGCTATGTGTAATGCTGATTGGTTGTCACAGAACAAACTTGCTGCCTCAGGATGATGCACGTGTAAGTCTCTCAACAAATATCTCAGCCAGCTGATCTCACAAGTAGTAGCAGCCATAGAACGGTATTCAGCTTCAGCTGAGGACCTTGAAACTGTAGCTTGGTTCTTGCTCTTCCATGACACAAGGGACTTACCAAGAAATATGCAATACCCTGTCACTGATCTTCGAGTAATTGGACATCTTGCCCAATCAGCATCGCAATATGCGTCCAAATGTAGTGAACTGTCTACAGGAAACATTAACCCTTGTCCAGGGACTGCCTTAGGTATTGTCGGAGTCGATGTGCTGTTTTAAGGTGATGTACCTTAGGCTCCTGCATGAATTGGCTAAGTGTGTTGACAGCATAAGTAATGTCCGGTCTGGTGATTGTAAGATAGATTAGCTTCCCAATCAGTCTCCGATATCGCAAGGGATCTTTGAGAGCATCACTACCTTTTTCTGTTAACACCAAATCGGGCTCCATTGGCACCTTTGTCGGTTTTACACCAAGCAACCCAGCCTCCTCCAATATGTCCAACGTATACTTACGTTGACAAACTGTAATTCCTGCCTTGGAACGTGCAACTTCTATGCCAAGGAAATATCTGAGTGGTCCAAGGTCTTTAATCTTGAAGCAACTATTAAGGAACTTTTTGAGATCATCAATCGCCTTCGGATTGTTCCCTGTTATAACCATGTCATCAACATAAAGTAGAATCACAGTAATAGAGTTCCCAACAACCTGTGTAAACAAGGAATAATCAGCACGGGACTGTGTAAAACCAACTTCTTGGATTGCAGAATGGAAACGCCTGAACTAACTTCGAGATGCTTGCTTGAGTCCGTAAAGTGATTTGTTGAGTCGACAAACAACATTCTCCCCCTGTCGATGATAACCAGGAGGAGGAATCATGTATACTTCTTCAGTGAGATCACCATGTAAAAAAGCATTCTGGACGTCCATCTGGTGCAGAGGCCAATCCCGGACAGCAGCAATGGCAAGCAAGCAACGGATAGTGATCAATTTAGCAACAGGCGCGAATGTATCTTTGTAGTCTATGCCTTCACGTTGGGTGAATCCCTTGGCAACCAAGCGTGCTTTGTAACGCTCAATTGTGCCATCAGCATGGTACTTGATCTTAAAAAACCCATTTGCAGCCAATGGGTCGCTGACCAACAGGTAAGGGAACCATGGACCAAGTTTGATTGTCCTCAAGTGCCTTGATTTCAGAGTCCATAGCAGCAATCCATTGAGGATCATGTTGAGCCTGAGCATAAGTCGCTGGTTCTACCAATCGAGATATATTAAACACAAATGAGCGATATTGATCAGATAACCCAGAGTAAGAAACAGATAGGAGCATAAAATGCGACGTTCTTAATATGTTTTTACCCCCATTTATCCAATGCTTAACCCTTATTATTGTAAGATAGAGTCATAATTTAGTTTAGCGTCATGTTGGTAGAGTTTTGGAGAAAGTGTGCTTAATAATCAGAAAAATGACTAAGTATAGAAATCTGAGCAAAAAAATGAAATTTATGTTGTTTTCGTGATATTGAGGCTCGTGCTACACTGATCTATCATTTTCCAAATTTGATGAAATTTGGTATGCATATAATTGGGAAGCTAAAGTATATTGTGTCAAAATTTTAGATCAATCGGAGTTCGGGAAGTCACCCAAATGAAGGCTGCAACTTGGCAGTTTGAGCAAAACTATCCAGGGACTACCAGGATTTTCCTGGGACTGTGTCCTGACTTCCGGAATTTCTGTGGGACACATCGCTTGGAACCAGAGAACGTGCCATACGCCGTTGGAAAGCCCTGTGTGTCTAGTTTCATATGCAACTGGAATCGCAGAAAAAGCTCTCCTAAGTAGAGATTTATGCCGGTTTGAATGCAAGAAGGTCAGATCTGCCGAGAGGAAGAACCTGCTGCCCGTTTTGAAGGATTTCTATTTTTCTACAACAATTTCGTGTCCAAGGTTGTAAGTGATGAGCTACTGAACATATTGGAGCATTAGAGAGTCATCCTTTCAAGGAAGAAGTCGAAGAACAAAAGAAAAGAAGTTTCCCTGATGCAAGCAGGAAAAGAAGATACAAAGGATGCTTTCCTGGCTCAACTAGGGAAAGCTACGGCTAGCTCTTGGATAAATTGTCCAAATGAGTTATGAGCCTAGTCCATTATTCAGTCCATCAAGCATTGATCCATGAAGAATTTGGCTGAATTAAAAAAGAAAAGAAAAGATTAATTTCGGAATGGAAAAGAAGAAGCAAGCCGAGTTCTACATGGATTTGGCTTACGAATGTGGACTGAATTCCATCCTTTGTGCAAGATTTTTGGCTGAATTAATTCATGGAAAACCTAAAGAGATATTGCTCAATTATTCAGCCATTATCTTGGGAATTTTCGGCAGAAAATAGAGGAAGAAAATCGCAACAAATCCTGATTAATTTCGGGAAAATTCCTGTGCACGTCTCTCAACTTCCACGGACTCTCCCGGACAGCTCACAATGAATCTGAATTCGAGCCTTATATGGATAGAAAGCTACGGGAGTCTAGTTTCCAACCCAACTGGAATCACCTTAATATCTATTTTTTAGAGAAAGATATTCCATAATCTTCACTCGAAGGTCAAATCTGCCAGCATGATAAGTTTGAGAAAAACTAGGTTTTGTAAACCCTAGCTGCCTCCCTTGCCTCTATAAATACCACATCTTAAATTCAGAAAATCATCTCTCCCTCCACAAAAGCTGCCGAACCTCTGCCCAAATTAATTCCCCAAATTTCATACCAAGGAGCAAAGCCGAATCCACCACCCTTCCATCATTCGATCACCATCTCACCAATCCTTGCCGAATCTTAACCAAGGTTGTAATATGGATTGTATTATTTTGGTTTTTGTTTCTTTGTATTTAAACATAACTTTGTCTATGAAGAATGTTTTGGTTTTTGGTTTTAATTTCGGTATTGATAATCATATATGGGATCTTTGGATCTTTGTTATAAATGTTTGAGAATTTTATATATGATTGCCGATTTATGCATGTGATATGATTAAATATGTTGTATGGGCAGTAGGTTTTGAATGTGTTCTTGATTTAATTAGGTTTATTTTCTTAATTCGTGTGGAACCGAAGGAGATGTCTAGATGCATTCGCAGGCCATGAGTGTTATCTAGATGTTGAATTCATATGCCGATTTAATACATGTTGATTCACACGCGTTGTTGGTTTTGATATGTATTAATCTAAGGGTTAGAGTAATTATGGAAATTTACATGTCGATGTGAGATGGGTGACGCCATACTTGCTAACATGTTCCAATTCGACAATATGTGTTTATGTGCTTTTTGTGTTTAATTTACATGCGTTGTGTTATTAAACCGATTAGTACCATGTTTAGGATTGTGCGCGTTTCGGATTCTAAATACTTATGATGTCTTGAATAATTAGGATAAGCTGCGTTGGCCCTAATTAAATTGGAACTTAATTAATCTTGAAATCGTTTTATGTTTGCTGCCCCTATTACTTGTTTTAATTTTGTTGCATGTATAATGAGATTTGTGTTTGGTGATTGTATGAAAGGTGATGATCAATTGTATATAGTAATCTAGGATTTAATTTTCGTAAACTAGTAAGTAAATAATAATTAAAAATTTCGACAACCCCCCTTTTATGCAATACTTTGTGTGATTGAAAGCCCTTGATTTCCCCGGATAGAACGATCCCTACTTGTCAATACTACACTCGACACAAGAAGGGTATTATTTGTATGTAGTTGTTTTGCAGGTATTTTATGCTTGGATAACACCTCCATCAGTTTTTGGCGCCGTTGCCGGGGAAATTATAATATTTTGATTCATAAAGTGTTGTTTGTAATTATGTATATTGCAGATTATTTAATTTTGCTATAGTTTTTGGGATATGTATAATAGGATTTTTCGGAAGTGTAATAGATAAATAGGTTTTCCGATTTTTATTTTTGGTTTTTGTTCTTAATTGCCGATTTGTGTGATATTATTGTGATGTTGTTACACTTAGATAATTTCTAGGAAGTTGATAGTTTTTGTGTATGCTTGTAGTTTATTGTAGTTTCTAAAGTGTAACATGTAGGTGAAGCCTCTTTTGTTGATCATAACCAAAACCCTTCATTTGAATGGTCTTTTGTTGGATCCGTTTTTATGTAGATTGGGAAACGCGGGATACTTCCCCCCCACGCATACAAACGATTTTTCAGCAATAGTATTACTTCGATGAGGTTGAGGGCGGTTTTAATCAACACTTGTAGACCGCTAGGACCCGAGTTTATTTTACTAAGTATAGGGCAAGTTATTTTCATTGATGGGTTCGAGGTTTGTAAAATTGGTTCTCAAGACCCACAGACTGATGTTCATTCTCTGTGAGTGAGTCGATAGGGGACTTGTCCTCCGTGGTTAAAAACTTTGAGACCTGCCTTGTTCCTAAAGAGAGTTTACTCTCCGTGAATTTTAACGACACCGCCTTAGAAAATTAAAGTATCTTCGACCTAGACAACCGCTTGTGCCGAAGCATCACCTCACTTTAGACGCTAGAAAATAACTTGAGCATATGTGAATCTGTTTTTCTTCAAAAGATAAAATTCGTCTTTAAATTTTGAGGTATATCGGAAAAAGCATGATACTACCTTGGACTGTTTCAGCCCATTGCACTGTTATCTCCTCTGCTCCACGTACCTCGAATTTTAAAGTTGTGTGAAAGACATCTAGAAACCCTAAGTTTTGGCAATTACAATACTTACACAATCGATGAGCACTAAATACCGAACCAATATAGATACTTATACAAATAAATTTTTGTGTGATATGTAAAATTAGTTAAATGATTAAGGAGTTTTAGAAGTCTATTTATGTTGAGTTTGTTTTTGATTTTGAGGGGAAGAGGAATAGGTAAGGTCACTAATGTTGCTATTAGCCTTAACCCTTTATACTAGCGCTTGCGTTTTTATGAGGTTGAGGGCGGCTTTTATGCACTTTAGTGGAACTGACAACATAAGGTTCTAAACTGAGTAAGGGGCAATCATAGTTCGTTTGTTCTAATTTTGGTATTGAGGTTTGTTTAACTAGATCTCAAGGCCCACAGACTGATGTTCATTCTCTGTGAGTGAGTCGATTGGGAGTTCGCTCTCCGTGGTAACCAACAACGAGTCTTGCCTCACTCCATTATTAGTACTTTCGTTCTAGCCTTCTGAAACCACGGAACCTTGTGTCTAGTCGATAGACCTAGGCCGCACGTCCACCGAGCTTCAAAACCTTAAATAAGTTTGATATGAGTAAATTTTTGATCTCAAAAGAAAACATTTCTTGGTTTGAATTTTTGAGGTATATCGGAATAAGCATGATACTACCTTGGACTGTTTCAGCCCATTGCACCGTTATCTCCTCTGCTCCACGTACCTTGAAAATTCGAACAAATCATATAGCAATTTAACTAGGGATACATAAAACACATTCTTATACATATATACTCTTGAAATTTTCGTGTGATACTTTATACTTTTGAATTTTTCGTGTGTTACTTATACTTGTGACGATAATACTCTTAAAGTTGTAAAATATGTATTTCTTGATACTTGTGAAAATTGTGTGTGTACCATACTTGTAAATTTTCGTGTGACATATTTTTTGCTATATACTTGTATAAATTTTCGTTTGTTCCCTTACATTTACACGTTTGATTTATTGTGATACTTATACTTATACATACTTTTACACGATCTTTTATTGAAATTTTCGGTGACATTATACATACTAACATTCTTTTGTGTGATATTTTTACCCTAACACTAACTTATACATTCTAAGTTTACAATGCACGTTTATTTTTCTTTTTAATTCATTGATTGATATACTTGATCTTATGATAATTTCAGGTACATGAATGTCCAATTGGTCACGTGACATTAGAGGCCGTTTGTATCGAATTGGAGAGATATACGATCTAGAATTGCCAGCAACTCTAGGTCAAGCACGTTCACCATCACCAGAACATCAGTTTGTATCTCCCTCCTCATCACCTTTTAACAGAAATTTTGTTGCACCATCATCACCATTTCCTTCAGAAGCTTCGTGTGAACTTAACCCTTTGTTTCACGAAGAACCAGAGTTTGAGCTACTTCAAAGTTCTATACCAATTCAGTTCTTGAATTTTGATTTACCTGATCCCATATTTAATATGACTTCATTGAGAGAGGAGAATGGACAGGTAGATGCACCACAAGGAGGAGTAGTGAGACCAAGCAATGTAACATATCCTGCAGTTGCACCTGGCAAATCAGGAGAGTTTGAGCTGAAGGGTGGATTTATCCACTAATTGCCAAGGTTTCATGGACTCAGTGGAGAGGATCCGAATCGCCATATTCAGAAGTTTGAGTTCAGATGTGAGTCAATGTGCCCAACTGGGGCAGACTTACAGCATGTGAGGATGAAAGCATTCCCTTTTTCACTAGAAGATAGGGCGCAGGAATGGTTCTATGCAATACCGCCAGGGAAGATGGTGTCTTGGACTTCAATGGTGAGGGAATTTCTCACAAAATATTTTCCATCATCAAGGGTGACGCAGATCAGAAAGGAGATCACCTCAATCAGACAAGAGCCAGATGAAAGCTTCGACGTGTACTATGACAGGTACAAGTCTTTGGTGGCAACGTGTCCTAATCATGGGATACGTGAGGGTCTTCTACTATAGTATTTCTATGAAGGGTTGCGTCCCTTGGAGCGTAGATTTCTAGATTCAGCAGCTGGTGGATCATTAATGGAGAAGAGCAGGGAGGAAGTTAAGAACTTGTTGGAGATGCATTTCACCAATCAACAACAGTTCGGGTCTACTTCCTCAAGGCGAGTCAGTGAGGCCAGTGGAATTGAGGAATCTAGTGCAGTGAAGGAGCTTAAGGAAGATGTGGGTAAACTCACTCAAATGATGTCCCAGTTTATGAAACAGAAACATGCTCAAGTCTGTGGGGTGTGTAGTATGGAAGGGCATTTGGCTGATGTATGTCCTTAATTAGGAGGAAGTGAAAATTTTGAGGAAGCCAATTCGGTTGGTTTCCAAGGGCAGCAACGTTCCACTTTCCAGAATTTCAACCCAAGGTACAACGATCACCCTAATTTTCGTTGGGCCAACAATAGCAATGTGCAGAACCCTACACAAGTGGCGCCACCACAAGCAAACCAAGGAGGAATGGCGTTTCAACCAAGACCTCAAGGGCAATACCAAGGATTTGCAAGGCCTCAGCAACAATTCTACAACAATAATGCACAAGCATCGTCAAATCCCAACTATGACGCCATGCTTAAGTCTTTGAATGATGCAACTCACACATTGTTGCAATCTACAACCTCGAACACCAAGGACATTTCTGAGCTGAAAAATCAGATGGGGAAGGTTGTGGATTTCATGGGGCAAATCCAAGAACAAGGGAGGTTACCTGGAGGAGTGATTAAGAACCCCAAGAATGAGCAAGCAAATGCAATTACCACAAGGAGTGGTAAGGTTGTGGAGGGGCCGAGCATGAAGAGAGGTGACGAGATTTTTGGTGATGATGCCGAGAGTGGTGATGCCGAGCACAACAATGTGATACTCGGCAATGGCAACAAAGAGACACTCGGCAATGGGGACAAGGTGGCACACGGTCATGACAAGAGTGGTGAACCAAGCAAGGCTGAACTTGATGTGATGAAAAAGAGGGACATGGAAAAAGATCCCGCAACCTCAGAGACACATAAGGTAAAATCTGACTCAAGTGGTTTAATTACTAACCAATCTTCGAGTTTGCCTTTTCCTTCCAGATTTGCTAAATCGAAGAAGGAGAAATCAGATGAGGAGGTACTTGATATCTTCAGGCGTGTAGAGGTGAACATTCCATTGCTTGAGTGCATCAAGCAAATTCCCAAGTATGCAAAATTTCTTAAGGAGCTGTGCACAACAAGGAGGCATACTAGGGAGGAGCAGGTGGTCAAGATGAGTGAGACGGTTTCAGCCGTTCTCCAGAGGAAGCTTCCACCAAAAATGAAAGACCCAGGGAGCTTTACTATTCCTTGCATTATTGGACAATGTTGTTTTTCTAATGTTTTGCTAGACCTAGGAGCGTCAATTAATGTGATGCCCTATAATGTTTACAAGTCTCTAGGTCTAGGAGAATTGAAGAGAGACAATGTGATAATTCAGTTGGCTGATAGGTCTAACAAATATCCTGAGGGATATGTTGAAGATGTTCTTGTGCAGGTGAATAATCTGATATTTCCTGCAGATTTCTATGTGCTTCAGATGGAAGAGTCGCCCCTAAATTCAACTCAACTATTGTTGGGGCGACCATTTATGAGGACAGCAAGAACAAAGATTGATGTTGCTGAAGGGAACCTCACCATGGAGTTCGATGGTGAAGTGATTGGCTTCAATATCTTTGAGGCCATGAGGTATCCAGTTTCTGACCTAAAACCTTGCTATAATATTGATGTAGTTGATGCTATTGCGCAGGTTTTATCAGAAACTTTGGATCAATAGCAACTAGCTATTGAGCAAGGGGCCGGAATTGACGCAAATGGGGAGAAGAGTAATAAGGAGGCACGGCTCAAACTTGAGCCGAGCATAATGAACATTGTTGCCGAGCTAGAGGCAACGCCCCACATTAAAAAGTCATGTAAGTATATGTCAATTCCCATTTCCACTAATAAAATTTTACCATCTGTGGAACAGGCCCCTATTTTAGAACTCAAGGTGCTTCCAGATCATTTGAAGTATGTGTACTTGGGAGACGATGACACACTACCAGTTATTGTGTCATCACAGCTGAGTGAGCAGCAGGAAGCACGGTTAACTAGCATGCTGAAGAGGAACAAGACCGCCATTGGATGGACGTTGGCGGATATCAAGGGAATCAGCCCTACAACTTGTGTCCATAGGATCTTGCTTGAGGAAGGAGCCAAGCCTACTAGGGAGGGTCAGAGACGATTACACCCCCCTATGATGAAGATTGTGAAGGACGAGGTGATCAAATTGCTGGATTGTGGAGTCATTTATCCTATCTCAGATAGCCAGTGGATTGCACCTGTCCAAGTTGTACCTAAGAAGAGTGGAGTCACGGTTGTGAAGAACGACAAGGATGAACTAGTGCCCCAACGATTGGTGACAGGTCATAGGATGTGTATCGACTACAGAAAGTTGAATGCTACTACACGCAAGGATCACATGCCATTGCCTTTCATGGACCAGATGTTGGAGAGATTAGATGGGCACAAATTAGGCATAAGCTTTATTTGGCATTGGTGGTAATCCTAACAAGATCATCTCAATCATATTCAAAATCAAGGCATGTTATGAATAATAGTCTCAAAAATCGTCAAAAGTGAGTTCTAGCATTCTAGAGTTCATTAAAATCTATGGCACATAGTCATTGAATAATCAAAGAATGATGAAGTTTTGAAAAATTCTGCCCATTTTTATCACTCAAGAAGAAAGTATATGGCAATCAAAGCTCACAAAGGTTATTATGGAACAAAATCAACACAAACATACATGCTTATTACACAATTAAGTTCAAGTCTCAAATGTTCATACCAATCACAAAGTCCATGAAACTCACAATTAATTCTTATGATTATGCAAAACCATCATCTATGTACTCAAAGATATAATCATCATAGACTATTTAGGGGCACCTAAGACTCAATAATTAAAAACAAAAATTGAAAAAGCAACGAAAATTATGACTAAAAGCAACGAAATTTTTGTTCAATTTTTCAGATTTTTCTCATTTTTTATTTTCTTTTCCTTTTTATGACTCAAAACAAAAACTCAAAGCAAAAACAAAATATGTGAAACATATATTCCCTTTGTTTTTGCTTTGAGTTTTTGTTTTGAGTCATAAAAAGGAAAAGAAAATAAAAAATGAGAAAAATCAGAAAAATTGAACAAAAATTTCGTTGCTTTTAGTCATAATTTTCGTTGCTTTTTCAATTTTTGTTTTTAATTATTGAGTCTTAGGTGCCCCTAAATAGTCTATGATGATTATATCTTTGAGTACATAGATGATGGTTTTGCATAATCATAAGAATTAATTGTGAGTTTCATGGACTTTGTGATTGGTATGAACATTTGAGACTTGAACTTAATTGTGTAATAAGCATGTATGTTTGTGTTGATTTTGTTCCATAATAACCTTTGTGAGCTTTGATTGCCATATACTTTCTTCTTGAGTGATAAAAATGGGCAGAATTTTTCAAAACTTCATCATTCTTTGATTATTCAATGACTATGTGCCATAGATTTTAATGAACTCTAGAATGCTAGAACTCACTTTTGACGATTTTTGAGACTATTATTCATAACATGCCTTGATTTTGAATATGATTGAGATGATCTTGTTAGGATTACCACCAATGCCAAATAAAGCTTATGCCTAATTTGTGCCCATCTAATCTCTCCAACATCTGGTCCATGAAAGGCAATGGCATGTGATCCTTGCGTGTAGTAGCATTCAACTTTCTGTAGTCGATACACATCCTATGACCTGTCACCAATCGTTGGGGCACGAATTCTATTGCTTCTTGGATGGGTACAGCGGTTACAATCAGATATGCATTCACCCAGATGATCAGGAAAAGACAACGTTCACATGTCCCTTTGGTACGTTTGCCTATCGACGCATGCCATTTGGTTTATGCAACGCACCAGGTACATTTCAACGTTGTATGTATTCCATTTTCAGCGATTATATTGAAAATATCATTGAAGTCTTTATGGATGATTTTAGCGTTTATGGAAAAGACTTTGATGCATGTTTAGAGAATTTGGAATTAATCCTGAAAAGATGTGTAGAAACTAACCTTGTACTTAATTGGGAAAAGTGTCATTTCATGGTAAAACAAGGGATAGTTCTAGGACACATTATTTCTGCAAAGGGTATTGAGGTAGATAGGGCCAAGATTGATATTATGCTTCACTTACCCTCCCCTACAACTGTAAGAGAGGTACGTTCGTTTCTTGGCCATGCAGGTTTTTATAGGAGGTTCATCAAGGATTTTTCGTTGGTAGCCAAGCCTATTTGTGCCCTCTTGCAGAAGGATGTTCCATTCGTATGGGACAAGGGGTGTGAAGATGCATTTGTCATGTTGAAGAAGTTGTTGACGTCAGCACCTATAATGGCGCCACCAGACTGGACGCTACCATTTGAGATCATGTGTGATGCTTCAGACTATGCAGTTGGAGCAGTGCTTGGACAGAGAAAAGAGAAGAAGCCGAATGCTATTTATTATGCTTCGCGCACACTTAATGATGCTCAATTAAATTACTCTACAACTGAAAAAGAACTGTTGGCTGTTATATTTGCTTTAGAAAAATTTCGTTCATATCTATTGAATTCTAAAGTGATTGTGTATTCTGATCATGCAGCCTTAAGATATTTGATGAAGAAGAAAGATGCTAAGCCACGCTTGATTCGATGGATTCTCTTACTCCAAGAGTTTGACATCGAAATCAAGGACAAGAAGGGGAGCGAGAATGTTGTGGCGGATCACTTGAGCAGAATAGTGAGGGAGGAGGAAACGTTACCACTTCAGGAAACTTTCCCAGATGAGCAGCTTTTTCGAGTGGACACAAAAGAACCTTGGTATGCAGACATTGTCAATTATTTAGTTACTAAAACTTTTCCAAGTACATGTTTGCAGGCAGCCAAGACAAGGATTAAAAAGAATGCAAGACACTACATTTGAGACGATCCCTATCTATGGAGGACGTGTAGTGATCAAGTGATTAGACGTTGTGTGCCACAAGAAGAGCATAGGCCGATCCTAGCATTTTGCCACAATGAGGCGTGTGGAGGACACTTTGGAGCCAAGAGAACAGCCCTCAAGGTATTAGAAAGCGGTTTTTATTGGCCCACGATTTTCAAAGATGCATACACATTTTGTATGACATGTGATAGATGCCAAAGGACAGGTAACATTGGTAAGAGAGACCAAATGCCCCTTACTTATATGATCTTTGTCGAAATATTTGATGTATGGGGTATAGATTTTATGGGACCTTTTCCTTCATCTAAGGGCTTTCTATATATCTTGTTGGTTGTTGATTATGTGTCTAAATGGGTGGAGGCGAAAGCCACAAGGACTAATGATTCTAAAGTTGTTGCAGGTTTCTTGAGAACTAACATATTTTCCAGGTTTGGAGTACCTCGTGTGCTTATAAGCGATGGAGGTTCTCATTTCTGCAACAGAACAATAGAGGCTTTACTCAGACGATATGGAGTCACCCATAAGGTATCCACACCTTATCACCCTCAGACGAGCGGAATGGCAGAAGTGTCCAACAGAGAGATCAAGAGCATATTGGAGAAAACTGTGGGCCCATCAAGGAAAGATTGGAGTGATAGACTTGATGATGCACTTTGGGCTTACAGAACGGCATACAAGACACCCATTGGGATGTCTCCATTTCGGCTTACATATGGCAAGGCGTGCCATCTTCCAGTAGAGTTGGAGCACAAGGCGTGGTGGGCAGTCAAGCAATTCAACATGGAACTTGACAAGGCTGGACTTCACAGGAAATTGCAGCTGAGCGAGCTTGAGGAAATCAGAAATGATGCATATGATGCTGCGTGGATTTACAAGGAGAAGACGAAATTGGTTCATGACAAGATGATAAGAGGCAAAAAGTTTCATATTGGTCAAAAAGTCTTGTTGTATCATTCTCGTCTTAGATTATTTCCTGGAAAATTGCGTTCTCGTTGGGCTGGTCCCTATATTGTTGCTAATGTTTTTTCTCATGGTGCTATAGAAATTCAGAGTATTGAAACAGGAAAAACGTTCAAGGTGAATGGTCATCGACTTAAGCCTTACTACGAACCTTTTGAGGAGCACACCATTGAGGAGATTCAATTCAGAGACGCACCAAGATCCTGATGATATGAAGAAGAGTCTAGGCTGAGTAGACTATAAACATTAAGCGCTGCATGGGAGGCAACCCATTTCAACCAAAATTGTGAAGGAGCCGTCTACGAGAGTTTGAATTTTCTAAATCCCTAAACTCTTTTTGGTTGAATTGTTTGAATGTGGAACTTGTGAATTATCAAATGCTTGGAAATTACTACATAATATTTGTTTACATTGAGGACAATGTAATTTTCTAAGTGTGGGGTAGGGAATATATGTTTCACATATTTTGTTTTTGCTTTGAGTTTTTGTTTTGAGTCATAAAAAGGAAAAGAAAATAAAAAATCTGAAAAATCTGAAAAATTGAACAAAAATTTCGTTGCTTTTAGTCATAATTTTCGTTGCTTTTTCAATTTTTATTTTTAATTATTGAGTCTTAGGTGCCCCTAAATAGTCTATGATGATTATATCTTTGAGTACATAGATGATGGTTTTGCATAATCATAAGAATTAATTGTGAGTTTCATGGACTTTGTGATTGGTATGAACATTTGAGACTTGAACTTAATTGTGTAATAAGCATGTATGTTTGTGTTGATTTTGTTCCATAATAACCTTTGTGAGCTTTGATTGCCATATACTTTCTTCTTGAGTGATAAAAATGGGCAGAATTTTTCAAAACTTCATCATTCTTTGATTATTCAATGACTATGTGCCATAGATTTTAATGAACTCTAGAATGCTAGAACTCACTTTTGACGATTTTTGAGACTATTATTCATAACATGCCTTGATTTTGAATATGATTGAGATGATCTTATTAGGATTACCACAAATGTCAAATAAAGCTTATGCCTAATTTGTGCCCATCGTGGGACTCCTTAGTTTTAACCCCCTTGAGCCGACATTGAGCCATTTATTGCATCACCATGATACACTTTCCTTGAGCTTAGAACAGTTTATCCTAACCATTGTTGTCAAGACTTGATAAAGTTTAATTGGAATTTGTTATTTGAAGTGATGATTTGAAGTAAGTGTGGGGTGATTCAATCCAAAAGCATGAAAAACCATGATTGCCGAAAATAAAAAGAAAATTCGGACAGAAAATAAAAGAAAAAATTTGTGCCGAAAATAAAAAAAATAAAAAGAAAAAGTTTCGGCAAATGAAAAGAAAAATAGAAATGCTTGGATTGAGATCTTGTGGTGAATTTGGAGTTTGTTTTACAATTGAAGGTCTATTATTATCATACTTGACCTTTGTTCATATTCACTATGTTATGGGGAAGAAAAGAATGAAGTTTGGGCCCAACAAGTTGAAACTTGGCCCTTTTGAGTGAAGTCATAAGGAGTATTGAGCTTTGCTAAGTCTTGGTGACATTTTCTCACCACTATTCTAAATGCGAATTCCTTATGCCTAGCCCCACTATTTTCCCATGTAAGATCTCTCATGATTCGAATAATAGGTGAACTTTGTATGTGGAGATTTTTGTCAAGAGTTGAGCATATGGCTTTGGTTCATTGGTGCACATAGTTGTTATATGAAGTTTTTCCTGAAAGATCTATTCACAAAGTGCCTTTATTTGATGAAATATGCAAGTTACTCTTTGTAACTCTTAATCTATTTTCTTGCATATACTTTGAGTGAATATTGCCATATCATGAGTGAAAAGAAGAGAGTATGCCTAGTGAGGAGGATGGAATCAACATAACATGTCATTGCTTGTGATTTTCGTTTCTTACTTGTTTATGCTATGATACATGTCTATGACGCTTGGGATTATTGTGCTTACATTGAATGCGTAACTTGAAAGCTATGTGTTTAAAGATCCTGAGACAATCATTTAGGGGCTGTAGTGTTGAGTCTTTTTATTTGTTTTGCTAAGGGACTAGCAAAGGCTAAGTGTGGGGTAGTTGATAGGAGCATAAAATGCGACGTTCTTAATATGTTTTTACCCCCATTTATCCAATGCTTAACCCTTATTATTGTAAGATAGAGTCATAATTTAGTTTAGCGTCATGTTGGTAGAGTTTTGGAGAAAGTGTGCTTAATAATCAGAAAAATGACTAAGTATAGAAATCTGAGCAAAAAAATGAAATTTATGTTGTTTTCGTGATATTGAGGCTCGTGCTACACTGATCTATCATTTTCCAAATTTGATGAAATTTGGTATACATATAATTGGGAAGCTAAAGTGTATTGTGTCAAAATTTTAGATCAATCGGAGTTCGGGAAGTCACCCAAATGAAGGCTGCAACTTGGCAGTTTGAGCAAACCTATCCAGGGACTACCAGGATTTTCCTGGGACTGTGTCCTGACTTCCGGAATTTCTGTGGGACACATCGCTTGGAACCAGAGAACGTGCCATACGCCGTTGGAAAGCCCTGTGTGTCTAGTTTCATATGCAACTGGAATCGCAGAAAAATCTCTCCTAAGTAGAGAGTTATGCCGGTTTGAATGCAAGAAGGTCAGATCTGCCGAGAGGAAGAACCTGCTGCCCGTTTTGAAGGATTTCTATTTTTCTACAACAATTTCGTGTCCAAGGTTGTAAGTGATGAGCTACTGAACATATTGGAGCATTAGAGAGTCATCCTTTCAAGGAAGAAGTCGAAGAACAAAAGAAAAGAAGTTTCCCTGATGCAAGCAGGAAAAGAAGATACAAAGGATGCTTTCCTGGCTCAACTAGGGAAAGCTACGGCTAGCTCTTGGATAAATTGTCCAAATGAGTTATGAGCCTAGTCCATTATTCAGTCCATCAAGCATTGATCCATGAAGAATTTGGCTGAATTAAAAAAGAAAAGAAAAGATTAATTTCGGAATGGAAAAGAAGAAGCAAGCCGAGTTCTACATGGATTTGGCTTACGAATGTGGACTGAATTCCATCATTTGTGCAAGATTTTTGGCTGAATTAATTCATGGAAAACCTAAAGAGATATTGCTCAATTATTCAGCCATTATCTTGGGAATTTTCGGCAGAAAATAGAGGAAGAAAACCGCAACAAATCCTGATTAATTTCGGGAAAATTCCTGTGCACGTCTCTCAACTTCCACGGACTCTCCCGGACAGCTCACAATGAATCTGAATTCGAGCCTTATATGGATAGAAAGCTACGGGAGTCTAGTTTCCAACCCAACTGGAATAACCTTAATATCTATTTTTTAGAGAAAGATATTCCATAATCTTCACTCGAAGGTCAAATCTGCCAGCATGATAAGTTTGAGAAAAACTAGGTTTTGTAAACCCTAGCTGCCTCCCTTGCCTCTATAAATACCACATCTTAAATTCAGAAAATCATCTCTCCCTCCACAAAAGCTGCCGAACCTCTGCCCAAATTAATTCCCCAAATTTCATACCAAGGAGCAAAGCCGAATCCACCACCCTTCCATCATTCGATCACCATCTCACCAATCCTTGCCGAATCTTAACCAAGGTTGTAATATGGATTGTATTATTTTGGTTTTTGTTTCTTTGTATTTAAACATAACTTTGTCTATGAAGAATGTTTTGGTTTTTGGTTTTAATTTCGGTATTGATAATCATATATGGGATCTTTGGATCTTTGTTATAAATGTTTGGGAATTTTATATATGATTGCCGATTTATGCATGTGATATGATTAAATATGTTGTATGGGCAGTAGGTTTTGAATGTGTTCTTGATTTAATTAGGTTTATTTTCTTAATTCGTGTGGAACCGAAGGAGATGTCTAGATGCATTCGCAGGCCATGAGTGTTATCTAGATGTTGAATTCATATGCCGATTTAATACATGTTGATTCACACGCGTTGTTGGTTTTGATATGTATTAATCTAAGGGTTAAAGTAATTATGGAAATTTACATGTCGATGTGAGATGGGTGACGCCATACTTGCTAACATGTTCCAATTCGACAATATGTGTTTATGTGCTTTTTGTGTTTAATTTACATGCGTTGTGTTATTAAACCGATTAGTACCATGTTTAGGATTGCGCGCGTTTCGGATTCTAAATACTTATGATGTCTTGAATAATTAGGATAAGCTGCGTTGGCCCTAATTAAATTGGAACTTAATTAATCTTGAAATCGTTTTATGTTTGCTGCCCCTATTACTTGTTTTAATTTTGTTGCATGTATAATGATATTTGTGTTTGGTGATTGTGTGAAAGGTGATGATCAATTGTATATAGTAATCTAGGATTTAATTTTCGTAAACTAGTAAGTAAATAATAATTAAAAATTTCGACAACCCCCCTTTTATGCAATACTTTGTGTGATTGAAAGCCCTTGATTTCCCCGGATAGAACGATCCCTACTTGTCAATACTACACTCGACACAAGAAGGGTATTATTTGTATGTAGTTGTTTTGCAGGTATTTTATGCTTGGATAACACCTCCATCAGAAACATACCGTTGTAGAGGGTAGCGAGTGCCGGACGCAGAGGAAGAGGAGGTGTCAGGGCCCAGGACAGCAGCATGGTAGGTCTTGAAATCGCGAAGGTGATGAGGAAGCTTGGAAGGGCGAGAAGAACGACGGAGCTCAGGGAAGGCACCTGGGACCGGATTGGTAGGTGGTGGTGGAGGAGGGTGTGGTGGTGATTGTGGTGGTGATGGTGGTGTACCATCGGTGGGATGGGGGGATAACAGATCGGGTTGCAGCGACGCCGAGCTTGGGGGAGGAGCCAACGTCGGGCTGGTTGGTGGCACTGATTCCAGTGCTGGTCGGGCCAGTGGTGCCGGGTTAGAAGGGGCGCGGGGAGGCGCCAGAGCGGGGGGGATGGCCAGCGCTAGATCTGGTGGTGCGGGTGTCGATGGGACTGGATTTGCATCTGGAGAGATGATCGACGACGGGGCTGGTGGTGTCGCCGACGCCGGGATGGATGGTGCGGCTGGGTCCGAATGTGCAGCTGGAGGAGGAACCGACGAGGCAGTATGGTCGGTGGTTTTGCGTTGCCTGGTATAAAATTTCAGAGGTGGTTTATGTGTAGGAGCAGATGGGGAATGCTGCAAAGGGATGGATGGAGCAGAAGCATGGGATGTGGGAGTGGGCTCATCGGCTGGATTGGGCTTGGCAGCTGGAGTGGGTTCGGGTGGAAGAGCTGGGCCGGTAGAAGGGGCAGGTAAGACTGGATAGTCAGCTTGATCTTCTGGTGGGAGTGTAGTCAAAGGTAGGATATTTTCATGGAAAATAACGTCCCAAGAAGTAAAAAACTTCTTTTCATCAAGATCATAAATTCTGTAACCCTTTTGGCCAAGAGGATAGCCAAGAAAAATACAACGACGTGCACGTTGATCAAATTTGTTGGTAGGGGTGAGATTAGTGGCATAGCAAAGACAACCGAAAACCCGAAGATCAGAATAGCTTGGTGGTTTGTTGTGTAAAAGTTCAAATGGAGATTTGTGGGAAAGAAGGGGTGTGGGTAGACGATTGATAAGGTAACATGCTGTTTGGACACTCTCCCCCCAAAAACGTAATGGGAGATTAGCTTGGAAGCGGAGGGCACGGGCAACATTAAGGAGATGGCGATGTTTACGCTCAACAACCCCATTTTGTTATGGGGTGTAGGCGCATGTATGCTGAAAAATGGTGCCACGTTCGTCAAGGAATGAACGCATGGATTTAGATGTGAATTCCCCCCCCCCCCCCCCCCCCCCCATTATCAGCACGAAGTATTTTGATAGTGCGATGAAATTGAGTGTGGACCCAAGAAAAGAATGATTTCAATAATGTTTGAGTGGTGGATTTGAAATTCATTAGATGCACCCATGTGAAGCGAGTAAAATCATCGACAAGTGTTAAGAAATACCGAGCCCCAGAATGTGTAGTGGTTTTGTGTGGTCCCCAAACATCACAATGAATCAAATCAAATGGTGCAACTGAGGTTATGGAACTTGGAGTAAAAGATAACCGAGTTTGTTTGGCTAATGGACAAATCTCACAAACATGTTTATTAGAATTGAAAACAATATCTGGAAAAACTTGGGAAAGATGTTGAAGGGGAGCAGATGATGGATGGCCAAGACGTTGATGCCAGAGGTTGGAGGTGTGAGTGATGTGGTTGACAAGGTGCGGATTTTGGGATGGTGAGAGGTAGTAGAGACCATTAACATGCTTGCCCAGGCCAATCGTCCTCCTCGTATCCGCGTCCTGCACAACACAAAAATCCGGGTAAAAGATCACAATACATCGCAAAGTCCTTGTCAATTGACTCACAGATAAAAGATTGACTCTAAATTTTGGCACATGTAAAACCTCATCAAGAGACAAATCTAGTGACAATCTTATAGACCCAACATTTTCTATATAAGCATGGTTTCCATTAGGCAATCCAACAAAAGTCTGATATGGCTTGGTTAAATTGTGAGTAGGGGTGAGATGCGACACGTGATCTGTGGCTCCACTATCCACAATCCAATATAGTGTGGAGTGTGCATCACTGTCTATTGTAGTAGAACTAGGAGTAAATATACCTGTCGCATTTGCAAAATGGTGATTGTTACCCTTTTTGTCTTGCAGCATGGCCAAGTATTCCTGATATTCCTTAGCTGTGAAGGTGTAACGCTCATCAGGAGATTCCTTGACCTCGATGTTGTGAGCTGCATGCTTCCCTGTTTTGGGCTTTACATTCTTCACATGCCATTTGTGGCCCACTGGAAAGCCCTTCAGAAAATAACAAGTATCCACCAAATGAGTATCCCCCTCACAATAAGTACAGTGGAGTGGTTTGCGATAGGAGGACGAGAAAGAAGGCTTCGATGTCGCCTTCGGTGTGGGACGGGTGATTTGCATGGCATGGGAAATGGGAGGAGCTTCTCGCCGAGCCGCTGCCTCCATCTGCCTCTCATGTTGAATAATCAGGCCGTGTACTTTCCTTGTGTCGGGCAAGGGGCTCATCATCAGAATTGAGCCGCGAACAGTGGAGTAAGACTCATTGAGGCCCATCAAAAACTGCATAACCTTTTCTTTTTCTTCTCGAACGGACAGCTTTTTCAACATATCACAGGCACAATCAATGGGTTCCTGATAGGACGGCAACTCATCCCAAAGAGCCTTCAGCTTGGTGTAGTAATCAGACACAGGTAAGGAGCCTTGTTGACATTCGGCGATTTCCTGCCGAATCTGATAGATCCTCGAGTCATCAGCTTGGGAGAACCGATCTTGGAGGTCAGTCCACACAACTGCTGCGGATTTGGAGAAGATGACACTCCGGGCGAGCTGAGGTTTGATGGATTGGATGATCCAGGTCAGCACCAAGTCATTGCAACGCTGCCACATGGGAAATTTCGGATCAGTTGGTGGAGGTTGTTGCACGGTGCCGTCGACGATCCCAAGTTTGTTCTTAGCGTTGAGGCTAAGACGCATAGCACGGCTCCATTCGCCGTAGTTCTGCCCATCGAGAGGTGTACTGACCAGGGTGAGTCCTGGTGTGTCAGAATGGTGTAAAACCAGTGGATCAGGTAAGATGTTATCATTCTCCTCCTTTGGGTTGGATGAAGAATTGGGTTTGGGGATGTTGGTATTTGTGTTGGTGTCGGTGGCTGTGGGTTCAAGGGTGTCAACCATGATGAATGCTGGTGGGGGAAGATGTATTGCGGAAGGTGGTGGTGGGTTGGGGCACCAGGTTTAGGCTGATACCATATACAAAGATAGAATGGAATGGTTCTGTATATTTGATAATCGTCAACTGTACAGTAGGTGTTCATATATACATGAATCAGTTAATCCTATCTAGGTAAGCTGTAATTACAATCAATCAAGATCCAAGAATCACTCAAGGTCAGACTGAGGTGATTCTTGATCCACAATCATCTCCATCATACTTCCTAGTCATATGAATGCTGTCAATAGATTGATTCTTTCCTTTACCAGATTAAGATGACCCAGGAAACGAATAGCACCTTAGAATTTTCATGAGAAGGGTTTCAGGGAAGGCCAACAAAACATGGAATTCATGGAGTTATTAATTTTCTCCATAAAAGTCCCGCATCACATAGTAAGAGCATTGAAAATCTTGTCGCCTGTATCCTTTTCTCGAGCACTTATGAGCAGCCAGAATGGCTCTAGATTTCAAGAGATTCAGCTGCTACCTCACTTGGGAGACTCTTAATGCTTTTGCAATCAATGAGTTCCTAAATTGTAAGCTTTTGAAGAACGGCAATAGATGGGTGAAAATCAACCAAGCTCTTTGAGATTTAGAAGCTTTCGCCAGATGCAATAACCACCCTGAATAAACTAACTCATTACTTAAGACACAAGAGAGAAAGAGATACAGAAATGGCAAAAGATACTGGATGTTGTCAGGAACAACTTTTTGCAGTAAATATTTTCAGAGACGAAAGATAAATCTTTTCCAGCTCTGGAACAGTCCAATCTCCAGTAGGATTCATATCCGAAACTTTGATTTATTACCGGATTTGGTCGGAAAGTAAAAAGGCAGCGATCAGCGCATGCACAACAACTCTCGGAATGGTATGAAAGTAATGCAAGGATATTTCCTTCCTGCAATTGTGGTTGTAGGACTTCCTAGCTCATTTTATGTTTGTTTAAGACAATTCATCGAACACATCTATTTTCCTTGAGGTCTAACTCTAATTTAGGACAGATGGAAATTAATGTCACTCAAATTCAAACCCTTAATGTATCCCTTGCGTGCAACATAATTGAGTTGAAGACCTAAGTTTGCTTATAGAAGAGGAAATGATATAGTCAGAGTATGGCCTGGACTTAAGCAGCTGACTTCATCTTATAAGTTGCTCTTCTAGGGGTTCTTGACTTTTCAGTTGACAAGACGAAATGGTATGCTAGTAAAGTGAAAATAATGCCTAGTATGACCTGCTTTGTAGTTTTTTTCCTCCTTAATAAACTTCTGCAACACCGATTACATGGAGAAGCGTGGCAGAAGAAAAAGCACTGTTGGAGTCGAATGCAAAGCTCTTGCTTGATAGTGTGGTAATGGGCGAGGTGCTACGGTTGAAGGGATCGATCATATCATACAGTTTGGTTTTCTCAGTGATGATGTCTCAGTTGTTTTATGTTGCACCCTTGAGGGGACGTAGCTAGTTAACTTATACCTTCTTTACCACCAATGATTTTGTCATGAACCACCCTTCTCTCTCCCAGTGAAGCTAGCAAGACTGCGTCGAAGTCACAAAAAGGACTGAAATTGCCAGAAGAGTTAAAACTACAGGGACCAAATAGCAAGATGTGCCTCCATTTATTCATGTGTGAGTGAGCACAGAATCCCTGATCTTAAAGCTCTCTTCTATAGTTCTATTCTCAAGATGCAACTTTGCCTAGGGTCAGTTCAAGTGGCAATGGGGAAATGGCGTGGAACTTAAACAGGTCATCAGTTGGATGCTATTTGAGTAACAACACTTTAATGCATCCTTTGAAAGAGTTCCTGTAAACCCAAAATTACTGAATCATCAGCTTAATATTCAAGCATAGCTGAGGTCTGTTACCGTTTATGGGTCCAATCAATTAAAGGCTGAAGTACTGCTATAACTATTTTTCTCCTTTTGCTAGGTAGACCTAGATAGAACAGATGAAAACCCTTCCGCCAAAAATGATAAATGCAATACAGAGGCCTAGAGGGAATGAGTCCCACTGTTGAGGCTGGGTAGAGCTATCAATATTAAGAGCAAAACAGCTAATAAAGGAGTAGTCATGAAGGAAGCAACTAGCTCTGGTAGCAAGTAGTGAATTATTTGTTGGATAGATTTACATTAGACTGGACCCGTACCACATATTCATAAAAATCACCCTTCCCTTTCACAAATATTGTTCAATACAATCACGTTGCACATTCAATACATCAGGCAATAGACAAAAACAGCTTTTGGGATTTAAAGTCCACATTTAACAACAGCTAAGAATGAGTTTTACAATGGGGGTGAGAAGGGGTCAACTTCCATGGCAGCCTCATATATCTACGAGGTAGGTAGTAGAGCAGAGCAAAGGCTAAGCTGCATTCTAGTGATGTTATAAGCTACCAACTGTACTATTCACCAAACTGAGGATAAGAAAGCGATGGATGAACCAAAAGTCCCATTGTATATCCAACAGACATGTTAAACAAAGCTAGAGCATTTCTTCATTGACCAATTCCAAAAGGATCAGATCATGCACAAGACTAGTCAAGTAGGCATTGATATCTATTGAATTCAGAGTAAGTGGCATACCAGTTATTAGAGGTACCTGATATGTTTACAGCTGCTTTAGGATGACTGCTTCAAAGTATTAAAACTGCATTGAAGTGAGGTGTGGTTTAGGAAGTTTTTTACCTCCTACTCCTGCCCTGGACCACAATCTGTGCATAGTATATGTAGCAAGAAATCAGATAGAACCATCTACACCAAGTAACACCAGTAGGAACAGCCTATTTTCAACAAAGCAAAGGCAATAGAAGAACAACAAAGCAAAGAGAGAAAGGAAAACAGATGACTGTGTTAAGACCGTGAGAAACATAAACTAATGATTCTTGTATCATTTGAAGGCTGCAAAGAGTTTGAACTTTATAAATTTCTGACCTTTGGGTAAATCATAGTTATTTCCAGCAATAAAGTAAAATCATAGCACAAATAATGTAAAATCGTGAATCTTAGTTATCAAGTAGCTATACTAGAAACCGCAGCATTGATAAAGTGTCAGAATACATAAAGCCTAACATCAGGAAGCAATCAGTTTTGATAGGTTGAAGACTGACTGTACGTTTTGAGCTATAGATTGTAATATTGCTGGCAGAAAATTCCAAGAACAGGTACCATCAGATTTGATATGTTTCTAATTGTAATCTGACAACAAGCACACCATTTAGAGTAAGTTCAAGCTTGACAATACGATTAAATATAGCATTTGTAATATACAACGCAAGCAGAAAATGCCAGGAACAATTAGCAATATAGCATCACTTTTTTCTGTCTTTTCACTTTGCATGATTGATGACTTAGAAGATGCTATTCAAATACAAAGATGAGAAATTTGCCAAAAAAATTACAAAGATGAGAAAGAAAAGGGCGCCTCTCCTCGGAGACAGAAGAATGGCTTTTCCAATAATTATGGATCTTAGTTTCTAACTTTAGATGGTTTGCCTAATGCCCATCCTCATATGTTTATCTGGGGATTATGGATGAAAGGCAGTGAGTCATTATCATACACCGTACTCAAGGATGAAGAACAAGAACTTGAGAAATGAATCACAGCTTTTACATCTGGATGACTTCATTTGGTATTTTTAGTATTGGGTTTCAAAACACAATTACAACCCTCTGTCCTAATTCCTAAACTCCAATTTGGTAAGTGGTAGCATGATTAAGGATCACAGAGAAAACACTACGAAATGATGAAACACAAAATCAAAAGCAGCAGCCAGTAGCCTGCTGAGAATTTCCATTATACAAAATAAATACCCAACAAAGAGGCAAAAGCTAAAAAACAGCAAGATAGACCAGTAAGGTCCATGCTTTGCACATCCTAATTTCTTGTTTACACATATATGGTTAAATACAAGACAAGGGTCATATCTCCTCCCTTACCCAATTTGCAATTCTGCAGACGCCCTTCCAAAATTGATCACCTTCATCAACAACAAGCCCTTGCGCCGGTTCGACTTGCTCGGCAATAACTATCTTCACAATTCATGAATAATTCGCTTCATTCATTACTCTTTCCCAAAGAGTCCATCCCTTCTGTTCTGCTCCGCACAATGCCATGGAAGACCTCCCTCACCTGTCTTTCCAGGGGGTCCAAACCCTCCTTCAACCCCTCGCAGAGCTCCGAAAGCTCCTGAACTCTCTGCCGGACCTCCCCTTCTTTGTCTTCACTCAACGGAAACTGAACGGAATCAGCCAATTCGCTGATCACCCGGGAGCATTTCTCGATCTGATGAATCTCCTTCAACAAAGCACAGGCGTTCCTCCGGTCCCGCCGCTTCGACTCCTCCATGATCCTCTCGTGAAGCGAAAGGAGCGGCGCCGCCCACCCGAACGTCCTCGGAATGGTAAAGTGGACCTGCAGGCCGCGGTCCTGGCACGGAATCGCCGCCACCAGGGCCCACATTACGAACAGCAGCACCGAATTGACGGTGAACACCGCCGACGCCAGCCCGTTGGTGGCGGCGATTTCATTCGGCCGCGGCGGGCACAGGTTGTTTCCGATCGCCTGGAGCTGCCTCGCGGCCGACCACGACCGCGAGACGCTCCACGACAGCGATCGGAAATGGCCCACTGAACGGTTGTCCTTGGCGGCCGGGGTGTTAGTCCGGCCAAAGGACCGGTTTCGGTGGGCTACAGTAGTGTTGTTGGAGCTATCCTTATCATCCAGCATTGCAATAGCCAAATCAATCAGGGCCTTCTTGGCCCGCCGGAACTGGCCCTCGCCGAGAGTCCGGTCCCGGTCCAGAGCGCAGAGAACGATTTCCAGAAGCTTCTGCCACTGCCGCATCTGCTCAATTCCATCGCGGATGGCATTACAGACGTCGAGGCCCTTGACGCTGCGCTCAAAGTAATCGGAGAGAAGACGATCGACGGTGGGCTTGGAGAGGTGGGACTTGGGGGTGGAGAGGAGGAGGAGCTTGAACTGGTGGTGGATGCGGAGGAAACCGTCGAGGAGGTCGCGGAGCCATGAGAGGGAGAGGAGGTCTTGCGAGGGAGAAGAGAGGTGTTGGAAGAAGTCGGAGACGTGGGTCTGGAAGGCGTCGAGGTCGAGGGCGGCGCCGCCGTCCATGACTGGATTGACGAGGTTGTGGTGGTGGCGTTTGAGGCTGAAGACGGAGCGCCCAAATTGGTTGAAGTTGCCTTGGAATTCCGTTGCTGGCATTCTTCTCACATGAAAAATAGAGAGAGGGTTTCTCGGAGGTGAAGGGTTAGAGAGAGAGAGACTAGTGGTGAGGGAGAGAGGTGGAGTTTGGGTTATATGGAGGAACCGAGAGAGAGAGAGAGATTTTATTTTTTGGTTACCCGGATTAGGAAACTGAATTTTAACCGCGGTGGATTTGACACGGACCGAACACGGTTGGGAAGTGAAGAGTTGCGGAGGAGGATGAGGGGAGGCCACGTGGACGGTACAGGCTGGGTCGTCGTTGGCGCGTAGAATTGTGTTGGGAGTCGGTCGCTTCTAGAAAGGCGAGAGAGGAAGATCGAGAGCGAGGCCCCGGCACGGTTGGGTTTATTCTCTTGATTGGGTAAATGTACGGAATTGCCCTTGCAGAAGGAAACTGTTGGATGCGCAGCTTAAACAGACGTGGGACCCACTGGCAGGGGGGTTGGAAGCCGATTCCGTTGGTTCATCACTTCAGCTTCAACTCGTAGCTTCCAATTACTACGGTGTAATTAGACAAACTCTAACGGTAATTAAAGTATTTAATGTTTTAAGCTGATATTAGTGACATTAAATTTTTGGTTTAAGAAGTGGGTATCAAAGAGAGAGAACAGACCGTACATTTTGTGCTGAGTGTAGCATAATGGATTATTCAATATTACTAACTCTAAGCATAGTAACTATAGCGGTTATACTCAAGCCCTATGTTTGATATATTCTTTGTTAGGATTGACATTAGATTACTTTAAAAAAATTATTTACTAGTAGTTTCATCTTATATTGCTTAATTTTTTGAAAAATAAAACAATTCACACTTTCTCTTTTCTTTTAATAACATAAATTTTTTCTTCTTACAAAAGTTTTAACCAAAATAAGGAAATGAGGAGTTTGGATTGTAACATTGGGAATGGAAAGTTCATTGCCCAATTTTTTTTTCTATATAAGATGTTTTAAAAAAAAAACAGAGAGTAAGAATTTTTTTTTTTTAATCAAATATACCACTAACATGCTATAACTAATCTGTTGTGAGTCGAATTCCCAACTTTTCACTAATAAATGAGAAACTCATGTCACTAAATGAGACGGTGCTGGACAAATGTTTATCTGTCTTATGAATTATTCTATCCATATATATATTATAAAAAATTATAATTTTCGATAAGTAAATATAATAATAATTGATCACGTGTGTGTTGGTTCCCATAGCCCAAGCCCGGAGGAGAGGGAGTAGGAGCTGTTGATGAGTCTGATCAGGTCTCCTGGTTGAACGATCAGATGGTCAGAACAAGAAGAAGATAAGAGAATGTAATAATTTTCCAAATTTAAAGGAAAGCAAAGGGGACACCGCAAAATCCTAATAAATTCCCAACCATTATTCAATTGTCCAGAGCCATGGAATCTCTCTAAGAAAACATTTATTTCTTTATCCGTGACAAATATCCTTATTTTTCAATTTTTATTATTATCTTGGACATTGTGAAATTCTTTATTTTTTTAATTTTTCTTTTGGAAACTGATAATGTTGGGCTGAAGCTAGGCTGGCTCTTTGGCAAGCTTTGGATATTTCAAGGTGTTTTGTTTCTCCCTCCATTTTCTGTTGGGATAGTGACAGTTGAAGTCAAACCCTCTAAAATAATATGATTCTAAATGACTTGCACATCATGATATATTTAATTTACAAAACAATTCGACATGGGCATCAATTTTATGCTCAATAATTAATTTACAGTAGAAATGTTTTTTTTAATTTTTTTTTCCTTTTTCCTTGAGTTTGTGCAGGTTTAGAGAGGTCTCGGTCACATTCCCCAAAAAAAAAAACAAAAGAAAGAGAGGTCTCGGTCAAAAAATAAGTGAACTATAAGCTGATAGTTTGTTTGTTTTTTTTAGGAGAATGAATAACTTCATTGACTAAACCACATTACAATCAGAGTTTATCAACTTCATTACAAAAAGAGGAGGAATTAAATCAAATCTAACATAACCTGAATTCATGGTGTTGACAGCAGCCGCAGAGGGGCTACACCAGGCCCACAGACCCGCAGCAAGTGCACCCGGGCCCGGCCCGAGGCCCAGGACCGAACCACCAGCACCCGGCCTCGGGGTCCAGCAGTCTATCCGGGTGCCAGGGACCCTGGGACCGGGGGCGCCTGCTTGCCAAAGAGGTCACCAGAACTGCCCTTTGTAGGGAACCAGTCCCACATCGAAGGGTGAGGCCAGCCCTCGCCCCCAGCCACCTATATAAGGGCCCCAACTACCCTCATTAATAGGTAACTTATCTCACTCACCACTTACATACGTGCTCAAGTTATATATATCCCAACTATACTAACTTAGGCATCGGAGAGGAGAAGGCCGGCCCGCCCGGTATTCCCCTTAGTAAGCAGGTTTGCAGGAGATCGAGTTGGATTCATCTGTATCTACCAGGCCCCCGGGTTTGTGCAGAAACACATGGCATCAGATGTCAGGCTATGAGCAACTCTATTAGCTTCCCGACGAACAAACTGAACTCGTACTGATGGGATTTGCTGTAGAACCTCTCTAAAATCATCCAAGAGGTAACCGTACTGACCAATCCAGTACTCTACTTCCCAAAGCGTCCACAAGTACCTGACAGTCCGACTCTATAATAAGAGGAGAAAAGCCATACTGTTGTGTCTGTTGTGCACCTTCCATAAGAGCAAGAAGCTCCCCATGTCTAGCAGAACTAGTAGCAGAAACATAACGACGAAAAGTTCCCAGGAACTCTCTTTCCGCATCACGGAAAATAGCACCCAACCCTGTGACCCCGTATGAGACGTGAAAGCTGCATCCACATTCAGCTTGATGTACCCCTGAAAAGGTTTCTTCCACCCTCCTCTATACCTCGGAGTCCTGCCTCTCCCCTTCGGATGAGCTGAACGATACTCCTCCCACCACCCCAAGGTGACCGGCACAATCTCATCCGCCAACTTAATATCGTTACGACATACATTTGCATTCTTGTTCCTCCAAATTGCCCAGACAAACATAAGTAAGGCTTCAAAGGAATTAGGATGTTGAGCATGAGCCTAAAGCAACCAATCAACCACATTTGGTGCTGAGCTGGATATTGGTAGCCGGGCTATAAGCAGTACAGAGGCAGCAATGGTACAATCACGTAAAGCATGAATAGGGGATTCCACTTCTTCATCACAAAAAAGGCACTGTGTGTCGATATCAATTTCACGTTGACTTAGTCTACTTCTTATGGGAAGAACATTAGAGGCCGCTTTCCAAACACATATTTTAACCTTCGCTGGAACAGTCGTACCCCAAATTTTCGACCATAATTGGGAACTAGGATTGGGACCCATACCGTCCTCCTGTAACACCCTACGTCTAGCTAGGTGGTAAGCCGACTTTACTGTGAAACAACCTATCTTGTCCTCCCTCCATCTCCATCTGTCAACATGCCCACGGTGACTCACTAGAAGAGCCCATATCTGTTGAACAATATTAGTCGGAAACAGGTCATGTAACAAAGAAAAATTTCATACACCTGAACTATCAAATAAGTCTGAAACTCAATGAACACGAGGATCAAAATATCCCCGAAAGTTAACTCTCTCCAGCCAAGGATCATCCCAAATACTCGTACGAGTACCATCTCCTATCTGATGCTGAACTCCACTTTGAAGAATATCCCTCCCATCTAGAATACTCCGCTAGGCATAAGACGGAGATTTCCCAAACTGTGCCTCCCAAAAGTTACAATTCGAAAAGTAGATAGCTTTAAGCAGTTTACCTGGTAATGAGTCCGGGTTCTGAATCAATCTACATCCATGTTTAGCCAACATAGCCAAATTAAAGGCAAAAAGGTGATGAAATCCCATACCCCCATCTTTTTTTGGACCACACAAGTATTTCCAGTTCAGCTAACTCATTCGCAATGTTGTCAAAGTGATCATGCATCATACTACAATGCGTAAATATAGTATTTCTCATGTGCCAAGGGATTAAGTCATGTGCCGAGGGATTAAGTCATGTGCTTATGAAACATTTATGTTACCCTACCCCAATGAACCAAAACAAAATGTTGTAGTTCTGACCATCTCGAGTAGAGTTCTAACGTACAATTTAGCTTTTTTACAATTGTTCCTTGATGACACAATTATCCTCTTAAATTATAAAAATCTACGTAGAGAGGGAGATTGATTCCATGACATGCTAATGTTAATGTGGACCTTAATTCTATATCCATCAATGACAGACACAAGTTGTGGACCAGTTTTATTAAATTGCTCATCTCCCATGCCAACTTGTTGTCCTTGAAATCCCAATTTGCAAAGACTAAACAATATGGCAGCCTCTGCAATCATAGATTGGTAGCACTATTATACTACTACGTGGGGCATGATGTGAAATCTTTATGCTTGGCTCCTCTCACAAGTCTGCATCTCACAATAAATATGGGATATGTGTCTCTATCTTAGCTATTAACCAATGAACCATTCTTTTTTACCAACTGCTAACTAAGAAAATGGGTATGAATCAATGTAGAAAGAAATAGAAGAATTGTACACATAAAAGATGAGATTTCTCTCTCAACCGGAAACGACAAGCTCTTGTTTTAGGTTTCGACCACAATATTCATCACAGTAGTGATGAGGTCTTGTACTAGTGTTATGTATCATCGAGGCATCTGAAAAAGTCTCCCCAACACGACGTTAGATAGGCATGTGATGAAGTCTTCTCAATAGGCTAGGACATTGCGTGGACAACATTTTTTTTTGTGGGAAAAAATATTCTCAATACACTAGTAAAATAAGGTTTGAGAAATTCTCACGTACACAAAAGATTAAAAGTTGCAGATCACCATCGTCTCCACCTCTTCCTGCAAAAAAAAAAATTTAAACAAACAAACTATAGAACTACCTCACGCAGGAGGGGCCTCCCCAACAGTAGAAGATCTTGCAGCGGTATCACCTTCATCACCTGGACCACCAATGACCTTCTTGGAGCCATCCTCCGAGAGAACCAGCTTTCTCGCCCTAAAGTTCTGTTTTTTAGCTCGCTGAAGACCAGAGCTACTCTTCATTTCAATTTTGCTTAGACTTGTTCCTAGAACCTAAAGGACAACCAGCTTTTCTCTGTCGGGAGTAACTTGAAGGGTGGGTTCTTAATGGGGGAGGCTAAGTTGTGCGGAGGAACGCAGCTCTAGAGGCTGCATCTGCTCCATCACACCCACACCTTCATTCCTCCTATCCGCAGATTGCAACTGTAAGAACGTCGAGCGCTTAGAACCCGAGAGCTGATCCGAAGTTGTATATGTCAAATCTATACTATTATTCCCAAATTGAAGTTTTTATATTTATACTCTTAAAATATTAAATAATTTAATGTATAAATCTAATTGTTAAGGATAAAAAAATAAAAATTAATTTTTATTTTTCAAAAATTAACTATTCACTTCTAAGTTATTAACCGTCCACTTCTCTACACCCATAGTGTGAGTAGTTTCTCTAGTATGCTTTACATCATGTAAGAGAGTTGGTTTGTAAATTACATGTGGTGAATTTTTGCATGAGGTTTTAACCCACTCAAGTTTCATGACTATGCAGTTTGGATATGAAAAAAAAAAATAGACGTATGAATGCATGAATGATATTATGATTATGTATAAGATAGTGGAGAAAATTAACTTAGAATTTTTCTTATATGTAATAATTTATCAATTCTACGTTGTGGATGTTTATTGATGGTCAGTGAACTTTAAACTTACATTGCAATACACTTATTGTTTCCTTGACAATGGCATAGCTAGAGATCCACGATGAAATTAGTTTTGGGGACTCTTGAGTAGCTCCGCGCCTCCGCCCTTGCTCCTCAGTCCATATTTCTTTGTTCTCTATAGTTCACGATAGAATTAAGTTTATTTAAGAAATATGATCAATTGGTTATAAAAAACCTATCTTACCATAGTGTGATACACTGATATCAATTCAAGTATCTAAAGTTTTTCGTCCTCAGTTACACTGATAACAATGTTGAACAAAAATTAGATGATTAATATTCAATAGAGCAATGAGACAGATGACACAATAGTCTTTGGGGTAAATTTTGATCATCAAAAATGAGCACTCCTTCTCTAGAACGACATCTACATTAGTGACAGCTTAGGCGACTGAGTGGAATTTTGGTTCTTACATAGTTCATTCCTATAGCTTAGATAAAAAAATTAAGGTTAGCCATCCACCATATGAACCAGACACCAAACAAAGTGCAAGAAAAAATGCTTCAAAACTGAAAACTAAAAGCCATAAAAACTAAAACTAAGCTAGCCACCACCTCAAAGTAGAGATTTTTTTTTTTGTTGGCTTAATTAATAATTTTCTTTCCCTCATGGAACTTCAATGTACTCTTGTATTCTCGTTTAAAATATGGTTAGATGACATTCTCAAAAAAACAAAACTAAAAGATTGATGGAGGAATTTAGGCACATGTTAAGCAAGTGAAAAAAAAAAACATAGATAACTTGCAACGTCATGCATTCATACTACTTAGTTATGGTCACGTAAAGACGTTCCAGAGTCTAAGATTGATTCCACTGGAAATTATAGAATTGGTCTTTGGATAATTTGGGATTTAATTCACTTGATGTGTGGGTGTGGAAGGGAGAGAGGGACGTGTCTGCTACTGTCGCTCAATAACAAACCGAGTCAAATTTATATACATATGATTGAAGCAGTCTTCTTCAACTCTTGCTGTTGCTGTTGGCTTTGCTAAAGGAAGAATTAGTCTCTATTGGTATGAGTATGACAATGTACACTTGTTCCTCTTGTTTTCTTTTAGAATACTTGGTGATGCAATTCCACTTGAATAATTTGCTGATGATATCATTCATTAGTCATCTATTTAGAAAAATATACATGTACTTCATTGAAAGGATTAGGTCAGTTGATTATAAAAAAGAGTCTAATGTCGCTAAACCAAAAATGCTTAGGACAAAACCGGATGGCGGTTGATGTTGAACAATACATGAATAGGGACTGAGCTTCATGCTGAAAGTTATGGCAAACTATTTGATGAATTTGTTGTAAATGTGCCTAGGACTTGCAATGATAGAGCACAACAAATACTTATGTGTTGAAAAATGTTTAGTCGAAATGACTCGTATACAAAAATGTCCATTACATTGTACCAATAAGAGAATGTCCATTACAACTTTAGACTTCTCCAAGGATTGCCATTTGTGATACAACTGTCATTTGTTTTGGAGGATGCTCTAGCTTTTATTTGTCATTCTTTGAATGTTTCAAGTTGCTTACATGGAGACAATACGCATCTTTGGGATAGTTTAGGCTCAAGTTGTTCTAGGGGAGGCTCACATGCTGCTTATAGCCTCGTTCTTTGTCTTGTAATGAAAAGAAAAAAAAATACATCTTAAATCTATCCACAGCCTCGACAAACAAAATAGCAGATCTCATTTGAAATTATTCAATTTGGAGGAATTTTTTTTTTTGCCAGACAACAGCACAGTCAACTTGCAATACTATAAAACAATCAACCTAGCCAGGTATCTTGACCCTTGACTTCTTCTAATCAAGGTCCTAAGACTTCAAAGTCAGGATCTTAGCCACTATCCAACACCTATTAACTAGTCAAACAAATAAAAACTCAAATCTTACTGCCCAAGTAGCTCCAACCTTGTAGATATGTTTTACCCCTACCAATACAGAAGTTATGAATCTAGCAATCACCTCCATCTTACTTCAAGAGAGAATCCAGATATGAGCACAGGAAGACCCATATATATCTCTGCTGATAAGTCATATGATGCTCCTTCGGTCAAGAACCAAGTAGTAATACCATAAGACTAAGAATATCAAATCTGTTAAACTATTATTATGTCAAACTATTATGGAAAACTGCGTAGTAGTAGAATTTATCTTACATAGATGAGAGATGCTTGAACAAGCTCTAGGGAGATTCAGTAGCGAAACATTTCTACATGGTTGTTTCCTCCTCTTCAGCTACAACATCGGCCACAAAGATGCTACCCGAATCACACCATCCACCAACAACATCACTGTTCTGGCACTGCAATAACATGAAGAAGTTAGTGATTTGCTCCGGCAATTATGTACTGTCAATTTTGTCAAGCTGTCACTGTATAAAATAGAAGAGCACCTAATTTGATGTAGAGACCTAGGTAAATTTAAAGAACTCTCTTGGTTTTCCAAGGTCAAAAGACTTCAATTTCAATAATTCGCACTTTGCTGCTTTTACAGACTTCAAATACAATGTAGATTCTCTCTCTTGTGAAACTCAAATCTGATATCCAACAATGAGTGTCTAAATTCAAATAACAGAAATAAAAATAACAAGGATGACTGTAACTTGCAAGTAGAAACCAATTCCATCGAAATTGATTTGTTTGATTAGACCACATACAATGTTCAAACATATATAAAACATAATTAACAAAGCTTTTTGGCATTTGATTGTAAGGACAATAATAGACAGAGAAAGAAGCATATAAAAATTTATAGACGAAAGTAATACCTTGCTAAAACCAAGCCAATTCGAATCTCCTCTAAAGGAAAATACCTTGCTGTTCTCTTTCCAGTCTCCACAGAAGACCTGCAGACATGGCCGTAAGGTGATGGAGAATCCCAAGTAACAAGTCGAGAAAAAAAAAAAAGGTGTCTAATGAAATCACCACAACAAGAGAGCCTACGTAACATCAGTAATGCTTCTATTCAAAATCAAAAACATTTGCTAAAAACCAAACAAAACTTTGAAGAGCAATCAAACTGCATAGAACAGATTAAGTTTCATAGGAATCTGGGGCTTACTGTTGATCTCCTACCATATCTGTAACTTTTATTATTACAACATGATAATTTATATATAACTACAGAACCTGCCACGAGGCATGACAACGTTGAGCATGGACAAGCAATTGCATGAGGTCATTTTGACACAACCAATATTATGACAGACTCTTGAATTTGTAGGCGAGATACACTTTCCCCTAGGCAGCCTCTTGAACTTACTGTAACTAGTGGGAGCATTTATAAAAGCATTACCTTGTTATCAATCTTATGCTACAAACCTCTAATTGTTCCACCCTTCGATTTGTTCAACCCTATTCCACTGCAATTACCAGTACTAACTTTTCTGTAACAGCTTGATCCTAAATTGCCGACCTTGACAAATACTGTCCAAAAAGGCCACTGTGAAACTAATGTGATGTGTCCCACGGAGTTGCCTCATAATCTTGACTCTAAGCTAACGTTAATATGTGTTTCTGATATGTGTACAACACATGCTGATTAGGTAATAAGAATGTAAAAGGTTCAGTTATGACAGCAAGATGGTAAAATATGCTGTTGTCCTCAAGGTTGCGATTCTCATACATTTGCTGCAATTTTTTCCCAAGCATAAAAACTTAGGTTTCCTTTCCCATTAAATGGACAGATTTTCTATCTCTTACTGACAAGATCTAGTCACTTTTCTAGACAATGGTTCAATAGATATATAACATAAATGCAAACTAAACTGAGCTAGAACACCAAAACCAATGCTGCAGGATAAGCAACTTCATTGAGGTCGATTCAGGAAGGTAGGCAAGCTGATGGTATATTCAAATCCCCAAGAATAAACGATATAGCCTCTATTACTTAGATAGATGTCTGGAAAGTATTTAAAAAAAAACACTGGCTTATGTTGATTCACTTTATAATATAGTAAAATGAGGCCAGCAGGTTGAAATTTAGTTATGTTCAGAACAAAGTACGACAGAAAGTTTTCCTCTGAAAATAATTTAACCTCCCCGTATCAAGTGGGTTATTATGAGAAGAAACTTGCCTGAATAATGAAGTTTTGAAAAAGGACATTATTTTCATGAGTTTACAAATTAAAGAATAAGACGGGTAATAACCTCATAATCAACCCCTTGTATATAGATATGGTTGGAGTCAATTGAAGAGAATGCAAGCCCAGTTATCTGCACAGAAAAAAAATTCAGTAGGTTAAACAAAAACAATGGTAGTTCACTAAATTTAAGCATGTTGCCAACTATTAACTTTGTTTTGACCGTTTTATGAGACACTTTGCCGTTAAATAGTGATTGTTTTAGGTCTGGATAGTGATTACATCAATTTCAAAAATGAGATCGTCAGATAACATGGTAGAAGAATGAGGTGGTAGTCAAAGATCTGTTGTAAGGTCTATAGGCAAAGTCACTAATGAAATTTACAGATGAAGAATTAGTTTTTGAAAGTTCCACACATCCAATCATTATCAACTTCAAATACAAAATAAACAGTGTACTTTGTGCAGCAGGTGCTTTAGCAAAACTGATGGGAAAATGACATAAGATAGCTCAAACAAACCCAATATCTGTTGCAAGAATAAACAATTTTTTTTTTTTTGCAAAATCAATTTTTTTCAGGTTGCACCTAGAGGCTTCATAGCAACAATTTGGCAGGTGAATGGCTGGGTTCTGGGATAATTTTTCTTGTTGTTACATAAGGATCATTTTTTGGGGCAGACAACAAAAACTGAGTCTTAATTTCTGTAGTTGCAAGCCAAATATTGAAACGTCAATGCACATTAACTAACAAGATACTGCAACCTATTGTCATTCAAAGACAGTAAGAAGAATGAATCAGTTTGAAGTTATGATGATGATAATTTAAACTATCCTTCAAACTTTTCTGAAGCAGTATAAGAGTTTCTGCAGAGGAAGTATATGACTGAAAAACGGAGCATAAAACAAAGACAAACGATTGTGTTTTAACAATAACCTCATATTTTGAGCAGTGCACCCATCTTGATAGTGTTGCCCATCTGCATCAATTATCAGACACTAGGTTTAGTCAAATTAAACAAAACAAAAAATTAACAAGTTTCCTCAACTTCTGAATACCAAATGGAGCCAAAGAATATAATTAAATCCTAAAGATCGGAGTATAAATTCATTCCATATCTTAAACATAACTAAAGAGAATCACAGACTAACAAAAATGACCTGGACATGAATCCTAAACCAAATGATACCAACCTGCGAGGATCATAGATTGTCACTGTACGATCAGCTCCACCAACTGCAATGTTCCCAGTCGAGGAACTGCAAACAGTGTAGAAGTCATCACCAAGGGATCCACATATTCGTTGTACACAGCCGCCATTTTCTTTCATTCTCAAGTCCCATATACTCAGCTGCAGTTAGTCCACAGACAAAGCTGATTAAGCATATAATTGAAGAATACAGTTTGCAATAGTATACGATAAAGTAGGCTCAACCTGGCAACCTTCAGTTACAGCTAATATAGAACTTTCATTTCCATAACGTGAACTTTGCATGAAGCTCAGTGATGTTGGATACAAGAGTCTGTAAGATTGCAACATTAGCATCAGCAAAGGCATGAGAAAGATAGTCTCACAGTATCACATATATGCAGTGCAAAACAACTTTACTGAAAGCTCAATAAAAATCTTAGGTGACACATGTATTCTCGATTGGTAGTTTCTGCAGAATAATTGTCTCAATACATCTTCAGAGAATGAGAACATTGAGGATACGAGCAAACGAGATAACAAATGCACAAGGAAGCATATTAAACCATCACAGTGATCACAGTGAAGTGTGTAGTCAACTTTAACTTCTAAATAATTTATCACCAAAGAAGCATTATGCAGTAAGAAAGACACCATTAATATTTGGTCTTAGATTATATCAAAACAGTACTGATCATATATACTGCGAGTTATTGATTAGTTCGTATTGTATTATGCTGAACAAAAATCGTCTAAAATATATAATCAACGCACCAATTTGTTGTGAGATGGTATGCCTTACAATGAAGTTTTGAACTGCCTCATAAAATGACATTTGCAATTTTCAAGTGATTTGTTTAAATCTTCTAGATTTTGACTATTACAGATTAAAGTAAAGCAAATGAAATTCAAATTTTATAAAATGATGAGTAATTTCCTCATGGATTAACAAATGAATTTTCAGGCACCACACATTAAATGTAGCACTTACGTACATAATGTCCTAACGTGGATATCCTGGTCATAAACATCAACGGTTTTGCAAAAGCTACGTGCAACAGCTGCCTGCAATATAACACCATAAGTGTGCTACAGATAACTGTAGGAAAAAGTAACTGGAGAACAAATCATCGTCTCCCGACCCTTACTGAATTAAATTCTCAGAAAGACGGAACAGAAGGAAGCATTTAATCATAATTAATACAGGAATGACATCTCCACACCACTAATAAACATACCCTTTTTCATGATTTATGTACTATGTAATATTCTACTACTATTCAAGTCTTCATTTTATTTCTCTTGTATACCCAACTTCTATGAATAATAGTGGGCACTTGGGCCTACAATTTCAAATCTTTTCTATTTCTTTAATTACTGTAACATTAAAAAGTTTACACTGGTTTGGGATATTGGGTATGTACCTCGAAGAGCTTACATAAAAAAAAAATTTGAAAAAAAAGTCGGAAAAAAAAAAAATTATTGACGTGAAAGAAACATAAAAAAAAAAAAAAAAACCTCCTGACAAATAACTAATTTGCAGTATACTTTTAAAATTATGGTTTTATTTGAGTAGAAAATACTCAAAGAAAACCTTAAGTATATGATTTTTAATTGATAGTGCATGTCAAACAACCAAACAAAAAGAAAACTACACTGCTCCAAGCTATGCTTTCCAAAGTTTTATCTATTTTTTTGGTAGGAAACGAACTTTCATCAGAATGAACATGGGGAAACTTTAGAACTGTACAGCTACCTTGTTACCGAAACCAAAAATATCCAAAGAAACACTACAGCACTGCAATGAAAAGAAACTCACAAGAAAATATAAATTCCCAACAGGAGCCTCAGAAATAGACTTTAACCCACACAAAAATAAAAACACTTCATAAGTTGTTTCCTAAAAAATCTCCTTGATAAAAAATTTAAAAAAATTAAAATTCTCCTCTGCATCCACCACCAGCCAAACATTGCAACCACATCCCATTTCCCAGCACCGTAACCCCTCTATCCTCCTCCAAAGATTTATTTAACTGAATAAGGAAAATGTGGCTTGCTCCAGTGGACTTGGCTTTCCCTACACAATCTTTCAAGAGAGTTGCAACAAGTGATCTGAGCTTTTAGCACCTTGTTTACATATCATGTACCAGGGCCGAGAGAGACACCAAGAAAGCAGTCCCTTTTGAACCATAAAACAATCCTCCATCCTTCCATGAACTACAACCGGGCTAACACTCAAAACTTTGTAGGCACTTTGGCCTTCCAGTTGCACGAGAGTGACCAAAAACAGAAAGAAAAGCCAAAAATTTGACTGAACAAGACCTAATAGAGAATTGAACAAGACTAAATAGAGAATTATATGAAAACTCCAATCTCGACAGTGCTTTAATCTGTTAATAGCAACCAACACAACACTGCTAAAGCAGACACAACCCTGTGAGCTCCCCCCTCTCTTCCAACTCAATTGAACTCAATGGACAAGGTGGATCTGCCCGCAAGTTTGCAGTATGGCTCTCATGGAAATGAAATATTAATTGTAAGGCAGCAAAACAATACAGAAAACTGTTTCGCCAAAGGTTCAATGTACCAGGTACTACACATATTAATTGGGACTTGATGACAGGTAAATGATATCTGATATAGATCGATTGCTGGATGAGAGGAAATATAGTTTTCTAGTTTTCCTTAAGCTTGGAAAGCTAGCTGAATTCAAACATCCCCTTTACTAATTTTCTTAACAATACCAAAAACTTCTGCTCCAAAACAAAAGCCAAGAAATCTCCTTCTACATTGACATCGTCTTTTAATTTGAAATATATCGTGAAAGCTAATCCTTCATTCTTTTTTGTAATTTCCTCCAACCTCAGTGTCAATTAAAATCTTATGTAAATGCCTCTCTTTATAAATGCCTTTGATCTTTGTGAAATAGTACTTTCCAGGACTTCCATAAATCTTGTGCAAGCTTCAAACTAAGCTGAAAGGCCTAGAAAACCCCCACTTCTGCAACTTTCTAATATTTTGGGATTGAGAAAACTCATTGTTAACATTATTAGTTATAAACTCCTGTAAAACTCCCCATACATCAAATTGCTTTCAAGATGTCCCATTTGTGCTGAACCCTAAACGAAACACTGCTGATACATTGCCAAGGGGTCCCAACAGTGATTTACACATTATCCCATTCTGTACAAAAAGTCACAAGCAACCTATTAACACAATTGCAGGAATTGAAATGCTACTCGAGCCGTGACAGTTGAACCGTAAATTTGCAGCCGCACTTTAATGGTTAGTTAAAAAAGCCATGACAAGTGGGTGTGAATTTTTTATAGTACTCATTAAGCATGGACCACTGACCTATTGATGTTATAATTTCCCAAATCTGTCCAGATTCCGTATTTTCAGCTGATTTTCTCACAGGTGAACCAGAATGCAAAAACCAGAGAGGTGTGAAAAGGAAAAGCACATCATACCATAGACAATTGTATTGGATTGAAGCAAAGACCAGCCCATCCACTCTCTCCAATGCCACAATCTCGAGGCAATACTGAATAGGTAAGCTTCTCCACATCTGAAAATTATGTAGGTTACCTAAACAATTAGAAAGCAAGAACAAAACAGAGCAGAAGGGTGATCTACTCAAACTTCAAACATTCTTTCTTAATTTCTTGACTTACATGCTAAAGTGAAGGGTCAAATATTTCTAATGAATAAATGGGTAGAAAATCCAATGCATTTGGCAAAGCATGCTTGCTTACTAATAGCTGTCTACAGCACTCCATGGACCACTGAAAATTGTGCACACAAGCCCTCTTGTACATGCTCCAGGTTTGCATGACAGTCAAGCTCGAGATAAAACAACTAAGTTGGCAGATATTCATTTCTTTTTTGTTTGGCTAAAATATTACGTGTTTATGCATGTGTGGGGGAAAGAGATTAGATACTTTTTCCCTGAAAAATGTAGTTACTAAACCATAGTTACTTATGGTTTTATATTGCCAGTTCTTTCATAGTTAATAAAAAAAAAAATAATAAAGGAAATGAACCAGAATTGTTCAAGAGTAGTCTAGTGTAGTTATGAGTCTTGATGATGCCTATTCCATTATAAGATTAGAGGGCACAAAAAAAAAGAAGCTTTCGTTTCCTTTTTCTGTTGGAAAATAAATAATTTTATTGATCACAGTGACTAAATTAATAATAACAGTGGACAAGTGCATACATCAAAGAGAAACACACAGCTTAGACCAGAATTCTACACCAAATACTATTAGTGAACTGCAGACGAGCACATCAAAGACCATATGCTTAGATTACTGCTCTCCAGTCGAGCAATATATTATATATGCTACACTTTCTGATCTGCTGAAACAGAAGCCCAAAAAGCTGCCAAATGCTTCACTCTAACCCAAAGCTCTTCAATTCCCGCACCTCTATAGTCTTAAGAATCCTCCTACTTCTTTTCATACAAAGTTTCCAATTACAACTAATACACTGCAGGCCATGAGTTAGGGTGGTCTTCTTCTACTTCAGTCTTATTCCAATTTGCAGAACCCCACAACACCCTCGATATAAATAGAACTGTACACTATAAACTCACCCAGAAACTTGACTTTAAGTCGATAGCGCAGTATTCTGAAGATAATTTTTTTAGTTACTGCTAAAGTAACTGCAAGTTCCTTGGTACAATTTTAGAGTAGTCTGCTGGAAGCATCTCAGTGGGGTTTAGGTGAAGGGGTAGGCTAAGAATACTTTGGAATAGAGTAAGGTTATTTTTTAAGCTCCACAGGCTACTGTCTTGGTACATGTCAGACTGTAGTCATTCTAATATTTTGTTTGACAGGAAGACAGATAGATGAAGTCAAAGATTTTGCTGATGTAGTCTGGATTTTGCTGTTGTTTCCACCCTTTCTGGATTTTTTTTCCCTCTTTAATTGTATTCTTCGTTGTGAAAAGAAAAAAAAAGTCAAAAAATTGATATAATGATAATGATAAAGAAGGGTTGAAGAATATCGACTAAAAAGGTTGTCTTCTAAAAGGCAGCCCAGAAAATTAACAGAGATTACAAGAAAGATGAAGAACTGATGCGTGTGGAACTGTTGATCATCTTTCAAAGTTCGCGCCAGACACGCTATCAGACAGTTGATTAATTCGGCATAGTCCTTTTTCTTTGTACACAGAAAACCCAGAAAGAAAGAAACAAGAAAACTAGAATAGCACCCAATAACCGCTACAGTTTTCATGATAGAAAAAGCCTGTATCCTAAAAATGCAACAATTGAAGGCAAACATCTATTAACTCAGGATTATTCAACTCCCTGGAAATATTTGAAGAAAGGCCATTAATGTCATCTTCCTTTATATTTATTCACACGAACTCAGCAAAGTCTTACTACATTATCCCGAACATGGATAGCAGAAAAAGAAAAAATGATAACAAAACTAAAAGCATTCTTTACCTTTACCATTAGTGTCTAGTTTAGATACAATAAGGTGACCATAAGAATCCACAGTTCCCAACATTGAATAGCCAGTGCCTGCATTTTGTATCCAAGCAATAAGCTTTCTGTCAATATGACAGATAATGAACCACAAGTAAATTACATACAAATCTAAAACCATTTTGAATGCATGCATTTTTCTAAGAAATCTGTTACATTATCTGAAATGTGATAGAGAGCCTCTAAGAATTCTTCTGCATTGAAAGACTTTTGTGAATTGTGATAATACATGTTGTGGACTCTGTCATTGGAATTTGATGACACACTACTAAAACATAGCTCAACAAAAAAACTGTTCCTAGTCTTTCTTCAACAGAGATGAGAAGAAAGTACAGAATGCCCCTTCAATTTGGTGGTTTAACCTTTACTCAATTTCTCTCATAGCATCAATCTTACTTGAACAAATACGTCTTCCTATCAATACCCATCTATATTCAGGCCATGGTACAATTCACTTCTACCTTCCACCAATCCTCTATCCCCTCAACCATACTTTGGAATGTACCATGCATCCTCCATGCTCTCTACTATATAAAACATAAACAAGCCCTAGTGCCCAATATTTGACAACAATAGTATGGAAAACAAAAAAAAAAACATATCTAAGGGTTAGCCATAAATGAGTCCAGAATACACTCACTCTCAGTCTCAACAAGCACCATACTCTGAATTTCTGAACGATGTGGGCACCGATTAACCATAAGTGAGTTCATAGCCTTCAAGAAATCAGAGCAATGATGACAACAGGAATCAACAGAGAATGTACTGGTAGTGAACAGACATGATTCATTTCATTACATCACATACCTCCCTGTGTACCGGAATCAGAAGGCTATCTTTTCCTTCACTGACCAGAGAATCGTCCAACGCAACCTTAATTTTTAAACCAGACTCTTAGACCATAAACACCAGCAGAGTATATCATAGATACATTCTGATTTCGACAAACGCTTAAGATATATCTATTCTAGTTTTCTAAACTACAATTTTGTTTCTGCATTGTGGAAAGTTCTAACCATTGCCATAAAGCAAACATTTCGCACTCAAAAATCGCTAATCTAGTTCACACATCCTTCGATTTTCAAAAATCTCAGCGAATCGAAGACCAGAATAAATCACTTAAACCTGGTAATCGGTGTAGTTCTTCATTCAGTAATAAACACTTGATCAATTAATCAATTAAAGCATGAGCTGAGATGCAATCCAAGCTCAACATAACATACATCAATGTCGCACAATCGATTTGAATAAGAAAGAAATTGGGGAAAGATGTACCTGTAGCTTGTAGATTTGGCAACCGGAGGCGATGTAGACCCAGCAAGAAGAGCCGTCGTCGCTGACCTGGCAAAGAATTGAATAGAATTGAGCAAAAGCGATAGGGTTAGGGTTTAGGAAGAGGAGGAGAGTTAGGGGATTTACATGGAGAGCGAGGCGAGTGGATTGGAGGTTAGCCGGAGAAGGATGGTCAATGAGAGAAGGCGGCACCGTTACTTTGGTCAGACTCTTGGCTTTCAACATCGCAATCTCTCTTCTTCTGGAAATTGCAAAAGGGTTTGAGTGCGCGGGAATTGGAATAACGGCCACAACAATCTCTGGGGTTTTAGGCTCTCAGTTACAGCGGTTTGGGTGCTAGCTATGAGGTTTTAGTAATTTTTAGCGAGTGTGAGTCGGTTTTTTTTTTTTTTTCTTTTACTTTGTTGGTTTTTTTCCGTTTTTTTTTTTTTAAATAATCGGGGGATTTTGAATTTGTGGTCCCATTTTACAATTCACATTAGATATAACTCATATAACTAGTAATGAATTCTGCAAATTCTTATAATAAAAGAAAAAATTATACATTTGAGGTCGACAAGCTCCCCATGATGGTCAAAAATAAAGTTTAGACTGAAATACCATGTACAAAAATTGTTTCGTTTCTTAAAACCATGTGATTGTTATTGTTCTCAATCAAATATGCCTTTGGTTAGCCTATTTTTATTTTGAGTTTTCCTTCGCGGTAAGTCATTTTGTTTAAAATTCACTTCATTATATATGTGACATCTTTCATTGAAAAAAAACAAAAAACAAACAACGTGAAGTAGCACTTAAAAGAGAATCTTTTAATTAGTTTATATCGAGAACAAATATATATAGCTAGGTTACTATGATTTTAAATTATTCAAAACTTCTAAATTTCATAACCTAGCAGGTTTCTTAAGCCACAATCCACTTCAATAAAATTAAGACAAATTCATGTGGTGATCGGGAACAAGAGGTTCTACTGATAAACATCTTCATGACTCTAAATGTCATGGATTTGGTACACATATTTTAGTTTGCGATGATCCAATTAAAAAAATTGATTTGAATGTGCTGGTATCAGACTCCTTTAATTTGTTACTCCCCAAAAAGCACATAATTAGTGCGCTGACTGATCAATGATCGAGGAGTCGGGCAAAGAGCCATCGATCAAGTCCTACTTGTGGAGAGATCGATGTATCTTGCATGATATTAACTTCTTATGTCGATCCTTGTAACAGATTACATGGTTCATCTTCGATCTATCTATATATCTTTGAAGAGCAAAACAATGGAAGTATAAACCAACAAAATATAAACGATAGTAGGCTACATATATGGTTCCTGCCACTGCCTTCACCGACCTTTGTTCCAGCTAGAATAGGCATGCGAGATGCAAAATTCATATGTAATAATGAACAGGATGGTGTATACGTTATGGGAGAGGATCATCTCCTGGCTTTTCTTGGGAGCTGAGTGAAAGAATATAATGGACTTGTACACTAATTCAATGTCTTGAGTATTAAGCAATTGATTAAACATTATCTAGTTAATAAGAGTTGAATAAGGAATGTAATCTTTGTGATATATTGATAAACATATAATCAATATATTGAGTAAGAATCCAATATAGAATCTGATATGAATCTCATGACAATAAGGAAACTATATTGAGATCAACTAGGACTCTTTAATGGGCAAGACACTAGTTGATCACTATATATACATGAGCATTAGTCCCTGATATCATCACTAACGCATACAGTATTCTATCCCATATAGAGCAATTGTGAGAGATATTCAGAAGGCTAAAGTTTGAAGACCGGAGTTACTTGTGCTACAAGCAATGGCAATCAGTTTCAATGCAGCAGGTATATTTTGATATTTTGTTTTGATTTTGTGTTTACATGGTTATGTTCAATTTAAGTATTAAAGGATTATTTGGTTTTGATCTTTTAATTGGTATCAGAGCCTAATGAACCTTGCATGTAAATCGATTAAGAAAATCAAATTCAGTATTCAGGGTTTTTACAAAAACGTTTTATAAAACTTTTCCCGCAACAAAAAAAAATATTTCAGAAAACGGGCCAGCCAAGCTGACCCATTCAGAAAATCGAAACTTGGGCCTGTGAGCCGTGCTACCCGGTCTGCGACCCAACCCGGAAACCTCTGCAAAGAGATCAAGAACTAGTCGTTGTTTACAACGACTACTTTTCTGGGTTCTGGTTTTTGGCTGGTAAGAAGGCGCGAGATTTCGTTTATGAAGTCGATGGGATTCTAGACCTGAAGCTCGCAATTCAGGTTAGATTAAGAACAATTAGAGAACCCTAGAAGCATCCCCGACGTGCAAATTAGGTTAAGTTAGATGGGGACCGGAAGAAATTTGGGATTTTTTGCATGATTCTCTGTGTATGTTCTTGATTGCTACGATTGGACTTGTGTGCTGTATCTGGTATTGTTGTTTGCTTTAACTAACCATATAGCGCTGTAGCAGAGGCTAAGGTATGTCAATTGATGAATTGAAAATTTTGACATCTGGATTGACTTAAGCTTTATGCATAAAATCTGTAAAATTTTCTTTTGGTTATTGTTATGATTTAGTCTCCCATGTTTTAATTCTCATCATAACAAGAAATTTACAGAAGAAAGGATTGGCTTTATCAAGATTTGGTTCAACTTGATTTCAGTAAGAACATAAAGAAATTCTTTGAGTTTTTTTTTTTTTTTTTTGGTTTTCTGTTTTTGTGAATTGTATATTGCACATAGCAAAACTTTTCATGATTGCAGACAATCAATTAAGCATAAAAAACTTGAAAACTTGTGTTACTAGATTTTTAAAATATGCATATTTTGTCTTCCATAGAAGTATCAATGCATTGCTTAAGAACTAGAACAGCTGTATACATGGTTTCTAATCTCATATTTGGTTATGCTTGAAGCTTTTCTTCTGCCATATAGGTGTTGACTGCTTCTTTTATAAAATTTGAGTTTAATTACTGTGGTTTGTGGATTCAGAAAATTTAGTTATGTTTAATCTACTGCTATATAAGTGCAGTTAAGCATGTATTACAGTTGGGATATTGTGATTGATTTGTGAAGTATGATTTTGGTTTTTGTGTTTGTTTTGAGCATTCTGTGTTTGTGTGATTGCTTTTACTTGATGGATTTCATTAAAAACACAGAAGACACTTAACAAAACCTTAGACTTTACAAACAAATAAATACAGTAACAAGAATGATAATTGAAAATCTTTTGTTTGCTCTTTAGGTGTCCAAGTGGTTACTCTTAACCAGATTGAGCTTTTGACTGGTTCCAATTACATAGCATGGAGGAGGCAGCTAGACATGTATTTTTCACTCAACCATAAGTTAGATGATTGTCTCAGAACCCATGTACCACCACACATAGAAGAATGTGACAGAGATCAGTTCTCTGAAGCTTATGAGTATGAGAGGTCTTGGCATAGGAAGAATGATATCTGCAGAAACATAGCTAGAGCCACCATGACTGAGACTATAGCTGGATCAATTCCAGAGATGGAGTATGCATATGACTTGCTAGAGTATGTAAAAGAAAAATTTAAGAAGACTGACAAGTCTGAGTCATCCACTTTATCTCTGAAGTTAAGCACCCTTAAGTATAATGGTGTAGGAGGGGTCAGGGATCATATTCTGAAGATTGAGAATATAGTAAACAGACTTAAGAATCTCAATCTGATTCTCCCTGATGAGTATGTGTTGAATACTGCACTTCATTCTCTTACTCCAAGTTTTAATCAGCTTAAGTCGAGCTACTATGCTCAAAAGGAAAAGTGGGGACTTAATGAACTCCTCACTATAACAACTGAAGAAGAGACTAGAATTAAAGCTGATGATCCAACTTATGGTGTCATTAAAGCTTCCAATCCAGAAGCAACAGTCAATATGGTAGGCAAGAACAAGTGGAAGAAGAACCTAGGAGCTAAAAAGACCAACTTTAAGCCTCATTCAGCTAAGGGAGCAGGGACATCCAACATTGGAACTTTCAAGTTCAAGTGCTATTTCTGTAAGAAGCCTGGCCATAAGAAGAATGATTGCAGTGGCTTTAAGGCTTGGATGATTAAGAAGGGTGAGAACCTAAACCTGTCTAAAACTTTTAATTTTCCATCTCTTTATTTTCTAGAAGTTGATTTAATAAATATAGAGCCAAATACCTTTTGGCTTGATTCTGGCTCTCCCTTACACATAGTTAATTCCATGCAGGGCTTCACAAACAGGAGGAAACCAAGAAGTGATGAAGCTCACATTCGAGTTGGCAATGGGATGAAAGTCTCAGTGAAGGCCATAGGCAGTTTAGTTTTATGTCTAAGTTTAGGGAATTTTCTTTTTCTGGATAATGTTTATTTTGTACCCACAATGAAGAGAAACTTAATCTCTTGGGATCTTTTGGTTCAGTTTGGCTATAGTTTTCTTTATGACATTAATGAAATAAAGTTTATTAAAGATTCATTATGTGTTGGTTCTGCTTTGCGTTTAAATGGATATTTACAGATACAACGTAGCATTGAAAATTCTCCTACAGTTTATTCTATTGAGAATTCAACTTTAAATGCTGCTTCTAGTAATAACACTGTTTCTGGTGTTAAAAGAACCATGTTTAATGATAAGTCAGTCTATCTATGGCATAGAAGACTAGGTCATATATCAAAAGAAATATTAAAAACTCTTGTTAAGAACAAAATGTTACCAGAATTAGATTTCTCTGACTTTGAATGAATGTGTGGAATGTTATAAGGGAAAGATGACTAATTTAAACAGAAAGGGTGCATATAGAGCTACTAGTCTATTAGAGTTAATTCATACAGACATTTGTGGACCTATAAGTCATAAAATTATCTGTGGAAACGTCTACTTCATTACATTTATAGATGATTTCTCACGTTTTTGTCACATTCAGTTACTATCTGAAAAAGCACAGTCTATAGAAGCTTTTAAAGTTTTCAAAACTGAATTTGAACTTCAATTAGGCATGAAAATAAAAACTGTGAGATCAGATAGGGGAGGAGAATTTTATGGTAGGTATACTGAAACTGGCCAACATAAAAGGCCATTTGCTGTGTTTCTTGAGGAACATGGCATTAAAGCACAGTATACAACTCCACATAATCCCCAACAAAATGGAGTGGCAGAAAGAAAGAATAGAACTCTTTTAGGTATGGTTAGGAGCATGATGTGTACATCTAGTTTGCCTTTATATCTTTGGGGAGAAGCTTTAAAAACAGCAAATTACATTTGCAATAGAGCACCAAGCAAATCAGTAGATAAAACACCCTATGAACTTTGGTATGGAAAGCAGCCAAGCCTGCATCATATGCATGTTTGGGGCTGCAATGCAGAAGCTAGGATTTATAATCCTAATTTAGAAAAGCTTGAGCCAAGGTCTGTTAGTTGTTATTTTATAGGTTATTGTGAAAAATCAAAGAGGTATAAACTCTACTCGAGTAAACATACTCCAAGAATATTTTAGACTCATCAAGTTAAATTTTTAGGAGAGTCTTCATGTAATACAGAATATGTAGATTTGTCTACAGATTTTGATGAAATTATAGAAACTTCAGAACATTCACCTAACCTACAGAATAATGCTATATCATTTTCAGATTTATCTAAAGTAAATCAAAATTTATCTGAAACTGTAGTTTTGGGGGAAAAATTAGTCACTGAGCCAACATATGAAAATTCTTAGGATAATATGGAAATTGATCAATTTGTAGAAGATACAGAACCTCAAGAAATTATAATACCACTAGAGCCTCAAGAAGAACCTGAACCAAGTCCTAAACGTAGGAAATCTTAGAGGGAAATAATTCCCACTTTTGGGAATAACAGTGAATATCTAGTGTTTTCTCAAAAAATTGATTATGTATTAAATGATGACACTGATCCAGTCACTTTTACTACAGCTATTAAAAGTGAAGACTCAGCTAAATGGCAAGAAGCCATGGATGCAGAAATTGAGTCTATGAAGAATAATAAGGTCTGGGATTTGGTTAAGGCAGATGAAAATCAAAAGGCAATAGGCTGTAAGTGGGTTTATAAAACTAAAAGAGATGCTAAAGGAAACATAGAGAGGTTTAAGGCTAGGTTAGAGGCAAAGGGCTTCACTCAACAAGAAGGGATTGATTTTACTGAAACCTTTTTCTCCTGTGTCTACAAAAGACTCTTTTAGAATAATTATGGCATTAGTAGCTCATTTTGATATGGAGTTACATCAGATGGATGTCAAAACAGCTTTCCTTAATGGTGAGCTTGAAGAAACAATTTTCATGAAACAACTTGAAGGTTTTGTTGTTCCAGGAAAAGAGAAAATGGTCTGTAAACTTAAGAAATCAATTTATGGATTAAAACAAGCATCTAGGCAGTGGTATAGGAAATTTGATTAAGTGATATCAACTTTTGGTTTTACAGAAAATATTGTTGATGAATGCATTTATCTCAAGACTATGGGAAATAGTTTTATTTTTCTCATACTATATGTTGATGATATCCTGTTGGCAAGTAGTAATGTAAAATTAATTAAAGACACTAAAATCTTTCTATCGAAGAAATTTGATATGAAAGATTTGGGGGAATGAAGCATCTTTTGTCTTAGGCATTGAGATAAAAAGGGACAGAAAACGTGGCTTATTAGGTTTGTCACACGCAAGCTACATTTCAAAAGTTCTGAAACGTTTTGGAATGGAAACTTGTAGTTCTGGTGAAGTTCCTATGTCTAAAGGAGATAAATTGCATAAAAACAAATTGCCTATGTCTGCAGAACAGAAAGCTGATATGGATTCAAAACCATATGCTAGGTTAGTTGGTAGTTTAATGTATGCTCAGGTATGCACTAGACCAGACTTAGCATTTGCAGTTGGTATGCTTTCTAGATTTCAAAGTAATCCATCAATTCAACATTGGAATGCTGGTAAGAAAGTTCTTAGATATCTTCAGAGGACTAAAAACCATTTGCTTGTTTATAGAAGAGTGAAAAGCTTAGTTTTAGAAGGCTTTACAGATTCTGATTTTGCTGGAAACTATCCAAATTCAGATAAGTCTACTTATGGATATGTGTATATGTTAGCTGGAGGTGCTGTTGCATGGAAAACCATGAAACAGCCTATAGTTGCAACCTCTACTATGCAAGCAGAAGTCATAGCAGTTTATGAAGGTGTCTGTGAAGGTCTGTGGATTAAAAACTTTCTGACAGAAATCAAAATTCTGAGCTATTTGATTCCAAATAAGCTAAGTGTGTATTGTGATAATAAGGCTGCAGTGTTTTTCTGTAAAAACAGTAAGAGATCAACCAATTCTAAGCACATTGATCTCAAGTATTATGGTGTGAGGAAAAGAGTTAAGGATGGTGAAGTCAAGATTTTGAACATTACTACAGAAGAACAGTTAGCAGACTCTTTTACCAAACCATTACCACTTGAAACTTTTAAGAAGCATTGTGCTAGACTAGGTGTTCTAGAGAAACTAGATTCTGGAGTTTAGTGGGAGCATTCAAAATTTAGTTACAGATTTTCAATGTTATGTTTTATTCTTGTATTTATGTTTCTGGTTATGTAAACTTGATTCTGTTATCAAATAAAATTGATGAATTTCATGGTTCAGTACTATATATTTAAATTTCGAAATTCAGTTTCTGTTTTCAATTTTATTTCAAGTTATCAAGAAGTTCAAGTGGATATTTGTGTACAGTATATGTTCTGTACATGTTTGTCTTTTGAGTTAACAAGCATGTTTATGTCTACTGGTGTTAAGTTGTTTGTGATTTTGGAGTTTTTGTTTAAAACCATACAGAGGACAAGAGATTTTTGACAATACAGTTATTTATATGTGTGTGAAAATGTCATTAGCTCATTCTAGTTCATATCTGGAACTCATGTGCTTTGCAGGAACACTTGCAGTGATCTTCAATCTGCATTTTCTGTTGAATTTATTAGATCTTAGGTTCTGCATTTGCTGTTGTAAAGTGACTGAGTTGTTTACTTTTGGATTTATACATTTTGTTCAGCTCGAGCATGCCTTAAGTTTATTACTTAGTTTTGTTTTGATTCTTTTGCTAACATCTGAATCATTGTACAGTCCAGTGGGAGATTGAAAGAATATAATGGACTTGTACACTAATTCAATGTCTTGAGTATTAAGCAATTGATTAAACATTATCTAGTTAATAAGAGTTGAATAAGGAATGTAATCTTTGTGATATATTGATAAACATATAATCAATATATTGAGTAAGAATCCAATACAGAATCTGATATGAATCTCATGACAATAAGGAAACTATATTGAGATCAACTAGGACTCTTTAATGGGCAAGGCACTAGTTGATCACTATATATACATGAGCATTAGTCCCTGATATCATCACTAACGCATACAGTATTCTATCCCATATAGAGCAATTGTGAGAGATATTCAGAAGGCTAAAGCTTGAAGACCGGAGTTACTTGTGCTACAAGCAATGGCAATCAGTTTCAATGCAGCAGGTATATTTTGATATTTTGTTTTGATTTTGTGTTTACATGGTTATGCTCAATTTAAGTATTAAAGGATTATTTGGTTTTGATCTTTTACTGAGCTGATCCAACAGCCCAGATCCCACCTCACAACAGCCCCACCCCCTGCACACAACAACCCCACCCCCTGCAAGGCCTCTCCACCGTCGGATGGAGGTCAGGTAAGGTCAGGTAAAAAAATAGGACAGGAGAGGATCCGGGTTCATATGTTATAGTTGATGTGAGTGTGATTGATATATACAGTGTTTCGAAATTTATGACTCAAACAGTGAATATAACTAATGTTTTAAGATCACGTACGATTGACAATAGGAAATTAGAAACAGTTTATAAGCCTTAATTGGCGTTTAATTCTTATTAAACAGTACATATATAAACATATCCTATATGAAGTAAATGCTTGATTAAAAGAAATTTACATACATTGAAACAAAATCAGTAGTAGAAATGTCCAAACAAAATTTAACCAGCCGGTTGTACTGTATTCCTTCTAATATGGAGCATCAAGTCGTGTTTATGATGAAACTTGAAACGCAGCTATCGGGCTGAGAGGTTAAATGGGATCTTTCAAGTCATCCTTTGGATGCTACAATTCCAAAAGGTATCAATGAATTGAAGGTGTAAGCAAGACATTGTCATTTGAATCAATATATACAGTAGACACTTAAGTGTAATTGACAGGACCCGAACCAGATTTCATCCTGAAATCTGAATAAGGCCCTGCGGGGACTACTTTAAGATTAACTCTATCGATAAATCGATAAACCAACCTTAAGATAGACAACCCTAAAACCTGCAAAATTTAAAAACACTTCTAATTCCAGTTCCAACCTCAACACCTGGAGCCACCTGCTCCCCAAATCACAACAACCGTCACCAATAAACACAAAATCTAATTCAACTGGCTCACAGGTAATCAGAGCAATCTAACAAAATGAACTGGAATTACAAATGGAAATATAACAAGAAATATAATATGAAAATACAAGAATAAGGGATCACAGATCCCACCTAGCGGAAACGACAACGATGATGGCTATGCCTCGACTCCGAGTACTCTTGACCTCAGATCACTACTCTGCACACTGGGCGATTTTTAAAACGAAGGGCTTAGGGGAAAGTAAATTAAAAACGTTAGAGTGAGTGGATAAAAATAAAACAATTTAATATAACACTTTAATTGAAAGTATCATATTACTTTCTCAATATTTTATAAATAAAACCACATTGCATGCCTTTAATAAAACGTCCCACGTTTTAAGAAAATCGTATTTAAAAATCAGCCCCGCTGATATATCAAATAAACAAATAATACTTTTGTTTATATTTGTATTTCAAAACGAAATATTTTTGAAAATCAATTAATAATATTTCACGACCAATCCCATTGGTCATATAAAAACCCAGCCCCGCTGGTTCGGGAATTTATTAAATTACAGAAAGTCTCATAGAGAAAATATTCCCGAAAACCAAATAATATAAAATCATGACCAATCCCATTGGTCATATAATAGAATAGGGGAACGTCATTACCACCATTTAATAGTAGCCTCTAAGACTAAGGGTCGAGCCTCCAAGACTCTTTCTATAGCGTCCCACGCTATACCCGTACACGTCGATCACCGAGTTTGAATCTGACCTATGTGGTCAAGTCGTCACTTCGCATGGGCTCAGGCGACGCTATGCCCGTACACGTCGACCACCGAGCGTGAATCTGACCTATGTGGTCAAGTCGTCACCTCGCATGGGCTCAGGCGACTAAGCTAGCTAGCATCAATAAACATATCTGGACCCTGATATGGTGAAAATCTGAAAACAAAACCAAAAGTACGCTTCCCGTTATATATCATAAATCTGTACGGTCCCCGACCGCACATCTGAGGCTTATAATAATCATTAGTATAAACGAATATATAATGTCGACATGTCTCACATGTCGTGAAATCATAAACTCCCCGGAAATTTCATTTCCGGTCTTTCAAATATAAAATACAATAACAACGATTAAGTATAATTTATCAAATCATACTATTTCCGGAAATCTCATTTCCGGGTACAATACGTACTACTAAAATAGTAGTAAAAGTATAACTCAAATCCATAATTTACTTTAAATATTAAATCAACAATTATAACAGAAGTATATGAATTATCGACTTTCGATAATTCATATCACGCTTATGAATTCATTTAATTAAATAAATTGCATTTCAATAAAACGTAATTGCATGCATTTATTTTAAAATAAAATCCACTCACAGTACGGCCGAGCGAGAATAACCTCTCGACCTGTAATAGGGACGTGTTTCTGCTCAAACCCGGGGGCCTGGCAGAACCACAATAATAAAGCTATAAAGGACACTGCGAGTATAGTGGTTCACCGTGCCATCGGAGGGCACGGCTACGTCCACTTGGAATCCAGTAGGCGTGGCCAATAAGCCATTGGGTTACAAGGATGGAGTGCCTTGGATCTAAGATCCTTAATACTAAGGGGGAAATCTCCTATTTATAGGGAAGGAAGGCTCCCTCCTTTACCATGTTTCCATTGTGGGATGCTTACTACACTATTACATATTTCCCTACTCATGAAGCTACTTCAGGCGCCCGGTGACACTGCTTCCGAGTGCGGCACCGGTGATGTGGAACAATGGAGATGTAGCCGGGGTGCTGGACTACTCGCTAGATGCCGGAAGTAGGACCCTCGATGCCGGTTGCACGGTCCACGAGGTCGTCGGATGTGCTTGGCGGTGTACTATATGTACTGTCAACAAGTCCCCCAAGTTCCCGAGTAAGAGTGCAATCTTACTTGGGGAGTTAATCATCATGTGCCGCCAAGCGTAGGTGGTGACCGAGTCACCCCTACTACCACCAGTCCCCCAGTCCCTAAGTGAGATTGGGCTCTTCTCGAGTTGTTCGAATGTCGAGTCCCCCAAGTTCGTGCTGGAGATGTGACTTGGCCGGGAGTGTTGGGGTGGTGGGTGGCTAGGGAGGATCCCAGTTTGACCGGTCCTGACGCGCTGAAGCCTGATCGGGCAGTGCTGGCGGAGCCGCTGCTGAACAGGACTGGGCCGGCTGAATCCGGGGTGACCCGCCGGAGGGGGTGATCCGCCAGATAGGACCGGTCGGCTGAATCCGAGGTGTCCCGCTGGAGGGGGTGACCCGCCAGATAGGACCGGTCGGAGAGCACGGCGATTCCGTCCGGGCGTTCCGCCATCGGACGGATCGGAGAGCTGGCGCTTCCGTCCGGGCGTTCCGCCATCGGACGGATCGGTGAGCTGGCGATTCCGTCCGGGCGTTCCGCCATCGGACGGATCGGTGTGCTCGGCGATTCCGTCCGGGCGTCCTGCCATCGGACGGATCGGTGAGCTGGCGATACCGTCCGGGCGTCCTGCCATATCGGACGGATCGGAGAGCTGGCGATACCGTCCGGGCGTCCCGCAATCGGACGGATCGGAGAGCACGGCGATGCCGTCCGGGCGTCCTGCCATATCGGACGGATCGGTGAGCTGGCGATACCGTCCGGGCGTTCTGCCATCGGACGGATCGGTGAGTTGGCGATACCGTCCGGGCGATCTGCCATCGGACGGATCGGTGAGCACGGCGATGCCGTCCGGGCGTCCTGCCATATCGGACGGATCTACCGTAAATCGATGCATTGATGCGATGCATTGGAATGCGTGCACCATAGTGCGATGCATTGTAATGCGATGCATAATGATGGCGATGCATGGGATGATGATGTGAGGACTCGACCGGTGGATTGCTATGTCGGAACGAGTCCCCCAGTACAGTTGCTGCCAACGGCAGGCCAGGAGTAGCCCGGTACTAGCCTGCGGGGAGGCCTGTTGGTGCGTGGAATAAGCCAACAGGTACCCCGGAGAGTGTTGCGGCTATGTTGAAGCGCCGGTTTAACACTTGCTAGTTCTTCTCAGCTTTTGTTGGATAAGCGTTGAGGTAAATGTGCAGGTTTGTTAGCCTGCGGGGAGACTTGCTCTGTGTTAGAGAAACAATCTGCCCGGTGGGGTGGCGTTGAGATAACGAGTCTCGCCAAGTATCCCCAAATGTATCGCAGTTCAGTGCGATGCAGGGTTTTTATCCTGCTGGACAAGAGTACATGTGTTAGATGTAAACTCGCCCGGGTTTATAAAGCCCATGCGTTTGCCATGGAGCCGGCGGGACTCTACCGGGCGTCCTGCCATATCGAGACGAGTCCCCCAGTGAAATGCCATGGGGTCGGTTGGATGCGACGTAACCAGTGGGCGGATCTCGACCGGGCGTTCTGCCATATCGAGACGAGTCCCCCAAGTGAGATGTAGCTGGGTGGACCTCGACCGGACGTTCTGCTATATCGAGACGAGGTCCCCAGTGAAATGCAACGAAGAGCAAGGCGATTCCGTCCGGGCGTTCTGCCATCGGACGGATCTACCGTAAATCGATGCATTGATGCGATGCATTGGAATGCGTGCACCGTAGTGCGATGCATTGTAATGCTGATATGATCAACCGATGCATAATGATATGAGCAGCACTGATAAGCGCATAACGACATGCGTGCAATGATGCATACTGATATGCGATGCATTGCAATGCTGAGATGATCAATCGATGCATAATGATATGAGCAGCACTGATAAGCGCATAACGACATGCGTGCAATGACGCATACTGATATGCGATGCATTGCAATGCTGAGATGATCAATCGATGCATAATGATATGAGCAGCACTGATAAGCGCATAATGACATGCGTGCAATGATGCATACTGATATGCGATGCATTGCAATGCTGAGATGATCAATCGATGCATAATGATATGAGCAGCACTGATATCACATGTCTAATTATCAATATTTCCCAACAGATTATGCACAGGTGAAGCACGCGTTGAGTAATAATAGATAAGTTAGAATACTTAGCTTTGGAGAAAGCCGCCGGGTGTTGAAATAGCACGCGAGAATGATTCTCGAGTTGCCCGGTGAATGTCTACGGGTGTAGAGAGCAGCTTGATCTTACTACCTGGAGCAGTGGGTGTCCAGAGAAAATGTTTGGGTGTAGAGAGCAGCTTGCTGCAGCCCGAACTGCTGGAAGCTGACCCATGCCGGCCCAAGACGCTGAACCGTTGCTGCAGCCCGAACCGGCCCAACTTGGCCTTTGACCGGGTCAAACCATTTCAAATCAGCCTCTTTTCCCGCCATTTTCTTCTTTTCTTCCTTTGCTTCTTTCGCGTCCGGCCTCTTTCTCTCGGCCGAGGACCCTCGTCCGGGCTCTCCCGTCCGGTGATGAAGGCCACCGCACCGCTCCGCTCGGGAGGAGGGAGACGAGCCGCTCCGGTCCCGGAGAGGAGTGCCGTACCGGTGGAAGTCAGTCGGCCGGGGTTGATGAAATTGCACCGCACCGGAGACGACGCACCGGAAGGGAGGAGCCGGTCATCTGAAGAGGGCGAAACTTCACCGCCCGGTGATGCTGACGTCGGTGAGGAGACCCAGCGACGAGGAGCCGAACCGGAGGAGGAGTTCGTTGCCGCTGCTGGCCGAACCGGAGGAGACTGCGCATCGGAGCCCGGAGAGGAAGCCACCGGAGGAGACTGGGGCCGATCCGGGGTGCTGGTTCCGGGCGGTGCCACGGATGTCGGGGTCGAGGCTGCGGAACCGGGGGAGTCGCAGGTGACTCGCCGGACTGGCGACCGGGCCGTCGCGGGCGAGTTGCCGGCTCGCCGAACGTGGTCGGCGGTGGTGCGAGGCGGAGGGAGAGGGCGGTGGCGAAGGAGGATCCGGTCGAGTCGGGGCCGAGCGAGACGAGCGGTTGACCCGCGTTGACTGGGCCACACGGGCCGCTGACCGGTTTGACTGGGCAGGGTTGACCGGGCTGGGTTGCCTGGCCTGCTGACTTATACTGGGCGGGCAAGCTGGGCAGGTTCATGCTGGGCTGGGCAGCTTGTCTGTTGGCCTGGACGGGGCTGCCTGCTGGTCAGGTTGAGCAAGAGTGGTGGCCTGCTCCGGGCAGTAGCTTGCCGGCAGAGCAACACAGCTTTTGTAAGTATTCCCACAGACGGCGCCAATTGTTTCTGCTCAAACCCGGGGGCCTGGCAGAACCACAATAATAAAGCTATAAAGGACACTGCGAGTATAGTGGTTCACCGTGCCATCGGAGGGCACGGCTACGTCCACTTGGAATCCAGTAGGCGTGGCCAATAAGCCATTGGGTTACAAGGATGGAGTGCCTTGGATCCAAGATCCTTAATACTAAGGGGGAAGCCTCCTATTTATAGGAAAGGAAGGCTCCCTCCTTTACCATGTTTCCAATGTGGGATGCTTACTACACTATTACATATTTCCCTACTCATGAAGCTACTTCAAGCGCCCGGTGGCACTGCTTCCGAGTGCGGCACCGGTGATGTGGAACAATGGAGATGTAGCCGGAGTGCTGGACTACTCGCTAGATGCCGGAAGTAGGACCCTCGATGCCGGTTGCACGGTCCACGAGATCGCCGGATGTGCTTGGCGGTGTACTATATGTACTGTCAACAGGACGTAATTATAATTATTATGAAACTCAGAATTTAATCATAAACGTAAATCTACGGACGTCCTCACTCGCACGAAACCTCGCAATTTTCTCTTTTTCAGTTATCGGTATAGGAATTACGCCTCAATACCGAAAATCTACGTCCGAAATTACTCAGGACACCCACCTCGTGTCCGATTAATCCTTTTACTAGTTATTTCGTCGTAAAACCCTTTTAAAACAACTTTTACCTTTTTACGGTAAGTCGACAGTAACTTTTAATGGTCAAACAGTAATTATTCTAGGTAAAACAGTTATTCTGAAAGTCAAACAGTTATTCTGAAAGTCAAACAGTAAATGGTTAAAATCCAATTACTATTTACCCTTTACTGCTTACTATTTACTTTTACTGTTTTACCATTTACTTTTCACCTTTTACCGTTTTACTTTTTATTTTTTACCGGTTTCACTATTCATCGTCTTCCTCCAGCCGCCTGCAGCCGCCGCCTGCCGCCGGCAGCTCCTCCACGGAGGCTAAAAACACCTCTAATCGGCACCAAATTCACCCAACACTATCGCCACCACCTCGGGAACTCATTCCCGTCGCCTCCGCCGCCAAAAACCAGCGCAACCGCCGCATACGGCGGCCGGCACGGCGGCACAAAAATTCTAAATTCCAATTGCTCCAAAAATCAACCAATTCAACACCAAATTACACTCAATTGACTCCAAACAATGTTCTAAACTCAATTCTAGCCTCCAATTACAACAAAAACACCAAAATTTACCCTCTCCCAAATTCAACCCGAAAACCCTAGAAATTCGAATTTGAATTTCTACTTACCGAGGTTGATTCGAGCTAACTCCTTCCATGGAGTTGTTGAGTATGACGAGGTCTCCCTTTCCCCTCCTTGAAATAGGCCGATTGATGGCCGGAGGAGGCGATTCCGGGTCGACACAGTCGACCCTTCTCCCGCTAAATTCAGCCGAACGGCGGCGGTTGAGGCCACGCCACTACCACAGAAGAAGAAAGGAGGTTGAGCCGGTCCGAACGTGACCGGTGCGCCGGCCCAGTTCGGCCGGACGGCGTAGACTCGGCCGGAGGTCGGGGAGAGGAGAGAGAAAGGAGAGAGAGAAGAAAAAGAAAAAGAAAAGAAAGAAAGAAAAGAAAAATTGCCGTTTCGGGAAATTTCCTCCCGGCTATTTATATTCGTCCAAAAATCGGACAATTTCCGATTTACATCGTAACTTTGTCGTACGAACTCCAAATTGAGCATGCTACGTGTCCACGAACTCGTTTCAACGTCTTCTACCTCGTCATGAAATAAAATCTTCGGTCGAGTCAACTTATTTAAAAGTCAACATTTAGAACTTTCAAATCGTAAAAACAATTCTCGAAGAGAAATAATAAAAGTAAAACAGTTAAACGGTAATTCTAGGTTCGGATCGTATCAGTAATTGACTAATCTTTTAGGACATATCCCATGTATAGTAAAGAAATACCAGTCAGCAATGGAGTAATTAACAAGAAGGCAAGAAGGGAAGAAATCCCTGTTTATTCAGAGAACATAATTAGATGATTTGTTTTACCTACTATTTACTGTAAGTATATATTATTAGATTGACATTGAACAACAAGTTGATTTTCTTCAATCCTAACCTCACCTAGCAGGCACACACAACACCAACAGGGTTTAAGCCGATATATCAAAAGATATAACCCCCAGGTTTTGTTCTATCAACAAGCTTCATAATACCGAATGGCAGCGCAAGAAATACTCAATTTTAGTTACCATATAGCTAGATTAGGCATGCAAAATGTAATAATGATCGAAGAGGATGGTGTGTATAGGCAAGGACTAAAATTTCGAAACTTTCGGCGAAATTTCGTCGAAAGTTTCGTTTTTTTGAGTCTGTGATATTTCGGATGCAAACTTTCCTATTTTGGGGCGAAATTTTCGAAAAAATCGGAAACTATCGAAATATTCTCTGAGGACACTGACTGACGCGCACAGAGGCTGTAGCACGTGCTACACAATGCCACAATTTGCCAAAAAACCTTTAATTTTGGCACAACTGAGATTCAAACTCAACACCTCTCAGCCGTACCTTTTAGCAACAAGTGTTTGCCAATCATGCTGAACACCACTATTGTACATTTTATTCATCTTATAATTTATATAATATGTTTACAGCAATTTTTAAAAAAATGAAAATGTTAAATTATGTCCAATCAAATATCAAATTTTTTGATTCAGTAAGATACGACACCTCCTTTCCATACTACCAATTATGGACTTGGTTGAAATTTTATAACTACAAAACTGTTCTAGGAGAAATAGATGATAGTAAAACTCTGTCTTTATTGATTGATAGGGAGGTCTTTATATAGGCATTACATCAAGTATCCCTGGTGATCAGGGATTCCCTATCTAATAAAGAATCTAGACTACTAGCCTTATTAGGACAAGACACACCACGGAAGTTACGGAATTAACCTTCCTTGAACACTCCCCCTTGTGTCGCGTCCTCAATGGTGCATGAACTGTTGCCTCGTTAAAACCTTTGCCAACAAACAAAAACCTCTTGGGCAAAAATAAAAGCATGGTCTAAGGGAAAAGAGTACAACGTACCAACTACAAGTATGTGAGACATGCATAACTAGACTCCCCCTGAAGTCTAGACGAGAACTCCCCCTGATAGTCAATCAGTCTTTGAGTTCGGATAAGCGACACATACCAATGCGCTTTACATGCTTCACAAATGTAGATTTGGGTAGAGACTTGGTGAACAGATTAGCTGCATTGTCTTCTGAGCTGACTTGCTTCACTTGGATATTCAAAGTCTCTTGCTGCTGCTGATTGTAGAAGAACTTAGGCGAAATGTGTTTAGTATTGTCACCCTTGATGTATCCTAACTTCATCTGCTCAATGCATGCTGCATTATCTTCAAATATGCAAGTTGGTCCCATCGTAGTAGACTCAAGTCCACTAGACTCTCGAATGTGAGATATAACTGAGCGAAGCCAAACACATTCTTTGACTGCTTCATGTAGTGCAATAATCTCAGCATGGTTCGAGGAGGTAGCAACAAGGGTTTGCTTGGTTGATCTCCAAGATATCGCCGTATTCCCAATGGTAAAAACATAACCATTTTGGGAACGTCCTTTATGTGGATCTGACAAATATCCAGCATCAGCAAATCCTACCATCACATCATTTGGTGTATCTGAGTAGGAGGGGGTATCGCCAAAGCCGTATCGGGACCACGACTTAGCATCCTCGGGTCCGGATATCTTGGCAGATATGGCTGCAGGATGGCGGATGGCTGAGCCAAAGCCAGTCTTGGCTGATGACTGGTGGCGATCCGAGCCACGGTTTGTGCTGTTTGATACAAGAGATTGACTAGGTGTCGAATCCTGATGAGTGTATCGATAGTACAAGCCCATGTCAAGGGTTCCTTTAAGGTATCGAAAGATGTTCTTGATTCCAACCCAATGACGTTGTGTTGGCGCAGAGCTAAATCTAGCTAACAAGTTCACTGAGAAAGCAATGTCTGGTCTAGTACACTGAGCTAAGTATAACAAAGCTCCAATTGCACTAAGATATGGATATTCAGCTCCCAAGACCTCTTCGTCATCTTCTTTCGGACGAAAGGGATCTTTGTTGATATCCAGAATTCTAACGACCATGGGAGTGCCTGTAGGATGCATAACTTTGTCCATGTTAAATCGCCTGAGCATCTTTCGGACGTATGCAGATTGGTGTATAAAGATTCCACCACTTCGGTGCTCTAGTTCTAAGCCTAGGCAAAACCGAGTCCTTCCCAGATCTTTCATCTCGAATTCAGATTTCAAGTAGCTAGCGGTCTCATTGATCTCATGTAGAGTTCCAATGATGTTCATATCGTCAACATAGACGGCTATAATGGCAAATCCTGAACTTATTCTCTTTATGAACACACAAGGGCACAACTCATCATTCTTGTATCCTTTCCCAATCAAGTAATCACTTAACCGTGTGTACCACATCCTACCAGATTGTCGGAGTCCATATAGAGATCGTCTCAACCTGATAGCAAATGAACTTCGTAGTTTTTGCTCACTTGACTTGGGTAACGAAAGTCCTTCTGGCACTTTCATGTACATCTCCGTATCTAGATCCCCATAAAGATACGCTGTTACAACATCCATAAGCTGCATATTGAGTCTCTCTGAGACTACCAAACTGATTAAGTATCAGAAGGTAATAGTATCCATGACAGGAGAATACGTCTCCTCATAATCAATTCCAGGGCGTTGAGAAAAACCTTGCGCCACGAGTCGAGCTTTATATCGCTGGACTTCACCATTCTCATTGCGCTTTCTGACAAAGACCCATTTATGTCCAACAGGCTTCACGTTCGGCGGTGTAGGCACAACCGGTCCGAATACTTGCCTTTTCTTTAGAGAGTCTAGTTCAGCCTGGATTGCTTCTTCCCACTTCGGCCAATCCGCCCTACGTTGACACTCATCAATAGTGCGGAGTTCCATATCGTCGTCGTCAATGACTTCTTGAGCAACGGCGTAGGCGAATGCATCATCGATATACATGGAATTGCTTTCCATAAGATTGTGCATGCATAAGTAGTTTAGTGAGATTTCCTTGTTCTCCAACATCAACGGTGAGTCTGAGGCGTCCCCCAGATGATTCAGAGTTGATTCTTGGACATAGGTATAGTCGGAGACAATCTCGTGTGACGGCGTCACAGTATCGATGATGAACGGATCGCTTTGTGCCTGGACACATGCCCTCTTTCTAGGTACATTGTCCTTGGAACCGATTGGTCTCCCCCTCTTTCTAGGAGGATCTGAAGTCGATGTCAGCCCTCCACTTGGAGGTGCCGAGCCTAGGCTGCCGACGGCACCTAGGGCTGCGGGTCCGAGACCGGCGGCGCGTGCTCGCGCATGGCGAGGAATGTTGAGCCTTGCAGGTACATTCGCAGCAGGTATGGTTAATCTTGTCACTTTTACAATATCAGTAAAGGAGTCGGGCATCGAATCCGCCACCTTTTGTAGTTCCAATATGCGTTGTATTTCGGTCTCACACTGAGACGTACGGGGATCATAATGAGACATAGTGGGAGAGAACCACGTCAATTCCTGACGTTCACTAGGGACGGATGCGGCCCCATCTCCCCCTAATGGCGGGAAGGATGTCTCATTAAAGTGACAATCTGCAAATCTTGCAGTAAACAGATCACCTGTCATAGGCTCTATGTAGCGGACAATTGTTGGTGCTTCATATCCAACATAAATAGCTAATCGTAGTTGTGGACCCATCTTGGTACGCAGTGGAGGCGTGATAGGTACATATACGGCACAACCAAAAGTACGCAGATGCGAAATATCAGGCTCGTAACCAGTTACCAACTGGTACGCACTAAATGGTTGGCTATATGTGGGTCGTAGACGAATAAGCATAGCTGCATGTAGTATTGCATATCCCCATGCCGAAACTGGCAAGTTTGTGGCCATGACAAGAGACCTAGCTACAAGCTGTAGTCTCTTGATAGCGGCTTCTGCAAGACCGTTCTGAGAATGAACGTGGGGCACGGGATGTTCAACTTCAATCCCAACTGACATGCAATAGTCATCAAAACACTTTGAGGTAAACTCTCCAGCATTATCCAGTCTGATTGACTTAATCGGATTGTCCGGGTGGTGAGCCCGAAGCTTAATGATCTGAGCTAGGAGTTTAGCAAATGCAGCATTCCTTGTGGACAACAACGCTACGTGTGACCAACGCGTTGACGCATCAACCAGAACCATGAAATATCTAAATGGTCCGCATTCTGGTGTTATAGGTCCACAAATATCACCTTGTATTCGTTGTAGGAACGGAATATTCTGTTTATTATCAATAGCAAAAGATGGTCTTGCTTGAAGTTTTGCTAGTGAACAAGCTTTGCAAAATGAACGATGAGCATTAGACATCGCTACAGAAGCATGAGAAGCAGGAGGAGGCCGAACCTCTCCTTGGAGCCGAGAGGTGGCTATCGACGGCATGGCGGCCGAACCGAGGCCGAGGCGCCCTCTGTGCTTTTGTGATCTGAAAAATGGATGATCGTGGGAGCATTTCAAAATACGGATCATCAGATCACGACCCGGATGACCGAGTCTCTCATGCCAAAGCTTGTAAGCATCTGAATCGCATAAGACAACAACATGAGATTCATTGGCTCTAATGGTTGTGAAATACATGCCATTTCGAACACGCTTACACTTCTCCACAATGCGAGTATGCAAATTCTCTGTGGAGGTGATCAACAGATATTTAGTTCCATTTTCAACGTAAGTGCTGAGGTGATAGTCGTTGTCACGCACATCCTTGAAAGCTAGCAAGGTTCTTGGCGCCTTAGGCGCATATAGGGCGTCCTCTACCCGAATTTCAGTGCCATTTGCCAATAAGAATTGAGCAGTGCCACGACCCTTAATTACGGGTCCAGTTCCTGTCATCGTAGATAATGACGATTCTCTTGGCGAAAAATCCGAAAACAATTGCGGATTCCTCAGAATCGTGTGAGTTGTTGCGCAGTCCAACAAACACTCAATCTCGCATTGATACATCTACAAAAACAATGTAAATTGAATCAATAGTCTACTTTAGACTTTGGCGAACACTTGAAAGTAAGTGTACTGAAGCAATATATCATCACAAAATGAAGTGCATTAAGGCCAATAACATAGCCATGGCAACGACATAACTTGAGAGAAAGAGAGAAGTCTTATTTTAATCACCGAATACCAACATTGAGAGTTAACATAGCCTAGGTCAGAGATTGAGACCGGACACCGTCGTAGGTGGCGTGGCCGAGCCAAGGCCGAGGCCAAGGCAAAGGCCGGGGCCAAGCCAAAGCTGAAGCTGTGGTAAGGCCGAAGCTACCCTGAGGCCGAGCCAAAGCAAGGTGAGTGGTGAGGGTCGGTCAGGCATTGAGGCAATGCGATGCGACGGTTGAGCTAAATCCGAAGCATGGCGAGTCCGAAGACACATCGTTGCCGAGCCATTGATGCAAAAGTTGCATTTGTTCGATGGGCTATCGATTGTTGGTTTCAAAAAACTGGATTCGATGTTGAGCCAAGCTGGCGAGTGGCCATGGCGAGCGAGGCCTGGCGGATCGCAGCCAAGTTGGCGAAGAGCCATGGCGAGCGAGGCCTGGCGGATCGCAGCCAAGTTGGCCAGTAGCCATGGCGAGCGAGGCCTAATGTGCAATGCGATTTCTCGCGAGTCTCTCATTTGTCTTTGTGATCTTATTTCGGATATGAGTTAACATCACCAGAACTGTGGTGAACTCAAAATAATTATGCCATTGAGAATTGGACGCATTGAACCATTTATGCTTTCATAGGGATGTAAAAATCTCAAATCATTCATTGAATAAGAGAATTTTTATTGATGACAACTCAAAAGTACATCAAGGTTGTTATAAATAGAACGACTTATCGAACAAAGTCGTGATTTATTGACTATATTATGTCAAAATAACAATCAAAATCAAACTTGAACATGTATCTCATGACCTAAGTAAAATACTTATTCATAATCCGGAGTATCATACTCCTGAGTCCTACGTTTCTTGGTAGGTTGGAAGTCATCGATGGCGAAGTTCGTATCTTCCTCATCGTATTCTTCTTTCTCAAAGTCTCCTACATAGTTTGTTTCTTGTTCTATGTATTGTTTGTGTTTCTTGTAAGCGGCTTGAATCTCTCTACTTGCTGTGCAATCGCGTTGAAGATGATTCTTAGAGCCACATTTGAAGCAAGGAGCCGAAGCATTGTTCGGCGTATGGCCACCACGCCTGGGACCGGAACCAAAACTGTTCCTCCCTCTGGGAGCGGCGGCGCCGCCACCATCCCTTGTCCAAGAAAGCTGTCAGCCACGGCCGGCGCCTCTTTCCCCTCCTCGTCCGCCACGTGTTGCTCTTGGCGTACGTGGTGGTGGTGCTTGACGTTCATGAGGTTGATGCCTTTGCTTAGAAGCTTTACCACGGGCTTGATGAGATTCCGCAATGAATTTCGGTCCTCGAGGCCTCTTATTGGTGGTAAGAATCAACTCATGGTACCTCTCCTTTCTTTGAAGTACATTCATCAAATCACTGAAGGTTTTGATAGTGCCTTTCTCACGGAGATCGCGGTACTGATGCGACAACATGGACGCAGATTCTGGGAACGTCGTGAAAGTCTTCTCCATCATATCGTCATCGGTCTTTTCGACCCCACAAAAGCTCAAATCAGATTGCAAGTTTAGCATAGTCTGATGATATTCCTGGACGGAATCAAAATCTAATAAGCAGATTTGCTTCCAATCGGACATGAGGTCTGGGAGTTGTGCGTCATGCACATTGTCGAAGCGGTCCTTGAGGATATCCCATGGCTCTTTGGGATCGGTTTTCCTCAGGTATTGCTTCTTGAGCGTTGGATGGATATGACGCCTGAGAAACATCAGGGCTTGTGCTTTCTGTTCAGGAGAAGCTTGTAAGCTTCCTCAGGAGGGTTGATGGTGGCGGTAAATCTTTTACCAATGAAGGTGTTCTCTACATCTGAGATCCACCTCTTGTATTCCTTGCCTTGGACATCCAAGATGTCAAATTCTGGACGCTGAGTGTCAGCCATCTACAGAACACAAACAGGGAGACGTTAGTATATTTGAATACTAATTAAGTTTGATTGTTCTTTTAGAACAGTGCCAAGATATATCATGGTCACATAAATCGATGCTTAACGTGACTTCAAGTCACAATCGATATCTTCCCTTTGTTTTCTTTTGAAAAGAATACGTTATGGTTCACAGTGACATCACAGTCACAAGCATAACGGTGGCCGGTAACATCACAGTTACCCCAATAAACGTTGGCACCGGGGTGACTAAATCCCCGTATGCCGTCCCGAGAAGCGATAGAATCGGGATGAGGTAGCAGGGACACGGAAAGGTCCCGGAAGAAAAACAAGACCCAACTATTGAAAATTCAGAAGCGGGAATGTTTATAAAATATTTACCTCTTCAAGAGAAGCTTGATCAAACGAAACTTGACTCTTGGGGAAGCTTGTTTTCTTCGATTCTTCTTGATTTCTTCTCAGCAACGAATAAGGCTTCGCGGACCGCTTGCTTGGCTTGCGAGCAATTTTGGTCTTCGAGGGATGCGTGCAAAGAATAGCACGCAAGGGAGGGCTGCAGGCGAGCCTGTCTGCCGAGAGGCAGAGGAGGAGCAGCTCGTGAAGATACGGCGCTGCAGGCGGGCAGCGCAGATGCTGCTGAGAAGAGGCCGACGGTGCCGAAGGGAAGAATCGGCGGCCGACGGTAGGTTAGGGTTTCGAAAAAGAATTTCGGAATTAGGGTTTTAGGGCTATTAGACGGGAGGCTAGAGCAACGTGCTGATAACGTGTTCTAGGAGAAATAGATGATAGTAAAACTCTGTCTTTATTGATTGATAAGGAGGTCTTTATATAGGCATTACATCAAGTATCCCTGGTGATCAGGGATTCCCTATCTAATAAAGAATCTAGACTACTAGCCTTATTAGGACAAGACACACTACGGAAGTTACGGAATTAACCTTCCTTGAACAAAAACAAATTATTTTCCCTATAAAATTCTCAATTGCAGTCTTGCAGATCATCTGTTGCACTTCATTTTTTCTTCCTCTCCGCTTGTTTCAATTCACCACTTCTAAATTTCATTATCTCCTTCGTATTTAGCTCATACATTGATTTTAGTTTTATGCTCTCATGCTATGATTGTTAATTAACAAACTTTGGTAAGTGGTTACTTAGTAATGTTAGTATTATTAAATATTTTTTTCTTATGGTTAATTTTAATGTTTTGATTATTTGTAATTAGTATTATCTTGATACACTCCTACATCATATAGGAGATTAAAATTTTAAGTTAACTCAAGTCTCTGCATATCTGTTATCTCCATACGCAAACTTAGAGTTGACTTATGAATAAATGAGAATATTTATTTATTTATTTATTAATATTTACTATGCTTGTATTTTTAATTTTTTTAACTTTATTCAATTTTTGTGAAGGAGCTTTCATTGAAAAAAAGTACAATGGCTAGTGGCGGAAGTAGACGTGATCCTGCATGGGAGCATGGAGAGCAACTTCCCGGTTACAAAAATGGTAGCATATGCAAATACTGCGGGATTACGATGAAAAGTGGTGGAGTAACACGCCTTAAATGTCACCTCAGCGGCCTAGATCCTGGAAATAACGTGTAACATTGTGAATCTGTGCCAGTAGAAGTAAAACAATTCATCAGATCCTTTTTGTTGAGTAAACAAAAAGACAAGGCGAAGAAACAACATATGATGGAGGGGATCCGAGCAGAGCTTCGTGGAGAAGTTATTGGTTCCTAAGATGACAGTGATGATGAAGTGTATGATGATGACGACGACATGGGTCCTGGGGAACGTGCAACAATGCGGCAAGCAATCCGAAATTCCATGTATTTCTTAAAATTTCCGTCAATTTTATCAATTTTTTTCTGCTATCGATATTTCCTCGAAATTTCCATCAAAATTTCCATTTTTTGAACCTTTGAAATTTCTATGATCGTGGAAACTTTAGTCCTTGGTTATAGGTGCTGGAAATTGATGACTCAATCAGTGCCTTTAAGATCATAGTCGACAATATATAGGATATTATGAAAAACATGCGTGTACATATCTAAATTAACCTACACTTGGTGAATATTGTGATGTAAACGCTTGACAAAAAGACATCTACGTACATACCTTTGAAACAAAATCAGTAGTAGAAATTATGAAACATGGAATGCTTGTGAGTACAAATTAAGTAAATGAAAGGGCTTACAGGGAGAGTTGGAGTTACAGAACAAAGCAACCACCCAAATGGCCCCAAGAAAGTTCCTCACCCAGCTTATATTCGAAATCGAACAGGAGACGACCCAAGTGTTCGATAGAGAATGGGGAATAGGAAAATTCGAAAGTGAAGACAAGAATAGATCAAGCTACTCATTGGAGAGCATCATGCTGGAGACTCGTATTTGGTTATAATCATAATCAAAAGAAAACATGAGCTTCTTCGCACAGCCATCGTCCAAGTCCAAAACTAAAACCTTGTTGTAGAGGCCAGGGAAAGCACAAACACGAGTACGAGCGGAGCAGCGTGTCAGGAGTCGGACCAATCTCACAAGACTGGGAGCCCAGCCATGTCAACGCTGCTCGCCGCGCCGGAGCCGAGATCAGGAACCGTCAAGAAACATTCAACTTTTTACAGCTACATATAAGTCATATAACTACTGTAGAAGCTGACTAAATGCTCTGATTGCTCTATATCAAACTGTTGTATACCAAAAGCACAGTTATGATTTGATTTGTCAGCTCACCTGCACAAAAGTCTTAGACATACTTCTTTTCAAGGCTCATTCAATATTTTTTTAATGATTTGGTTCATTTGATGCTGAAGATGATGTTGCCTGTTGTTCTGAGCTGTTTCATGAATTGTAGTCAATAATAGGTTGAGAAAAACATATGTTATAGAAAAATTGACATGATATAGTAATAAATTTTACTCTGAAATCAAGTTCCTAAATGTTTTCATTTCATTTCATAAGTCAGTAAAGTTGAGTAAAGACTTAAAGTATATATCAAAAGTATCTTGAAATAAGGAATATCCACATTTTGAGTATCTTAAAATAAGTTGAATAAAGTATATATTAAAGTAATTGGAAGATAAATAGTGATGGCCAATAGATGTAGAGAAAGAAGGTAAAAAAAACTGAAAAATATTAGTATATTTTGTTTAATGATGAAAGAAATTAAGATAATAACAACTATGGAGCGATACACATGCAAGAAGGTCTTGAAGAGTTGTTTTTCTTGACTCAATGTTGAACGAACTGTTATTGGCTTTTGTGTGTAACATATAGCTAGAGAACTGAATGCTTGTGTAGTTAAGTTTCTTTAAGCTGCTAACGATATAGCAATGTATGCCATTTCCTATTGGTGAAAGTTCATTATCATGTGACAATAATAATGAGAATGCTATATATTTTTACCTTAAAGATATATATAGCTAGATATATATAAAACATACGCCTGAATATAATGGGGCCTGCTTTGACTTGAACGTGTCTACCACAAATGTACAATATTAACTCATCAACTTACTCTTTAATGGAAGGTTTCAAAAGCAGTTTAAGAGAGATTTGTTATTTACTTGTTAGTATCAAACGTTGAAGGAAATTGTAGATTTTCAAAATAGTTTTGGATGAAAGAACTGAAGTTATGTTTGATCTGTACCTTTTTATGTTCTTGACATTGGTAGGCAGAAATAAGTGATTCGATCGGTATTGAGGCAGCATGCCTTTTTTTTTTTTTTTTTTCTTCACTACATCTGACAAAGAATCGGTTTTTGCTATTGTGGTTGTTTGCATGATTTCAGTAGATCGTTCTTCTATCTGACCATGGTTAGCATAGACAGAGTCCACCATTAGCACTTTCCTTAATTTGTTCATGGCCAATGGGAATTTCCCATACATAGTATTGTAGAAGTCTTTCTGTTAGGACTTGTGGTAGCCTTTTCATGTCAGTGCACCCTCTTCATTCACCAGTTTTTGACACTCTGTTCCCGAAAGGACATCTGCTGCTTTACTTGCTAATGTCACTTTAATTGTGTCGATGTTGTCCTTAAGATATACATTGAGTCTGTAACTGTTATTAGAGACAATGTTTGTTCATTAATTCAAGAACAATAAATCGAATATAATTAACAGTTATAGAAATATAAATATGATAGATTTAAGTGTTTCTTACACTGGGATTCCTATTTGATCACCATGGGTTGTACAACATAGAAGATAACTTGTTGGTTTCTGTTTGAGCTCTTTGTTCAATATACTTGTCTACAAGGTTGGTTCCTCTTCTTTAGTCTATAAGTATATAATAATTATAACAATGGCTATCAACACCTTGGTCGAAATTTCACAGTACCATCTTTTAATTTATGCTTATATAACAAGGTTGACTCTCAATTGATGTTTCTCCCATCTTATACAGAGCAACTTGTTCCCTTAAGTTGTATTGCAAATCTATGCAGGACGGACGATATTACTGATAAAAAGCAAGCAGAGATTTCTGGTGTGTCTGTATGAGAAGGGAATGTTTATCTTTCACTGTTTCGTTGCAATAGAGTTTTCATCTTGTCAGACTAAAAAGTTGATGCAAGAAATCAGAAAGAAACAACATAAATAATGGTGAAAAAAATTGGTGAAGATCGATATGTCTGTTTGCCATTATCTATCTTTTCATTTGAGTTGAAAGGGTCAACTAAAATTTGGAAAACGGTAGAGGTATAGATAGTAATTTTGGAGGTGCAAATAGAACCCGTGAATGCTTTTAAGAGCACCAAAATGGACCATTTGGTAATTTCTCATTCTTGTATATCTCGTTATCTCAAGATAATATTTAAGCATGTAGAAAGTTATAGTGTCATGTCATCTACTAGTATATGAACAGATTTCTTTCAAACTCCAGCTTTCTTGAAAACATCCTACAAAATGCAAGCGTCCAATACTTAATTGAACAGTCCTGGAGATAGAAATGAGCAATTTTACTAGCTAGATGAAACGATACTGTGAGGGGTATGGGCCATATGTGTTCTTCATTTTTCACTGTAGTAGAAATTAGGGAAGAACAAGGATTCGAAAGTCTCAAATGTGAAAGGGGAATAAGTTCCATTACTATATGCAGTATATCTTGCATCAGGTATAACATGTGAACTCATGCGACTATAGTGAACTTCAATAATGATGTTTTTTCATAGCATTAGCTTCTACTGAACTAGCACTCATGATATATCTTTATTTCTTGTTGTTATATTTTTTCATGACTTATGTGAATAAACTCTTATAGCACCAAAAGACATGCTGCAAATGTACAAAATTAACTATGAGAAGGAAAACATGATTTCTATTGTAAATTATGTTGAAATTACTTTGAATAAGAAAATATATACCGGGCTAGCCAAAACGTGACAGAAATTACTAATGCTACTACTTATCAGGGGCCTAACTCATCAAAGTTGAGCATATGACATTAACCTTTTAATTTTAGTTTTCTTTTCTGATCCTTTGCATGAGAACTTTATCTGCTATCTAATCCATAGTATAAGAAGTTATACGGTTGAGAAACATAGCAACATATGTACTACTTCTAACCAAGCTTGAATTATTTTAGGTTAAATCTCGAGCACTAGAAATTGCAAAGTTGATAGAGAATGAAGTCGGTGTTGTAGCTGTAGTTGATGCATTTCACTGACAATTACCCCCTGAGCTACCATAACCAACTGCGTCTTTAGAAGAAGATGAACTTGCAAACCCCTTGCAGTGGCTCTTTCTTCAAGTTGAGGAATCGTGTCAAGAATCTGTGCTATATCTTGTACTAGTATATAGCTTTTTTCTTTTCTTTTTTTCAATATTTTTTTAGAGTCATTATTATATTCATCTGGCATTTCATTCTTTTCATTCTTGGCTTCCCTGATCTTTTACCACAAACTTTTTAACACCGTCAATAAAAACTATAATCTTCCCTTTGTCAACATTGTGGATTATGTTTGCTTTAAATCACTTTTCGTAGAGTAAGTTATATATGTAGTATTTGAGATCTACTTCATCTCCTTCATAAATCCATAGCTGCATAGTTGTAGCTCCTTCAGTTGCACCGTGAATCTTCACTATTGTAACCTCAGAAGTATCACTTGGCACATATGCATAGCCTTCAAATGGCCAAATTCCATAAGAATAGTCACGTCCCTGCAAAATGAAACCCGAGTGAGAAAACAGTTATATTCCGTGGGGGTATATTGCTAGACGATTAATTGCATAGCCAGAAATATACTAACATTGAGAAATTGACAAGGTATAGAGAAATTATGCATAGTTCTAAGCGTGGCCTGGTTGTGCTATTTGTTTGGAATGGCTTGTCATTGTTGTATAAACTACGAACTCCATCTTTGTAGCTGTATCGACAGGGACGGATGCACACTAGAGGCTGGTTGGGCTGCAGCCCAACCCAAAAAATGCTGAAATAAGCCCAAACTATATATATTCAGCCTAAACCTAAAAAAAAAAAAAAAAACAGCAAATGCTTATCGGACCCCTCAGACTACACAGACCAAACCCAAAGACCTCAATCCTTACTGGAACGAGCAGCTCGTCTTCAAAGTCGCCAACCCACGAGACCTTTCTAACAACACCATCGACGTCGTTGTCTCCATTCGACTCGTCAAGCGCTGCCACAAGCCCGATCGCAAAGGTAACCCAATCGCCGATCTCTCTAGATCTTTGTAGAATTTACAGGTTTTGAAATTCATAGATTCTTTGTGATGCAGAATTCTCCAAGGTGGCGCTGCGGACAGCGATTGGATTCGTCGTGATGGGATTCGTCGGATTCTTCGTCAAGCTCATCTTCATCCCTATCAACAACATCATCGTCGGATCTGTTTAGGTACTATTCGGTTCTGCATCGTTTTTATTTTAGTAATTGAATTTCAATAGAGATTTTACTTGCATGCTAGAGCGTAGGGATTGTGATTGTGTATTAGAATTTATGAGCTGATTCAGCTGAGGGAGGACTAGAAAGATGAAATAATTTCATACTTACAGCTTCATTCTTATTGAATGTTTTCTGCAAATCAACTCTTCTCCAATTATCAATTGCCTTTTCTGAACTATCACCATATGCCTCATCATTGACATAATATCTTTTATTATCAGATCTTGTAAAGTTGTTAACTTTAGCCTGGATATCAATAAAGTTTGTGTCAATAACTCTTTTGGCAGCACTTTTTAAACTGAACACAAAACCAATCACTGAGGTATGCACATAGATTTTCAAGTATGAGACCTTTAAAAAAGCATGAGATTTTTTTAAGAAGTGAAACTTATGAGTATAATGAATGGATCAAATAAATATAACTGACTGATATGATGCACTTGCATTCATACGTTGTGTTTCCATGTATGATGTATAGAAACCTTTTTGCTGAAATCTGTGTTCGCCTACCACGATAATGATTATAAATCAAGGGCGCAAAACATAAGTATGTTACTGAACTCAGCTATGCAAGTAGAAATTATAGCAATGCTGCAGTATAAGTGTACTGACTCATAACAGAATCAGACACAAATAAGGATTATATCTATAGTTATAAAACACCACAAGGACTAAATTTTACTTATTTAGAACAGAGGACAGAAAAATTAATTTATGCATACCTTAGAATCAGTAGAAGCATACCTTTGTTTTCTGGACTCCATATTGAGCAGATCATATGTCTAAGTTAAGCTTGTGAAATGCAGGTGCTCGCTACTGCGCATTGGTTGGTGATTTCAATTGTTTTTGGGGCTAAAAATTTTTAATAAGGAGGAAGACAAAAGGCCAAGGTATGCTTGCACAACTAGTAATGAATGTCTTTGTTTTCCATTTCTATGCTTCTCCTCAGAATAATGAATATGATGTATCCAGAGTAGAAGTGGTATATGAAGTCTTTGTCTGTTCACAGAAAGTCTTTGTTTTTTCTTCTAATATGCATAATATCTATAATCAAAATTCTATGCTTTAATTTATATACATAATTCTAATAATGATACATATATAGGTTTTGAATATAATGACGGATCACCGAAAGCACAAGCGATATAAAAATATTCTTTCATGGTTCGCAAGTGAGCCTCCTCCAAGTGGTAGTGGAAGTTGTAGTGGGAGCAAAAGTGGTAGTAAACATGTGACTGAGAATTCTGTGAATGATGTGCCTTTAGATTCTTCCCCATCTATACCAGTAATAGAAGAGTGTCATAATGAAAGAACTGAGAGAGTTGAGACATTTGATATTACATCTCTTGAGCGTGATCCAGGAATAAGGAATCCGATAGGCCTATACTCTTTGAATGATCAGGATAATATTCGCAGAGCTTATGTGGTTTTAGGACCTTATCAACCTAAGTTAAGCAGTTATCCCACTACTTCTGATGGAGGTCAAGGTCGAAAATTTAACTACAGATGGTTTAAGGATTGGCCTTGGCTTGAGTACTCTATAGAGAAGGATAAAACATATTGCTTCCCATGTTTCTTGTTTGATAGATATCCATCCCATCATCCAGCATTCACTGAGTGTGGCTTTCAGGGTTGGAAGAATGTTATGTCGAAGCAATCTGGTATGGTTGGTCATATAGGTGGCTTAAATTCACCACATAATGATGCCATGCATAAGTGGGAGACTCTAAGAAACTCATCTAAGCATATCGAAAGAGCCATTAGCACACAATCATCACAAGAAATAGCAAATCATCGGCTTCGGCTTATTACTACTATAGAGAGTGTGAGGTTGTTAGCTAACCAAGGATGTGCTTTTAGAGGGAATGATGAGTCGGCAAATTCATCTAATGGTGGAAACTTTATTGCAGTTCAAAAGTCTTTTGGGAGGATGAATATAGAAGTTCAGAAAGTCTTAGATAATGCTCCTGCAAATGCTAAGTATACTTCTCCAATAATTCAAAGACAAATTGCAAACATTCTTGGAAACAAAGTTAGAACCAAGATTCGTGATGAAGTTGGATCATCAAAATTTTGTATCCTTGTTGATGAAGCGGTTGATGCATCTAATAGGGAGCAAATGACTATTATACTTCGATTTGTTGATTGTCATGGGTTTGTTAGAGAAAGATTTTTCAAAGTTATGAGTGTTGCAGACACTTGTTCTCAAACTTTGAAAAATGAGATATCGAATGTCCTTGCTTAGAACAATCTTCTAGTACAGAATATGTGTGGTCAAGGATATGATGGTGCTAGTAACATGCGGGGTGAATACAATGGTTTACAAGCTTTGTTTCGTGAAGAGTGTCCATATGCTTATTATGTGCATTGCTTTGCTCATCGCTTACAATTGACATTGATTGCTGCAGCTAAAGGAGTACATGACATATGGGAATTCTTCTCTACTCTAAATTTTATTGTGAATTTTGTTGATTCTTCTGCAAAACGCCATTCAGCTTTAAGAGTTATTAGAGAGGCAGAAATTGAAGATTTAGTGGCTGCTGGCGAGCTTGAGACAGGTAAAGGGGCTAATCAGGCTTCCACTTTGTCACGAGCAGGGGCTACTCGTTGGGGTTCACATCTTCGCTCTATATCTAGTTTGATTAAACTATATGGAGCTACAACAACTACTCTTGCAGATTTGGTTTCTAATGGAACTTCTAAGGTACAAGGAGAAGCAAATAGTGCTTGTAAGGCTATGAAGCGTTTTGATTTTGTGTTTAACTTGCTCTTGATGAATGATGTGATGATGATTACTGATTTTCTTTGTCAGTCATTACAAAAGAAGGCCATAGACATTTTGAATGCTCTAAACTTTCTTTCAATTACAAAATCAAAGCTTCAGGATATGAGAGATGGTGGTTGGGATAACTTGATTATAAAGGTAGTGTCATTTTGCTCCAAGTATGATATTATTATGCCTGATATGTCTGCTCCTTACAAGAAAGGTATAAGGGCTTGTGAACAGGGAATTACAAATGAGCATTATTATCGGGTGTATATGCTTAAGTCTGTAATAGACTTCCAGTTAGAAGAATTGGATAGAAGATTTCCTGATGGATCATTGGAGCTTCTTGTTCTTAGTGCTACATTTGATCCTCAAGATGATTTTGCTGCATTTAAATCTGAAGATGTTTACACACTTGCTTTGAAGTATTACTCTGCAGACTTTACACCATCTGATTTGCTTTCTCTAAATATGGAGTGTGAGTATTTTCTAGCAGATATTCAGAGGGATCCAAGATTTGCCAAAACAGCTTCTCTTTCTGTTTTGTGTCGTCGGTTAGTTGAATCGAGAAAGTCGGCATTCTTTCCTATGATTTTCAGGTTGATTTGTCTTGTGTTGACTCTGCCAGTTTCTACAGCCACCACAGAGAGAGCTTTTTCTTCTATGAACATTATAAAGAACAACCTTCGGAATAAGATGGAAGATGAGTTTCTTGATGATTTGATGGTTCTTTACATTGAGAAGGATTTTGCCAATGATATTGATAATGATTCTGTAATTGATGAGTTTGAAAAAAGTGGGCCTCGAAGGGTACGATTTAGTTAGAATTTCTTGTTTTTTTTCCAATTTATTTTGCTTGTAAGTTTTAGTTTATGAGGTTCTTGGTTTTATGTCCCCCTCATATGTATTTTAAATGAAGGCGTGAGGATGAACCTCCTACCGGGTTCAAAACCTCAAATGAATATTCACAAGTGCGCAAATTTTTTGTCGAGCTAAGATTAGCCCAACCCATTTTCTGATCCTGGTTACGTCCCTGCGTATCGATCATCAAGGGGTCGTTATATGGTTTTCGTAGGTCAAAGTTTTAATGGAACAAGGGTGAACCTATCTATAGGTTCAGTACTACATAGATGGTGGTGGTTGAAGTAGCTGAGCAACAGTAACACCTACATAAACTTATCATAGAAGGAAATTCATTACGACCTAGTATGGGGATTGAAGTTGTATAAACTTGTTGACAACGTAGAACATGTACAAACTTTCTCTATAGCAATAACATGATTTGTTATGTGGTCATCAATTATTTTAGTTATTAACAGCTTAGAATCGAAATTTGGGTCATATAACAATGTTGACTTGGTTTAGTTTTTATTGAACCTTATGTCAACTTTATCTTGAGACTGTTACGTACCTTGTCCGATCATCAAGTCCAAACCAAGAATTCATTTTCACTCTCTAAATTCTTACTATTCTCTTTTAATTTTCGGTGGATAACACAGATTTAGTGGTCAATAACATAAAAGAGGAGATCATTTCAAGCCAAAATAGCAGTCTCACTCTGTCTTTTTTTATTTATTATTATTATTATATTTTTAAAAAAAGGATATAAGGTATTCACACCTAATCCTTTTTGTGACTCAAACACATGACCTAATAACCTACTTCTCAGATAATGGTGCTCTTACCACTTAAGTTATCACATTATCTCGAGTCTCTCTCTGTCTCTTACATTTTTGTATGATCAAGTTCAAGTTTTTAACTAGACCCCTGTTATTTTGGAAGTAATCATGCAATTAATTTTGAGTTTATGTCCATTATCCCAAACATGATTTACACGCGAAACGTGAACATTTTGTTAATTTTTAGCAAAATAGAAATTGAATGGCGGAGTTGTTAAAATGTGATAAAAAAAAAAAGTTGATCAAATAATCAATCTCTTAAATTAAGAATGGCCCAATAATCGCCGACTTTATCGATTTTATTTGAAATAATGTCACGTAACTTGATCGATTAGAAATATATAGTAACACTCTAGACCTAAAAATATATATATTTACGTTTGACAAACTCTGTTTAAGGGGAACATGACTTGCCATAATTAGCCTTACACATGGAGCTAAAACACACAAAAAAAAAAAAAAATTCAAAGTCGGATCCATCATTACATTTCGTTTTGGGGGTCCATAATATATGTCATTCTAGATTTGTAAGACAATTCATTCATAGTTTTGTTGGTAGGGGTGTGTTTAGGTCTAAGTTAAGAGAGATTAATTCCTCATATCTAGGACATATTGAGTGATTTACTTCCCACCATAATGCATTGTGTATCCCTTTCTTCTCATTGATGAATGAGAGAGAGAGCACATCAAAATCATTTGGGTGGGTGACTAAAAATTATTGTGTCTTCAAAGTTCAATATGTTGAAGGAAAAACGTATTATGTGCCTTCGTCAATGTAACTGACGATAGATAATTATGTAGTCATTATTTTCATTAATGTATTTCCTATTACCGTTGTAATACTCACCCTATATAAAGGGGATTATCAATGAAATGAGTAAACCAATTCCCATTTTCCTACAACACGTTATCAGTACTTTGCTTTAGCCAGAGAGAAAAAAAAAGAAAAAAAACCCTAGGTCTTTGTCCCTGAAAAAACCCCAGAAAAACACTTCTGCCGGCAACATTTTCGTCGGCAAAGAAGATCTCCTCCCCAGAAACCCTTTTTCCCGACAAATACTTCGTCGGTACAAGTAAACCCTAAACTCTGCCGACGACAGTTTTGTCGGCAGAGAATGGAAAAATCTCATGGCACCCAGAATTCATCTCTGGGCACCCTGCCGATCTCTGCTCCGCCGCCATCGCCGCCAGGCCTACCCAGCACATACTCCGGCGAGCCTCCCGATCTCGCTAGCTGCGCCGCATCTGCCCTAGCCTAGCCTCGCCGCCCCTCCGATCGCCTCGCCCTCCTCCAGATCGGCCACGTCCCGGCACCACTACCCGGTGCTTCTTCTCCGATCCGATCTGACCTCCAGATTCCATAAAGTATATTGGTTTATTTTAGTTGTCGTGAATGTCATAGACCGCGAAACTAATATATTTTATTCTTCCTATATTTTACAGATGGTTTAACCATCACAGTTTGATTTTGACACATTGGGCTCTGAAGAACTTGAGTACCAAATTCCCCTATTGAGCCAACTACGGCTTGAGCATGGTATATTTATGCAAACTGCTTTATGTAAATAGCTAAGAAATAATTATAATATCTTCAATGACAATGTAAAGTCCGAGAAAAATAAATTTCCTGAAATAGATTATGCAAAGTAATGCAACAACCCTAAAACAAAGGGCAATGACGATGTAAGGTCTGAGAAAACAAAGGGTAATGACGATGTAAAGTTTGAGAAAAAGATATTTCTTGGAAAAAAATTGTGCAAAGTAATACAACGACTCTAAAACAAAGGGTAATTACCATGGACGTAAAATTCATATAATCATCCAAAAGTAAGTGGAAACAATGTAACATTAAAAAGATGACATAGGGGACTTGTCATGTGCAGTGAAACACTCTGTCATTGTTATAATTCAATGAACTATTGATACGTACATTATAAACTAGCAAAGAATTAGCTACGACTTTCAATAAATATGAAGAATCATATGAGTACGCGGATTTTGGAAAAGTATCTTCAATATCCAATAATAACATTGGAAATGAGTTTACAACTAAAAACATAACATCTGGGAAGAATATGTTAAATGACAAAATCTCATCATTGCAGCTATTAAAAGAGCAAAAAGGATCTGGCTCAATCCAAGATAGACTTTGATTAGTCTACTTTAAAATTTTTAAGATATCCTTATAAAAGGCTATTACGCCTAAATACGACTTTTGGTCCTAAATTAGACTTTTTGGTCTTAAAGTTTCTCTCTCTAAATTGGACAAGACTAAATGTAACCGTTGGCATGTTAATTTTTTTGAATTTTCTCTAAAGGAATTGAGATTATTCAAATTTTATTCATGATATACATGATTCAATTTTCTGCATATAACTTTGCAAAGTATTGCATAAAGTAAAGTAGCATATCATAATATAGGCATGACACAAAGAACCGTGTGCAAAGAAACGCACCATGTAATCCCTAGAATAATAGTACTGAAGGACAATAGTATTAATATATCACAAAAATAGCACAATAGTACTGAAGAACTGTAGTACTATAATGAAAGTGATAATGATCTAAATATTTGTTCCTTTGGGATTCATAATGTACTTGCCTAACTGGGATTACAATACCTTTTTATTACAATCCCCATCGATTTACTCTAAAGAACTTGAGTTACGTTTCGATGTATATATTGAGCATATGTCAAATTGACAATTTATGCGATAAAAGAAAATTGAATTTATTCCACATTCTTAAAGAAATTTCTGCCACGATGTTCATGTAATAAGACATAAATGAGAATTTCATCTGAGCTCCTTTGCATTACCTCTAATGACTACGGATGTAAACGCGTATTAGAGAAATTTATATGTCAACTTAGTGGGTTATATGTAACCGCTAATTGAATCCAAAGTCATAAGAACATGATCTTTTGGAATTTTGACATAGATTGGCTTTGATATGGTGATCCGTACATTAAAGAAATTACTATGGACACCCAAACTTTGGATGAATAGAAGCAAATACCAGAAGAATATGGTTCCCACACGAAACCGAGGACGACCAAAGAACATGTTATCCTCAAATATTATTTCGATGCAATCCATGTAGAATTGAAGACGTGTGTTCAATCCCTAAATTCCACTGCTCCCCTAAGGTGGCATTATAATATATTTGATGCACAAGTATATGCACTTATACCCTATTATGCTTCTAATATCCATCGTGATTTTATGAATAAAAGTACATCATTCAAAGCTTACTCATAAAATTATGATTGACACCATCATATGCAAAGGAAACATGTGTTCTCATTATGTACTTATATTGAATCCAAAGATGATTCAGTGGACTGATTCAACCAACTTGCGGACACCTTAGATATTTTATGGTGTTGGTTGTAGTGTCGACACGCTGGTCACGTGTCATGACACCATCCACAATTAAAATTTATGCTGCTTATGCTAGAAAGTCAAAGCACCTAGGCCGGGTTAATTTCCGTAGGTGTGATGATTTTATGGCTTATTATATAGGACTTGTAATGGACATCGTATTCCTATATAAAAACCCAATTGGTCTCACGGAAAACGACTACAGTAATAGTCTTAATATTGGTAAAGCACACCAATACTTCCGTTTTGGGTTATGCAATTTTTGCATGCAGCGTTACTTTTTCATCTATGACCATCATTATTGAACCAATTTACACCATAGCTAGTGACTATGTGTGAGGATTTTAAAGGATTTCAAACGAACTTGTAATCCTTGAGCTCTTTTAGATTGACACGGATCTACAATCCTTGAGCTCCATTAAATGTTTTATGTGCCAAAATTGCGCCGCCACAGCGCACAATGATGGGTCCATTGAGATGAATAAATATTTATGATGGATATGAACTTCCAGCTAGTCCGCTATGTCGAAACCTTGACAGGCGATCTCCTCACCGCTAGATTTGCGGTGTGTCACTTTGATGAGACAGTCTTCCCGTCGTTAGGGGGAGATAAGAACAAGCATGTTCAAGTGGAACGACATGAATTGTCGTGGTTTGTCCCCACTGTGTCTCATCTCGATCCCCAAAAATCACACAAAGTAAGGTGTGTAGAAGATATCTTATACATTAAAGTGACGAGATCACATAAACCTGCTGCACAATATACCTGTAAGGATTGTGTTGTATCAAAAGGACATGGTACCACCCAAGATAAATTGGGTATTGCACTGCCACCATGGATGGTGGCATGGTGACGCCATAAGTGGCATAAATGGTGTCACAGGTCGTGGCTCTCCAAGGAAGAGGGGGAGGCCACCTTAGGTTCGATACATACTTGTGTAAAGGAAGAAAACAAGTTTGGCACAACCTGATCTATTAATCAGTGATACTCAAATCCGTCTCATGAGAATATTTATGGATTGTGGTTATCATTGGGGGACGCCTCAAATGTTAGAACCAATCCTTAAAGTATAGAGATCTCTACAAACACATTACACTAGTGTACATGAGGACGTGGAATAATGAGTCTACTATCGAACCATACTTCGTTGAAAAATGTCAACTTAGTAAACCGGCCTAATGGAAAGAAACGATCCAGTATAAACAAAGAGATAGGTATTTGGGCAGGTGACGCCGACACCGCAAATATAAACCCTATCAAATATATCTTTGTTAGAATGCGTAATGAGAATAAGAGTATGCAAACTCACCTTATAGCGCAAGGTCTCTCAAAAACGCACTGGAATCGACTACGAGGAGATATTCTCTCGTAATGGACTACGATGAGACAAACTCTCGTAATGGATGTCATTGCACTCCACTACCTTGTCAGTTTGGTAGTTTCCGAAAAACTGAACATGCAGCTTACGAAAAGTGATCAAAACATATATCTCTATGGGGATCTAAATTAAGAAATATACATGAGGATCCTAAACGGACTTGATCCACCCAAATCAAGTGACTCTAGATCACATGAGTACGTTTGCAAAAGAAATTGAAACGTTCACTAAAGTGACTACTTGATTGGAAAGGGATTGATGAATTATGCCCTTGCGTTTTCATTATGGATATATATGAACTCTAAATGAAATAAGAGAAACTCAGTGTATTGTAAATCCTAAGTTGAGAATGAAAAAGATTTTGGGAATACACAGTCTTGAAATGGAACTCAAGGACTGTAATGATGGTGATCATCCATCAATCGGCTTAGGCACTCTAAAGAATAAAGTGAGGCCTACAGATATTCCCATGATCAGTCGAAGTCTTTACTCTAACAATAGATCCGTTTTTCATCTAAAGGAAGATGACGAAGAAGTATTGGGAAATGAAATTCCTATACAAGTGCAATGACGCATGATTGTACTTAAACATAATATGTAAGACTCGACCTCTCATTCGATGTAAATTTGTAAAGCTATGTCTAGCTATGCGCCTACGCAACGCAAATCGTTCTTTCATTAAAGATATGAAAGATTTGGGCTTATTCAATCTCTACATAGAATGTGACATGATAAAGAAATTATCCACGTCATAGCTAACTATGCGTAAAGAAAAACGCATTAAAGGTGAGATAAGAAAATCTGTTATCACAGATCAATTTCAAATCTCTTAATGGTTCACTCATACTCTAGACGAAGTTATGACTATTTTGTTATATGAAGGTCATACCACGAGTGAACCTGATGTTCAATATGAACCTATGCATTCAGTTCATGAACAACCTTATCCTCAAGATCAAAGTAAATCAAGTTGGATCTGAGGACGATGTGGCAAGATTTAGTTACTAAATCATTGCTCAAAGTCATATTTGGAAAAACATGTGAAAATGCATAACTATGCTAATGTTACTGAAGCTCCCTTGATCAAATGAAAGAATCAGGGAGAATCCCATGATTAATGTAAAAATCAGGGGGAGGTGCAGACATCAGGGGGAGTCTAGCACATACATGTTGTTTTCAAATGTAATAGGTGCGTTGCGCTCTTTTTGTCCTTCGACCAAAGTTTTATTTTCTCCCATTGGGTTTTTGTTACTTGGCAAGGTTTTTAATGAGGCAACACCACATGCACCATTCTATCTCTGACTCGGCACAAGGGGGAGTGTTGAAGGAAAAACGTATTATGTGCCTTCGTCAATGTAACTGACGATAGATAATTATGTAGTCATTATTGTCATTAATGTATTTCCTATTACCGTTGTAATACTCACCCTATATAAAGGGGATTATCAATGAAATGAGTAAACCAATTCCCATTTTCCTACAACACAATACTATTATTAGTGGCAAATAATTGTAATGTCTTTAAAGCGCATTCTATTTGTGTTTGTGTCGTGCACCAATGCCTCACTCTATTTAATATAATGGGACAACTAACTGCTCTAAACTCTAAATCCAGTCGCACGCAGTCGGACTTGCAGTTTAGATACAGTAGGTTCGAAGTCATTGGTTCATTGGGGTCGCACTTCCAATATAGATTCAAGAGCTTTAACATTGTCTGTTAGTCCAACCCACGACTCAGCCGACTAGCCGCTTCGTCTGAGCCGCATGCTACGACTTGTTGACTACACATATAGCTCTGACCACACCCTTCTGCTTCTCCGCCTCCACCTAGTGGCGGAGTTGGAGCTGACCTTTGAAAAACGCAAAATATGGACATACGTAAAATGACCTGGAGGCTCATCATATGAAAAATTGTAAATTAATAATAACTTAACATGACATGCTAAGACAAATTAATAATGAACCAATCACGTCATGGACGAGAAAGTTGATATATTGTCAACAAATTTAAAATCTTAAAACATTGAAAGTCACTATTGTTGATATTTAATAATGAATCAATCTCCAATAAGGAACTTCATCAAGATGTGCAAGTAGATCAACAACATCAAACTCAAACAATCCCAAAGGTTTATTAAATGAAAAATAACTATATAAAGGGATCAAAAGTTCAATTTGATCTCCTTCAAAAAAATTTTTTTATGCAATCAAGTAATTGCTACCCAAACAGTCTATTTAGTTAAAGATTTAACATGTATTTTTCTTTAATACTTTATAAAAATTGAAAGTCATGTATGTGCTCGACCAAATATATCGTCAACATATGTCAATATTACATATGTATAGAATACACTTGTAAACATTAAACATTATTTGAATATTTTTATAGTCTCAGGTGATTCTAAGCTCATGTGTGCAGGAGTCTTAGCACAATTAGCATGAGTTCCATACAACCAAAGTTTATTAGAGATTTGTTTTTATTGTATTATATAAAAAAAAAATTATTGTATATTTTCCTTACAATTATATTAGACACTAAATATTTTTATTAGAACAAAAGCCCTATATATTTTAGTTCGCAACAAGGTTCAAATGAAGATATTATACCATATATTTAAGACATTGTCTATTACATGTGTCAAGTAAATTATTTTATGATCTTGTATCAATTAATGCATAACTACCCTTTTTTAAGTCACTACAACCTTCAAAAGTCAATCGAATCATACATTTGAGTCGTGGTTTGTTGGATATGCCAAGTATCAATATACCTTATATTTTCAGATGCCTACAGATGAAACTTTGCATAAGCAGGAGGAAGTACACCAAATCTCAAAGGCTTATTAGGTCAAGTTTATTGTACAAGGAAAATTTCCTTCCAATTGTTTAGATACTAAATATTTTCATTAAAACATAACCATACACCTTATGCCATCAATCAAATATTTGTCCACGTACACAGCGGATTTATCACAATCAAGAGAAGCCTACAATCCGCAAGGTTTATTAGATAAATTTTTACTCTATATTTTCATTGTAACTGTTTACACACTAAATATTTCAATTAGATTATAATCATACACTTTATATTGTCAAGGAATTATGTGTCCTCATACGGATGAGATTTGGCTCAATCAAGAGAATACTACGATTTATAAGGTTTATTAGATAAAAATTTATTGTATATTTTTTTTACAATTGTTTATATACTAAATACTTTCATTAGAACATAAACATATAGTTCATATTTTTCAGATTTTGATGTGCCCACGTACGAGCGTGAGATTGGTGAGACTGTGAGTGTTGACATTCCTTCGTTCATAAAAAATGATTGATTATGATGAACTCTTGTTGAAAGAATGATTCTAAGTGAAGCATCGATGCTATCAAAAGTCGTTAAGTTGTTAATTCATCTCAGTGGTTTACCATCACAGTTGGTAACGGGAAACCACATCTACTGAACAAATATTCCTACAATTGACTCTTTTAAAGACAATTTTTGTTCTTTAACATAAGCTTATATATAGCCATAATTGAGATTCTATTTTGTTCAAAAAAATTCACTATTGAGCTTAACATCACCTACAGTTTACATAATTTAAGAATGCATATATCTATCTCTTCAATTTCTCAACTCTAAATTTGGAAAATTATATTTACTTCCAACAATTTAGAGCAAAAGAATGATAGGACTCGTCATTAATATTATATTTACCACATCTGTTTTGATACATTAATTCTTAGTTATAAAATAATATTTAAAAATCTTTGACCATCGTTTAAATACAAGAGAGAGCATTAGATGTTTGTCATGTAATGAAGTTTTAAACATGTTTGAAATTTTCATCTCCTCATCTTACAACTTCATCAAACAAAGTGTGTCGAATGATGTGTGTTGAGGGAAGACGGATTTAGAGATTCCATAAAGATCTAAAGAAAATCAAAATAGTATTTCATGAATTTAGGGTTTAGAACTAGTACCAATATCCAAATTGGAGCCAAACAAGTACCTCAATCTAGACACTACATCCTAATTTAGTGCTCAGCTCACTGTACATCTCTCCTCGGTCAATTCAATCATGAGTGGCGGTGGTGGTCCGGTGGAGATGTTGGTACTTGATGAATCAAGTTGCAGTGGTTTTTTTTTTTTTTTTGTTGAAGTGGCATTGGGTTTGGGTTTGAAAAGAGGGGAAAAATGATGGGGTGGATATTTTATTATAAGTATGTAAAAATATGAGAACAGTGTTTAAGAAAAGAATGGCTAGTAGTTAAGGTTTAGCAACTCACGTGGACCATGGATATATGATACCCTAGAGGACCGTATAGAGAAGTTGTCGGAAAACATGAGAACAGTGTTTCTCAAGGTGTTCAGTGAAAGAGGTTATGATGATAACAGCTTAGGGATCTTAGAATTCTCTAAAAACCTAATCAATCACTGCAATGGACAGTCTGATAAAAAGTCTTTAAGTTTTCCTTGAGACTACAACAGCTTGAGAAGGAGCCTTACCTTTCCAGAGGTTCTTTTTTACATCTTCAATTACTGCTTGGAGTACAGGATCGATATGAGAAATCTACAAATATGAAAAGAGTTTGCTATGCAATTCAAGTATGTATACTGAACTAAAGTTAGAAAAATAAAACTGTGAAGCAATTATATTGATAAACAACGGTTCTTGTTATAGGAAGTGTGAAAATCTCAGGTGTGACTCTTGCAATAAGGGAGGTAAAGATTTATTTATCAAGCCGGAAACTAAGAACATGAAAAAACAAGAACAAAGGAATCAAGACAAAGAAAAAAATAGGAAAGCGAAAATTGAATATTTTATTAAGCTAGATTAACACTTAATAAAAATGTGTTTAGCAGTGCCACACGTGGAACTAGATTTATGCATTGTGCTTTCTCAACGTATGAAAAATTTAGAGGTCCTCTTGAAAATGTGCGGAAAGGAGTTTTGGTTGGTTACAAGAGATTAATGTCCACTACGGGTTATCTCCCCCTCTATCCCACTTTCTCACCCAAAACAATATCATCATGTAGAGCAATTATTGGCTCTACATTTGATGGTTTGGGTAAGAAAAAGAGACTTTTAGGTGAAGAAGGGTTCCTTTATAAGTCATGAAAGTGTCAATTAGGTTATAATCCTAATACTTGCAATCACTTAGCTGCAATTTTTTTTTTAAAATGTGAAGCAATGCCCTAAGAAAAGAGAAGTATTAAGATTATTAACCGATTTATATATAAATAGTGAGTTATATAGAGCTAGGTATTTAGTTAACACCTACAATTCAGTGAATACTATGATATTTCTACGTATATTTGTATGTGACCCTTGTGGCACAACTGACCAACTCTTTAATGCTCTTGGTGGAGTATATTTTCCTGTTGATATCGATGACATCTTTAGAGTTTTGAACAATGAGAAGATGTATCATGATTTCCATATTGGAGAAAACAAGCTTGGCCCTGTTGAAGTATTCTTAGCTCATGCCATGCATCAGCTGGAAGATGATAAACGTCTGAAGTCCATTGTTGAACAATTAGTGAGGAGTTGCCGGATGAATGATTATTCAAAGGATAAGTCAGATGCATATTGTTGTTTACGGTTTTTTAGGAATTCTCTCATTCATCCTCCTTTTCCGAAATATGAGGATGATTTGATTTATGTTTTACATGTAGAGTTTGAATATCTTTATCCCAATATCTAAAAATTACATCACTTGAACAATGAGAAACGTTCTCGTGACTTTTGTCCCTTTCGATTTACAAGATTTTGGGATAATTAGAAAATTGTAATGGAATATTGTAATGACGATTATTATTATTATTTTATCTAGTGTAATTGAATATAAAAAAATAAAAAAAAGCTAGATTAACACTGATCGCATTAGATGTTTGTCATGTAATAAAGTTTTAAACATGTTTGAAATTTTTTATCTCCTCATCTTACAACTTCATCAAACAAAGTGTGTCGAATGATGTGTGTTGAGTGAATATGGATTTAGAGATTCCATAACGATCTAAATAAAATCAAAATAGAATTTTATGAATTTAGTGTTTAGAACCAGTAACTAGTACCCAAATTGGAGCCAAACAGGTACCTCAATCCGGATACTACAATCTCAATTTAGTGCTCAGCGCATTGTACATCTCTCTCCGGTCAATTCAATCATGAGTGGCGGCGGTGGGTGGTGGCAATGGTCCGGTGGAGATGTTGGTACGTACTTGATGAATCAAGATGCAATGGTTTTTTTTTTGGGTGAAAGTTGTAGTGGGTTTGGGTTTGAAAAGAGGGGAAAAAGGATGGGGTGTGTACTTTATTATAAGCAGGTAAACATATGAGAACAGTGTTTAAGAAAAGAATGGCTGGCAATTAAGGTTTAGCAACTCATGTAGACCACAGATATATGATACCCTAGAGGACCGTATAGAGAAGTTGCCGAAAAACATGAGAACAGTGTTTCTCAAGGCGTTCAGTGAAAGAGGTTATGATAATAATGGCTTAGGGATTTTAGAATTCTCTAAGAATGTAATCAACCACTACAATGAACAGTCTAATAAAAAATCTTTAAGTTTTTCCTGAGACTAGAGCAGCTTGAGAAGGGGATAAGCCTTACATTTCCAGAGCTTCTTCTTTACATCTTCAATTACTGCTTGGAGTACAGGATCAATATGAGAAATCTGCATATACCTTTCCAGGATTAAAGCTCGCTCAACCTGCTAAGTCCAAATCCTTGAACTATGTTAATTATTTATCTCTATTAATTAAGTAGATTTCCCTTATGGAACTGCCAAACTCCATATTCCTGCAATACCCCTCAAATATTAATCTTCCAAAAGCATGATTAAATAAAAAAAGGTTAAAACAGTAATAAAGCAGCAAAAATGATATCACGATAGAATTTAAAAAAAATATCAGTTGTTCGGTTTGTTCACGCTATCTCAAACAAACTGCACGTATATCTTCTTTCTCCTCTTTACGTTTGCCAAAATTGCTCTCATGTCTTTGTCTCATATCTGCTAATTCCCTTCTACTCGATTTCAAGTAAAAAAAAAATTTGCTTTTCTTTTATGATAATTTGATAGAAGACTGGCTCTATGTAACAGGTCAAGAAGAAGAAAGAGTATATGAAATTTCTTGATTCTGCGATTGATTTTGAGATTTTTTAATTCCGCCTCTACGAAACCAATTTGACTTCAAATTTAAGTTTAGTTTATTGGATGATTTTTCAACGGTCCTATTTGATGTGAAAGGTACGGAGTGTTGTTTATTATTTTTGACCAATAGAATGGTAGTTTTATTGTTCTTTCCCAGCGATTATGGATAGTTGGGATCATTTCCAAGATTTACATTTAGGTAATGAGTACATAATTGTAATATCCTGGAAATTCGATTTTCTATTTTAATTAAGAAAATTATTTTCGAGTTATTTTGATAACGATTTCTTTTATATTTACATTTCTTATAGCTTTTGAAATTTAATTAAATTTTTAGTTTGTGTAATTCTAACTTTCAAGCCGTAACTTTAAAGTAGACTTCGTTACGAGTTCGTTGGTTTTTACGGAGCATCGTTTGGATACCGGAACTATTTTTAATGATTTTTGGAAGTTGGTATTATCCAAGGATTAATTGAAAATAGATTTTTAGAGTCGGTTTGATTTGGACCCTTCATTAAGATTGACTTCAAGATCTGGACCGTTGGATTTTGGGTATAAATAAGTTGGATTTTGCTCGAGATGCAACAGAACATAGCCAGAGCGACTCAGTCTCGGGCTGCTATGCAGCGATGGAGCTCCGCTCCTCCTCTCCTCTCTCTTCCGGCCGTCTCCTGGCCTGGCACCGATGGTTGTAGCTTCTTCTTGAGGTGGTGGTCTTATATGTGGCTTCGGTTTCCAGAGAAGAACCTTGGAGAAAGAGAAACAAAGAAGAGAAGGTGACGACTTCTCCGATTGGTTTTCCGATTCCGGCACATTCGAGGTGGCTCATCGATATCGGTGGCTTCGTCTCGACTTCCTCTACATGTCTGTGGTTTCAGTTTTTCAAGAAAAGCCTTGAGGAAGGAGAATCGAATTTCCAAAGGTCTGCGTTTTGTTTTTCTTTGGGTCGTTTTCTTGGTACTCTCTGATGATCTCTTGTTCCGATTAAGGTATCAATGTTGGACTATTTTCTGTTTCCTACCTCTTCGTGTAATTAATTTCCAATTTGACTTAGAATTGAAGAAGTCGAGGTTTTGGTGTTTTGGAGTTTTATCTGTTGATTCCGGGTTTAGTGGTTCTTCAATGATTTGGATTGTTTTTAGTTGTTTCTGAATTGAAAATGAGTCTATGGAATTAAGATGAATATTTGGAGTCCTTGAATTACAGAAATTGGAAGAGTTGAGTGATGGAGGGATTGAGCTGTGTACGGTGACAGGAATGGTTGTGGTGGTGGTGGTTTACTACAGGGTTTGGTATCTATTTTGCTGGGTGCTAACTATTGGATGGTTGCTGGAGTTAAATTGATGTTCTTTAATGCTTGAAGTTCAGTTTTGGTGGAAAGTAGCTTGGGAATTATTGTTTTGTAGATTACTGTGTTTGGTGTTAGTGTGTTGCAGTAGCAATAATGGGTGGTTCCAGTCCACTTCTGATCTTGGTTAAATTCCAGAAATATTGATGGGTAGGGAACTGTGATTTGGAAGTACTGGAAGAAACTGTGTTTTTAGAGATAGTTTGGCTAACGTTGAGCTGTGGTGCTAAGTTCCTGGCTTCTAATGAATTAAAGGTTGTGAGTAGCTTTGGTTAGAACTGAGTTGTTTGGTTGAGCATGACGGACTGGGCATTCAAAGAATCTAGAGATGTACCATTAATTGGGATAATAGGAGACAAAGGTTTAAATAGAGCAATGGAGCTTGCGGTGATGCTGGATGTGAGTCATGTGACCTTTATATTTCTAGTATGAAGAGGCAGCCACAGTACGTGGGTTATTGTTAATACCATGTTTCTTAATACATGTGTTAACTGTATTCTTAATGGTGTAGTCAATATGGAGCATAGTGAGATCAAAAGGATTTCATTATGATAGATTGTGTATGAAACTAATTCAAGATGTGAAGGTTATAATTGAAGGATGTAAATGGATGAGAACATATTTTGGGGGGTGCATAGCAATTGCAGAATTGTGTATGAGGTCATTTGGAACAAATGATAGGGATATGGGTGTTCAGAGTATACTCGGAAACCATCGGAGAAGTAAGAGGAAATAGTGGAATTATTAGTTTGGGTGTCAAGTATGTTTGTTTGTAATGTCAATAGCTTAAAGGTGAAAGAAGAATGGGAAGATAAAAGGGAAGTAGTAAGTGTAAGAGAAGTTGGAAATGGATTTGGGTGTCCTTAGTAATTATCAAGGACTTACTCATACAACTTTGAAGTGATTGGTCAGCTCTATCTGAACGGAGGTTCGATACAAGGAATGAATGCATACTTACAATTTCCAGAAGCAGAAGAATAAGGATTTCAGAATGCGTGTTGCTGAGTTACTATTTCGTTTAGCATCGGAGCTAATTCGGATTACAGGTAGGGTCTCTCGGGGAATCTCATTTTACATTGATGATTAGATTATAATTGAATTCGGTGGTTGCGTGACATTGTTTGATTTAACTCTTGAATGTTATCGCTTTTGATTTAAAGCTTTTGTAATTGATGAGGTATATGATCGACGTTACTGCTTTCCATATAAGCATGTGTTGTATATTTTAATATGAGTACCGACATTCAAGTGGCATGCAAAATGCATTGAGAGGTCAGGTGACTATGTATTTGAGAGTGGTGATTGTGAAAAGTTGAGAATGAGATTGAGAGGAAAGAATGCATTTTGCGTAGTTGAGTTTCCTCGTGGGGACATCCAGTAGCTATGATCAGCCTACCGTGCACAAATGTAGGGAAAGTATGCCCCTTGGACGCAGAAGTCGATAAAACGATCTTTTCGGGTTTCGAGACTGGGGACCGTGAGGTTAACAAGACGACTAGCAAAAGAGGCACATATAACGAGGAGTTGTCGGTTATTAGATCATGTGTCTGAAACGTTAGAGTCACCCAAGGTGGGTAAAATACACGGTATGGGACGTGTATGCTCTATTGTTTTTGATATATGGTGTAATGTCCGGTAACTGAGTGGAAGAATTTCATTTGTATTCATGCATCTGATTTTTATTAATTTTTATGTTTTTATTTCATAACTTATTGTAACATAGTTAAGATTAACCTTAAGAGGTTTGGCCCTAGTGAGCGTAAGCTCACCCCTAGAGATTTTTCTTGTTCAGAAACGTACGTGGTACGACACGTCTTTCGAGAAGATTAACTGTGATGTTGAGGAAGAGTGGTGTGAGATAGAACGTAAGGCGTTATTTTCTTTGTAAAATATTTTGTTATTATAAATGTTTTATTTTCAACATTTCTGTAAAGTATTCTGTATTTATTTGTTTTAATTTTATTTTTATTTTTATTTTTTTTCCGTTCGCGCCTCGGCTCCGATGTTAGGTGTTAAATATTGATATTCCACCGACGCCGGAACCGGAGCGTGACAATAATTTAACTTCAGGGTAGATTGTTTTTAATGGTAGTTGTATTGATTTCCTATCCAAGTATTACTTTCCCTGTGCTTTTTAGAAATATATATTGATCATTAGATTCCAGCTATATATGGTTTTATTTTCTTAGATTCAAAAGAGACTAGCACCCCAAAATGAGGTACAGTATATGTTGTTATGATCGTAGTTCATCAAGGTGGGTGTGAAGAGAACTTTACTCAAAATTAGTTCTTGGTGTGTATTATTTGCCCCTATTATAGATATAACACCTTCCATTTGGCAATTAGGAAAGTAAAAAAGAAAAACGCATGCGCGTGCAGGACGGCTAGTATATCAATAATTTAAATATATGAACGTCAAGCCCAGTTCATATATCACAATTTATAAACTCCTAAAAATTTGACTTTACATTTAGAAAGACGAACTTGATGAATCATAACCAGAGGCAAGAGTAATCGTATAGATGAAAATCAGCGAAAAATTCCACAGATTTCCAAACCAAATCAAAAGATTTAACCCAATTGTTATATATTTTTTTTTCTCACATTCAGAATGTACGTTACTTGTACTTTATGCTTGGGGCAACAAGCAAAAACCATCTAGCAGAAACGGACCATGAACAAACCTCCTAACACTCGTAAACCATCAATTAAATCATATGCAGCAAACCCCTAATTAAACTAACAAGAGAAAAATGAACAGAAAAAATTTCTAAACCACCAGCCAAGCAATCCATCAGCCATAATCTTAATTCCTAAACCCCCAAAAGATCCAAAAATAAATGAATCATTGAATAGGAATAGAGATAGAGTTGGATTCCCGTTAAGAATAAACGAAAAAAAAAATCATTATAAATTAAATGAAAACTTACCGTGGAAGAGATGGACAAGATTTTTGGAGGTCTTGACAGTTTGGACTTCGTTGTTAGAGATTTTTTTCAAGAGCGATCACTAAATCCACAATTAGGGGAGAGCAGTTGAGTTTAGTTTGAACTGAACGTACGTGGACAGAGTAAAAGTCTAATCTTATGAACGTGGAAGAACACGTACCCGATCTTTTTCAATTTTTCTATATTTTTCTTATTCAGTACTTGACGAATGACGAATATGTCCTGGTGGGAAAAAAACTGAGCTTTGTTTTTTAATATTGCAAGCCTATTTTGGTACCATTTTTTAGAATTGGCTGATAAATCTGATATGTTTGCTTAATAATAGTTTAGCCTATTGACACGCACGCAGTTTTAATTTTCTTTTCCAGTCCATAAAAAATAATTAATAAAATTTATCTAAATTATTTTTATTTTTTTAATTTTGTTTTTTCTCAAATAGAAATAACCAAAGAACAAAAAAAAAAGATAGAGAATTTGTGGATAAATAATTAACCATAGTTGAATACTTAGTTGGGGGGGGGGGGGGGTGTGGGGGACCTATAGGTGGATTTTTTGGCCCTGAAAAACCACAAACCGGTCAAAACAGCACCGAACCGATATCGGGAAACTAAAACCGAACGAAACCGATTCATCTGTTTCGGAAATTACACCAAATCGAATCGGTCGGTTTCGGTTTGAGGGTTTCGGTCATGTATAAAACCGACCAAACTGAACTGAACCGAATCCCCATATATGTATTTAGTTATTAATATTTAATATAATATTAGGTGTACACCATGTTTTTAATGGTTGGAGGTTCCATAAGATAGGCTTGCACACACATGATTATGGTCCCTAAGTGTTTAACACAATTTTTTACGGCCTCTAACTCATTCAATGTTATGTTTTGGTTAGTATTTGTTATTGTTGACAGTAGCCGCAGAGAGGCTACAGCAGGCCCACAGACCCGCAGCAAGTGCACCAGGGCCCGGCCCAAGGCTCGGGACCGGATCACCAGCACCCGGCCTCGGGGTCCAGCACTTTATCCTGCCATCAGGGACCCTGGGGCCGAGGGCGCCAGCCTGCCAAAGAGGGCACCAGAAGGTACAAACAGAAGGGAACCAGTCCCACATCGAAGGGTGAGGCCAGCCCTCACCCCCAACCACCTATATAAGGGCCCCAACTACCCTCTTTATTAGGTAACTTATCTCTCTCCCTGCTTACATACGTGCCTTGGTTATATATATTCCAACTATACTAACTTAGGCATCAGAGAGGAGAAGACCGGCCCGCCCGGTATTCCCCTTAGTGAGCAGGATTGCAGGAGATCGAGTTGGATTCACCGAGTATCTACTAGACCCCCGGGTTTAGGCAGAAACAATTGGCGCCGTCTGTGGGAAGCTTGAACGAAAAGCCGTGTAAGCAACACCGTTGGGAAAGAACTCGGAGATGAGTCAAGAGAAAGGTACCGCCGAGGAGGGACGCCTTGCAGTAGTGCAGACGCTCACCTCCACCCCAGTCGTCACGCGGGAGCCGCGCGGCGATCGGGGCAACGGTTAGGAAGTAGGGAGCTGTGGGGGACCATCCGGCGTGCCGGATCCCCACCACGACAGCTCGAGCGGGAAAAGCCCGGCAGAAGAAGAAGACAGTCCAGAGCGACGGGGCTTCTCCTTGACGTTCTCAGATGATTCAAGCGATCGATCTAAGAGCCCGGACCGGGACCCTACGTACATCCCCGGCCATAGCAGTATGGTGGGAGAGCTACGGGCAATGGCCGCAGAGGTCAGTCGTCTAAGAGAGGAGAGCGACAAGGACCGAGCTAAGTCCAACGCCCGGTACGAAGAGATGGAGGCGGTGGATACTGCCCTAGTGGCCGCCCTGGAAAGGGGACAGCAGCGCAGTGACGCCATGGCCGAGGCACAGGCGACACTCCCACCGATCCAACCTCAACACACCGAAGCGGGGCAATCTTCGGGCGGACGGCCCGGTGACCCCATGCGAGAAAAGTCGCCAGCCGGCGCAGGCCCGCCGAAGAGCACGACAACCTCCCGCCAGCCCGGCTCTTCGTCAGTGGATGAAGTTGAGACTCCGACCGCACGAGCGCTGCAAATGCTAGCCAACACCGTGTCGGACTTAAAGGCCCAGATGGAGGCCAACGAGAGAAGAACCGCGCGGCCGATGGAGGGCGCCCGGTTTAATGAGCGCATGGGTCCTTTTTCGCACTGGGTCATAGAGTCGGGAAGATCTGGCAACCAGAAGTCCCTCAAACTCACCTATTCAGGGTCCGGCTGCCCGTACCAGCATCTGGACAGCTTCCGGTCCCAAACCTGCGCCAAGGGATACTCCGATGCAGTCTGCTGCAACATCTTCCAGGAGACTTTGTCTGGAGAAGCGCTCAGCTGGTTCTACGAGCTTCCAGCAAACTCGATCGAGGCGTTCGAGCAGTTAGCCGACCGGTTCGTGGGCCGCTTCATTCTCCGAGTCGAGGGAGCCCGGACGTCGACCATCCTCTTCAACTGCATACAAGCCCCCAGAGAGGAACTGAGAACCTTCGTCAACCGCTGGCAGACGGCTACGGCCGGAGTTCGGAACCTGGACAAAGGCATCGCCGAAATGGCTTTCAAGCAAGGGCTCCGAGCGGGCAAGTTTTCCTACGCCGTCCTGGTAGAACTCCCGCAAGGGTACGACGAGTTGATGGCTATGGCCATCCGGCATGCTCAGGCCGATCATGAGACCTATGGGCATCACCTACTGAAGAGGAAGCGGGATGAGCAGCAAGAAGACCATCCCCGGGAAGAGAACCCTCCGCCCGGCCAAGAAGCCAAGCCCAGTCAGCGGACTGAGAACCGCACCGCTCGACCCAGCCGGAACGCCAACAGCAGAAACTGGCCACAGCGGCAGCAGAGGCCTTATTTTGATAAACCCCAGAACGAGCACAAGCCGGTACCATTCCGCCAAGAGCGCCCCCTGGTAATCATGCCAGCACCACCACCGGCCGGTGAAGAAGTCTTCACCGCTCTCACCACTTCCTACGAGGATATCCTACTTGAGAACGGGAGCGTCATTCCCTCGCCGCCCAAGAGAAAGTACCCGAAGGGGAAACTTACAACGGCGCAGACGGGCAAGTACTGCTCTTATCATGATGAGGCGACTCATCGAACGAATCAGTGCTGCGCTCTCAAGACAGCGGTGCATGTTTTGATTGATAACGGCCAGCTCCAGCGGTACGTGGGGGAAAGAAAAGAACAGACCTCGATCGGGAACGTGACCATGCCTGGTAAAACCCGCTAGCACCGAGCGGTTAGTTTGGCATAGTTCGCGGTTCAACCGTTGTAAAAACAAATATATATGCAAACTACTTTTGAGAAAATTTCACCGGCTCTGCCAGTTCCAGTATATTCATATTCAAGCAAGTATACAAGCAGTAACCGATCCGGAAAGATTACAAGAAAAAGGGCAAGAAAAATCCTAAGGAGCCACGACTCCGCCTTCAGCAGGCAATCCGCCAGCCTCTCCTGCGGTACCCTCGTCGTCGACATCAGTTCCGACGTTGACCCTGGCTCGGGGAGACTCGGCACCGTTGGTAAAAGAATCCAAAGTCCGAGAGAATCGCTTCATCCGGCTGCCCCTCCACCGCCTCCTGATGGATGTCCGACTGCTCATGGATATCTCCTTCAGCAGTAATCGGCATCAGGGAAGTGTCTAACCATCCCTTCCCCGCCCATTCCGTGTACGCATCCGAGATGCCCTCTTCCCTGGCCTTCACCAGAAACTCCAGGAACTGATCGCTCTCCCGGTATTTGAGAACGACCCGCTCGTAGAGTTCCGGGTCATCTTCCCCGGTCGGAGCAGCAGAGGCGGCGCGCAGAGCGGCAGCTCCCACTTAGAGCTCGTCCACCTTGGCTTCCAGTTCGGCCCTCTCCTTCTCCAGGCTCCGGCTCTGCTCCTCCAGCTTCTTGGCCCTCTCCTCCGATTTGGCCTTCTCCCGGTCCGAGCGAGACTTCTCCACCTCCAGGCCCTGTCGGGCCTCCGATAGAGCAGCTATCTGTCTCTTCAGCTCCGACAGCTCCTCACTCGCGTCCGGTTGGTATAGACTGTACAGCAGCTGCGCAGCAACAAAGGCAGTTAGTCAAGCAAAAGAAAACAAGCTACATGCAGTATAGTGGTACCATGCAGTGCTTACCCGGAGGACGGATTCCTTGCATTTTGGGTTATTCCCACCCGCCAGGGCTCCCGCAACCCCAGGTCTGTCCAGACCAAGGCCGGCCAAGTCAGCCGCCACTTGCCGGGCGAGTGCACTATCCGGGCTTCCCCTCGGTGCCTCTGCAGGCACGGGACTACTCGGCCGGGCAGCAGCAGTAGCCTTCTCCCCAGCAGCGTTAGTTTGCGCACCGCTGGTTATCCTGAACCGTTTGGCCAGGTTCTCCCGTGCCGACCCACCGGTAAGCGTCACCAGCGCGGAGGAAGGAATGTCCCCACCTTTCCGTTTCTCTCCCCGGCCTTCCGGAGAAGAAGATTGTGCGCTTACGAGGGCGGAACGAGCCACGTGTGGCACAGACACCGGCCGGTTGGGGATCCTGTTCATTCCACCGGGAACCCTCACTGCCCCCCCGATACTCTTGCCCTTTCCAGGCGCCATAAGGCCCGCGGCATGATGGGTCTTCACCCGCCTCAGGAGATAGGCGCCGTCGTCAACATCCATGGCCCTCGCCTCCGGGTGAGTCGTGAGCCGGCCGGACTCCTCGTCCACCGACGTCCGCGAGACGATCTCGCCCTTCTCCTTCAGCTTGTTAAGGAGGTCTTCCCCGTCCATGGAGAGAGTGGTTTCGGGCTTGATAGTCGCCCGGGAAGACGCACCTGCAAGGAAAGCGAACAGTTAGTATTTTGCAAAAACTAGCACAAAGTATCTCCGCTCAAGGGCTTCCTACGCACCGGGACCCCGCCCGAGTTGGCAGTATTCCAGCACTTCTCGTCGGATGAAGTTGAAAGAACTCCGTTCCAGATCGTCCCAACATCCGATTATGGTTGAGACCCTCTCATACTCCAGATCGGATAGCTCGTACGACTGGTCGCCAAGGGGTTGGAAGGTGCCAGGAACCCGGTACATTTTGTTCCTCGCCTGCCACCTCCCGCCCACCATCACCACCTTCTTCCTCCAGCTGTTGTCTACCCATGAAGGCATATTGGTGATGATCGGTGGAGGTTTCCGGGCGTTAAAGGACAGGCAACCCCGGGACCCCTGCTTCCTTGAGTAGGACAACCTATACAAGGACCGGAATTCGTTTACCGTTGGCATACTCATTCTGGACAAGTCGTATAGGCAGCCGAGGCTCAGTAGTCGCCTCCACTGGAGCCCAGGAAGCTGCGCGGGCGACACTTGCAGCGCACTCAGCATATACTGCACGAAATTTGGCAGCGGGAGCGAGAGTCCATGCCGGAACTGGTCCTGGTGCGCGGCAACCCAACCTGCTTCCGGGTTGCAGGCCGACTCTCCAGGATTCAGGGGCCGCAGCAGAACGTCATCCGGGATACCCCAGGTTTTCCGGAGCGCTGCAATCTCTCCAGGGGTCATGCTACCCTCAGGCTCGTCGCACACCACAGCACCCTTCCCTCTGCCAATGGTATAGCTCACGGCCGGAGCATCTGCAAGGCGCACCCCGTGCGGTATTTCAGTCTCCGAGGATTCAGCCCCGGAAGATGAAGACGAGGACGGAGACGAAACCCTGCTCCCGGAGCAGTCAGCGACTTTGGACACCGGAGATTCTGAACCGAGCAAGTCCTCCAGTCTCTCCTCATCGTCCTCGATAGGACCTCTGGCAGCCGATTCGGAAGCCCGGTCAGAATCTGAAGATGACATCTTAACCTAGGGGAAGAAAACAAAACCCTAGCGCTCGTCAGCAACAGGCTACAACAGCGCCTTCTACGGCCTCACCCCAAGTTCGCCGCAGAGCAGTTCCGTCAGCAACAGAGATCCCTCCCCCCCCGCCGATTAATATGCTCAACCGAGGACAATCCGCCCTGCGAAAGCAGCCAGCAATGGTAGGAAGAGAGTAGGGAGCGCTCAAGAAAACGGATCTCGTGGGGCAAAAGGGCTCAAAGTGGTCGCCGGATTCCTCTCTTTCTCTTAGTTTCTCCAAAGCAAGAAGCAACAGCAGAAAGGAGAGCGGAAGAGGCCTTTTTATAGAGGGGACCAGTGCCCTAGGCAATCGAAATCCCTCCAAAACAAGTAATCAGAGCAACTCAAACGCCTGCGAATCCAGGCCCTTCATCTCAAGACCGCCCCCCGCTGGCACGTGTCCCAGCATTGGTAAACTGCCCATGCCATCATAACTGACGGGACTGATGGACTTCCTCCTTAAATGCATGTCAGCCACTTGTCCCACACGCTGGCGACAGGAAGGTAGGAGCGGGAACCAAGGAGTCAGGCCCTCCCACTTCCCCAGATTCCACGGTTGCACGCCATCTTTGCTGCAAAATTAACCGGTCATAATTTCTCAACCAGCTTGAAGACCTCTCACCGGTTGTGATTTTCCAACCGCTTGGAGAGCATCCATCCGGGTATGAACAATAGGGGACCCGTCTCGATAAGGCAGGACGCCCGGTCGAGGTCCGCCCGGCACCATGGCAGTTCGCGGTTATGATCATTCAACCGGCTGCATGGCTTCTTCGCATATCTTGAAGACCTCTCACCGGGGGTAATCATCCAACCGCTTCGAGAGTATCCATCCGGGTATAACCAACGGGGGACCCGTCTCGATATGGCAGGACGCCCGGTCGAGGTCCGCTCGGCACCATGGCAGTTCACGGTTATGATCATTCAACCGGCTGCATGGCTTCTTCACTGCATATCTCGAAGACCTCTCACCGGTGGTAATCATCCAACCGCTTCGAGAGCATCTATCCGAGTATGAACCCCCCTTCTAGCACCATCTTCGTTGCATATCACCGGGGGACTCGTCTCGATATGGCATGTCGCCCGGTCGAGATCCGCCCGGTCCGTAGCAGTTCGCGGTTAGGTATCATTCAACCGGCTGCACGCCATCCTACTAGAGACCTCGTCTCGATATGGCATGTCGCCCGGTCGAGGCTCCACCCAGTTGCATCTCTCTTGGGGGACTCGTCTCGATATGGCAGAACGCCCGGTCGAGATCCACCCACCGGTTACGACGCATCCAACCGGCTCGAGAGCATATTCCGGGAATAGGCTCCACCCGGCCCCATGGTATTTCACTGGGGGACTCGTCTCGATATGGCAGGACGCCCTGTCAAGTTCCGCCCGGTACCATGGCTGACCCCGGTCATGAGAACATTCGACCGGCTTGGGCTTTATACACCCGGGTGAGTTTACATCTAACCCATGTACGCTTGTCCAGCAGGATAAAAACCCTGCATCGCACCAGCTGCGGCAAACGGGGGCTGCACGGCGAGCTTTGTCACCTCAACGCCACCCCCCTACCGGGAACAGTATCCACCCGGCCCTATGGCATTTCACTGGGGGACTCGTCTCGATATGGCAGGACGCCCGGTCGAGTTCCGCCTGATACCATGGCTGACCCCGGTCGAGAACATTCGACCGGCATGGGCTTTATACACCCGGGCGAGTTTGCATCTAACCCATGTACGCTTGTCCAGCAGGATAAAAACCCTGCATCGCATTGAACCGCGATCAACATGGGGATACACGGCGAGCCTTGTCACCTCAACGCCACCCCTCTTACCTCAACGCTTATTCAACACAAGCTGAGAAGAACTAGCAAGTGTTCACCGGTGCTTCAAACAGCCCGCAACACCGGGGTAATCTCCCTGCAGCCTAGCAATATGAGACTCGTCTCGATATGGCAGAACGCCCGGTCGAGTTCCCATACTCCTGGACTCGTCTCGATATGGCAGAACGCCCGGTCGAGGTCCAGTACTAAAGTTCACCTGGGACCCGTCTCGATATGGCAGAACGCCCGGTCGAGGTCCCATGAACTTCACCCCGTCCGCTTTGGCAGATCGCCCGGTAGAGGCTCAGTGAACTCCGCTTTGGCAGATCGCCCGGTATAGGCTCAGTGAACTCCGCTCCGTTTCGATTTGGCAGATCGCCCAGTTGTGACCCAGTGAAGCTCCACCTCGTACCGATAGGGCAGAGTGCCCGGCCGAAATTCCATGCACATCTCTTGCATGGCGGATTTCAATGCCTCATTATCATTCCATGCACATCTCTTGCATGGCGGATTTCAACGCCTCATTATCATCCCATGCACAAATCTCTTGCATGGCGGATTTCAACGCCTCATTATCATTCCATGCACACATCTATTGCATGGCATCATGGCATCATCTCATACACTCTCCGGGTTCCACCCGCCTCCATGCTCATAGCACCACAACACTTAAGCATATTACTGCTTATATTACAAACGTGTCTATAAACTATTGCTTCCCATCGGTAACAGGTACTCACCTCGGTCACGCCCAATCTTTAACGCAGACTTGGGGGACTGAGCACCGGTAGGTTGGTAACCCTACGGGTCTGCGGGACAAGAGCAAGACAGATTTAAGTCCCCATTCAAGATTGCACTTGACCGGGAACTTGGGGGACTTGTTGACAGTAGCCGCAGAGAGGCTACAGCAGGCCCACAGACCCGCAGCAAGTGCACCAGGGCCCGGCCCAAGGCTCGGGACCGGATCACCAGCACCCGGCCTCGGGGTCCAGCACTTTATCCTGCCATCAGGGACCCTGGGGCCGAGGGCGCCAGCCTGCCAAAGAGGGCACCAGAAGGTACAAACAGAAGGGAACCAGTCCCACATCGAAGGGTGAGGCCAGCCCTCACCCCCAACCACCTATATAAGGGCCCCAACTACCCTCTTTATTAGGTAACTTATCTCTCTCCCTGCTTACATACGTGCCTTGGTTATATATATTCCAACTATACTAACTTAGGCATCGGAGAGGAGAAGACCGGCCCGCCCGGTATTCCCCTTAGTGAGCAGGATTGCAGGAGATCGAGTTGGATTCACCGAGTATCTACTAGACCCCCGGGTTTAGGCAGAAACAGTTATCTTTCAAGAAGTATAATTAACCTTTATACTTTGGTTAATATTTAACCGTAACTTAATTAATTTTGTTTGTTGTTTCTGGCATACTGCTTTCTAGTTTACTTATTATAATGATTATGTATTTCATGAATGTAGCTAATTTAAAGTATTGAACTTGTAGTTTACTATTTTACATTCATCTTTTCTTTTTATTGGTCAAGTGTTCAAAATTATCATGGGTATTAAGTTATGTAACCGAAATCGAATTGTTGACAGTAGCCACAGACCCGCAGCTAGTGTACCAGGGGCCGGCCCGAGGCCCAGGACCGGATCACCAGCACCCGGCCTCGGGGTCCAGCAGTCTATCCTGCCACCAGGGATCCGGGGACCAGGGGCGCCTGCCTGCCAAAGAGGTCACCAGAGCTGCCCTTTGGTGTGCAAACATAAGGGAACCAGTCCCACATCGAAGGGTAAGGCCAGACCTCACTCTTGGCCACCTATATAAGGGCCCCAACTACCCTCATTAATAGGTAACTGATCCTTCCTACCGCTTATATACGTGCTTAAGTTATATCTATTCCAACTATACTAACTTAGGCATCAGAGAGGAGAAGACCGGCCCGCCCGGTATTCCCCTCAGTAAGCAGGTTTAGAGGAGATCACGTAAGGATTCATCTGTCTCTACCAGGCCCCAGGGTTTGTGCAGAAACAATTGGCGCCGTCTGTGGGAAGTTCGGACAAGAAACCATGTAAGCACTATCGATGGCAGAGAATTCGGAAGCAAGACAGGAAAGGAATACCACCGAGGAGCAGCGTGTTGCACCAGTGCAAACGCTTGTCTCCACCCCGGTCGTTATGCGGGAGCAGTGCGGCGACCAGGGCGATCAGGAAGGCGGGAGCTGTGGGAGGCCGACCGGCACGCCGGGGCCAAACTACGACAGCTCGCGCGGGAAAGGCCTGGCAGAGGACGACAGACCAGTGCGCCGGGGCTTTTCTCTGACGTTCTCGGATGATCCGAGTGACCGAGAGGAGAGCCCGCACTGTAACAGTGACCGGGACACCACGTACAGCCCCGACCAGAGCAGTATGGCGGGAGAGATACGGGCAATGGCCGCAGAAGTCAGTCGCCTGCGTGAGGAGGGCGACCGGGATAGAGCCAAGTCCAACGCCCGGTATGGAGAAATGGAGGCAGTGAACGCTGCCCTGGTAGCCGCCCTAGAGAGAGGACAACAGCGCAACGAAGCTATGAGCAGGGCACAGGCACCCCCACCAAGCCAGTCTCGACGGTTTGAGGCCAGGCAGTCATCAGGCAGGAGGCTTAGTGATCCCGAGCGAGCGGAGTCACCGGCCGGCACGGCACCGCCCAAGAGCTCGCCGACGCCCCTTCAGCCACACGCTTCGTTCGAGGATGAAGCTGTGACCCCGACTGCACGGGCATTGCAGATGCTCGCCGACACTGTGTCGGATTTGAAGGCCCAAATGGAGGCCAACGAGAGAAGAGCGGCACGGCCGATGGAAGGCGCACGGTTCAACGAGCGCATGGGCCCTTTCTCGCACCGGGTTATGTAGTCGGGGAGGTCTGGTAACCAGAAGTCCCTCAAGCTCACCTACTCGGGGTCCGGCTGCCCGTACCAGCACCTGGATAGTTTCCGGTCCCAGACGTGCGCCAAGGGCTACTCCGATGCAGTATGCTGCAATATTTTCCAGGAAACTCTGTCTGGAGAAGCGCTCAGCTGGTTCTATGAGCTTCCGGCGAATTCAATCGAGGCCTTCGAATAGTTGGCCGACCGGTTTGTAGGCCGCTTCACCCTCCGGGTCGAGGGAGCCCGGACATCGACCATCCTTTTTAACTGCATGCAAGCGCCCGGCGAGGAATTGAGGACTTTCGTCAACCGTTGGCAAACGGCGACGGCCGGGGTTCGGAACCTTGACAAAGGTATCGCCGAGACGGCGTTCAAGCAAGGGCTCCGCCCGGGAAAATTTTTCTACGTCGTACGGGTGGAACTCCCGTAGGGGTATGACGAGTTGATGGCAATAGCCATCCGGCACGCCCAGGCCGATCACGAGACGTACGGGCAGCACCTGCTGAAGAGGAAGCGGGAAGAGCAGCAGGAAGACCACCCCCGGGAGGAGCACCCCCCACCCCGCCAAGAAGACAAGACCAGCCAGCGGACCGAGAACCGAGCCGCCCGACCGAGCCGGCCCAACAGAAATTGGGGGCAACGACAGCAGAGGCCCTATCATGATAGACCCCAGAACGAGCACAAGCCGGCGCAGTTCCGCCAAGAACGTCCCCTGTCAATCATGCCAGCACAACCGGCCGGTCAAGAGGTCTTCACCGCTCTCACCTCTTCATACGAGGACATTTTGCTCGAGAACGGGAACATCATTCCACCACCGCCCAGGAGAAAGTACCCGAAGGGGAAGCTTACCACGGTGCAAACGGGCAAGTACTGCTCATATCATGATGAGGCTACTCATCGAACGAGCCAGTGCTGTGCTCTCAAGACAGCGGTGGAGGGTTTGATTAGTAACGACCAGCTCCAACGGTATATAGGGGAAAGGAGAGCAGATCCCGACCGGGAGCAAGACCGGGGCTGGTAGACTAGAAAAATTTCACCGGTTCCATCAATTCAAGTATATTCATAGTCAAGGGATAATACAAGCAGAGGCCGGTCCGGCAAGTTTACAAAAAAGAGCAAGGGCAAAATCCTAAGGAGCTACGCCTCCCCCCTCAGCGGGCAATCCACCAGCCTTTCCGGATGAAGCAGCCGCGCCTTCAGCAATCTGAGGTCCACCCTCCCCTTCCGGTTGTTCTTCCGCCGACTGCTCATGGATATCCTCATCAGCGGCCTTCGACATCCGAGAAGTATCCAGGTACCCCTTCTGCTCCCATTCCGTGTACGCGTCTGCGATGCCCGATTCCCTGGCCTTCTCCAGGATCTGAAGGAACTGATCGCTCTCATAGTATTTGAGAACAACCCGCTCGTACAGTTCCGGGTCCTCTTCCCCGGCCGCAGCGGTAGAGGCGGCACGCACAGCGGCAGCTCCCACCTGGAGCTCGTCCACCCTGGCCTCCAGTTCGGCCTTCTCCTCCTCAGCCAGCTCCTTCTCCCTCTCTAGGCTCCGGACCTGCTCCTCCAGCTTGGCCACCTGCTTCTTGGCCCTCTCCTCCAATCTGGCATTTTCCCGCTCCAGCCGGGACCTCTCTGCTTCCAGCCGCTCTCGGGCTCCTGTCAGCTCGGCCACCTGCCTCTTTAGCTCCTCGCTCGGATCGGGCTGGTACAGATTGTACAGCAGCTGCATAACAACAGAGAGCCAAGTAAGCAAGCAACAAAGGAAATGAGTTACGAGCGGTACAATGGCACTGGACAATTCTTACCTGCAGGACCGACTCCTTGAACTTTTGGCGCTTACCGCCCGCCAAGGCTCCGGTGACCTCAGACCTGTCCAGACCAAGGCCGGCCAAGTCCGCCGCCAGCTGCCGGGCGAGTGCACTCTCCGGGCTTCCCCTCTGTGCCTCCGCAGGCACGGGGCTATTCTGCCGGACAGCGGCAATCTTTTCCCCAGCGGAACTAGATGCACCGCTGGTTACCTTGAGCCGTTTGGCCAGATTCTCACCGGACGACCCGCCGGTCAGCGTCACCAGCGTGGAGGGAGGAACGTCCATGATCATCCGTCTCTTCTCACCCTGGCCGTCATGCGAAGAAGATTGCGCGCTTAATCGGGTCACCCGGGTGACGAGCGGGACTGACCCCGGCCGATACGGAATCCGGCTCACTCCACCAGGAATCCTTAGTGGCCCCCCGGTAGTCTTGCCCTTACCGGGTCCCGCCTTGGGCGCAGCAGGGTGGCTCTTCACACGCGCCAGGACATAGCCGTCGTCCTCAACATCCATGGCCCTCGGCTCGGGATGAACCGTAAGCCGACCGGACTCCTCGTCCACCGAAGTCCGCGAAACGGCCTCGCCTTTCTCCTTCAGCCTCGCGAGAAGGTCTTCACCGTCCATGGATAGGGTGGTGTCGGGTTTGATGACCGCCCGGGAAGATGCACCTGCAGGACGAGCAAAGGTCAGTATTTAAAAGTTAGCAAAAGTGTCACCGCTAGGACTTGCTACGCACCGGGATCTCGCCCGAGACAGCAATACTCCAACACTTCCCGCCGGATGAAGTTGTAAGACCTCCGTTCGAGATCGTCCCAACATCCGAGTATGGTCGTGATCCTCTCCTGCTCCAACTCGGATAGCTCGAACGATTGATCCCCAAGGGGCTGGAAGGCACCAGGAACCCGGTACATCTTCCTCCTCTTCTGCCACTTCCCGCCCGCCATCACCACATTCTTCCTCCAGTTGTTATCCACCCAAGAAGGCATATTGGTGATGATAGGTTGAAAGCACCGGGCGTTGAAGGACAGACAACCCCGGGACCCTCGCTTCTTCGAGTATGATAACTTGTACAGTGCCCGGAATTCGTTTACCGTTGGCATACTCATCCCGGACAACTCGTACAGGCAGCCAAGACTCAGCAATCGCCTCCACTGGAGCTCTGGAAGCTGCGCGGGAGACACTTGCAATGCACTGAGCATGTACTGCACGAAGTCTGGCAGCGGGAGCGAAAAACCGTGGCAAAACTGGTCTAGATGCACGGCAACCCAACCTGCCTCCGGGTTACAGGCTGACTCTCCGGGATTCAGTGGCCGTAGCGCCACCTCATCCGGGATACTCCACGTCTCCCAGAACGCAGCAATCTCTCCGGGGTTCATGCTACCCTCCGGCTCATCACACACCACGGCACCTTTCCCTCTCCCGATGGTGTAGCTCACGGGCGGAGCACCAGCAAGACGCACCCCGTGCGGTATTTCCTCAGATCCTGAGGACCCGGAAGACGAAGCCCCGCTCTGGGAGCGGTCAACGGCTTCAGACACCGGGGATTCCGAACCGAGCCAGTCCTCCAGTCTATCCTCATCGTCCACAACGGGACGCCTGACGACCGATTCGGAAGCCCCATCAGAACTTGCAGAAGACATTTTAACCTAAGGGGAAGAAAAAACAAAACCCTAGCGCTGGTCAGCAACAGGCTAGAACAGCGCCCTCTGCGGCCCCTCCCCAAGTTTACCGCAGACGCTCCGCTTAAAACAACTCAGTCGGCGACAGAGCTCCCCTCCCCCCGCCGCAAAAACACCGAAAAGAAAAACAAGAACAACACCAGGCAAAGAAAGCAAGAACTTACCGATTAGTATGCTCAACCGAGGAAAGTCCGCCCTGCGAAAGCAGCGAGCAATGGTAGGAGAAGAGTAAAAGAGCACTTGAGGCAACGGATGTCGCGGGGCACCTCCACAGAGCTTTCGCCGGATTTCTCTCTTTCTCTTAGTCTCTCTGAGCAAGGAGCAAAACAGAATGAAGAAGGCAGAGGAGGCCTTTTTATAGAGAGGGCCGGTGCCCTAGGCGCTTGTAATCCCCCCAAAACACGCAATCAGAGCAACTCAAACGCCCGCGAATCCAGACCTTCCATCTCAGACCGCTCCCTACCAGCACGTGTCCCAGCATCAGTAAACTGCCCACGCCATCATAACTGATGGGACTGCTGGACTTCCTCCTTAAATGCATGTCAGCCACTTGTCCCGCCTGCTGGCGACATGTAAGGGAGTTAGGAGCGGGAACCGAGGCGTCAGGCCCCCCCACTTCCCCAGGCTCCACGGCTGCATGGCATCTTCACTGAAAGTCATCGGTTATGATCTTTCAACCGGCTTGAAAACCTCTCACCGGTTATGATCATCCAACCGGCTCGAGAGCATTGTTCCAGGTATGAGCCATCCATCCAGTACCATGGCAGTTCACGGTTAGGTATCATTCAACCGGCTGCATGGCATCTTCACTGAAAGTCATCGGTTATGATCTTTCAACCGGCTTGAAAACCTCTCACCGGTTATGATCATCCAACCGGCTCGAGAGCATTGTTCCGGGTATGAGCCATCCATCCAGTACCATGGCAGTTCACGGTTAGGTATCATTCAACCGGCTGCATGGCATCTTCACTGCAAGTCACCGGTTATGATCTTTCAACCGGCTTGAAGACCTCTCACCGGTTATGATCATCCAACCGGCTCGAGAGCATTGTTCCGGGTATGAGTCATCCATCCGGTACCATGGCAGTTCACGGTTAGGTATCATTCAACCGGCTGCATGGCATCTTCACTGCAAGTCACCGGTTACGATCTTTCAATCGGCTTGAAGACCTCTCACCGGTTATGATCATCCAACCGGCTCGAGAGCATTGTTCCGGGTATGAGCTATCCATCCGGTACCATGGCAGTTCACGGTTAGGTATCATTCAACCGGCTGCATGGCATCTTCACTGCAAGTCACCGGTTATGATCTTTCAACCGGCTTGAAGACCTCTCACCAGTTATGATCATCCAACCGGCTCGAGAGCATTGTTCCGGGTATGAGTCATCCATCCGGTACCATGGCAGTTCACGGTTAGGTATCATGCAAACCGGCTGCATGGCATCTCACCGGTTAGGTAACATTCAACTGACTCGAGACCATCTCACCGGTTATGATCATCCAACCGGCTCGAGAGCATTTTTCCGGGTACGAGATCCACCCGGCCCCATGGCATTTCACTGGGGGACTCGTCTCGATATGGCAGAACGCCTGGTCGAAGTCAACCCAGCTCCATGGCACGACCCCGGTTATGAGAACATTCGACCGGCATGAGCTTTATACACCCGGGTGAGTTTACATCTAACACATGTACTCTTGTCCAGCAGGATAAAAACCCTGCATCGCACTAAACTGCGATCAATGTGGGGCTCCACGGCGAGACTTGTCACACTACCAGAAAAAAGGTTTTTCCCGACGAAAAAAAAAAAAACGGCCGACGAAATAAAATTTTCGTCGGCTATTCCCAAGAATGGCCGACGAAATTTTTTTTCGTCGCAAAAAAAAAAATTCGTCGGCTATTCCCCTAGAATGGCCGACGATTTTTTTTTTCGTCGCTAAAAAAAAAATCGTCGGCTATTCCCATAGAATGGCCGACGATTTGAATTTTCGTCGGCTATTCCCATAGAATGGCCGACGATTTAAATTTTCGTCGACTATTCCCATAGAATGGCCGACGATTTAAATTTTCGTCGGCCTTTCTCTGAAACTTTAGCCGACGAAAATTTTTGGAAGTATGGCCGACGAGTACTAGGTTTGATTTCGTCGGCTATGATTAAAAAAAAAAAAAAAAAAAGAACAGCTTCCATTTTCTATCACTATCGACAAACCATTGCTTCGTCCTTCAAATGCAAATGTGTCGTGAAATAAGATATGACCGAAATAATGAAATACGTCTACGGTTGAAAAATGAGAAGATTCCGACAAAATCTGTGTGCCGAATGTTGCGGTTAACTGTTTTTTACTTCCGTTTTCCTATGGGTAGCCTGACGGTCGGTAAATATTTTGAGGAAAATTTTTATACGATTAGTTGCGTCTCATCGATTTGAAACTATTATCTGTTGAAGGTCAGGCCAAAAAACGTCATTTAGACAGGCCAATTACCATTTCTAAGCGTTTGAAGGGTTGACTCACCCGGTTGACCGTCCCGATCGAGCCTTTAACGTTGTCAGATGTAGTTGGATTTTTTTTCATACATGTATTTAATCTTAACGGTGATATCTGACGGTTGGAATAGATTTTCCAAACTTTTAGATTCAAAATCGGAACATATGCACTAATGTTCCTTAACTTGTTTACTAAGTGTTTAAGTGAATGTATAGTTTCAAATAGTTACTATACGTACACTCTTCAAATGCAAATATGTCGTCAAATAAGATATGACCGAAATAATGAAATACGTCTACGGTTGAAAAATGACAAGATTCCGATAAAATCTGTGTGCCGAAATAATGAAATCAGTCAAAACCCGGTTTACTGTAGATTTGGCGTCCGGCGTCCGAATGATGATTGTGATACCATTTCGGGCTTTCGAGTTCGTTTAGGGCCTCAAAACGGCATTTTAGTATGTTTTCATAGAATAGCCGACGAAACATTCAAATTTCGTCGGCTATTCTCTAAGTATAGCCGACGAATTCAAATATTTCGTCGGCTAAACTCTTGATCCGCGCCTTTTTATTGTCCGCCGTTGGATGACTCAGATCCGACGGCTGTTGATTTTCCAATGTATAGCCGACGAAATAAAAGATTTCGTCAGTTATACTTAGAGAATAGCCGACGAAATATTTTAATTTCGTCGGCTATTCTCTAAGTATAGCCGACGAAATCTTTTATTTCGTCGGCTATTCTCTAAGTATAGCCGACGAAATCTTTTATTTCGTCGGCTATACTCCTTCTAAATCTTTTAAATCCTCCCGCCTTTTTTCTCTCCTCCTTCCCCCCCTCCTCCGGCCTCCTCTTCCTCCTTCCCCTCCTCCGGCCTCCTCCTCCTCCTCCTCCTCCTTCCCCTCCTCCTCCTCCTCCTCCTCCGGCCTCCTCCTCCTCCTCCTTCCCCTCCTCCTCCTTCTCCTCCTCCTCCTTCTCCTCCTCCTTCTCCTCCTTCTCCTCCTCCTCCTTCCCCTCCTCCTTCTCCTCCTTCTCCTCCTCCTCCGGCCTCCTCCTCCTCCTCCTTCCCCTCCTCCTCCTTCTCCTCCTCCTCCTCCTCCTCCTCCTTCCCCTCCTCCTCCGGCCGGCCTCCTCCTTCTCCTCCTCCTCCGGCCTCCTCCTCCTCCTTCCCCTCCTCCGGCCTCCTCCTCCTTCCCCTCCTCCTCCGGCCTCCTCCTCCTCCTTCCCCTCCTCCGATCCGGTATTTTTTTTTGCCCAAAATGCAGTTATAGCCGACGAAATTAACATTATTTCGTCGGCTATAACTGCATTTTTTAATATATTCCGACGAAATAGCCGACGAAACCAAATTTCGTCGGCCATACTCGAACAAATAGCCGACGAAATCATTTTCGTCGGCCATAATTCGTCGGCCAAGGTTGGAATGGCCGACGAAATGGTTTTTTTCGTCGGCCATTGGTATTACCGACGGGGTATTTCCGACGACTTATAGCCGACGAAAATTTCGTCGGTAGAAGGTATAGCCGACGAAAAATTGGCATTGCCGACAAAAAAAATTTCGTCGGCTATTCCCTCCGATTTGGTAGTGTCACCTCAACGCCACCCCATTACCTCAACGCTTATTCCAACACAAGCTGAGAAGAACTAGCAAGTGTTGACCGGTGCCTCAACAAACCGCAACACCGGGGCCACCTCCCCGCAGCCTAGCAATATGGACTCGTCGCGATATGGCAGAACGCCCGGTCGAGGTCCCATACTCTACGACTCGTACCGATTTGGCAGAACGCCCGGTTGAGGTCGCAGCCTAGCAATATGGACTCGTCGCGATATGGCAGAACGCCCAGTCGAGGTCCCATACTCTCCGACTCGTACCGATTTGGCAGAACGCCCGGTCGAGGTCGCAGTCTAGCAATATGGACTCGTCGCGATATGGCAGAACGCCCGGTCGAGGTCCCATACTCTCCGACTCGTACCGATTTGGCAGAACGCCCGGTCGAGGTCGCAGTCTAGCAATATGGATTCGTCGCGATATGGCAGAACGCCCGGTCGAGGTCTCATACTCTCCGACTCGTACCGATTTGGCAGAACACCCGGTCGAGGTCGCAGTCTAGCAATATGGACTCGTCGCGATATGGCAGAACGCCCGGTCGAGGTCCCATACTCTCCGACTCGTACCGATTTGGCAGAACGCCCGGTCGAGGTTGCAGTCTAGCAATATGGACTCATCGCGATATGGCAGAACGCCCGGTCGAGGTCCCATACTCTCCGACTCGTACCGATTTGACAGAACGCCCGGTCGAGGTCTAGTGCACAAATTCACTTGGGGGACTTGTCTCGATATGGCAGAACGCCCGGTCAAGATCCCATGCTCTCCGGCTCGCTCTGATATGGCAGAACGCGGGGTCCAGGTTCCATGCACAAATCTATTGCATGGCGGATTTCAACGCCCCATAATCATTCCATGCACACATCTATTGCATGGCGGATTTCAACGCCCCACTATCATCTCCATGCTCATAGCACTACAACACTTGAGCACAGTACTACTTACATTGCAAACATACTCACAAACTGTTGCATACCATCGGTAACAGGTACTCACCCCGGTCACGCCCAATCTTCAACGCGGACTTGGGGGACTGGGCACCGTTGGGTTGGTAACCCTGCGGGTCTGCGGGACAAGGGCATGACAGTTTAAGTCCCCATTCAAGATTGCACTTGACCGGGAACTTGGGGGACTTGTTGACAGTAGCCACAGAGGGGCTACAGCAGGCCCACAGACCCGCAGCTAGTGTACCAGGGGCCGGCCAGAGGCCCAGGACCGGATCACCAGCACCCGGCCTCGGGGTCCAGCAGTCTATCCTGCCACCAGGGACCCGGGGACCCGGGGCGCCTGCCTGCCAAAGAGGTCACCAGAGCTGCCCTTTGGTGTGCAAACAAAAGGAAACCAGTCCCACATCGAAGGGTAAGGCCAGACCTCACTCATGGCCACCTATATAAGGGCCCCAACTACCCTCATTAATAGGTAACTGATCCTTCCTACCGCTTATATACGTGCTTAAGTTATATCTATTCCAACTATACTAACTTAGGCATCGGAGAGGAGAAGACCGGCCCGCCCAGTATTCCCCTTAGTAAGCAGGTTTACAGGAGATCACGTGAGGATTCATCTGTCTCTACCAGGCCCCAGGGTTTGTGCAGAAACACGAACTGAAACCGAACCGAATTGTAAGTTAACCGAAACTGCGGTTTTAATATATACTTTTTTTTTTGGTTTCGATTTTCTGTTAGTACTCTAAAATCGAACTGATGACATCGAGTTTACGAACCTATAGGTTCTTAATAGGCGTTGACAAAGAAGGAGAGGGGGAATTCCACCCACATCCTCTTTTCTAAGTTAACCGAAACTGCGGTTTTAATATTTTTTTTTTTGGTTTCGATTTTCTGTTAGTACTCTAAAATCGAACTGATGACACCGAGTTTACGAACCTATAGGTTCTTAATAGGCGTTGACAAAGAAGGAGGGGGGGGGGGGGGGGGGGGGGGGGAATTCCTCCCATTTTTTCTGTTTCTTATTTGTTAATCTACTATTTTTACCATTATGTATTATATTTTGCAGTTTTTTTAGTTTCAATGAATCAAGAGTAATTCTGGTCTGTAGAATGCATGCTCATTGAGGAAGTGAAGAACATGTTCAATCGTTTTCCTTTCACTTTATGTATCTATTCCCCAACGAAATGTAATCAGACATACAGTGCATATTTTAGCTAGAAACACGTTTTTGTTCCCTGCATTTCAAGTTTGGGTAGAGGAAGGGCCACACTGGCTTTCCAATGTATTGCTAAATACATCAATTAAAGCCTCTTTCTCAAAAAAGAAAAGAAAAAAAAAATTAGGCAGTTCCATAAGAGAAATTTACTTAATTATTAAAGATATATATATATATAGAGATTTCAAAATATATATTAGTGGGAAGTTCTTTAATAAAATCTTATAGACTAATGAAAAATGTTCATTTCCTTCCTTGATATAGATTTTCCCAATAATTTTCTTAAAATAAATTGTCATATTCAATCCTTTCCCGATCCTTTAGTTTCTAGATCACGAGTCGAATCTCTGGCAGAAGGCAGTGGCAGGAATCTCGGATCCTTTAGTTTTCCATACTTTCATTTGTTTTCTCCATTCCCTTTTAATTTTTAAGGAAACCTAAATATTGAAATTGTGCCGCCTACTATCTAGGGCTAGGGTTTGGAAGGATGGTGGGTGGAGCAGCAAGATATCGCGCGAGAGTGAAGAAGAGGCTGGAAAAGCAAAAGCAAGAGGAAAATAACAAGAGGCTGTACGTATATTTGTACTAATGAGTTCTCCGGGCTAGCTAGGTAGCGTTGGATACCGTGTCCAGGCCATCCGATTTAGCGACTTGTTCAGTTTTTCCGACACCAAGTTGCTTTTCTACTCGGCGTTGAGGTTCCCCGCCAAATGAGTTTTGGTGTCTTTGGCTCTCGAATTGTTCTGCTCGGCGGCTGGTTTTTGAGTTTGGTGTGATCAAGGAGAAACCTCCCGATATCGACCTATGTTTTGGACACTAAGGAACTCAAGCCTATGTTCATCAACAACACAAGTGATGACTCTAGCTGGGCGATTCCGGATTTGGGAAAATATATACCTCGTCCTTGGCTTGCGGAGATCAACGCAACGGTAAGCTATATACTCTCTCTGATCGTTGCATTCGAGATACAGATTTTGACGTATTATTAGTCGACCCCGAAGACGAGCCGGAATGGGATCCTCTTCCCAGGCTTCCGATTCTGCCTGATTCATCTACATGTGCAGTGTTGGGCACCAAGATCTTTGTCACTGTTCTGATAAAACAGAGGACGCAAGAAGTCAAGATATTCTGCTTTGACGTCGATCACCCTAGGCCTGAGAGGCCATGGACTACACATCGACCATTCTGCTCCGACTTTGTTTGTGCTTTCCCTGGCCCTAGGCCTGGGGTTTTTGTTGTTAGATATATAGGCATACACCCTGTTGGTGTTGAGTGTGCCTGTGCGCCACTAGGGGACAGAGGTTGGGATTGAAGAAACTAAGGGGGTGTATTGTATTTAGATTTCCTTAGTGTTTTAAAGATTATTATGGATTCTAGAAGTTTTTGGGTATTCAATTTGGATTTATATAAGAAGATTTTAAATTCACTAAAGTCTGAGGGTATTCAATAATGGCTTTAATTAACTTTTGAAAAGTCTATAGAACTTTAAGGGTATTCAAAAACTTTACGAATTTTAAAGGATTCATTAAATGATGGATTTACATGGATTGTTTAGTGTAAATTGTAAAAAAAACAAACTTCGATCAATCCAACCTCTAAACTCAAGATTTCTGTGGATTTATAATTTTTTTTCTTTTCATTACTCTCTCTCTCTCTCTCCAAACGGGTCGCAATTTTCTCATACATATTTTACAATAGGGGCTAGCTATACAAGTTGGTGGTAATAGAAGAGTACAATGAGTACATGACGACGACCCCAACTATGTTCCTCACGACCGCATATATCAGAATGCCCACGCCTTTCATAAGTTACTCTATTAATTAACTTTCCGGCACTAACTTGATATAATCTCAAATTATATCGACCAACCTCTCTCTCTCTCTCTCATATCTCGTCATTTCTGTGGATTTATAATTTTTTTTCTTTTCATCATTTTTATCCTTATACTTCTTCATTCTCCATAATATACATGCATGTCTAGTTTGACACACATATAAAACTAGTTAACTTGGAAAGATTTCATGTTAATTTTTTTTTATTTACTTATGTTACATGTTTATGTTGATAAAATGATTAATGATAAAAAAAAATTGTCAAAATCTATGAGAATCCATAAAATTTGTATTTTATAAATTTACAGAAGTCCTTAATGGTGTGTTTGGATGAGAACATTATGAAATCCATGAGAATTTATAATTGATGGCATCTTGAATTGCATCAATTTAAAATTCATCAATTGCAAATTCTATTGTTTGGTTATATTTATATAGAATTTGAAATGTGTTATAGATTAAGAAATTTTTTAAAACATTAATAAAAAATAAAATATAAAAAGTCTTATTTTAAAAAGATAATTAAACACTGCAAAGAAATTTGTAAATGACACATATTTTGTGAGGAATTCAAGAGAGGAATTTAAACAATGAATTCATTCGTTTTCTTTTCCACAGAAATTTAGAATTCTTATTTGATAATCCCAAACGACTGAATTAGATTTTAGGAATTATGAAATCCTCAATTTCAATTAAATTCCTCCTGATTTTTCTTCATCCAAACACACCATAAAAGTTTCTCTTATAAATCTACGGAAATCTAGAAGATTTCATAAGTCTGTATAAATCTAAGAACTCTTTATGAATCCATCACTTAGAAAAAATCTGCATAAATCTAAATACAATACACCCCCCTAAATTTTCCTAGATGGGCCCTATATATGTATGTGTGTATTACGATAACACTTGTTTTCGATGGGATTTCATATGCGTGGCATGTAGAAATAGGAAAGGAAAAAACTGAAAGTATAGCAATATTGTATAAAAAGTAATTATTTAGTGCTCTATGTATCCAAAAAAAAAAACTAGTACAAGTTAATATGACTATTTTAGATCAAATTACTTTTTAAAGTTTTCAAAATTTTAAGTCATAGATATATATGTGTGTGTGTTTGTGTGTCTTATATATATAGTTATAGCCTTATAGAAGATTTTCTAAAATAAAGACTTATAAAAATATCGGGTTCTCTCCCTAGCCGCCTGCTAAGGTTTCGACGCCGACCAAACCGATCCATTTTCATGGAAAAAATTGCAGGTTTAGTCCTGCTGTTCTCTCTGGCTACTGCCTATGATGCTTACTGTCGTGGTTGCGTGGTATGGGGGCTGACCGAAGTTCGTTGTCCTTCTGTGGAAGATGATTGGAGTGTGGCTGTTGGAGTCAGAGATCCGGGTCGCTGGGGATACGGCGGCGGCAAAGAGTTTTCCGGATCGTGGGAGTTATGGTTCTTGGGTTTAAGATCTGAGAGGGTGTTATGTGCTTGGCGTTCTAGTGGTTGCGTTGTGGAGATTGTCTCTAGGGGTGCGGCTTCGGATGGCGGTGGGGGTGGTGGTTTGCTGATGATCAGCAACCCTGCAGTACCAGAGGAGGTGCCCAGAGATTTTGAAATTGGGTGGTGTTTAGGTGGTGATTTCGACCGGATTGAGGGTGCAGTATCAGAGGCGCTTGGTGGAATCAAGATCCTGCTGTTACCGAATTTCGTTGTGCTGACAGATGTCGTTGGCAAACAAGGTCCAACGGCGCCGATGTCTGGTGAACGGGTGATTATTGATGGGCCTTGGTTTGGTGGACTTGTTAGGGTTTACCAGATTTGGGCCCTTTGGGGTTTGTTGGGCCCAATAGATTGGGTGACCGGTAACTTGATAGGAAAGGAGGCTCCGCCTCTTCCTGATATGGAGACCGGTAAGTTGATAGGAAAGGAGCCTCCTCCTGATATGGAGGCATGTAACTTGGTAGGAAAGGAGGCTCCGCCTCCCCCTGCTAAATTAGATTGATTTTGAATCTAGTCTCAGTGTTTAGAGTATTTGGTTGATACCATTTAATCTTACTTCTAAGTATTTCTAAACATTGATTTTCACTGTGCTTTATCGAGAGAAAAAGTAGGTGTATTTTTGGTTTTTTTGCCTAGTATAGGTTGGTGAGTCATAAGAGATAGCTCTTATTGTTTGTCGGCCATAAATGGGTGTGTTATTTTTATATTGCTTATTGAATAATAAATTTCTTGACTTCCGATTAAAAAAAAAAATTCTAAATCTAAAAGGAATTATAATAATGTTCCAAGAAAAAAAAAATGAAAAAGAAATGTAGTGTACGACTGTACGTTGTAGCTGACAGCCAAATGAAAGATAGAAAAGTACCCCAAAAAAAAAAAATTAATCAAACCTGGGACTCGAATTGGGGACTTGGTGAAACATATAATGATGCTGGACCACGTACTATGGCAAATGAGCGACTGTTACGGTAAACTCCAAACTATTTGTATATATGTTACAGGTGCACGGGATACAGTAGACTCCAATGTGGCTCCGCCACTGTCTATGAATGAGCCATGTAATCTACAAGCAGAGAATCGAGAGACAAAACTAGTAGTCATGCACAATGCAGCCATATAATTCCTGAATACGGGATATTCCAAAAGAATACATAAAAGTAGTGTTGAGTTCGGACTCATGTCATGTAGAAAAAAAATGAGATGATATATATATATATATATATAGTTTCTATTCAGAACGAATGTTCGTTTTGAAATTAACGTGTGAAGTTTATTTTTTAATCACATTTTTACATCTCCACCGTTCAATTAATAGGTCTATATGTGTAGATCATTCATGTAAAATTTTAGCCAAAATGGTAATTGTTAACACTTCTAATTAACTAGATTAAATCAATGGACGTATGAAATCTGTCAAACCTGACCCGTTCAAGTTTTTAGATGTAAATCACAATTTTGAATGTTCTAATGATTATCAAATGGAATGAAAATTTTCATATATGATCTACTCATATAAACATGAATGTTGAACGGTGGAGATGTTAATATGTTATCGAAAAGTAGGTTAAATGAGGGATCCCTCAAAATGAACAAAATGTATATATATATTTCCTATCCAGAGCGAACTTTCGCTCTAAAATTAACGTGTAAAGTTTCTTTTTTGACACACTTTTCTGTCATATTTTCACGTCTCCACCGTTTAGATGTTAGAACCTAATGTATAGATAATTCCTGCAAAAGTAGATGAAATTTTACAGAAATGATCTATACATTAAGTTCAAACATTTGAACGGTGAAGATGTGAAAATATGATCGAAAAGTGTGTTAAAAAGGAACTTCACACGTTAATTTCAGAGTGAAGGTTCGCTCTGAATAGGAACTGTGTATATATATACACACACATAACGGTGAACTCCCTGCTATAGACTATGTAAGGATCTGATAAAAGTAAACGATATGAAGGAGAAGGGTGCCAATAGAATTTAACTCAAGAAGCAGTGCGGATGAAATAGTGAGTTGCAAGAAACTGACTTTATGTGCAAAATCTGCAAATGAGTAATGTGTGTACTACGAAATTGAATGTAAGGCTCTTCGATCTCATAGCTTTGAAGGACTCGTCAAGATTTTAGGAGAGAGATGGAGTGAGTGATCCATAGTCTGTGAAGTCTCTCATAGTTGCTGGTATAGAGAGGGCTAATCATTTAGCACATGTCCACATTATAACAAAGAACTAACAGAGTCACATTGACAGCCACAAACTGTTTGAAAGAAGGATAGAAACACCACTTCAATATTATTCAAAGCGAACGAGTAGATATTTTTAACCTACTGTGATTATGTTCAACTGACTAATTCTTATGAAAAAAAAAAAAAAAAAAAAGACATATCCCAAGAATAGCAAAGAAGTAACAATCATCAATAAATAAGTTTGAAACAAGGCAAGAACGCCCATTTTATTCAAAGAACATAATTAGATGATTAAGTCAAAGCACATGAGCAGATGCTTTGTTTTCCCTACCATAGTAGTAGATCAGCTCAACAGTCTAACACCAACAGTGTCTATGTCGGTATATCTAATAATAAAAACCGCAGATAGCTAACGTTTCGTTCCATCAACAAGCTTCATGATGTAAAATGGCAACTTTAAATACTCAAATTTTGTTACCATATCGCTAGAATAGGTAAGCAAAATGTAATGATGAAGAGGATCGATGTTGTGTTATAGTTGATGCGGGTATGATTGACATGGTGTTTGAAATTGATCGATGACCCAATAAAGTTCTGAGATCACAGTCGACACTAGGAGTTAAAAACTGTATGCATAAGTTGACAGTGCTCCACTCTAGATACATACATACCAAGCTCATGCAGCGAGAAGCATATGTGTATATACGTATCCTATGTGATGTTAAAGCTTGATTAAACAGAAATGTACATATTTTGAAACAAAACAAGCAGTAGAAATTATGAAATAAAAAAATGGAATGCTATGATCAAAGTAAATAAAAGGGCTTACAGAGAGCTGATGGAATTACAGCACAAAGCAACCACCCATGTTGATCTGAGTACGTCGTAGCTCACCACTCGAGTCGTCTTCAAACTCGTGAAAAGCCAGGCGTTCAAAGGAGAATGGGGAATAGGAAAATTCGAAAGTGAAAACATAAAGAGTCTTCATATATTCGTATGCAAAGCCTACTTTTCGACCTCCAAGATGAGCAATGCGGCATGAACTTAGTACCGACTTGTCGTAATGTTTGTCGTCGGGAAAATCCACGTCGGTAAAAGGCAATTCTACTATACTGGTTCTATACAATCAGGTTCCCCTGTATCAGACAGGCTCATTCTGGAGACTCGAATATACTCATAATTAAAATCAAAAGTAAACATTAGCTTCTCCTGGTCCTCATCCTCCTCCGAGTCCAAAACCAAAACGTCGTTGAGGAAGTGAAAGAAAGTAAAAACAAAGTCGTAGCAGGGGACCTCAATTGTAGTCCCTGGTCTCTCAGGGTGAGTCACGTCAAAGCAGAGTATCTTAACCTCCAGGGTCGTCCTCGGCAGCACCTCAAGTGCTTGAAAGATCTTGGTGCCCACAACCAATCAGAAAGAACTTGAATGAAGCGCTCTTCGACCATCTTGGCCAATAAGTGGAAGCCTGGGAAGACAAGTCCATTCAACTGGTTTGGTTTTGGTGTCCAATACCTGAAAATCCAATTTTGGGACGTCCAGAGAGAGCATAGAGCTTACCGTCGATCTCCCGAAGCCAGATATGAGGTTTTCTTTCTCCTCTTAATTCCGGGATCATACAGGGAAGTTTACTACCGCTTCTGGCGCTGATGAAGCTAGGGTTGGGTTCCACACTCGGGTCAGTCTCCAAAACATAGGTCCTGGGTCTCGGGACCTTTCCCACGAACTCAAAAGAAAAGCCGCCGGCGAGAACAATGCGAGATCCAAAGAGACCATAACCCATCTGGATGGGAAGCTCTTTGTCGTATAAAGACGCAATTTGGTGTACCTTTGGGGTTTGATCATCGGAAGAACGGATCAAGAGGCTGACTGGGATGATGAGGACACGGTATCCAGCTATAAATTTAAGGTGCACGTCAAAAGTAGAGATATACAGCAACGGTGAATCGGGATTCTTCTTCCTTTCCCGGGTCTCGTAGGCTTTCCTCATCGCTCGATCTCTTCTTCTCCCTCGCCCGATACCCTCCTGTCATCTTTTCCAAAACTTAACCCTAGAATATTTCACATCTCACATATCTGCGCTCTTCTACTTCATATAACCTTACCATACGGCAAATATAACCTTTACTTAGTTTCACTGAGTAAAAAGATAACCTTTTACCATATAAAAATGAGAAAAATTCACCAATAGTGCCTCAACTCTTGTGACACAGTCGGTTTGATACCCGAATTTTAAAATTGATTAAATTGATACCTGAACTTGTGTTTTGCCATCAATGAGATGCTCTCGTCCAATTTCCGTTACAGTACCGTTAATTTATTGACGCGGGTCCCACATAAAGGGCAAATGAAGTCATTTTACTGAAACTGAAACCGAAACTTTCCTACTCCCTTTTTTTCTTTTTTTCTTCACCGTCTTTCTCCCTATCTTTCTCTTTAAAAAAAACTCCTTAAATCCACATCTGACCTACGTCTATCTTTTTTTGACACCCACGTCAATAAATTGTTGACAAAAATTGGACGGGGCCCCTCATTGATGGTAAAACACAAGTTCAGGTATCAATTTGATCAATTTTAAAGGTCGGGTATCAAACTGACCGGGTCACAAGAGTTGAGGCACTATTGGTGAATTTTCCTCTATAAAAATAGCCTTTCATTCTGTAATATCCTGATTTTTTAAGTTGGTTAAATTTTATTTTTCTTTTTAGAAATAGAAAGTAGAGATCGTCACGAGTTCGTCACATTTTTCGGTGAATTATTTGAGTTACCGAGCTATTTTTAGCGATTTTTCAAAGTTTAATAAAAAGTAGAGATCGTCACGACGTGTCGCCTTCCTATTGGTCAATAAGTTTTCTTAGTGACCAAGTATATCAGCCCTAAGAGTCATAGGACACTTGTCACTTGGAGAGAGTGACTGTGTACTTTGCTCGACACTTGACACAAGTTTGTTGGTGGAAGCCTCACATTTTGACATTTGTCACTCTTTGATTGGCCAACTCACCCCCCACCCCCCCCCCCCCCCCCCCAAATTCAGTTCGTACATTTTCTCTCTCTCTCATCTTTCTCTCTCTACAATATCAATATTTTATTAGATTTGCGACGAAACTTCCGCGGATCATAACTTCTGATCCGTAAGTCCGATTCTGAATCCGCGAGTGGCTAGGGATTCGTATCGACGTGATCTTTCTATTCATGGTGGTTGGAGTTAGATCCAACGGTGATTTCTAAAAAGCTCGTTCTAGGCTGCTCGATTTACGATTTGGGTGTCGATTCGGTTCGTCGAGGTGAGTGGTTTATGTAACGTGTTTCAAATGTTCTTATATGCTTTTAAAATAGTCGAAAAGCATGTTTTTGATCTATTCGCGAAATATGTGGAAATTATGTATATTATGATGTTTGTGATATATGTTTGGTGATATTTATATTCTTAATTCGTTGTTACGTATCTACAATGTTGGAAAGCATGTGTTTTTGCTTTGAATTATATTACCTGATCATGCATTTCATGATGGAAAAATGGTGAGATTGGAAGTTGAAGGGAACATGAGTGTTTGAGAATTATTATTGGAAATAAAAATTTTCGTGTAGTTGAGTTAACTCATGGGGACATCCAGTAGCTATGATCAACCTACATGTGCACGAGTTTGGTAAAAGTATGCCCCTTTGACACCAAAAGTCGATAAAATGATCTATTTTGGGTTTCGGGACTGGGAACCATGAGTATAACAAGAAGACTAACGAAAGGAGAAAAATATATATTTGAGGGCGGTGGAAAGTGTGAGGAGGAGAATAACATGCATGCATTGTTATTATATGTTTTCGACTGTTTGTGTTGTTTATTTATTGTTGTTAATTGTATTGTGGTCGACGTGAAATATATTATATACGTATTTTGTAGTGTGTGTAAAATGACATGGTTTTGCTGGCATATTACATAGGGCACTCACTGAGCGTGTGGTTTTGTTCACTCACCCATTTACTTGCTGTTTTGCAGAGAAGTGTTTAGTGTTTGTCGGGTCGAAGTGTCGGACGAGCCTAGGGTGAAGAGCCTAGAATAAGTGTTTTTATTTTATATTTACATTCCGCTTTGTAACATTTAACTCACACCTCGGGATCAGCGCCGGGTGCCTAAACCCCCACTGTTTCTGCCTAAACCCGGGGGTCTAGTAGATACTTGATGAATCCAACTCGATCTCCTGCAATCCTGCTCACTAAGGGGAATACCGGGCGAGCCGGCCTTCTCCTCTCCGATGCCTAAGTTAGTATAGTTGGAATATATATAACCAAGGCACGTATGTAAGCAGGGAGAGAGATAAGTTACCTAATAAAGAGGGTAGTTGGGGCCCATATATAGGTGGTTGGGGGTAAGGGCTGGCCTTACTCTTCGATGTGGGACTGGTTCCCTTCTGTTTGTACCTTCTGATGCCCTCTTAGGCAGGCTGATGCCCCCGGCCCCTGGGTCCCTGGAGGCAGGATAGTGTGCTAGGCCCCGAGGCCGAGTGCTGATGATCCGGTCCCGACCCTTGGGCCGGGCCCTGGTGCGCTTGCTGCGGGTCTGTGGGCCTGCTGTAGCCTCTCTGCGGCTACTGTCAACAAGTCCCCCATGTTCCCGGTCAAGTGCAATCTTGAATGGGGACTTAAATCTGTCTTGCTCTTGTCCTGCAGACCCGCAGGGCTACCAGCCTACCGGTGCCCAGTCCCCCAAATCCGCGTTAAAGATTGGGCGTGACCGAGGTGAGTACCTGTTATCGATGGGAAGCAATAGTTTTATAAGCACATTTGCAATATAAGCAGTAATATGCTCAAGTGTTGTGATGTTATGAGCATGGAGCCGGGTGGAAGCCGGTGAGTGTATGGGATGATGCCATGATGTTATGATGCCATGCAATAGATGTGTGCATGGAATGATAATGAGGTGTTGAAATCCGCCATGCAGGAGATTTTGTGCATGGGATGATAATGAGGCGTTGAAATCCGCCATGCAAGAAATGTGCACGGAATTTCGGCCGGGCACTCTGCCCTCTCGGTACGAAGCGGAGCTTTACTGGGCCTCAACTAGGCGATCTGCCGAATTGAAACGGAGCGGAGTTCACTGAGCCTCTACCGGGCGATCTGCCGAAACGGACAGGGTGAAGTTCACAGGACCTCGACCGGGCGTTCTGCCATATCGAGACGGGTCCCTGGTGAACTTTAGTACTGGACCTCGACCGGACGACATGCCATATCGAGACGAGGCCAGGAGTATGGGAACTCGACCGGGCGTCCTGCCATATCGAAACGAGTTCCCCATTGCTAGGCTACAGGGAGATTTCCCCGGTGTTGCGGGTTGTTTGAAGCACCGGTGAACACTTGCTAGTTCTTCTCAGCTTGTGTTGAATAAGCGTTGAGGTAAAGGGGTGGCATTGAGGTGACAAAGCTCGCCGTGTAGCCCCATGTTTGATCGCCTTTCAATGCGATGCAGGGTTTTTATCCTGCTGGACAAGCGTGCATGGGTTAGATGCAAACTCACCCGGGGTTATAAGCCCGCCGGTCGGATATTCTCGACCGGTGTCAGCCATGGTGCTGGGCGGAACTCGACCGGGCGTCCTGCCATATCGAAACGAGTCCCCCCAGTGAGATGCCATGGGGCCAGGTGCATTATGTTCCCGGTAGGGGGGTGGCGTTGAGGTGACAAAGCTCGCCGTGCAGCCCCCTTTTGCCGCAGCTGGTGCGATGCAGGGTTTTTATCCTGCTGGACAAGCGTACATGGGTTAGATGTAAACTCACCCGGGTGTATGAAGCCCAAGCCGGTCGAATGTTCTCATGACCGGGGTCAGCCATGGTACTGGGTGGAACTCGACCGGGCGTCCTGCCATATCGAAACGAGTCCCCCAGTGAAATGCCATGGTACCGGGTGGATCCTATTCCCGGAATGTGCTCTCGAGCCGGTTGGATGCGTCGTAACCGGTGGGCGGATCTTGACCGGGCGTTCTGCCATATCGAGACGAGTCCCCCAAGAGAGATGCGACTGGACGGACCTCGACCGGGCGACATGCCATATCGAGACGAGGTCTCCAGTAGGATGGCGTGCAGACGGCTGAATGATACCTAACCGCGAACTGCTACGGACCGGGTGGAACTCGACCGGGCGACATGCCATATCGAGACGAGTCCTCAGGTGATGTGCCATGGGGAAGCCATGCAGTCGGTTGAATGATCATAACCGCGAACTGCCATGGTGCCGGGCGGTCCTCGACCGGGCGTCCTGCCGTATCGAGACGAGGCTTCATACCCGGATGGGTGCTCTCCAAGCGGTTGGATGATCATAACCGCGAGAGAGGTCTTCGAGATATGCAGCGAAGAAGCCATACAGCCGGTTAAGTGATCATAACCGTGAACTGCCATGGTGCCGGGCGGTCCTCGACCGGGCGTCCTGCCGTATCGAGACGAGGCTTCATACCCGGATGGGTGCTCTCCAAGCGGTTGGATGATCATGACCGCGAGAGAGGTCTTCGAGATATGCAGCGAAGATTGTCGTACAAGCGTGGAATTTGGGGAAGTGGGAGGGCCTGGCTCCTTGGTTCCCGCTCCTACCTTCCTGTCGCCAGCGTGTGGGACAAGTGGCTGACATGCATTTAAGAAGGAAGTCCATCAGTCCCGTCAGTTATGATGGCATGGGCAGTTTTCCAATGCTGGGACACGTGCCAGCGCGGGGCGGTCTTGAGATGTAGGGCCTGGATTCGCAGGCGTTTGAGTTGCTCTGATTACTTGTTTTGGAGGGATTTCGATTGCCTAGGGCACTGGTCCCCTCTATAAAAAGGCATCTTCTGCTCTTCTTTCTGTTGTTGCTTCTTGCTTTGGAGAAACTAAGAGAAAAAGAGGAATCTGGCGAGCACTCTGAGCCCTTCTTGCCCCACGAGATCCGTTTCTTGAACGCTCCCTACCATTGCGCGCTGCTTTCCCAGGGCTGATTGTCCTCGGTTGAGCATACTAATTGGTAAGTTTGTTTGATTTCATTGCCCCGGTGTTGTTCTTGTTTTTGGCTTTGTTGTTTTGCGGCGGGGGGGAGGGATCTATGCCGCTGACGGAACTGCTTTGCGGCGGACTTGGGGAGAGGCCGTAGAAGGCGTTGTTGTACCCTGTTGCTGACAAGCGCTAGGGTTTTGTGTTCTTCCTCTAGGTTAAGATGTCGTCTTCAGGTTCCGACCGGGCTTCCGAATCGGCTGCCAGGGGTCCCCTCGTGGACGATGCGGAGAGGCTGGATAACTGGCTCAGTTCGGAATCTCCGGAGACCGAAGTCGCTGACTGCTCCGGGAGCAGGGTATCGACTCCGTCCTCGTCTTCGTCTTCCGGGTCTGAATCCTCGGAGACTGAAATACCGCACGGGGTGCGCCTTGCAGATGCTCCGGTTGTGAGCTACACCATCGGCAGAGGGAAGTACGCTGTGGTGTGTGATGAACCGGAGGAGAGCATGACCCCTGGAGAGATTGCAGCGTTCCGGGAAACGTGGGGTATCCCGGATAGAGTTCTGCTACGGCCCTTGAATCCTAGAGAGTCAGCCTGCAACCCGGAAGAAGGTTGGGTTGCCGCGCATCAGGATCAGTTCCGGCACGGACTCTCGCTCCCGCTGCCAAATTTCGTGCAGTATATGCTGAGTGCACTGCAAGTGTCGCAGCTTCCTGGGCTCCAGTGGAGACGACTACTGAGCCTTGGCTGCTTGTACGAGTTTTCTGGGATGAACATACCCACGGTAAACGAGTTCCGGGCCTTGTACAGGTTGTCGTACTCCAGGAAGCAGGTGTCCCATGGTTGCCTGTCCTTCAATACCCGGAAACCTCCACCGATTGTCACCAATATGCCTACATGGGTAGACAACAGCTGGAGGAAGAAGGTGGTGATGGTGGGCGGGAAGTGGCAGGCGAGGAGTAAAATGTACTCGGTTCCTGGCGCCTTCCAACCCATTGGCGACCAGTCGTACGAGCTATCCGATCTGGAGCGTGAGAGGATCTCGACCATAACCGGATGTTGGGACGAGCTGGAACGGAGTTCGTACAACTTCATCCCACGAGAAGTGTTGGAATACTGCCAGCTTGGGCGGGATCCCGGTGCGTAGGAAGCCCTTGAGCGGGGATACTTTGTGCTAGTCTTTTGCAAAATACTAACCGTTTGCTTTCCTTGCAGGTGCATCTTCCCGGGCGACTATCAAGCCCGAAACCACTCTCTCTATGGACGGGGAAGACCTCCTCAACAAGCTTAAGGAGAAAGCCGAGATCGTCTCGCGGACGTCGGTGGACGACGTGTCCGGCCGGCTTACGACCCATGCGGAGCCGAGGGCCATGGACGTCGATGACGACACCTATGTCCTGAAGCGGGTGAAGACCCATCATGCTGCAGGCCTCCTGGCGCCTGGAAAGGGCAAGAGTACCGGGGGGGCAGTGAGGATTCCCGATGGGATGAACAGGATCCCCAACCGGCCGATGTCTGTGCCGCACGTGGCTCGCGTCGCCCCGGAAAGCGCACGATCTTCTTCTCCGGAAGGCCGGGGAGAGAAACGGAAGGGCGGGGACGTTCCTTCCGCCGCACTGGTTACGCTTACCGGTGGGTCGGCACGGGAGAATCTGGCCAAACGGTTCAGAATAACCAGCGGTGCGCAGACTAACGCTGCTGGGGAGAAGGTTGCTGCTGCTGCTCGGCAGAGTAGTCCAGCGCCTGCGGAGGCACCGGGGGGAAATCCTGATAGTGCACTCGTCCGGCAAGTGGTGGCGGACTTGGCCAGCCTTGGCCTGGACAGACCCGGGGTTGCTGGAGTCCTGGCGGGCGGAAATCGTCCAAAATGCAAGGAATCCGTCCTTCGGGTGAGTACTGCATGGCACCACTATACTGCCTGTGGCTTGTTTCTTTTGCTGCTTGACTAACTCTTTGGTGTTGCGCAGTTGCTGTACAGTCTGTACGAACCGGACGCGAGCGAGGAGCTGTCGGAGCTGCAGAGACAGATAACTGCTCTATCAGAGATCCGACAGCGCCTGGAGGTGGAGAAGTCTCGCTCAGACCGGGAGAAGGCCAGATCGGAGGAGAAGGCCAAGAAGCTGGAGGAGCAGAACCGGATCCTGGAGAGGGAGAGGGCCGACCTGGAGGCCAAGGTGGACGAGCTCCAAGTGGGAGCTGCTGCTCTGCGCGCCGCCTCTGCTGCTCCGGCCGGGGAAGATGACCCGGAACTCTACGAGCTGGTCGTTCTCAAATACCGCGAGAGCGATCAGTTCCTGGAGTTTCTGGTGAAGGCCAGGGAAGAGGGCATCTCGGATGCGTACACGGAATGGGTGGGGAAGGGATGGTTAGACATTTCCCTGATGTCGACTGCTGCTGAAGGAGATATCCATGAGCAGTCGGACATCCATCAGGAGGCGGTGGAGGAGCAGCCGGGTGAAGCGATTCGCTCGGACTTGGATTCTTCTACCAACGGTGCCGAGTCTGCTCGAGCCGGAGTCAACATCGGAACTGATGTCGACGACGAGGGTACCGCAGGAGGGGCTGGCGAATTGCCTGCTGAAGGCGGAATCGTAGCTCCTTAGGATTTTCTTGCCCTTTTCCTTGTAATCTTTCCGGATCGGTTACTGCTTGTATACTTGCTTGAATATGAATATACTGGAACTGGCAGAGCCGGTGAAATTTTCTCAAAAGTAGTTTGCATATATATTTGTTTTTACAACGGTTGAACCGCGAACTATGCCAAACTAACCGCTCGGTGCTAGCGGGGTTTTTACCAGGACTGGTCACGTTCCTGGTCGGGGTCTGTTCTTCTTTTCCCCACGTACCGCTGGAGCTGGCCGCTATCAATCAAAACCTGCACCGCTGTCTTGAGAGCGTAGCACTGGTTCGTTCGATGAGTAGCCTCATCATGGTAAGAGCAGTACTTGCCCGTCTGCGCCGTTGTAAGTTTCCCCTTGGGGAACCTTCTCTGGGGCGGTGGGGGAATGACGCTCCCGTTCTCAAGTAGGATATCCTCGTAGGAAGTGGTGAGAGCGGTGAAGACTTCTTGATTGACCGGTGGTGGTGCTGGCATGATTGCTAGGGGGCGCTCTTGGCGGAACGGTGCCGGCTTGTGCTCGTTCTGGGGCTTATCAGAATAGGACCACTGCTGCCGCTGCGGCCAGTTTCTGCTGTTGGCGTTCCGGCTGGGCCGAACGGTGCGATTATCGGTCCGCTGATTGGGCTTGGCTTCCTGGGTGGGCGGGGGGTTCTCTTCCCGGGGATGGTCTTCTTGCTGCTCATCCCGCTTCCTCTTCTGTAGGTGGTGCCCGTAGGTCTCATGATCGGCCTGAGCATGCCGAATGGCCATAGCCATCAACTCATCGTACCCCTGCGGGAGTTCTACCCGGACGGCGTAGGAAAACTTGCCCGCTCGGAGCCCTTGTTTAAACGCCATCTCGGCGATGCCCTTGTCCAGGTTCCGAACTCTGGCCGTAGCCGTCTGCCAGCGGTTGACAAAGGTTCTCAGCTCCTCTCCGGGGGCTTGTCTGCAATTGAAGAGGATGGTCGACGTCCGGGCTCCCTCGACTCGGAGAATGAAGCGGCCTACGAACCGGTCGGCTAACTGCTCGAATGCCTCGATCGAGTTTGCCGGAAGCTCGTAGAACCAGCTGAGTGCTTCTCCGGACAAAGTCTCCTGAAAAATGTTGCAGCAGACTGCATCGGAGTAGCCCTTGGCGCAGGTTTGGGACCGGAAGCTGTCCAGATGCTGGTACGGGCAACCGGATCCTGAGTAGGTGAGCTTGAGGGACTTCTGGTTGCCAGATCTTCCCGACTCCATGACCCGATGCGAAAAGGGACCCATGCGCTCATTAAACCGGGCGCCCTCCATCGGCCGCGCGGCTCTTCTCTCGTTAGCCTCCATTTGGGCCTTTAAGTTCGACACGGTGTCGGCCAGCATCTGCAGCGCTCGCGTGGTCGGAGTCTCAGCTCCATCCACTGACGAAGCGTCGGGCTGGCGGGAGGTTGTCGCGCTCTTTGGCGGGCCTGCGCCTAATGGAGACTTCTGCCGTAAGGGGTCACCGGGCCGACCTCCCGAAGATTGCCCTCCATCGGCGTGTTGAGGTGGGATCGGCGGGAGTGTCGCCTGTGCCTCGGCCATGGCGTCATTGCGCTGCTGTCCCCTCCAAGGCGGCCACCAGGACAGTATTCACCGCCTCCATTTCTTCGTACCGAGCGTTGGACTTAGCTTTGTCCCTGTCGCTCTCCTCTCTCAGACGACTGACCTCTGCGGCCATCGCCCGTAGTTCTCCCGCCATACTGTTATGGCCGGGGCCGTACGTGGGGTCCCGATCCGGGCTCTCAGATCGATCGCTTGAATCATCTGAGAACGTCAAGGCGAAGCCCCGTCGCTCTGGACTGTCTTCCTCCTCTGCCGGGCCTTTACCTCGCGAGCTGTCGCGGTGGGGATCCGGCACGCCGGATGGTCCCCCATAGATTTCTCCATCTTGACCGTTGCCCCGGTCGCCGCGCGGCTCCCGCGTGACGGCTGGGGTGGAGGTGAGCGTCTGCACTACTGCAAGGCGTCCCCCCTCGGTGGTCTCTTTCTCTTGACTCATCTCTGATCTCTTTCCCAACGGTGTTGCTTACACGGCTTTTCGTTCAACTTCCCACAGACGGCGCCAATTGTTTCTGCCTAAACCCGGGGGTCTAGTAGATACTTGATGAATCCAACTCGATCTCCTGCAATCCTGCTCACTAAGGGGAATACCGGGCGAGCCGGCCTTCTCCTCTCCGATGCCTAAGTTAGTATAGTTGGAATATATATAACCAAGGCACGTATGTAAGCAGGGAGAGAGATAAGTTACCTAATAAAGAGGGTAGTTGGGGCCCATATATAGGTGGTTGGGGGTAAGGGCTGGCCTTACTCTTCGATGTGGGACTGGTTCCCTTCTGTTTGTACCTTCTGGTGCCCTCTTAGGCAGGCTGGTGCCCCCGGCCCCTGGGTCCCTGGAGGCAGGATAGAGTGCTAGGCCCCGAGGCCGGGTGCTGGTGATCCGGTCCCGACCCTTGGGCCGGGCCCTGGTGCGCTTGCTGCGGGTCTGTGGGCCTGCTGTGACCTCTCTGCGGCTACTGTCAACACCCACTAACGCCGGGACCGGGGCGTGACACATTCTCTCACCCTCACATTTTGTGAGAATCAGTCTCTGATATAGAACGAGTCGTCTACAGTATCTTGATGTATACCATACTCTTAATTTACAACTAATTAAACAAAAATTACTATTTTTCTACACTGAATTTACAACATTGACAACAAATTTACAACATGTGTTTTATATATATACATATATTTAAACCAATTTACTGCATTGACATAAACTTGTAAAATATAGTAAGTAAAATAATTACAACTAACAGAACTATAATTATCCAAACGTACAATCACTCTATTTACCACAATAATAACAAAATTTGTTATCAAATTTGTAAATGGGGGTATCATATACACGTGGTACTACAGAATATTCGATAGAATCAGTACAAGTTGTGGCCGTGATATGTATACAAAGCCTCATAGTCCTAGATTAAGATGTGGCTCGTTGTCGGATCCTACCCAAGCGCTGCCCTTGCGCCCTGCATCGGACATCAATGGGGAACTGACGTCTCACTCAAATTTAGGGTTGGACCGAGTTTCATTGTGTGATTTCTTCACTAGAAAAGATTTAGATAGATTGATCGCTCTCAAACTTCAAAATGTATTTCCATCGAACTTTGCAAGTTTCACTTGCTTAATTGAAACTTCAGCTTTGTAGTACGTAAGTTGCTCTTTGCATTTGCTTCGACTTGTTATTGTCGACTTATGCTAGCTCATTTGCTGGTTTGTTGCACGTTTTCAACCACTGGGAACTTATTGTTCACTTGTTGGACTGGTATTCACACCAACCGACATTTTAGTTAATTTAATCAAAACCACAATTAGTAAGACCATACTCACAATTTTGCTCTATATATGCCACTAAAATCTTTGGACGCGCCTACTTGTCCACTATATTCCTTCCTATGCAACACTAATTTCTGTTAACAGCCATACCCAACAGGCAACAGCCATCCTTCTGTTTGGTAACACAAAGTTCCAGAAGCGTGTACCCTGGTATCATTTGCAAATCTATTTTCCATTCTCAGAAAGGAGTTTTTATGTCATTCTCTTCAAAGGATATAATAGAACAAATGAAGTCTTAACAGGAGAGAAGATAAAAATTGAAATAAGAAACTGAAAAAGAAAGAAAAAAAAAATAAACAACAGGGAAAGACAGGCCCCTCCGCTTGTGAGCACTGATTTTGTTCTGCAGTGACTTTTGATACAACAAACACAAACTATATGAAAGGTCCTAGGAAAGATGAAAAAGAAAACAATTACTACATTTTCTACTTCTTCCCATATTCTCTTCTATTCACATGCTAATTTGGTGTCAAAGCTACTCAGGCAGATAGCAAAGGCTTGAAATGCAGACAAAGGATACCGGTAATCCATAGTAAACATATCTTTGCCAACTTTACCAAACTGAAGTATGATCTTGTCGTGGTCTGATGGGGCTGGCTGCGGGGGCTGTGATGGCGTTGGTGCCCCAGCAGCAGATTGCGTTGTAGCAGCTATTAACTGAAAGTTTTTGACTGAGGCAACTGTCACCCGTCCCCGGAAGTTTAGGCACCAACACTGCAGCTGTTCATGCCATCTCGGTGCCTTGTTCCGAAGAACCAATGGCCTCTCTTTTCCCTCCTCTTCATAACGGGATGACCCCCCAATATCAGAGAATCGAGCACTGCTGAACTCGGTTGACGTATCGATTGATTTTGAGAAGGAAATGCTCCGGAATGAGTCCTCAAGGGAGCGTTGGAGAATCTCGGGCTGGCCAGGGACAGAGCCACCTGGCTCAAGGGATGAGGCAGGGATTGAGTGCATGCTGCAGTGCATCCTGCGTGGACCCCTAGTGCCAAGCACATTTAACTCATATGTCACTTGCGCAATGTTGTAGCTGCCAGTAGGGACCTTAGGGGAAACCTTTTTAGAGTTAAACCGACGACTTCGGCCAGGTGGGGAAAGCTGAGCATTGTTGTAGGGAGGCTGGGTGTCATAAATAATGAACTTGGTGCCTAGAAAATTGGATCTGAAACAAAGAGAAGAATGGGAGATAAAGATTAGTATAAACAAGATGGAAACTATAGAACTCTTGAGTGAAACAACTCGAGTACGGACTGCATATCTATAAATTAAACTGTTTAGCTGGTTTCTAATGCATTAACTATAGAATTCACTAGTAGATACATGTTTATTACAGTTAGTTGGAATCACCTTTCACAGTCCAAGTCCCCCATAGAATTTCATTACAGTATCATGCTGAGTTCAAATAATTTTGCAGAATGGCTTAGGTCTCAACATTTCTTTAACGGTATATTATTGTCTTTTGTGGCATCACTAATATATGAATTTCAACAAACAATCTAATCACTTGAAGAAAATTGACAATACCCACCTCAGTTTCCCGATGTATTTGTTACTTGATCTTGATATGTTATCAGCATCCATGGAGATCACATACTCTGTGCAAGTAGTTCTTCGTGTTCGCTTAGCAGACAGAAGAAATTTTCCATTTTCAACAAGCAAAGCTGCAAGAGTATGCCAATGGTTAACAGGAGATCTAAAATAAAATCTTACGCAGTAACTGCATCAAGGTGCACATTATGTTCTAGAATGTTCAAATAGAAGTTATTGTCATACAACCGGATTCAAGCATAGACAGCACTAGTTAATTATATGCCAAATACTGGGAAGGCTAGCTGGTACTTGACAGGAACTTGACAGGACCAAACAATACCCTAGTAGCTGATGAGGTGGGTGCACTAATCACCAGCTGAACCAGGTGCAATGGGCACTGAAATAGGTTTGCAAGAACAGATTCAAGCATAGATGGCACTAGTTAAATATATGTCAAATACTGGGCAGGTTGGTTGGTACTTGACAGGACCAAACAATACCCAAGTCCAACTAGGCCTATCTAGCTGATGAGGTGGGTGCACTGGGCACTGAAATAGGCTCGCACAAACAGACTCAAGTGCAAATACGTAGCAGGAACGGTATTGGCAAGTTAGCACAGTTAGCATCCATGGAATATGTGAGCTGGATATCAAATCTACCCAGCTGGACTCAATAGAGGGTACATCTGACCAAATAAAATTGAACACAATCTAACAGTGTGCATAATAACCTGCCAAAATAGGACCTATAACTTTTGATAGCGTGACAATATACTCATCATGTATAGAGTGAATGAACTAAACATTATAGCATATTTTAGTATCCTTGCTGGGTTTATTTCCGATGCTCTGTTGCATCTGTAGTCATTTTTGTTATGTTTTATTCTGATGTAGTTCCTACATCTAAAATCTGTAATCTTTTCTATTATTATTAATTGAAATTGGCTGACTATTACTCTAAAAAAAACAAATTTACTAGAAACCACTGTTATCAGTAGAGATAACATCTGCAAACTTTCTAATAATTTTTTATCGTATCAACAGATAAAGCACAAAGCGAAGTTCATAGAATATCATGATTATACTTCAAAATGCAACCAATCATCAATATCACATTGAACTCCAAAAACTCTAGTGCCAGTAAAATTTGTCTTAGAAACTTTACCAGGGCTAAGGCACAGGTAAAGGTGGTAGGTTAAGTTAGATTTGTCCCTCTTGATAAAGCACTGGATTGTTCCATCCCGGGATCCTGGCTGTTAAAGACAGTAATTCAACAATTTGTCAGCCACCAAGCAACCAAAACTACCTCTCATGTTAAAGAATCAATTAAAAACATAAAGAATGATGCAAATAACGCAAATAATAAAAGCAGGTCATGACATTCGAAGACATATGTGTGTTCACTTTTTTTTTTTGCCTTTTTCTCAAGTGCATAATAAACAAGGCTAGGCTCTCACCTGCTTCAAGGAAACTGGGAAAGTAATCTTCCCAGAAAATTCAGGACTTTTGACAATTTCTTTGCACATTTCCCTCCATGACCTGCATACAGAAGCACAAGCAACAACGTGCTTGCGAGCAGGCCACACACTCTCACTAGCCTCCAACCTTTTTATTACATCACGAAGTAGTTCAGGTGGGAGGCTAGCCCAGCGGCTATTCTGGATTACAAGAGGTTGGTCATGCAGCTCATGGACTGAACCGTGTGATTTTCCCCTGTGATGGCCAGGCAGTCTCACCTCAAAACTTCGTCTTGATAAACTTCCAAACCCATCCCTTACATCGCGAACTATGCTGCGAAACGACATTTACTCTGGCATGTAAATATCCCCAGATGTTAGATATGTCTTCAATACAAGAGCACAAGTTATATTCCACTGGGTACAGCTGCAAATCAACGAAATTGGATTCAAATTCATGTTAAATGCTTAATAACCAAGAAAGAAAAAAAAGGAAGAAGACTGGTTCAGAAAAAGCACAAAGCAAGAAAACAGATTCTTGTTAAAGATAGCCTCACTCTCACATATGGACCTAAAGCTGCCCAAAGTATCATACTTTATCCAGATACATCTTTTGCTGGGTTTTAAAGCTGAAGAACCGGCCAGACTACAACTAGTTCAAACTATTATCTCATTCTGTAGAATTACAATGACAACCCCTCAAAAAAGGATAGTCCTAATAGAAATGTAATCCTTAAGGAACTGAATTTAGAATGTCTATACATCGTTACTCTAAAAATTTGTTATTCAAAAGCCTCTGGAGACAAAAGGATTGTCAACAAAAGCCAAAATTGCTTTCCTGTCATTTCCGACGCTTCTTTTAGAACTACGAATGCAACCATCAATAAAAGTAAGTTGTAAAAATTTACGTTGGCTCTTCTATCACTCCAATCAATTAACTGAGAGACAGGATGAGAGCACAAACCCAGAAAATCAGAGTTGATGAGACATTGCTTCACCACTGAGTCCTTCAGAGATTGGTGACCAACAGCAAGGATCGAAAGCCTTGTGCTTGAAATCCTGCAAATATAATTACTGAAATGTTAGAAATGTTCACAACTTAATTAATTCAGCTCCCAATTCCTGAGAAACAAAGTAGGTAAACCACCAGAAAAGTTCAACTCTTCCCAATCCCCAATCACAGATACAAAAATTTAATGAAACAAAATACCATAACAAAACGAAATGAAAACACTTTAGATCTCCTTATCTTCTCAAAATTGAAAAACACTATGCAAATTAGAGCACAACCCTCATCAGAAATCATTCACAAATTCAGATATAACCCATCAAAAATTCAAGCCCAGAAACCCAATACAACCCAATAAACGCTTCAAGAACTAGACTTTCAAAGACCCTTAAAAGTAACAAAGTATGGAACCAGAAAAAACTTACCAATCAGATAACCCAATCCCAGGTGGGGGCCAACAGAACCAAAAAGCCCAGAACTTCACAAACGACGCGATCCAAACACGGCCTTAAGATTAAGGATCAGACCAGCTCTTTCTTCTTCTTCTTTCTACTTCTGCTCTGTTTCTCTCTGTGTCTCTCTAGTGTGAGAGAAGACCCGGACTTGAACTCTTTATTCAATCCACTTGACGAACTAATCCGCTTTATTAAACTTAATTAATTCCCCAAATTAATTTAATCCATCTCCTCCGTGTCTGAGTTTTATTTAACACCTCCACTTGCACCGGCTTTAAATGACGATTCTACCCCTGACGGTTGACTTTTCCCGTTTCTGATCAGCTCCCCCGCTTCCGTTACCCGACCAACCGCGTTTGTCATTGCGAGATTCCAACGCGAAGCCACGAGAGCCATGATACAGTGTTCCGCGGTGTACATCGTTACGATGTGGGTGCATACGTGGCGGTGATCATGGCCGTTGGTTTGGTGGAAGGTGGGGATTGGGGACGGTGTGTGCAATTGTGGGGGAGATTATGACATGCGGCATGCTGTTATGATGGAAGCTTGTGGGAGAATGTTGGAAATGACTGTTTTGGTCATGGTGGGTTGAGTTTAGTTGGGACTCCTACGAGGAGGCTCCGTGAGCTGACACGTGGGGCGTTGTTTATGAGACCCTATGCATGTGTTTTGGTGTTTCCGGCAGTAGAGAATCTAAATGCGACCGGAACAAAATAATGATTACGTAATCTAGAGACTATCCCGCATTCAGGGCCGGACCTGAGAATATGGGACCCGAGGCGAGCTCCAAGATGGTGTCCTTTAGCGATACTAGAAGAGAAAAAAAAACCGACTATTTTTTTCCAATACACATAAGATATAGAGCAAATTCTCGTATACAATTCTTTTCTGGACATATAAAGTAAAAGAAATATGACTAATTGTTAAACAAATCTATCCAAACAAATGGAACAACCTTTGATTCTAAATTTCAAATAATCAGTTGATTCAATTCATTAATAAAAGGGGATTAAAAGATTGAAGCACAATTACACAAACTAAAGTACTAACCTGTGTGGATGGACTAGCAAGATGTATCCAGTATCCTTCAATCCTTGATTCCAAACGAAGCTATCAACAATTATACTGCAGTTAAAAAAGAAAAAAGAATGATGTTGATTGATGAAGAAACGCTGAAACAGTGAAAGTGTGAAACGCATAATGCATATAAACATAAACCATTGATAAATCCAAACAAAAAACAAAGGATTACAATAGTTCATTTGTTCAAATGTTCAATTAGACAATTACCTGAGCAATCGACACAGTAATTGAATACGAATGCTAGAGAGTGAAAGAGATAAAGGGCGAGAGAGATTGAAGAAGCCACTGAGGATATAAATCTGGGCAGCTAAGGCTTTCGATTTCCTAGACATATTGATGGGTATTCGATTGTTTAGCTTCTCCATGAATTGCGGGACTCGTGAAAAACTGAAACGGCAAGAATCATAAGATTTGAGAATAAAGAGATATAGAGAATCGCAAAGAATCGGAGAAGAAAGAAGTATATTTAGATAATTTTAACATATATTAGATATATATAAAAAAAATAATTTAAAAAATTGGGCCCCCAAAATTTTGGGCCCGAGGCTGTTGCCTCATGGGCCTCTATTCAGGTCCGGGCCTGCCCGCATTCAACCCAATTGTGTTTTTTTTTTTTTGGTACAGAGTGTATAATTATTTTCGATATCACTGGTGGCCACTCAATTTATTACACGTGAAAAAATAAAATGCATCGGTTTTCTGATAACCAATTAAAACTTTCCAGGTCTAAAACCCTAAATTCCAGCTATATATAGAAACCTAAACCCGAGCTAACTGAGTTTCTTATAAAAGTTATTATTGAAGACTACTAAAGTCGTGAAAATTTTAACAAAATTGAGTTCATACGGTCTCTTTAAGAATTACTTAAAAAAAAAAAAAAAAAAAAAAAAAGGAATTGACACACAATTTGTGTCAACTATGTGCAAGACTATTAATCTACATCTACGAGTTAAGAAAATGCGATTCATCCTACCTAGTGGCTTAACCAAAAAATCTTGTAAAATATAATTAGTTCACAAATAAATTCTACGGTCATTTATTCTCATCATGTGAACTAGTTTAACTTTATTAGATAAATTTTCGTTCGAAATAATTAGTTCACATAGAAGTTGCTACGCTTGTTTATTGGTGGGTTCTAGAAGAAGTCCGGGCTCTGAGAGCCTAACCATGTGAGACACGTGTCAAATGGTGATAGGATTATATAAGAAGGGTCAGAGTGAGGCCAGACTTCTCCCGTTAAGTTTATCAGCCCTGTTCAGTGGCGGATCTAGAGTAAAAAAGTTAGGTGAGCGGAAAAAAAATTCACTAAGAACAGTTAATATTTTTCTCAAGCCAAAATACAATTCTTATATAGTATTCATCAAGAATTCAAAACAAATATAAGAATTGTAAATCAAAAGAGGTATTTGACACATCAACTCATTACAATTATAATATGCTCTATCTGGATTATGTTGGGCTGGAGATTTGACTTCTGGACTATAATTCTTACCCAGCAGAAAAAAAAAATATTACGTGGTTCAATTTTAATCTGCCCAGCGGCTGCTGGGCTGGCATACACTAGGATCCGCCACTGGCCCTGTTTTTTTTTTTTCTTCTTCTGAAGAGTCAAACAACATTTGTCATTACAAACAAAACTGAAAGAGTCTTCAAAGACAAATTACATCTATCTTAGCTCCTAACAACCATGTAAATTGCAAAATACTTGATGCGCTCCATCTCTATCATCTAGGAAGTACTGAAGAACTTATATGTTGCTGGGATACATGAATACCCTGAGTCGAGCACCCATGGAGGGGAGAGTTGGGGTTGGAGGAGGTGAACTCAGTACGAACGACACCGGTGTTATCGTGAGGCCTCACAAGCTTTCCCCAAATGCAGTGGCAGTGGCTAGCTCCCATTATTCTTCACCTTAGCCTTGTAGATATATGTCAATCGCTTCCTGGCGTACCACCCAACTTCCTCCCTGGTGTTCACTCCCTCAATTTGAATCAATGACGTGTTTGGGTACCGGTTCGACTTGGACCTCTTGTAGCCGAGGACAGTTCCCCTGACGTAGAATCAGACTCGTTCTCTATGGCGTCCCTTTACCATTTTTGAGATATTCTAGGTCGGACTGTGAGCTACCAGAGATGACAACGCAGAAGGAAACGCACGTGAGGAACAACACTTAAGATCCACATATTTTCACTCTGCAACTGTTCTGTAAACGAAAAAATAAACTACGTTTGAATTAACGGAGTGGGCTCTCGTTTTCTTGTTTATTCTCATTGACTTAGTTAGTGACATGTCACTTTCAAATGAAAACATAAAACAAGTTAAATAATTTTCAAGATTAGCCTAAGTGGCGTGGAACAAAGCTATGAAGCACAGGCACGGACATGAGTGTCCAATACGGACACGATACGATACGTGGACACGTCAAAATCAAATTTTGATCGGACATGGACATGCGGTGGACACGTTAATTAAATAATATTATATATATATATATAAAATTAAACAAAAATAAACATAAAATTTGCATAAGCCAGCACCACTGAGCCCTAGCCAGCTATTTTGAATCCAAATTGTTCCTACATCGTAGTGATATGGGCACCTCTATTATTTCCTCCCAATTGTGATTCATATATATTTGGACACACCCAGAAAAGAAATTTGCAGGAGCCAACACCTCTGATTAAATCACACTAATTCAGCAGTCAACACCATTGTCAATCTATGACTATGAATGCTCAATTACCATGAACAAAACTTTCTAAAAACACACCCTATGACCTAAATATGTCTCTTCAATCAGCTTTGCCTAGACTAGTAAAACTTTCTGTACCACCAAAAAGTCAGAAGATGAAAAGTGAAAAATAAAAGAGAGCAACCAACAAAACCCCACATCATTGAACTCAACTGCTCTCATATTGCCTTATTTTCCCACCATCATCACACAGTCACAACACCAAACCCATTTTATTGGGTTCTGTTGGTTCCAAATAACCAAGCAAGATTCACACCATAACCAAAAGACACTTGCTTGCAATGCCATTCCAATATTCATCAAAACCAGGTCCTGAAAATACACACGGAATAAAAACCCCAACTTCTCTCTTCCACTCCCACAACCCAGAGAAGAAGCAATTCAAAACCATACCCACACATTATCAACCCTTCAAAATCTTCACAAAGGCTAAAACCCTTCTCTGGTTCTCAGAAAAACCAAAAACCTATAACGAAAAACAACCCAAGAACCCATCTTTCACAGTAACCAAGATGAATTCGAACTACTAATCTTTCAAGAACCCATCAAAATCAAAACTTCAATTCAACAAAAGTTCCAATCTTTCGAGCCAAGAACATTCAAGAACTCTTCATTAATCGAAAGAAGCATACATATTACTGTTAGGAATAAGAGCTGATTGCAACAAACTCTAATACTCAAACTGGATGAAAACTACTTATCTTATTCAACATCAACGTTGGCTATTATATAGCCTCAAACTGTAACAGAAGAACTGAAAATATGCTTGCTTATCGGCTACAAGCAGCCACGCATATAACAGAAACAAATATTAAAGCAAATCCTAAGGACTAGGACTTTATTCAACTGACTAACAAACTCTGAAGACTAGGTACAGCTCTTCAAACCCTCCCTTAAGCTAAACTCAGTGAAACAATTTAGCTTACTTGACCAACTTCACACATTCCCAGCATGCCTCGAAGCTTAATAAATGTATCAGACTTCAGGGGCTTAGGAATTAAATCAGCTACTTGTTCAGAACTTCCACAATGAACTAAAGTAATTTTACCTTCTTTTGTGAGATCTCTAAGAAAATGATACCTCACACGTATGTGCTTGCTACGTCCATGTAATACTGGATTCTTCAAAAGTTTGATGGTGGAGGTGTTGTCACATTTGATGCAGGTGCAATTTTTCTTTGCATGCCCAAGCTTATTTAGTATCCTCTTTAACCAGATTGCTTGACATGCACACTTTGCTGCAGCAACAAACTCCGCCTCAGTTGTAGACAAAGTCACTATTGATTGTTTCTTCGAGCTCCATGAAATGACTCCTGAACTTAGTAGAAAAACATAACCACTTGTACTCTTACTATCCTCCATGTCTCCAGCATAATCACTATCAGTAAATGCCATCAGCTTGTCACCGCCGTCACTCTTGTAGTAAATGTCATAGTCCACTGTGCCTTTTAGATACTTGAGAGCTCTTTTTGCAGCTTGTAAATGAAGTTCAGTAGGTTTAGCCATATACCTACTTAAAAGACTTGTAACACACATCAAATCAGGCCGTGTAGAAGTTAAGTACATCAAACTTCCTACAAGTTGTTTGTAGTAAGTCTCATCAATTGTAACACCATACTTATCCTTCCCAATCTTGAACCTTGGCACTATAGGACTAGTAACCATGTTGCTCTCCCGCATACCAAACCTCTTTAACACCTCAAAAGCATATCTTCTTTGATAAATAAAAATACCTCCGGCCTTTTGTAACACTTCTATCCCAAGAAAATAACTCATGCTCCCCATATCAGTCATATCAAATTCTTTCATCATAGAGGTTTTGAACTCAAGCAACAAAGCAGCATCATCACCAGTAAAAATAAATCATCAACATATAAACTTACAATGATGATCTTGCCTTCTCTGCTCCTTTTGATGAACAAGGTTTGCTCACTCTCATATCCCTGGAACCCTTTACCAATGAAGTATGCTTCAATACGATTGAACCAAGCTCGAGGAGCTTGTTTCAAGCCATACAAGGCCTTATGCAATTGATAGACCATATGCTCCTTACCCTTCTTCTCATACCCTATTGGTTGTTCCACGTAAACCTTCTCATGCAAGTCTCCATGTAAGAATGCATATTTGACATCTAACTAAAAAATTCTCCACCTCTTTTGTGCAGCCATAGCAATGATGGTTCTCACTGTGTCTAATCTTGCCACTGGTGTAAACACTTTTGAATAATCAATGCCTTGTCTTTGTGAGTACTCATTCGCCACAAGACGAGCTTTATACTTGACTACTTCATGGTCATCACGCTTTGTTTTGAAAATCCATTTAACTTCAACCTTCGTAGCTCCTGCCGGTAAGTCAGTTAGGCTCCATGTTTTGTTTCTTTCGATGGATTGAATTTCGTTGTCCATGGCTTTTCTCCATTTTTCTTCCCTCTCAGCATCTTCAAACAAAATGGAGTCTTCACGTGTAGCATCTTGAACCATATACACTACCTCATCCTCCTCACTTAAGTCTTTATCACTCATTTCCCCTTCACTGTAACCTTCACCACTAACATAATCTTGCATCCATGGAGGCTGTCTTCTTTCTCTTTCTCCAACTCTAACACCCTGAGAGTGACCTACTTCTCTATTTTGATTTCCACTAGCTTCATTAGAATCTCCAACTTCCTCATCAGAGTTTTCACTCCCCTGTCCTTCTCCACCATTATCTACATCACCATTCTCACCCTTACTTTCATCATCACTGAAATCATCGTCTCCCCATACTAATTATGTAATAATATGATCCTCATAATTTCCACCCCATTCCCACTGTTTATCTTCTTTAAAACCCACATCTTTACTCACCACTACTCTCTTAGTTTTAGGATCAAACAATCTGTAACATTTCGACTCTTCACTAACCCCCAACAAAATACAAGGATAACTTCTATCATCTAGTTTACCTCTTTTAGCTGCTGGAATATTAACATGTCCAATGCAGCCCCATATTCAGAAGTGATCAACAGATGGTTTGACTCCACTCCATGCTTCTTGTGGTGTTACATTTTTCACGGCTAAGGTAGGGCATCGATTCAACACATAAAATGTCCACATCACAGCTTTCGGCCAGAAAGTCTTCAGAATTTTCTTAGCTAACAACATGAAGCGGACCATATTCATCACAGTTGTATTCTTTCTCTCCGCGACGCCATTTTATTGTGGCGTATATGCAGTTGTGAGTTTCCTTTTAATCCCATGCTCCTTGCAAAAATTATTGAATGCATGTGATGTGAATTCTCCTCCCCTGTTTCTGCACAAACCCTGGGGCCTGGTAGAGACAGATGAATCCTCGTGTGATCTCCTGTAAACCTGCTTACTAAGGGGAATACCGGGCGGGCCGGTCTTCTCCTCTCCGATGCCTAAGTTAGTATAGTTGGAATAGATATAACTTAAGCACGTATATAAGAGGTAGGAAGGATCAGTTACCTATTAATGAGGGTAGTTGGGGCCCTTATATAGGTGGCCAGCAGTGAGGTCTGGCCTCACCCTTCGATGTGGGACTGGTTCCCTTCTGTTTGCACACCAAAAGGCAGCTTTGGTGACCTCTTTGGCAGGCAGGCGCCCCCTGTCCCCGGGCCCCCGGTGGCAGGATGGACTGCTGGACCCCGAGGCCGGGTGCTGGTGATCCGGTCCCGGGCCTTGGGCCGGCCCCTGGTGCACTAGCTGCGGGTCTGTGGGCCTGCTGTAGCCCCTCTGTGGCTACTGTCAACATCCCCTATCAGTCCTTAGACACTTGATTGATGTTTCTGCTTCCTTTTCAACCAGCTTCTTGAAGTTCTTGAAACAATTCAGTACCTCTGACTTTTCAAGCAAAATATACACCCATGATTTACGACTAAAGTCATCAATAAAACATAGGGTGTACCTTTTTCCACTGTTGGATGTTGGGGAGATTGGACCACAAATGTATGCATGAATCAGCTCCAAAACCTTGCTTGCCCGCCACAAACTTTTTTTCGGAATCGAGTTCCTGTGTTGCTTGCCATTTAAACAATCTGTGCAACTAGCCCTTGAAGCTCCAAATTGTGGTAAACCATGCACCATCTTCCTGTATTGCAATGTCCTCAAGCTCTTATAACTCAAGTGACCATACCTTTGGTGCCATAGGTAGGCTAAATCTGAAGAACTTGTATAAAGGCACTCTTCTAGTTGAGCATGAGCACTTGGAGATGCTTGAGTTTGATTCAGAATTATAAACATACGATTTGCACTCATCTGAGTGTGCACTATGAGCCCCCTCTGCGGATGATAGATGTTGCAAGCTCCATCTCAGATAAGAATTGCTAATCCCCTTTCCTGGAGTTGTCCAATGCTCAAAAGATTGTTTCTAAGATCTGGTACAAAATACACATCTCCAACAACAAATATGGCACCATTGAACACAAGTCTTACACTTCTGTTTCCAGCAACGCTCATTCTAGTATTATTTCCAAGTTTGACTGAATGCTTAAAATCAACATCCAAACTTGAGAACATACCTCGATCACCACACATATGATTTGAGCATCCAGAATCCAGAAACCAAGCATCACTTCTTTTTGCTTTATGCATCTACACATACGACATCAGTAGTAGTTCATCCTCTTCATCAAGTTCTGCATAATTGGCCTCTTTGTTCCACTTCAGGCATTCATACTGAAAGTGTCCAAGATTGTGACACTTAAAAAATTCCACAGTAGCTCTATTAAAGGACTGTCGTCCTCTCTCTCAACCTTTTCCTCTGAAAATTCCTCTACCTAGACCTCTTGCAGCTGCTTGATCTTCCACCTTCAATACATGATCAATCTCTCGATTCACCTTCTTGAATTTCTGCTCATAGACCACAAGTGTGCTTTGTAACTCATCAATTGACATGGTGTCTGTATCTTTTGACTCCTCTATAGAGATGACCACATATGTGAATCTCTCTGTCAGTGTTCTCAGAATCTTCTCTACTACCTTTGAGTCTGGCATGGGTTCACGATTGCTTCTCATTTTGTTGGCTACAACCATGACCCTGGCAAAATACTCAGTAATTGTTTCGGTTTCCTTCATGTCCAGCACCTCAAAATCTCTTGTTAAAGATTGTAGAAGAGACTTTCTAACCTTTTCGTTTCCACCGAATTTACTCCTCATTGAATCCCAGATAATCTTGGATGTGCGTCTGTCCAGAATTTGTTCAAAAGTCACCATGTCGATGGCCTGAAAGAGATAGCGCTTCACCTTGTGATCTTTGTCCCTTGCATTCTCCAATTGCTCTTGTTGTTGGGTAGTTAGCATAGTTTCTTGTCGTGGTTCATCAAATCCTCTCTCCACGAGATTCCATAACCCCTTTGATCTGAGTAGGTTTTCCGTCAACTCACTCCAATGATCATAATGAAAACCATTGAAGTGAGGGACTTTTGACAAACCTTTTTCCTCACTCATCTTTCTCTGTTTCTCTCTATTCTCTCTAAGCTGTGGCTTCTCTAGTTTTTCTTTTTCTTTATCAGGGTCAGTGGGGGCTCTGATACCAGTTTGTTAGGAATAAGAGCTGATTGCAACAAACTCTAATACTCAAACTGGATGAAAACTGCTTATCTTATTCAACATCAACGTTGGCTATTATATAGCCTCAAACTGTAACAGAAGAACTAAAAATATGCTTGTGTTTCGGCTACAAGCAGCCACGCATATAACAGAAACAAATACTAAAGCAAATCCTAAATCCTAAGGACTAGGACTTTATTCAACTGACTAACAAACTCTGAAGACTATGTACAGCTCTTCAATTACATCTTCGTGTAAAGAAATTGAAGAAAACTCGAAATTGACATACTGGAGATTGGCGGGTTTACTGCAGCGAACACAGGAGACTGCAAATGCTTAATCGGCTGTAAGAGTTGAAGAATGATTGAATGAAGACTGAGACGGAGGAGAAGACGACTGCAAGAGTTGAAGAATGATTGAATGAAGAATGGTCTGACTTCGTCGAATCCCTAAACCCCTCTTTCTGTAATGTAAAAGTCAGAATTGCCCCGGGTGTTCGGTCATTTCGCGTGTCCATGGAGGACACGCGCGTGTCCAAGCCGTGTCTGAAAAGCAGTATGCTTGTTCGTGCGTATTCTCGCGTGTCCGTGTCCGACACGCGATATGCGAGCAGTATTGCATGTCCGTGCTTCATAGCGTGGAAGTGTATAAAATCGATTGTAATAAAATTAAGTCAAGTTAAGAAAATCAATTTTCTTGAAAGTTGAAAAAATCAGCAATAACAATACATAATAATCATTGACTCCAGCTAGGAATGGCATGGGGGTTGCCAATCCTAAGGGGGGAAAGATACTTATATACGTGTTTGGTTATTTGTTTTGTATTTGTCTTTAAAAAGGCAGGTTGTAAGCATCACAAGTGGGAAGAATTAGAAATCGATGCAATGCATGAAGCATGGCATGACTAAACACAATTGTTAGGAAGAAGGGAGATGTATCGCATAAAAATATAAGTCCTAATTGTAGCTTCATTAATCAAGCATCACAATTCCCCCAATTTACCAATAAGAAATGAAGCAAATGGTTTGCCTTAGCTTAGCTTCTACTTCCTGCATTGGCATAATGTTTTGTCAAATGGTTATTATTAGCCACACCTAATGTGATCGATTTCAACTTTATATATATTACTTGGTAATTATACTGTTTAGTCTCTAATTTGCGTCTTCCTCCCTAATCTGAAAGAAATAAAATAGAGAATAGGAGAATCTCACCTGTGCCAGAATTTGATCCACATGTGGCCATATAATTAGTAGACCTCTTTTATAATTACTAATTGATTCCGGTGATGGTTCTTAATCTCTTTTACATATTATATTTTACATATTAGATGACTTTCGTCACGTACACTCATAATAATTCACTAATTTTATCCTTCATAGATTCAAACAGAGAAGATAGACCAAGTCGATATATGAGAGGAAAATGATATCTGACAGTGGATGCAGACGTATATATTCAGTAAGATAACAATTAATATTGTTAGAATCGTCGTAAGATTTCTCAAATTTTGGTTATTATATAACCCATTAGGAGTCGCAATCACTATGATTAACTACCTTAACCTCAATTGAGAAACAATATCTAATAGGTATAAAGCACTAATTAGGGCTAGGGCTCGAGAGCATTGATTTTGGAGGGCTCGAGAGTATAAAGATAAATTATATATTTGAGAGATAGGCATTTAGGGTTTAAAGTTCACTAGAACTTCGATAAATTAATACTCAATAAATTAATAACTTTATTAAATTAATATTTTTTGTCGGTCTCAATTCTGTGACAACGTGCTAAATTAATAATTCGCTAAATTTATAATATAATACAAATTCGACGATTCACATAGACCCCAACAAGTATATAAATTAATAATGCTTAGTATTTGAAGTTCAGTTTTTTATTTTTGTGAGAGCTTAATGAATTACTACTTGAAATTATCTACTCATTTATGACTACATCTTTGTGTGCAAATGCATAATGATTTATAAATTATGCTAATTATTATTGATTTTCTAAGTGTATGATTCATTGATTTGTTGAGTAACTTATATAATTAGTTTGTTTATTAAAGTTTTTACTAATTCAATGTTTATCGATTAATTAATAACTCTTTAAACTAATAAATTTCGTCTGTTCCGAGCTTATTAATATATCAAGGTGTATAATCTATTGTCATTTGGTTTAATGTAAACCATGGTTAGAGTGATTAATGAGAACTAGTAATGGCGTATGTCTGTAGAATTTTTTTTTTTCCATTTTCTTTTTCACTTCTTTTTTCCTTTCAAAATTGTACATAAGGAGGTAGTTATGGAATACGGAAGTTACACAGAAATTATCTACAGATAACTCCCTATCCCATTATCTTTTTTCTTTTTCAAATTTTTTCTATATTTATTTTATTATTTTTTACTATTATATCCTTCATATATTAAAGTCAGTTTTATATTAACCTATAGTCTGAGAGTATTAATGTATTTTCACACACGTTTCGACTAACAAAATAGGTTTCTTTAATAATAGTATAGATAAACACCTGTCATTCATCTAAGTGGGTGGGAATGAGGGTGGTGAACTTAGGGTGGGCACCAAATTTGCTCTCGCAAATACTCGAGGTTTTGGCAAGATGGCTTTGGATGGCAGTTATAGTGTTGTACCTATGAAGCATGGTGACCAGCTAATCTGGTTTCGAAAATGATTGGTTGTGGCGACCGATTCTGAATCTCGATCTAGTGGGTTGTTTCTTTTGAGTTTGGTTTCTTGTTTTGGGCTACTGTGGGTGAGTAATTTATTATTTAGGTTTTTGGGAGTCGATATTTATGATCACTGTGGGTCAGTAATTAATTATTTAGGATTACTAAGGGATCAGTAAATCATTTATACAATTACTACTAGGGGTGGGCGCGGGTCGGGTCAGGTCAGTTTTGTGCCCAAACTGAGTTCGACCCGTAATATTCGGTTTGGTAAAAATATGAACCGACAACCGAATTAGAAAGTGGTGCCCAATCTAACCGACACCTCCACCTAAAATGTATGTTAAGTTCTTTCAACTATTTCCTACCTTCCTCAAATGTCCTTGTGTGTTTTTATTTTATTTCTTCAGTTCTCTATCTTCTTTTCCAAAGACCCAACATATCTCTAGTTCACGTCCAAAAAAAAAAACATATCTCTAGTTGGACTAAGAAAATACTTTATCAATACCAACTCTGACGATCCAAGAGACCAAGATCATACGCATACCTCGCACATATACAAAGCAACTCTGACCTCCTCTTTGCTATAATTTTCGCATCCAAATCGTAGTAACAAGAATTCAAAACAAGCCCATTTGCAAGCAAAGTCCCCACTAATTCTCGAACCTCCAAAACCAAACCAGCAACATCGTATCCTTCCCCATATACTCCTCAATCTTCTCAACCAAAACACATGTATACCCAAAATTGCTAGAACCCCAATCTAAACTCCAATTTTCTTCCCAATCTTCTCAAGAAATGTATTCACCATCCCCAAGAACTCAGCTCTATTAAACTTAACTGAGTTCTTGAGCTTCTTCTTAAGCTTGGTAGTGAACTTGGTACCCAACTCAATGATCTCACAAAAATATGCTAAACGTTGAGAGGAATTAGAGCTGAGATGGGAGTTGGGTCGTCGAGTTTGGGTTTCAAATTGGGAAAATGGAATCTCGGTTAAGAACAATAGGGTATTTTGATTGGGAATAAAGCGATTGAGATTTGGTTGAAACCTTGGTGATTACTTTAAGCAAAGACATGATTTAAACTCTATTCATCTCCAAATGCGGGCACCTAATAGAAGTAGAGCTAAACAATTTCTCGTTCACGTTGAGAAGAAACGAGAGAGAGAAAGAGTAAGTTAAAGGGAAACAAAGAATATTCGATAAATTTCTTAAAAAATAAATAAATAGAAGAGGCCATTAAAGATTAAGGGCTATAATTGACATTTAACAGTGAGTTAACAAAATTTTTGGATGGAGGTGGACGAAATGGAGTAATTAGTCGGAAATCGATAGTATAAGGAGTGACCAATTGAAATTGAAAGCGCAAAGACTAAATTGTCGAGACTCTCAAAATATGAGGAGTGACAAGTATTTTGTCCTTAAAAAATATGCATATATATCAAATTCGGTTTCATTCGGTCGGTTCTAAATGCGGATCCGCTTTCGACCTGCTTCAAAACTATGTGGTTCGGTCCACTGAGATTTTTTCCCCTGTTTTCATCTAGTTCGGACACCGAACCAGATTTTTCTATCCAGTTTTGGCTCCCTCTTCGGTTCTTGCCCTGCTCTAATTACTACCACATGATAAAACCTCCAGCGAGGATCTAAATACCAACGACATCCTGAAGAAAAAAAAATTGTCCGGCAAGATTCTGATGACATGCGAAAAATCCGGCTAATGTTGACAAGTGTTCGACGGCCGGTGACGAGAGTCCAGTGACTAAGCATGTGATTGTAAAGGTTGGGGATAAAATAGTCATATTTTGTTAGGTTTTAGTGAAGATGTGTTCAATTGGACAATAAGTGTAGTTACCTTGTGTTCAATTGGTCAGAATCATCACACGTTGATAGCTCTATTGACCTCGCTTCTAGGATGAATCTCGTCATTGGTGAAGGTGAAAAGGTACCTATCACCTCTAGCTTGCATAGCCACTGGAACCAACAATCTCCTTATCGCTTAAACCGCACTTCGAAAGGCATCAAAGACCACGACCCTAGGAATTCAGTTTGCTGACGAGGTAAAACCTTGGAGCAATAAAGTCTTTTTCCGGGCATCTCAAGGTCACCAAGATCGACACGTTCGTCTTGGTTCTATAGGGATAGCTTGGAGGTAACCCTTGCAGTCATGGAAGCCAACGAAACAATCATGGGAGGAGGAGAGAGCTCGCCGCACAACCAAAATTTTTGTCAAAACCCTTAACACTAATGCGAGAGGACGGAGAGAGAAGAGTCATCAAATTAATGTTATTAGTTTTCAAAGTTGTAATATTAGTTCTAAAAATTGTAAATATGTAAAAGTAAAATAGAAATTGGTCTACTCATTTCATTGATAATCCTCTTTATATAGGGTGAATATTACAATGGTAATTACAACGTACATAATGACAATAATGACTGATTGAGTCGTTACATCCTTTGATTGATAATATCCTAATTTCCTATCGTCGGTGACGTGAACCTAAGCTCGCATGCAATAATAACCCTACAAAATATCGTTAGTAGTATGAGCAAGTAGGGATCGTTCTAAGCCGGGGATTAAGGGTACCTAAAATATGAAATTGTTAGACAAACAGATATGCACATATATACAAGACGTCACAATTTTGGGGGCAATGAAATGGATCGGCAGCAAGGCTGCCCTAGACTACACACGAAAATAAATCCTAAATTACTATATACAAGTGATCATCATCTCTCACAAAACATTTAGCACAAAAGACTCTTTAACATGTAGATTAATATGCAAGAAGGTAAGGAACAAGTATTAATGTTGTTTCGACTTAACCAATTTCGATCCCAATTAGAGCCTACGAGGTCATCTAATCGTTGATTGCTAAGGTCTTAAGATTAACTACGAGTATAATCCTAAGGTATATGTTAACCGATTTTACTGGATTAACAATTAAACACATGAATCACAAATCGAAGACAAGCGAACAAGTAGGGTCGTCAATCCTCTTATTATCTTGCAAGTTCTAAGGTTATTACTCTAAGTGAGCAAGTGATTAAGAAAACTACGAGTATGACTCAACCACAAAACTCTAGCCCATGAAACCTAGCACTTAGAATTACATGCTTAATACAACAAATGCCTTGAGCAAAACTAGTGTGTCGATTTAATGTCCTAACCTTAGATTACTAATCGAATTAAATTCTCAAACAACATCGCATACCTATTGTCCTAGTTATCAAACATAGAAATCCACAAGTCACATATTACAAATTAACATGCGAAACATACAATTTATAAAACCAAAATCGATTCATACATAGACATACAAATCAACACCAAACATACATGAGTGTTTCATAGACAAAACTTAAACATAACTAAACAAAAAGTACTAAACCGAAGAAGGGAGTGGATCACACTTTGAGACACCTTGAGAGCCTCACGTCGTGTGGATCCAGCGAAGTATGGAGGCTGGGGTGAGGCTGCACGGCAGTAGGTTATGTCGGCAGTAGGTTATGGAGGAGAAGTTCCAAGATTCGGCAAGAGCAGAAACTTGGTTGAGGTGAGGTGAAGGTTATTTTCGGTTTAGGTTTTTGTCTAGGATCTTTGGTGAATTTTGGTAGAGTTTAGGCCTTGTGTTTATGCTTGAGATGAGATGAATTTCAGAATGAAAAAGTGAGGTTATATATAGAGGAGAGGAGGCTGCCGGCTGCCCTATTGCATAAGGGATTCAGAAAACCAAGTGGGAGAAGGATTTGAAACCTTCCTTTCTTAGTTCAATTAGGTTTTCTTTTTCTGAATTTTTCTTCAAGGCTTGGGCTTCAAATCTTCATGGACTTCTTGTATGATCTTTGGACTTCATTTGATATGTCTTGATCCACTGAAAATGCCCTCATTGCCGGCAGCATCATCAAGGCACAGAATCTGCCTCTTTTCGGCAGCTTCTCCTAGTTTGACTAGGAGAACTTCTTTCTTCGCTTTCTTCCTCAATGCCCGGGCTTGGTGTCATCCTCCTTCCTTTCTTAAGCTTGGATTATCTTCACAAATGCACTTGTACATCATATGGTCCATCAAGAAGCAGCAATTGTGAAAAAGAAGTAATAGGTTCCTGGAATCGGCATAAAAGACCTTGCTGCAGTAACTCCGGCATATCTCCACCCACGGAGCTCCGATTGATGCGATTCCAAGTCTCAGATAAACTAGACACATAGAGAAACCTCCATAGAAAACAGTTTGATCAAATTCCTTGTGAGTCGTCGGGAATAATTTTTCGAAGTTGGGACACAGTCCCAATAAAATCCTGGAAGTCCCTGGATTGGTTTGCTCGAACTGCCGTTTTGCAGCCATCTTTTGGGTGATTCCCGAACTCCGATTGATCTGAAATTTTAACACAACATTCCTCAGCATATGAATATTAAGCACGCCAAATTTCATAGAATTCGGACAAGGATAGATCACAGTTTCACTCATCTCAAAATCACGAAAAAGACATATTTTGCGCTATTCTCCAGATTTCTCATACTTATTCATTTTTCGGATTCTTAACCATTTTTCGCCAAACTCTATCAAATTAACAATAAACTAAATTATGACTCTATCTTAGACAAATAAGGGTTAAACAAAGCATAAACGAGGGCATAAGCATATAATATCGTCGCACATTGTGCTCCTATCAGTTGGTTACTTTGACGAAAGCACACAATGTATTTTTCCTTCAACACCCCCCGTTGTGCCGAGTCAAAGATAAAATGGTGCCTGAGATGTTGCCTCATTAAAAACCTTGCCAAATAACAAAAACTCAATGAGAGAAAATAAAACTTTGGTCGAAGGAGAAAAAGAGCACAACACACCTATTACATTTGAAAACAACATGTATGTGCTAGACTCCCCCTGAAGTCTGCACCTTCCCCTTGATTTTTACATTAATCATGAGATTTTCCCCGATTCTTTCATTTGATCATGGAAGCATCAATAACCTTAGCATAGTTATGCATTTTCACATGTTTTTCAAATGTGACATTGAGCAATGATTTAGTAACTAAATCTTGCCACATCGTCCTCAAATCCAACTTGATTTACTTTGATCTTGAGGAGAGGGTTGTCCATGAACTCAAGACATAAGTTCATATTGTATGACCTTCGTGTAATAAAACAGTCAAAACTCCATATAGATATGGTCGAACAGTTATGAGATCTTGAAACTAGACATCTGTAGTTTCCTAACCATATAAGATTCACAACTTTTGTTCGTCCCAAACTTTTGGATGTAGGCCTCACTTTATTCTTTAGAGTGCCTAAGCCGATTGATGGACGGTCACCATCATTACAATCCTTGAGTTCCATTTCAAGACTGTGTATTCCCAAGATCTTTTTCATTCTTAACTTAGGATTTACAATACATAGAGTATCTCTTAGTTCATTGAGAGTATGTGTATATCCATAATGAACAAGCAAGGGCATAATTCACCAATTTCTTCCCAATCAAGTAGTGACTTTAGTGAACGTTTCAATTTCTTTTGCAAATGCGCTTATGTGATCTAGAGCCACTTGATTTGGGTGAATGAAGTCCGTTTAGGATCCTCATGTATATCTCTTAATTTAGATCCCCATAGAGATATGTTGTGACCACTTTTGTAAGTTGTATGTTCAGTTTTTTGGAAACTACCAAACTGACAAGGTAGTGGAGTGCAATGACATCCATTACGAGAGATTGTCTCCTCGTAGTCCATTATGAGAGAATATCTCCTCGTAGTCGATTCCTGTGATTTTTTTAGAGACTTTGCGCCATAAGGTGAGTCTACATACTCTTATTCATTACGCATTCTAACAAAGATATATTTGATAGGGTTTATATTTGCGGTGTCGGTGTCACCTACCCAAAGACCTATCTCTTTGTTCATACTGGATCGCTTCTTTCCATTAGGCCAATTTACTACGTTGGTTCAACAAAGTATGGTTCGATATTAGACTCATTGTTCCACGTTCTCATGTACACTAGTGTAATGTATTTGTAGAGATCTCTATACTTTCAAGGATTGGTTCTAACATTTGAGGCGTCCCCCAATAATAACCAAAATCCAGAAATATTCTCATGAGACGGATTTGAGTATCACTGATCAATAGATCAGGTTGTGCCAAAACTCATGTCCTTCCTTTGGGTGAGTATTTATCGAACCTAAGGTGGTCTTCCCCTCTTCCTTGGAGAGTCGCGGACTGTGACACTATTTATGCCACTTATGACGTCACCATGGATGGTGGCAGTACAATACCAAATTCCTCTTGGGTGGCACTATGTCCTTTTTATAAAACATAATCCTTGCAGGAATATTTGTAGCAGGTTTATGTGATCTCATCACTTTAATGTATCAGATATCTACGCACTTTACTTTGTGTGATTTTTGGGGATCAAGATGAGACACAGTGGGGACAAACCACGACAATTCCTGTCGTTCCACTTGAACATGTTTGTTATTATCTCCCCCTAACGACGGAAAACTGTCTCATCAAAGTGACACTCCGCAGTGAAGAAATCGCCTGCTAATGTTTCGACTTAGCGGACTATTGCTGGAGGTTCATATCCACCATGAATATTTATTCATCTCAAGTGACCCATCATTGTGTGCTAAGGTGGCGCAATTTTTGGCACATAGAAACATTTAACCGAGCTCAAGGATTGTAGATCCGTGTCAACCCAAAAAAAAAACTCAAGGATTATAAGTTTGTTTGAAATCCTTTAAAATCCTCACACACAGTCACTAGCTGTGGTGTAAATTATTTCAATGATGGTGGACATAGGTGAATAAGTAACGCTGCATGTAAAATTACATAACCAAAAACGAAAGTATTGGTGTGCTTTACCAATATCAAGATTATTACTGTAGTTGTTTTCCATGAGACCAATTGGGTTTTTATATAGGGATATGATGGTCATTACATATCCCATATAATAAGCTATAAAATCATTGCACCTACGAAAATTAACCCGACCTAGATGCTTTGACTTTGTAGCAGAAGCAGCATAAATATTAATAGTGGATGGTGTCATGACACGTGACCAGCATGTCGACTGATAGGAGCATAAAATGCGACATTTTTTTATATGTTTTACCCTATATTTTTACTTTTATTAACCCTTATTTGTGTAACATTGAGTCATATAATAGAGTCGTGAGTATTTGGTAGAATTTCATAAAAATCGTGCTAAGTATAGGAAAATTTACAGAAATTTGACAAAGTGCTTAACAAAGAGTCTTTGAAATGTCTTGTTGATTATGTAAAGCTTCGGCTATACTTTTGATAGATTTTTCTTCTCTCATATGTAGTAGATATGTTGGTGATTGATCAATGGAAGGAGTTTAAAAATCGGAACAAAAGAAGATGCCAGGAATTGCAAAGGGAAAATTCTGCCGAAATCTAGAAGTTCCTGTAATTTCCTGGGCACAGCATCCAACTTCTAGAATTTCTCCAGGACGATTCACAAGAAACTAGAAAGCAAGCCATATATGCATGGAAATCTCTATGAATCTAGTTTCAACAGAATTTAGAATCGCATCAAAAGCTGCCCTGAGGAGAGAGTTATGCCAGTTGCAACACAGAAAGGTCCAGTCTGCCAAAACAGAGGAACCTACTGTCCATTTTGAGGAACTTTTGTGTTTCTACACCAAAGGCATATCCAAACGCATTGAAAGAGAGTTTATGAGCCAAATGAAGATTAGAGGAGTCAGCCAAGCCAAAGAGAAGTGCAAAATATAGAAAGAAGACTTTCCCCAGTCTAAGTAGGAAAATAAGATAATTCTGCCGGTTTTAGGAGATGAGTTCCTGGATGAACTAGGGAGGTTTGCAGCTGCATCTATGGACCATGTATCCATCAAGGAACAAGCTGAGTCCGTTAAGGAGTCCATGAAGCTGTGATCCATGAAGAAAATCGGACATAAAAGTCTAGAAGAACAAGGACAGGAAGGAAGATCAAAACCGGATGCAACAAGGAAAACCTTTTCCTTGCCGGATTACAAGTCTTGTTTCTGCCGACTTTGAACTACCTTTCTCCTATATATAGATGCAACTTCTCTACATAAAATTTGTCTCATCTCAAGCATAAGTACTAGCCTAAAGCTCTACCAAAGTTATCACTATAATCCTATGTAGAAAATAGCATAGCCGAACCATTTTCCCCTTGTAAATTCCTACCTTCATCTTTCTCAAAGCTATGTATTTTTCTATATTTTTGCATGACTTTTTGTTTGTAATGTTTTATGGTTTTAGACTTTGGTTTTAAACTTTTAATTTTCGTCTTTGATAATTAGGACAGTAGGTATTTGATGCATGTTTAGGACTTAAAATCGGTTAGAACTAAGGTTAGGGCAGAAAAACCGACACACTAGTGATGATTAGCATGTAATTCTAAGTGCTAGGTTTCATGTGATAGAGTTTGGTTGAGGCATGCTTGGAGTAGTCTTAAATCAACTCGCTTAGATCTAATAACCTTAGAACTTGCAAGATAAATAAGATGATTGACAATCTTACTTGTTTGCTTATTTTCGACTCAGACTCTTGTGCTTAATTGTTAAAACGTTTAAAACCGGATTAGCATAAACTTTAGGATCGATTGCGAATAGCCTGATCTTAAAACATTAGAAGTCTTACAATTAGTTAAATGGGCGAATAGCATCTAATTGTAGTCGAAACTGAGTTAAGTGTAAGTTGTGTCATTACTTGTTCCTTACTTTTATTGTTTGTTAATATGTGAATATGTGTGTTTCTAACCTTTTACATGTCAGGTACCGGATAGAACGATCCCTACTTACCATATATCACCAACGGTTTACAGGGTTTATTATTGAGCATGTTGTTACCCCGGTTATGGCACTTGTCATCGACACAACTACCAACACCATAAAATATCTAAGGTATCCACTCTTTGGATTCAATGTAAGAACATAATGAGAAACACATGTGTCCTTTGCATATGATGATGTCACGAATAGGCTTTGAGTGATGTGTTTTGATTCATAAAATCACAATAGATATAAGAAGTATAATATGGTATAAGTGCATATACTTGTGCATCAAATATATCATAATGCCACCTTAGGGGAGCGGTGGAATGTAGGGATTGAACATACGTCTTCAACCATACATGGATTGTGTCAAAACAAGATTTGAGGATAAAATGTGCTTTTGTCGTCCTTTGTTTCGTGTGTGAACCATGTTCTTCTAATGTTTGCTTCTATTCATCCAAAATATGAGTGTCCATGGTAATTTCTTTAATGTACGGATCACCAGATCACAAGTAGTTGCGTCAAAGCCAATCTATGTCTGAATTCCAAAATATCATTTTCTTATGACGTTGGATTCAATTAGCGGTTACATATAACCTACTAAGTTGACATATAAACTTCTCTAATATTCGTTTATATCTGCAGTCGTTAGAGGTAATGCAAAGGAACTCAAATGAATTCTCACTTGAGTATTTTCACATGAACATTGTGGCATAAATTTCTTTAAAATGTGAAAAAAAAATTCAATTTTCTCTTGTCGCATAAATTGTCAATTATATGCTCAATATATATACATCGAAACGTAACCCAAGTTCTTTAGAGTAACTCGATGGAGATTGCAATAAAATGTATGGTAATCCTAGGAAGACAGGTGCATTATGAATCCCAAAGGAACAGATATACCGATTCTTGTTACTTTTATTATATCTATTAATATAGTACGAATGTTCTTCAGTACTCTTATGCTATTTTGTGATATATCAGTACCATTGTCCTTCAGTACTATTATTCTAGGGATTACATGGTGCGGTGCGTTTCTTTGCACATAGTTCTTTATGTCGTGCCAATATTATGTTATGTTGATTTGCTTTATGCAATACTTTGTAAAGTTAGATGCAGAAAATTGAACCATGTATATCTTGAATAAAATTCGAATAATCTCAATTCATTGAGAGAAAATTCAAAAAATTAACATGCCAACGATTACATTTAGTCTTGTCCAATTTAGAAATAAAAACTTTAAGACCAAAAGTTTAATTTATTAGATATAAGGTGTGATAGCATTTACTAGTATATCTTGGAAATTGAAAAATGGACTAATCAAAGTCTATCTTGGATTGAGCTAGATCCTTTTTGCGCTTTTAATAGCTGCAATGATGAGATATGTCATCGTCATCTTTTCCCATATGGTAAACTTTTAGTTGTAAATTCATTTTCAATGTTATTGTTGGATATTGAAGATACTTTTACAAATCCTCGTACTTGTATGATTCTTTATACTTTCTATAAGTCGCACCTAATTCTTTGCTAGTTTGCAATGTGCGTATCAATATTCAATAGTTCGTTAAATTACAACAATGACAGAGTGTTTCACTGCACATGACATGTCCCATAGGCCATCTTTCAAATGGTGCATTGTCTCCACTTGCTTTTGGATGATTATAAGAATTTTTACGTCCATGGTTATTGCCCTTTATTTTAGGGATCTTGCTTTACTTTTCATAATTTTTTTTTTATTTTTTATTTTAGAAAATTTCTTTGTCTCAGACCTTACATCGTCATTCGAGGTATTTTAACTATTCCTCACCTATTTACATAAGACGGTTTGCATAAATATACCATGCCCAAGCTTTATTTGGCTCGGTAGGGGAATTTGCTACTCAAATTCTTCAGAGTGCAATGTGTCAAAGTCAAACTGTGATGCACTACCAGAAAAAACAGTATAGCCGACGAAAAAAAAAAACGGCCGACGACATACTATTTTCGTCGGCTATTCCCAAGAATGGCCGACGATTTTTTCTTTCGTCGATAAAAATAAAAAATCGTTGGCTATTCCCCAAGAATGGCCGACGATTTTTTCTTTCGTCACTAAAAAATATTTTTTGTCGGCTATACCCCAAGAATGGCCGACGATTTGAATTTTCGTCGGCCTTTCTCTTAAAGTATAGCCGACGAAAACTTTAGAAAGTTTGGCCATTTTCAGATCTGGACAGAAGCTGCTCATTTAAAAAAAAACGGAAAAAAACGGGAGAAAGAGTGAAAAATCTGTGGGTATTGTTGAAATCCGTCCTCTCTTACATTGTGGAGCTATATATAGGTACGTATATGTGTATATATGTTGATTTTGAGTTTTAGTTGAGTTGATTTTGAGTTTTAGTGATTTTGATATAGTAAGTGATTTTTTATTTTGTTATTGTTTTAGTGTTAGAATGTATGTATATATGTTGATTTTGAGTTGTAGTTGAGTTGATTTTCAGTTAGAGTATAATTATGTGTTTTAATTTAATGTTATTTTAATTAGTGTTAAAATATATATAAATATGTTAATTAATGGTTGTTGATAGTGTAATGAACTTAAATAATGGTTGTTAATTAATGGTATATATATATATATGAGTTGATGTTGATAATAATATATATTGTAATATATATGTGTTAATTAATTTATTATTAATTAAAGTTATACATATATATTATTATCAGGCTATATATGGATCGAGATAAGAGTTGGATTTCGCTTCCAAGGCATGACCGACGATACACTACAGGAGTTGTGGATTTTTTGCAGTTCGTCGAGGAAAATGCAAACGGGAAAGAATACCATTATTGCCCGTGCAAGAAATGTAAGTGTCGCAGTGATATGTGTCGATTTCCGATTAGGACAGTATGGGAGCACCTAAAGAGTAATGGGTTTTGGCCGAAGTACAAACGTTGGATATATCACGGTGAGCCATCATTAGATGGATCGCATGATCATGGGCAGTTTTTTTAGGCGGGCAGTAGTAGTACATCCAACGATCCAACAATGGCATTCGTCAACGACGTGTTCCCTTTTGAAAGCGGTGTACGTGGGTCACAATATATGCATGACCCGGTGCAGCCGTTCCCACAAGTTGTCAACACTGCTGCCTTTGACAAGTACAACAAACTGATTGAATTGCAACAGACCCCTGTGTCTTCAAGTTCTGAGAAGACAGTTCTTGAAAGTGTGATGGAGGTAATGAGGATTAAAGTCGAGGCAAAATCGAGCATCAGGCAAGTGGATGAATATCTACAATACACTTCTTCGTTGTTGGAGGAGGGTCATCGTAATCCTACCAATCACCGTAAGGTCCGAAGTATCCTCAAAGATCTAGGGCTTTCCTACATTAAGATCCATGCATGCGCATTTGACTGCGTTCTCTTCTGGGGTAAAGATGCAGAAGGGAATGACCTTGCTAGCCTTGACGCATGTCCGATATGTCAGTCTGACCGATATAAGTTGACGGGAGCAGGCAATAGGTCATCGTAATCCTACCAATCACCGTAAGGTCCGAAGTATCTTCAAAGATTTAGGGCTTTCCTACATTAAGATCCATGCATGCGCATTTGACTGCGTTCTCTTCTGGGGTAAAGATGCAGAAGGGAATGACCTTGCTAGCCTTGACGCATGTCCGATATGTCAGTCTGACCGATATAAGTTGACGGGAGCAGGCAATAGGAAACCTGTGAAAGTGCTTCGGTATTTTCCGTTGAGAGATAGGCTTGAGCGGTTGTACATGTCAGAAACCACCGCAAAAGCTATGAGGTGGCACGGTGAGCGGGACGTAGGAGACGCAGATATCATGACACACATCTCTGACGGAGCGGCTTGGAAGCATATAAACAATGAGTTTCCTTATTTTGCATCAGATGTCAGAAACGTCAGGCTCGGGCTCTCAACCGACGGGTTCAACCCTTTCGACACCATGAGTCTTTCATACAGTATATGGCCGGTGGTTTTGGTACCTTACAACCTTCCTCCGTGGATGTGCATGAAGAAGGAATATAATATGTTGACGTTGTTGATTCCGGGGCCTGCTTACCCAGGGAAATGTCTCGATGTGTATATGAGACCATTGATTGAAGAGCTTAAGGTATTGTGGGACGTTGGTCATCCCACTTTTGACAAGTACAAGCAGGAGACGTTCTAGATGCATGCTATGGTTATTGGTACCATTAGTGATTTTCCTGCTTATGGGATGTTGTCGGGCAGCGTTGTTAGGGGATACAAGGCCTGTCCAGAGTGCCTCAGCGATTATGGGAGCACCCCTCATTGCAACAAGATATGCCGAATGGGTCATCGTGTGTTTCTTCCGGCGGATCACCACTGGCGTTACGAGTCCGCCGCATTTGATGGAACCGAAGAACACGGTGGTCCTCCCAGAAGATGGACGGGAAGAGAAATTTTAGCAGTGCTTAATGAGTACGATTTTGGGCCCCTCAGCAATCATCCCGATATTGTAGCGGAAATACCTGAAAGACCTGAGCAGTACAAATTCTGGACACATAAGAGCATATTGTGGGAACTCCCGTACTGGTGTGAGTTGCTGATCCGTCACTTCCTAGACGTTATGCACATAGAAAAAAATGTTTCTGAAAGTGTGGTGGGCACAACGCTGAACTTGGAGGGGAAGACGAAAGACGGTCCTAAGGCTCGCACTGATCTGCAAAACATGAATATCAGAAAACAACTATGGTTGAAACAATGGAAGAGAAAAATGCCTCAAGCTCCTTACACCGTCAAGCCTGAGCATAAACCAGAAATTTTCCATTGGATAAGTCGGGCCAAGTATCCTTCAGGCTTTGCTGGAAATATAGCCAAGTGTGTGAACAGACAATTCAACAATCTGTACGGGTTGAAAAGTCATGACAATCATATCCTGCTACAACGTCTCTTCCCTGTTTTCATTCGACCGTTCCTTCCCCGTCACGTTGTGGAGCCGTTAGTAGCGTTGGCAAGATTTTTCCAGAAGGTATGCACACGGGAAGTGAGAAAATCTGACCTCCGGGAAATGCAACAAGACATCGTTCATATCATGTGTAAATTTGAGATGATATTTCCTCCAAATTTTTTCGACATCATGCCTCACCTCATGATCCATCTTCCTCGGCAGTTGTTGCTTACCGGTCCTGTGCACTTCACTTGGATGTATCCGATGGAAATGTACGTATTTTACACCTTATGTTAATTTCCTCATCAATATATGTGATATAGTGTTAATGTATTATCATAACACTTTAAAAACTTGATTTATAGGCAACTTAGACAATACGGTGGTTTTGTCCAAAACAGATCCGCACCTGAAGGATGTATAGCTGAAGCATATATTGCGCACGAGTGCGTCACCTACATGAAGCTGTATTTAGGAGCGTTACAGGAAAGCATATCGGAAGATGTACCTTCACAGTTCAATCTTTCCATACTCTCCGACGATGTTGTACTCGGTGGAAACATGCCAGTTTCCTACAAGTTGAAAGATTATGAGGTAGCCATTGCACATTGGTGGGTACTAATCAACTGTCCAGAAGTTCAGTTTTGGAAGAACATACATCTACATTGTGAACAAGTACGAGGTGATGTCGATTACCACAACCGGACATTCGCAGAGTATTTCGGCCGCTGGGTACGTAACTTTAACACTATTCTATACGTGTTTATATATTATTGTGTATATTTATTCATATTTATAGTTGATTCTGATGGTTGCAGATGGACCTTATTCAAAATGATAATCACCCAAATTGGTCGCACGAACTCAGACTTTTAGCGATGAGGCCGGTCTATTCAAAAGTTTATGCGACGTGCAAGGTGAATGGTGTGTTATTTCGATGTGAAGAGAGAGACCTCAGACTGAAAACACAAAATTCAGGGGTTATGGCACATGGTGGGGATGGTGGAGTTGACTATTACGGTGTTCTCCATTCAGTTGTGGAACTGCATTACGGGGAAGGCATGAAAGTGCACCTTTTCAAGTGTAGATGGTTTGACACACGGCCGCAGAGCATGAAAACCGATCAATACGGCATAACTTCTGTGAACACTAGTACATCATGGTATGAGGACGACCCGTTCGTTTTAGCCACATGGGTGAAACAAGTGTTTTATCTTGATGATCTCGCCAAGGGTGACCCGTGGAAAGTAGTCAACACTATCCACCATCGCAACATTTACCGGGCGTCTACACTTGGAGTGGCTGAAGAGAACGAGGAAGGGGGCACCGCGTATCAAGAGTCCAACTCAAACGGTATTCCTGACTCCTCTTTTATTCGCCTAGACACGCCGGTGCGAATTCGACGTGAAGAGCCACTGCTTGTTGATGTTGATCCAAATGAAGAAACTAACGAGTACTCTAGTGGTGAGGAACGACATAGATTACCCCTATCGAGCAATTCAGAAACCGAAGAAGACTCATCCAATTATTCCGATTACAATCCGACGGATTAAGTAATTTAGATGATGTAATCCTTTCATTTGTAATCCACTCGATCATTTCTAATAAACGGGCGTGGGGATGAGCCTCCCAGCTAGGCTGGGTTCCAAACCCCTTAAAAATTTTTTTGAAATATCTTGACTGTTTGGTTTCTGTTTTTTTAGGTTCAATTTTGGTTATATATGAACAGGACATAGGCATACGGGAGGTGTAACACCACAGATTTTTTTATTTTTTTTCACAGAATAGCCGACGAAAAATGCATTATTTCGTCGGCTATTCACAGAATAGCCGACGAAAAGCTCATTATTTCGTCGGCCATTACCATAATAGCCGACGAAAAATTCATTATTTCGTCGGCCATAAATTTATTGAAAAAATAAATATTGTATTTTTGACAGAAAACGACAAAAGAATAGCCGACGATTACTAGGTTTGATTTCGTCGGCTATGATTGAAACAAAAAAAAAAACAGCAGCTTCCATTTTCTATCACTATCGACAAACCATTGCTTCATCCTTCAAATGCAAATGTGTCGTGAAATAAGATATGACCGAAATATTGAAATACGTCTACGGTTGAAAAATGAGAAGATTCCGACAAAATCTATGTGCCGAATGTTGCGGTTAACTGTTTTTTAACTTCCGTTTTCCTATGGGTAGCCTGACGGTCGGTAAATATTTTGAGGAAAATTTTTATACGATTAGTCGCGTCTCATCGATTTAAAACTATTCTCTGTTGAAGATCAGGCCAGAAAACGTCATTTAGACATGCCAATTTCCGTTTTAAAGCGTTTAGAGGTTTGACTTCGCTGTTTGACCGTCCCGATCGAGCCTTTAACGTTGTCAGATGTAGTTGGATTTTTTTTTCATACATGTTTTTAATCTTAACGGTGATATCTGACGGTTGGAATAGATTTTCCAAACTTTTAGATTCAAAATCGGACCATATGCACTAATGTTCCTTAACTTGTTTACTAAGTGTTTAAGTGAATGTATAGTTTCAAATAGTTACTATATGTAGACTCTTCAAATGCAAATGTGTCGTGAAATAAGATATGACCGAAATATTGAAATACGTCTACGGTTGAAAAATGAGAAGATTCCGACAAAATCTGTGTGCCGAATGTTGCGGTTAACTGTTTTTTACTTCCGTTTTCCTATGGATAGCCTGACGGTCGGTAAATATTTTGAGGAAAATTTTTATACGATTAGTTGCGTCGCATCGATTTGAAACTATTCTCTGTTGAAGGTCAGGCCAAAAAACATCATTTAGACGGGCCAATTTCCGTTTTAAAGCGTTTAGTGGTTTGACTTCGCTGTTTGACCGTTCCGATCGAGCCTTTAACGTTGTCAGATGTAGTTGGATTTTTTTTCATACATGTTTTTAATCTTAACGGTGATATCTGACGGTTGGAATAAATTTTCCAAACTTTTAGATTCAAAATCGGACCATATGCACTAATGTTCCTTAACTTGTTTACTAAGTGTTTAAGTGAATGTAAAGTTTCAAATAGTTACTATACGTAGACTCTTCAAATGCAAATGTGTCGTGAAATAAGATATGACCGAAATATTGAAATACGTCAACGGTTGAAAAATGAGAAGATTCCGACAAAATCTGTGTGCCGAATGTTGCGGTTAACTGTTTTTTACTTCCGTTTTCCTATGGGTAGCCTGACGGTCGGTAAATATTTTGAGGAAAATTTTTATACGATTAGTTGCGTCACATCGATTTGAAACTATTCTCTGTTGAAGGTCAGGCCAAAAAACGTCATTTAGACGGGCCAATTTCCGTTTTAAAGCGTTTAGAGGTTTGACTTTGCAGTTTGACCAAAAGTTTAGCCGACGAAAATTCTATTTCGTCGGCTAAACTCTAGTGATCCGCGCCTTTTCATTATCCGCCGTTGGATGGGGGAGATCGGACGGCTGCTGAGCGCCTAAACTATAGCCGACGAAATTCAAAGTATAGGCGACGAATTAAAGAATTTCGTCGGCTATTCTTAAGTATAGCCGACGAAATCTTTTTAATTCGTCGGCTATACTTTCGGGTATAAGTTTGTTGCAGCCGAACCCTAGCCTCCATTTGCTGCATTTTTCCAAAACCTCCGCCGCTCGCCTCGTCCTCCTCCAATCCGGCACCCCCGGCCCTCCTCCCTCTTCCTCCTCCAATCCGGCAGCCCCGGCCCCTCCTCCCTCTTCCTCCTCCCTATTCCGGCCGGCCCACCCTTTCCCTCCTTCTCCGGCCTGTCCCTCCTCCACCCTCCTCCGGCCGGCCTCCTTCTCCTCTGCAAAATTAATGTAAGTGTTTTTTTTTTTTTTTTTTTTCATTTATGTTAATTAATTGTTAATTTAGATATAATTGTTAATTTAGATATAATTGTTAATTTATGTATAATTTAGGTATTTATGTTAATTTAGGTATAATTTAGGTATTTAGGTATAATTTATGTATTTATGTTAATTTAGGTATAATTATATATATAGCTTAATTATATTTAATTTTAATTATATAAATTGTTATATATTTGTTAATAAATTAATTATATTTGTTATAATTTAGGTAAATAATTTGTTATATATTTAATTTTAATTATATAAATTGTTATATATTTGTTATATATTTGTTAATGAATGTAATTGTTATATATTTGTTATAATTTAGGTATATAAATTGTTATATATTTAATTTTAATTATATAAATTGTTATATGTTGAAGGAAAAACGTATTATGTGTCTTCGTCAATGTAACTGACGATAGATAATTATGTAGTCATTATTGTCATTAATGTATTTTCTATTACCGTTGTAATACTCACCCTATATAAAGGGGATTATCAATGAAATGAGTAGACCAATTCAGTATTTCCCACAACACGTTATCAGCACTTTGCCTAACCTAGAGTTTTTTTAGCCAAGAAAAAAAAAATGAAAAAAAAAACAGAAAAAAAATCAAAAGAAAAAACCCTAAGTTTTTTTTTCCCCCCGCCGCCGCCGCCGCTAGCCTAGCTAGTAGCAGCCCTGCAACCGCCCTGCACCAGCACACCTCCGACGACGACGACGACGGACGCTGCTGCTGTTCCTCCGACGCCAGCCCAGCCCACCTCCGACGACGACCGGATTTGCTGCTCGGCTCGGCTCCCAGAAATTTGATTTGGGCACCCAAAGCTTGACAGCACCGGCAAACGACGCACCAGCAGCGCCGCATCAGCCCTAGCCCAGCCTCGTCGGCTCCTCCAGAAAGGCTTCACCTCTGATCGAGACCCTCGCACGAAGCCCTAGCGCGCCGCCGCCTGCCTAACCCAGCCTTGAAGAGCTGCCGATCGGCCGCCACCACACCTAGCAGCATCGTCCACGATCGGACCACCCACTTCTTCGATCGCCGCTCGGCCATCAACCCCCACACCAGATCGGACACCCATTGACGCCGGTCCTACAGCCTCGATCCGATCGCCGCTCCGACGACACCCGAGCCTCGCCGCAACTGAAGCACAGCAGCCCGAGTCAACGGCCCGATCCCGATTTCTACCAACGACAGCTCGTCGGGAAAAGGCTGCATCCTAGAAGTTCTGCCGACAAAAATTTCGTTGGCAGAGGTTGTTCGAACCGGTTGCAACTCGACCCGACCCGACCCGGTTTTCCCCATGACCCGACCCACGAAAAAAAAAGGATTTTTTTGGGTAAAATTTAAAGGTAATATTTGAAATTACCGCATAGTAATTCATTTTTATTGTGTGACTATTTACTGTTTTACGAATTTAATGGTAAATATGAAATTATTTAATTTATATGGTAAATATGAAATATATATGATTAAAGTGACTAATCATATGATATTGTTTGTTTTTATATGTGACGTATTAACTACGATGCGACGATCAAAATGGAACTGAGATTAAGCAACCGCTTCACACGCAGTTTATTTGGCAAACTAACAAGTAAGATCTAATTAAAGTTGTTATTTTCATTAAATCGTTAATGATATAATGCTTAAATTGATCTTATCATATTATGACATATACTTATGAAATTTGAGCATCATTATATGTCTATTTTATTACTGTTAAATAATTGGTTTATTTAACATGTTATTTAGTTTGAGTATTGCCATGATAATGCAATTTCATGAGCATTGTAATAAATAGAAAAATGGACAAACCTACTACTGTGAAAAAGCATTTTCATGAAGCAAGAAAAATATGACCATTACAAATTTCGGTCTTGAGATCCAATTTTTATTTCTTGAAAATTTTTCAAGATGGATATCTTATTAATTGTGTAAAAAACAACAATAATGAAATTTCATTAGCTTCACATGCAATGAAAACGGAAAATCAAAAATTTTATTGTGATAACGAAATTTCACAAAGCATTTGATTTCCATAAAGTATATTGGTTTATTTTAGTTGTCGTGAATGTCATAGACCGCGAAACTAATATATTTTATTCTCCCTCTATTTTATAGATGGTTTAACCATCACAGTTTAGTTTTGACATATTGGACTCTGAAGAATTTGAGTACCAAATTCCCCTATTAAGCAGACTAAGGCTTGAGCATGGTATATTTATGCAAATTGCTTTATGTAAATAGCTAAATAAATAATTTCAATATCTTGAATGACAATGTAAGGTCTAAGAAAAAAATCCCTGAAATTTAATTATGCAAAGTAATGCAATCACCCTAAAACAAAGGGCAATGATGATGTAAGTTATGAGAAAACAAAGAGTAATGACGATGTAAGGTCTTAGACAAAGAAATTTCCTGAAACAAATTATGCGAAGTAATGCAACAACCCTAAACCAAAGGGTAATGACAATGTAAGGTATGAGAAAAAGAAATTTTCTGGAACACATTTTGCAAAGTAATGCAACAACCCTAAATCAAAAAACAATGACGATGTAAGGTCTTAGAAAAATATATATATATTATTGAACAAATTGGACAAAGTAATGCAACGACCCTAAAACAAAGGGTAATTACCATGGACGTAAAATTCATATAATCATCCAAAAGTAAGTGGAAACAATGTAACATTTAAAAGATGACATAGGGGACATGTCATGTGCAGTGAAGCACTCTGTCATTGTTGTAAATCAATGAAGTATTGATACATACATTATAAGCTAGCAAAGAATTAGCTACGACTTTTAATAAATATGAAGAATCATATAAATACGCGGATTTTGGAAAAGTATCTTCAATATCCAACAAGAACATCGAAAATGAATTTACAACTGAAGACATAACATATGGGAAGAATATGTCAAATGACACATCTCATCATTGCAGCTATTAAAAGAGCAAAAAGGATTTTGCTCAATCCAAGATAGACTTTGATTAAGTCTACTTTTAAATTTACAAGATATCCTTATAAAGGCTATTACGCCTAAATACGACTTTTTGTCATAAATTAGACTTTTGGTCTTAAAGTTTCTCTCTCTAAATTGGACAAGACTAAATGTAATCGTTGGCATGATAATTTTTTGAATTTTCTCTAAAGGAATTGAGATTATTCAAATTTTATTCATAATACACATGATTCAATTTTCTACATCTAACTTTGCAAAGTATTGCATAAAGTAAAGCAACATATCATAATATAGGCATGAAACAAAGAACCGTGTGTAAAGAAACGCACAATGTAATCCCTAAAATAATAGTACTGAAGAACAGTAGTACTATATCAGTAGTATATGATAATGATTAGTATATCAAAGAAAGTAATAAGGATCAGTATATATTTTCCTTTGGGATTCATAATACACATGCCTAATTGGGATTAAAATCTTTTTTTTATTACAATTCCCATTTCCCAATCGAGTTACTCTAAAGAACTTGAGTTACGTTTCGATATATATTGAACATATGTCAAATTGACAAATAATGCCAAGAGAAAATTGAATTTTGTTTTCCACATTATAAAGAAATTTAAGCCACGATTTTTCATGTGAAAAAGACACAAGTGAGAATTCATTTGAGCTCCTTTGCATTACCTCTAAATGACTGCGAATGTAAACGAGTATTAGAGAATATTATATGTCAACTTAGTAGGTTCTAAGTAACCGCTAATTAAATCCAACGTCATAAGAAAATGATCTTTTGGAATTCTGACATAGATTGGCTTTGATATGGAGATCCATACATTAAAGAAACTACTATGGACACCCATATTTTTGGATAAATAGAAGCAAACACCAGAAGAATATGGTTCACACACGAATCTGAGGACGATCAATGAACATTTTATCCTCAAATATTGTCATATAGGGTTGAAGACGTATGTTCAATTCCTAAATTCTGCCGCTCCCCCAATGTGGCATTATAATATATTTGATGCACAAGCATATGCATTTATACCTTATTATGCTTCTCCTATCCGTCATGATTTTATCATTCAAAGCCTATTCGTTAAAGCAATTATGATTGAGATCATCATATGCAAAGGACACATGAGTTTCTCATTATGATGTTATATTGAATCAAAAGAGGATTCAGTGGATCGATTCAACCAACTTGCGGACACCATAGATATTTTATGGTGTTGGTTGTTGTGTCGACACGCTGGTCACGTGTCATGACACCATCCACACTTAAAATTTATGCTGCTTATGCTAGAAAGTCAAAGCACCTAGGCCGGGTTAATTTCCGTAGGTGTGATGATTTTATGGCTTATTATATGGGATTTGTAATGGACATCATATTCCAATATAAAAACCCAATTGGTCTCACTGAAAACGACTACCGTAATAGTCTTAATATTGGTAAAGCACACCAATACTTCCGTTTTGGGTTATGCAATTTTTGCATGCAGCGTTACTTTTTCATCTATGGCCATAATCATTGAACCAATTTACACCATAGCTAGTGACTATGTGTAAGGATTTTAAAGGATTTCAAACGAACTTATAATCCTTGAACTCTTTTGGATTGACACGGATCTACAATCTTTGAGCTCCATTAAATGTTTTTATGTGCCAAAATTGCGCCGCCACAGCGCACAATGATGGGTCCATTGAGATGAATAAATATTTATGCTGGATATGAACTTCCAGCTATAGTCCGCTATGTCGAAACCTTGACAGGCGATCTCTTCACCGCTAGATTTGCGGAGTGTCACTTTGATGAGACAGTCTTCCCGTCGTTAGGGGGAGATAAGAACAGGCATGTTCAAGTGGAACGACAGGAATTGTCGTGGTTTGTCCCCACTGTGTCTCATCTCGATCCCCAAAAATCACACAAAGTAAGGTGTGTAGATATCTTATACATTAAAGTGACGAGATCATATAAACCTGCTGCAAATATACCTGCAAGGATTGTGTTTTATCAAAAGGACATGGTACCACCCAAGAGGAATTGGGTATTGCACTGCCACCATGGATGGTGGCATGGTGACGCCATAAGTGGCATAAATGGTGTCACAGGCCGTGGCTCTCCAAGGAAGAGGGGGAGGCCACCTTAGGTTCGATACATACTTGTGTAAAGGAAGAAAACAAGTTTGGCACAACCTGATCTATTGATCAGTGATACTCAAATCCGTCTCATGAGAATATTTAAGGATTGTGGTTATCATTGGGGGACGCCTCAAATGTTAGAACCAATCCTTAAAGTATAGAGATCTCTACAAACACATTACACTAGTATACATGATGACGTGGAATAATGAGTCTACTATCGAACCATACTTCGTTGAAAAATGTCAACTTAGTAAACTGGCCTGGAAAGAAGCGATCCAGTATAAACAAAGAGATAGGTATTTGGGCAGGTGATGCCGACACCGCAAATGTAAACCCTATCAAATATATCTTTGTTAGAATGCGTAATGAGAATAAGAGTATGCAAACTCACCTTATGGCGCAAGGTCTCTCAAAAACGCACTGGAATCGACTACGAGGAGATATTCTCTCGTAATGGACTACGATGAGACAATCTCTCGTAATGGATGTCATTGCACTCCACTACCTTGTCAGTTTGGTAGTTTCCGAAAAACTGAACATGCAGCTTACGAAAAGTGATCAAAACATATATCTCTATGGGGATCTAAATTAAGAGATATACATGAGGATCCTAAACGGACTTGATCCACCCAAATCAAGTGACTCTAGATCACATGAGTACGTTTGTAAGAAATTGAAACGTTCACTAAAGTGACTACTTGATTGGAAAGGGATTGATGAATTATGCCCTTGCGTTTTCATTATGGATATATATGAACTCTAAATGAAATAAGAGAAACTCAGTGTATTGTAAATCCTAAGTTGAGAATGAAAAAGATTTTGGGAATACACAGTCTTGAAATGGAACTCAAGGACTGTAATGATGGTGATCATCCATCAATCGGCTTAGGCACTCTAAAGAATAAAGTGAGGCCTACAGATATTCCCATGATCAGTCGAAGTCTTTACTCTAACAATAGATCCGTTTTTCATCTAAAGGAAGATGACGAAGAAGTATTGGAAAATGAAATTCCTATACAAGTGCAATGACGCATGATTGTACTTAAACATAATATGTAAGACTCGACCTCTCATTCGATGTAAATTTGTAAAGCTATGTTTAGCTCTGCGCCTACGCAACACAAATCGTTCTTTCATTAAAGATATGAAAGATTTGGGCTTATTCAATCTCTACATAGAATGTGACATGATAAAGAAATTATCCACGTCATAACTAACTATGCGTAAAGAAAAACGCATTAAAGGTGAGATAAGAAAATCTGTTATTACAGATCAATTTCAAATCTCTTAATGGATCACCCATACTCTAGACGAAGTTATGACTGTTTTGTTATATGAAGGTCATACCACGAGTGAACCTGATGTTCAATATGAACCAATGTGTTCGGTTCATGAACAACCTTATCCTCAAGATCAAAGTAAATCAAGTTGGATCTGAGGACGATGTGGTAAGATTTAGTTACTAAATCATTGCTCAAAGTCACATTTGGAAAAACATGTGAAAATGCATAAGTATGCTAATAAGACTGAAGCTCCCTTGATCAAATGAAAGAATCAGGGAGAAACCCATGATTAATGTAAAAATCAGGGGGAGGTGCAGACATCAGGGGGAGTCTAGCACATACATGTTGTTTTCAAATGTAATAGGTGCGTTGCGCTCTTTTTGTCCTTCGACCAAAGTTTTATTTTCTCCCATTGGGTTTTTGTTACTTGGCAAGGTTTTTAATGAGGCAACACCACATGCACCATTCTATCTCTGACTCGGCACAAGGGGGAGTGTTGAAGGAAAAACGTATTATGTGCCTTCGTCAATGTAACTGACGATAGATAATTATGTAGTCATTATTGTCATTAATGTATTTCCTATTACCGTTGTAATACTTACCCTATATAAAGGGGATTATCAATGAAATGAGTAGACCAATTCAGTATTTCCCACAACATTATATAATATATATATATATATATATATTAATAAAGAAATATAGTTATATTTAAATATAAATAGTTATATTTAGGTTAATGGTTAGTATTATTTAAAATGGCCGCGGCTGTAGATGGCCGATGCAGTCAGAAAGTTATTCGGAGGCCGTCGTTCCAGATCAAGAGGTTCTGCAAGTTCCGCCGGTTCCGCAGACTCCGACAGGACCCTTAGCCAGCCTGAGAGGACCACCAGCCAGCCGCGGAGGAGTGTGGATTCCTCTCAGCCGCGGAGGACTGTGGATTCATCCCAGCCGCGGATGAGTGTGAGTTCTCGGCACCAGACCCTTCTCCAGGCGGGGCGGCCGTCGAACAGTTCACTTCCGCCTGTCGGGCCAGATGCTCCGAGGTTCAGTCGGCAGCTATTTCAGGACGACATAGCTGCAGATGTTCCTCAGGTTCATATGCCTGAGGTTCATCGGGAGCCGATGAGGAGTCCGACGACGTCTGCTGCCGACTCGACTGAGGCTCCTACTCTCCCAAACCAGCTCTTCCTCCCGTACAACATTCCGGTGATACCGGAGGTCGACTATCGTGGTCTGCCCCTATGGCCTGATATGCCTCAGTACGTGAGTGCTGCGGAGGCATACCAGCAGCAGCCATTTGAGAACCCTGACCACCTTATTTCGGCGAGGAGAAAATGAAAGTCGACAGACGAGTCATCCAGTTCAGGTAACATTTGATTTTATTAATTAAATATTTTATTAAAATTAACGCACTAATATTTAATTTTATTAACCAATCGTCGTTTTTGTGATAGGGACAGCCGCTAGCAGTTCACGGAGGAATACGAGAGGTGTCATATGTTTTGACACGCTCAGGAAAACTGTTGAGCGCAGCGGGAGGATTCAGATCAACGAACCTCCTAACCAGGAGGTTCAGGGGAAGAAAAAACGCGACTACTCGGGTTGCGTGGGGTCACTGATTAGGGACAGAGTCCCTATGTTGAGACGTTCAAGATCGCTTATCCACAAGTGACAGAACAGCTCGTAAGTCGTTCATTACAATTTTAAAATTTTAATTATTAATTTTACTTAATTATATATTTGTTATAATATTAATTTTTTTTTCCCGTCCAATTAGGAGAGGGTCAACCGGGCCGAAGAAGAGGTGTTCCAGCAAGTAGTTCGGGAGACACAACCGAACATTTCAGAGGCAGATCTGGAAGAAGCCATGCGCCATGTCGACCGGTCCAGTGTCCAAACGGCAGCGAGGATGTTTGACGCAGCCTTCCCAAACCGGTCAAACAACTACTACTGCCGGGGTTTGGGAAGTTCTGGACTAGGGCTTCTGAAGACCACTAAGGGAGGTCAAAAGAAGGGAGGCGGAGAGAGCCAACATATGAGGGGGGAAGTGCAGCGATTGGCCGCAGAATTGGCGACCTCGTCCCAGACAGTATAGGAGCTGCGCCGCAGAACACAGCAGTATCATTTGGATATGGCCCGTTGGCATGCTGAATGCGACAGAATTCGGCAACACAACTACGATGGCCAACAAAACTGGTGGTATCAGATGTTCGCGGCACAACAACAAGGCCTTGAACCCCCGCCCCCGTTTCAGCGGTTAGTGGAGCCTCCAATACTTCAACCTCCCGATTTCGGTCAGCAGGATGACGAGCCTGATGGAGAGCAGGATGCTGGGGATGACCTGGTGGAATTTAGTGGTTTAGGTGATGATTAGGGTTATGTTTTATGTATATTGGAACGAATTTAATAAAAAAGGTATTTAGACGTGTTTCGTGTTGGTGCAAATGCATGGACTATTTTTGTGATTTGCAGGTTGCTTGGAATGGTAATTTAGAAAATAATTTAATTTTTTTTCCCCAAATGTAAGAAAAGCCGACGATTTTGGCATTATTTCGTCGGCTATAATAACTATAGCCGACGAATTTTACCAATTTTCGTCGGCTATAAGTTGTATAGCCGACGAAAATTACATTATTTCGTCGGCTATAACTAATTAATGCCTATTAAATATTAATATATTTCGAGGAAATAGCCGACGAAAATTTATAGAATCGTCGGCTATTGTTAGCACCCAATAGCCGACGAATTTCGTCGGCTATAATTAATGAATTTCGTCGGCCATACTCGAAAATATCCGACGAAATTCGTCGGCAATTTCTCCCAGGTTTGGCCGACAAAAAATATTTTCGTTGGTAAGTTCGTCGGCCATACTCTACTATAGCCGACGAATTTGTTTTTTTCGTCGGCCATTGGTATAGCCGACAGGGTTGTTCCGACGAAGTATAGCCGATGAAAATTTCGTCGGTAGATGGTATAGCCGACGAAAAATTGGCATAGCCGACGAAATTTTTTTCGTCGGCTATTCACTCAGATTTGGTAGTGATGGTTAAACCATCTGTAAAATAGAGGAAGAAGAAAATGTATTAGTTTCACAGTCTAAATAGATATCGACGACAACTAAAATATACCAATATACATTATGGTAAAGTTGAAACTTTGTTAAATTACATTATCACACTAAAAGTAAAATTTTCAATTTTATCATTTTTATTGCTTGTTAAGCTCATGAAATATCATTTTCATTTCATGTTAACAACAATCACACTATAGTTAATTTTTACTGTCAGTTTGCCAAATAAACTGCATATGAAACGATTACTCGATTTTTGAATTCTATATTGTCGTCGCATCGTAATTGATACGTCACATAAAAACAAACAATGTTTATATGATTAATCATATTGAATTATATAAATTTAATTTAATTTATCATACAAAGTAAAACAATTTCATATTACCATTAAATTCGTAAAACAATAAAAATAAATAGAAACTGAGATCACCACACGGTAATTCAAAAATTACCTTTGAATTTTACCATAATTGGTGAATCCTTTTGTTGCGGGTCGGATTGACGTATCCGAGTTGGGTAGTCCTGGTTCTAGGTCGAGCTGAGACCAGGACCCGATCGGCAGGGATCGTGGCGTCGTCGGCCTTAGGCAGGTAGGCGTTGTCGGTGGTTGACAACGTCGACTGGAGGAAGCCGGATCCAGGTCGGAAAAATGAGGTCGGGACCGATTGGCAGGGAGAGCCGTTGGGGTGCATGGGAAAAAGAGTGATGCAACCGGCGGTGAGTTGGCGCTAGGTTTGAGGATCGAGTCTGAGCGACGGTAATCTGGAGTCGATATTGAAGTTAATGGGCTAGGGTGGCCGGATCGTCGACGATGCTGCGAGGTGTAGTGGCGGCCGATCGGCAGCACTCAAGGCTGGGTGTTGCATTTCCAGGTCGAGCATGTGTGCTGGTGCGGTGCCAGATCATAGGTGATTCAGGGCTAGGCAGGCGACGGCGCTGGCTGGGGGCGAAGCACTGGGCAGTGGTGCCGGGACGTGGCCGGAGCTGATCTGGAGGAGAAGATGCACATGGGTGCTTGAGTAAATTTCTGGGTGCCCAGATTAGAAACAAAATGCTTTCTTTTCTTCTTTTTTCATTTTCCAGTAGAAGGCTATGGTGGAGCGCTGATAGTGGGAGAGGGGCACGAAAGAGTTGCTACGGTTTTTTTCTTTGGCTAAAGCAAAGTACTGATAACATGTAAAAGTAAAATGAGAATTGGTCTACTCATTTCATTGATAATCCCCTTTATATAGGGTGAATATTACAATGGTAATTACAACGTACATAATAACAGTAATAACTGATTGAGTCGTTATATATTTTGATTGATAATATCCTAATTTCCTATCGTTAGTTACTATTGACGAATGCACACAATGTGTTTTTCCTTCAATAAAATAATTAAAAAAACAATAATTTTTCTTAAAATAGTAATTTTAATTTTTAAACTGGTAATTAAGTTTTCAAAGTCATAAAAAAACATCAAATCATTCCCAAGGAGTTACAAACCAGTTGCAGCTCCAAATTTGGAACCACAAAGAGAGCCCTTTTGATGGCTTCTCTATTCTAGGGTGCATGAGTGAGCCAATATGTTTTATAGGGATTAGTCGAGTATTATTGAAGATTCATCATGGCATGATGGTATCACATACATGCACTTCTGCATAACTATAGATGTACATAAAAAAAAAATGCTCTCTTCTCTCTCTAGAGAGAGAAAAGAGCTAGATACGGCTATTGGTTCCCGACTGTAGAGGTTTGGATCCTTTGACCGGACAGGAGGTTGGATCTCTGCTTTCTTGGCTAATTTATGGGAAAGACGACGAGCCTGTTTGCCATATCTCTCTAAATCTGGGTCGTATTCTCGTTGCCGGGGTCGATGGGGAGGATGGTATTGAAAGCGTTGCGATTGTTCATATCTCAGATATGGTTAGGGTCGGACATGTTCGTGGATTGGGAATTATAATTTCACTATTTGATTTGGAGGGTGGCGACATCTCTGTGGAGATTCTTGCTGATGTGAAAAGTGGCGGCATCATCTTTGCGATGGAAAAGATCGAAGGTGTGAGTTATCTATTCGGTGGTCGGCAAAGTCGGTGCATATGCCAATATGGAGATCAGACAGTCTCAGAGGGACGTCGACTGGTTGAAGGCAAAGGGGAGTGTACGGCTAGAGTTTGCGGTTAGAGTGGAGTGTACAGCTAGTCTTGGGCTTCATGGGCCTTTGGCTGTTGTATTTGGTGGGCGAGTTCACTAAATAAAACTATCTCATTTATTTGGTTGGACTGAGTCTTTATGACCCACAAGGGATTCTAATTATGAACCGATATGACGCATAAAAGATTCTAATTATGAATCGATAAGGACAGATTTTCCATTTAGTTGGTCAAATTTATTCAAATTTTCTAAGTGGTTCAGGTCTGCTGAATTAAAAACGCTATAAACGATCTTGAGAATGTGGATGTACTTTTAGTTGTTAGGGACCTAGGTGCAGCTAGGTGTTTGATAGTCATAGGAATAATTCTTATTGTCGGCTCTTTTGGGTGTCTTATTTCTCATACTGTCTGCTGAAATATTGTTGGCCCTTTCGGGTTGACTTTTCGATTAAAAAAAAAACATACACCTTCTACATGTGTTCAAATTATTATATCGCAAAATGGTGTATATATGATTATCATCATCTTACTCTTCTGTATGTTTTTGAATGAAGTTTGTATTTCTATGTGATTACAAACGATATTGTATTTTGATTCAATTCCGTATTGATTGTCTTGCTGAATAAATACACAAAACATCATATTATATATCTATGATATTTTTGACATATCCGTACCACCTATGTTCGCTATATCGTAGATATATTTTGTATTCCACTACATATGCAATATTTCTCTTGTACCATCAAACATCTATGATAATTAAGATATTAATTTGTGACATATCTCTAATATTTCAAAAAAATATTTGTATACTTTGACTGTGATTACCTTAACCTGACCTGGCTAGGGAAGCTAGCAGGTAGGCAGGTCACGTATCCAACATCGCTCGGAGGAGAGTGGATGTTGTGCTTATATATGCAGGGTTAGCTCCATACATTGAAACGCGTTTTGGGGTGAAACCTCAAGAACAAACAGTGCGGGCCAGTGGGTCTAAAGCGGACAATATCTCAAGTGTGTGGACTGTACTATTACATAGACATTATAAAATAAAATTAAATAGGGTTTGAAGTCAATATATAGTTTAGTAAAGAGGTAACGCAACGTATTTAGGAAAAATGCATTAAGGTGAAACCTCTCAAGATAAATTTAACCACTTGAGTGAGATGAAATCCTCTCAAAGCTAATCTAAGTGAGGAAAGGTGAATCCAGATGAGGTGAGTAGCGTAAACAAAGGTGTAGCCAGAAATTTTGTTCAGCAGGGTCAAACTTTGTTTGATAATGTTGTCGCCGAATGGGAGCTACTGGTGCCTGGAAAGATGACAGTGGTGGAATGAGAGAGCTGGGTTTTCAAGGAGGGTGGACTGAGAGTTGTTACGAGCTTGAATGCAGTGCGGGTTGCTCCAGCATGGACATCAAGTTGTTGGAGAGGAGCGACAGTGTGGACTTGGAGGTGAACAAGAGTAACAAATTAAGTGTTTGTTAGGGGGAAATGTGGCTGTGATGCCCTGCTTGGTTCGATTTTTCCAATATGTGTTGAGTTTCTTTGCTATGTTTTGGTGCAAATTTTGGCGAGTGTTGTGCTACATCCTTAACGAGTGACCCAGTTAGTGGTGCTCCTCTGGTGGCGGGCTGATGGTCCGCATTTAGAAATCTCGCATCCTCAATTTGGTCGCAGTTCCAAATTGTTGTAACTATTACTCTTTCCCAACGCTGATACTCCAAAACTCGGACTATTACATAAAAGGAGATACATATTATTCTGAAAATGTGGGTGTATTTTGGCTTTACTCTAGTTTTTATCAAGTTTGGGAGTAATGAGAGATATCTTATTGTCGGCTTTGATAAGTGTGTTATTTGGGTACTGCTTGCTAAATAATATTTTGTGTTTTTGTTAAATAATATCTTGTTGACCTTTTGATTTAAAAAAAAATGTAAATATAATTTTTTTTATTGTCAGACATATCAAGACATTTTACTGGGTTCAAATTTGAAAGATTCTATTCACTTGATACAAAAGAAAATAAATACAAGATTCCTTTATCAAGATTTGGTGGGTTCAAATTGTTGAAAACAAATACTTAAGAAAATGTTCTTTTTGGTAGGCTAAGAAAAAACAAAGTAATTATCTAGCATGGAAAGGTGTTCTGGATGCTAGAGAGTTGATCATGAATGGTATGAGATGGATTCTTGAAAATGGTAAGACTATCAACTTTTGGATTTTCAATTGGGTATTTGATTTTCCTCTGTCTACTCTTGTGAGTAATGATAAACTACATCTTCTAAATTGGAATGATACTGTGGATTAGTTCGTCATTAACAAAAATTGGAATAGAGCTAAATTGGCTACGTACTTTCTTTGATCCTGTCATCCTTCCTTAGTGAAACAAATTATTGGTGTACTAATACCACACTCTGATCATGAGGACAAATATGTTTGGGGCCCTTCCTCAACAAGTAAGTTTACAATGAAATCTGCTACATGGCTTCAATTAAATGATAAAAGTAAACATGACCAGATTGCTCTAATCAATAGAATGTGGATTTGAATATTCAGCCAAAAATTAAATTTTTTACTTGGCACTTTCTTAGAAAGGACTCAAGAAAAGGGATAGATTATCAAGGTTTGGGTTCCTTGATGATAATTCTTGCCCACTCTGTGGTTTGGGTAATGAGACTACTGATCATCTTTTTGGTTATTTTGTTTATAATAATGAAGTTTGGTCTTATTCAGGATTTGATACAAATTTAAATTGGTCCAATGGTTATATCCAAATTTTCAAGGATCTTTCACTTGACAAACCTTATGATGAAATTTTTTTTGCCAAAGCTATTATTACATGTTGACAGATATGGAAAACCAGGAATGATATCATTTTTAAGGATAAAGTTGGTACTGTTCTTGGGGTAGTAGCTACTCACTACCAGATTTGACAGAATAGCCGACGAAATTTTTTTCGTCGGCTATTCCAAAATTTCGTCGGCTATTCCCTCTACCGACGAAATTTTCGTCGGCTATTCTTCGTCGGTAAAACGCCGTCGGTAATACCAATGGCCGACGAAATTTTTGAAATCGTCGGCCATTCTGAAGTATAGCCGACGAAAATTGATTTCGTCGACCAAACCTTTGAAAAATAACCGACGAAATTCGTCGGAAATTTTCGAGTTTAGCCGACGATTTTGCCAACTATAGCCGACGAAATTAGTCTGTTTCGTCGGCTATACTTCATAAATACCCGACGATTTGTCAATTTCGTCGGTTATTTTCTCCGAATATATTAATATTTTAAAGAATAGCCGACGAAATTTGGTAAAAATCGTCGGCTATACCTGTTATAGCCGACGAAATTTGGTCAATTTCATCGGCTATTCTTTAATTTTGGGAAAAAAAAAATTAAATTAAATTAAATTAAATTAATTACATTTTGGAGGAGGAGGAGGAGGGGAAGGAGGAGGAGGAGGCCGGAGGAGGAGGGGAAGGAGGAGGAGGAGGAGGCCGGAGGAGGAGGAGAAGGAGGAGGAGGGGAAGGAGGAGAAGGAGGAGGAGGAGGGGAAGGAAGCTAGAGGAGGAGGAGGGGAAGGAAGCTAGAGAAGGAGGAGGAGGAGGAGGAGGGGAAGGAGGAGAAGGAGGAGGAGGAGGAGGGGAAGGAGGAGGAGGAGGAGGCCGGAGGAGGGGAAGGAGGAGGAGGAGAAGGAGGAGGAGGAGGAGGGGAAGGAGGAGGAGGAGGAGGCCGGAGGAGGGGAAGGAGGAGGAGGAGGAGAAGGAGGAGGAGGGGAAGGAGGAGGAGGAGGAGGAGGAGGAGGAGGCCGAGGAGGAGGGGAAGGAAGCTAGAGGAGGAGGAGGAGGGGAAGGAAGCTAGAGAAGGAGGAGGAGGAGGAGGAGAAGGAGGAGGAGGAGGAGGGGAAGGAGGAGGAGGAGGAGGCCGGAGGAGGGGAAGGAGGAGGAGGAGGAGAAGGAGGAGGAGGCCGGAGGAGGAGGAGGAGGAGGAGGAGGAGGCCGAGGAGGAGGGGAAGGAAGCTAGAGGAGGAGGAGGAGGGGAAGGAGGAGAAGGAGGAGGAGGGGAAGGAAGCTAGAGGAGGAGGAGGGGAAGGAGGAGAAGGAGGAGGAGGGGAAGGAAGCTAGAGGAGGAGGAGGGGAAGGAAGCTAGAGAAGGAGGAGGAGGAGGAGGAGGGGAAGGAGGAGAAGGAGGAGGAGGAGGAGGGGAAGGAAGCTAGAGAAGGAGGAGGAGGAGGAGGAGGGGAAGGAGGAGAAGGAGGAGGAGGAGGAGGGGAAGGAGGAGGAGGAGGAGGCCGGAGGAGGGGAAGGAGGAGGAGGAGGAGAAGGAGGAGGAGGGGAAGGAGGAGGGGAAGGAGGAAGAGGAGGCCGGAGGAGGGGGGGAAGGAGGAGAGAAAAAAGGCGGGAGGATTTAAAAGATTTAGAAGGAGTATAGCCGACGAAATTAAAATATTTCGTCGGCTATTCTCTAAGTATAGCCGACGAAATTAATATATTTCGTCGGCTATACTTAGAGAATAGCCGACGAAATACAATGTTTCGTCGGCTATACTTAGAGAATAGCCGACGAAATTAATATATTTCGTCGGCTGTACTTTGGAAAATCAACAGCCGTCGGATCTGAGCCATCCAACGGCGGACAATAAAAAGGCGCGGATCAAGAGTTTAGCCGACGAAATATTTGAATTCGTCGGCTATACTTAGAGAATAGCCGACGAAATTTGAATGTTTCGTCGGCTATTCTATGAAAACATACTAAAATGCCATTTTGAGGCCCTAAACGAACTCGAAAGCCCGAAAAAGCCCACACGTCGTGGCAAAGCTACGAGTTTTGTTCCTGGCGTCGTTCCCTTTCCGGAATGGTATCACAATCATCATTCGGACGCCGGACGCCAAATCTACAGTAAACCGGGTTTTGACTGATTTCATTCTTTCGGCACGCGGATTTTATCGGAATCTTGTCATTTTTCAACCGTAGACGTATTTCATTATTTCGGTCATATCTTATTTGACGACATATTTGCATTTGAAGAGCCTACGTATAGTAACTATTTGAAACTATACATTCACTTAAACACTTAGTAAACAAGTTAAGGAACATTAGTGCATATGTTCCGATTTTGAATCTAAAAGTTTGGAAAATCTATTCCAACCGTCAGATATCACCGTTAAGATTAAATACATGTATGAAAAAAAATCCAACTACATCTGACAACGTTAAAGGCTCGATCGGGACGGTCAACCGGGTGAGTCAACCCTTCAAACGCTTAGAAATGGAAATTGGCCCGTCTAAATGACGTTTTTTGGCCTGACGTTCAACAGAGAATAGTTTCAGATCGATGAGACGCAACCAATCGTATAAAAATTTTCCTCAAAATATTTACCGACCGTCAGGCTACCCATAGGAAAACGGAAGTAAAAAACAGCTAACCGCAACATTCGGCACACAGATTTTGTCGGAATCTTCTCATTTTTCAACCGTAGACGTATTTCATTATTTCGGTCATATCTTATTTCACGACACATTTGCATTTGAAGGACGAAGCAATGGTTTGTCGATAGTGATAGAAAATGGAAGCTGTTTTTTTTTTTTTTTTTTTTAAATCATAGCCGACGAAATCAAACCTAGTACTCGTCGGCCATACTTCCAAAAATTTTCGTCGGCTAAAGTTTTAGAGAAAGGCCGACGAAAATTCAAATCGTCGGCTATTCCCCTAGAATGACCGACGAAAAAAAAATTCGTCGGCCATTCTAGGGGAATAGCCGACGAATTTTTTTTTTAGCGACGAAAAAAAATTTCGTCGGCCATTCTAGGGGAATAGCCGACGATTTTTTAATTTTTAGCGACGAAAAAAATTTTCGTCGGCCATTATTGAGAATAGCCGACGAAAATTAGTTTCGTCGGCCGTTTTTTTTTTTTTCGTCGGCAAAAGTTTTTTTTCTGGTAGTGACTGCTGCTGCTACCCTAAAAAATTGCAATGCTTTCGCTAATGTTCAGAGGAAGAGGGAAGATCAAAACAACAACACCACTATACAGCGGAACCCTCCTCCTCTGAATACTATAAAATCAACTTTGATGGCTCAATACGAAGAGATTCTGCTGCAAGTGGTTTTGTCATACGTGAATGTCATGCAAGATCTCTAAGAGCATATGCAGCGCCACTTGCAATCTTGCAATTCTGCAAATTATTTTGCAGATTGCAGGTCGGCAGACGTGCAGCGGAGGAGAGAGAGTAAATTCAGAGAGGTGGAGCCCACACATGTAATTGCAATTATGCAATTGCACCAGCAATTGTTGCCTGCCGTTGTGATGGAGTCAATTGGTGGGGACCACGCACGTGGGCACCCACTAGCAGCCCCCTTTTTTTTTTTTAATCTGAAAAAAAAAAAAATATGTCATACCCAACGGCTCTTTCGACAATTTTGAGCCAACGGCTATATTGAGCCAACGGCTCTTTCGACAATTTTTTTTTTTTTTAAATATCAAATTTTTTACCCTATAAATACTCATTCATTTGTTTTACAATCTCCACCCAATATCTCCTCCCATCCTCTCTCATCTTCTTCCATCTTCACAATATATTTTTTGAGTGATTTTTGAAAAAAATGGCTACTTGGCTTCCTTCCGAAGAGTTACAATTGTGTGTTTCTTGGGTACGGCAATCAACTTGCCCCATCACAGGCCGATATCAAACCAAAGACAATTTCTGGAAAAGAGTCCATGCAGATTACGTCCAAAATTTGCGCAAAAAACTCATCGTAGTGATGGGGAAATGAAGAAATCTGGTGAACTATTTGAGAGAATGTGTTTTGAAATATTTGGAAGACAGTTGTGAAGATTGAAGTGTATAGATAGTTGATGATGAATCTTATTTATGGTCAGTTTCAGATGATAAGATTTTATACGTGTCGAATCGTCATTCGTCGAAAATCTTATCAGAAATCCAATGACATTATTTGATCGACAAAGATATGTGGTAATGACACGTGTCCCATTTTGATTGGTCAAAAATCCTATCAGAAATCCTATAACATTATTTCGGTGGTAACAACATCTGGCAATGCCACGTGTCGTTCTGCGACTGGTTGAAATTAATTTATGAAATCTAATAAGTAAAATATTAAATTGATGAATAGTAATTGCCAGATTGACGGAGCTGCACCGCTGCATAAAAACTAGCACAAAAATGCAATTTGCACTGAATAGTAATTGATGGAGGCAATTTAATTGATGGATTGGTGGTGTGATGGTGGCTATGGGGTGCATATGCCCTAATAACATCAACAAGATATGCTGGGAAGACTACTATACCGATGGCTGAAGTTTTAGCCCTGAGAGACAGTCTCATCATTGCAAGAGACAAAGGTTACCTCAATCTGGAAGTTGAAGGTGATTCAAAACTTGTTGTCAATGCAATCAATGGAGTTTCAGATGTTCTATGGCGTGTACTCAGCATCGTAGAAGACATTCGAATTCTAGCTGCAAGTTTTTATTCAATTTCTTTCAAGCATGATTTTAGAGAGACAAATTTTATTGTTGATGTTGTAGCAAACCTTGAACATACAATTAGCCAAGGAACTAGTTGGGCAGATAGGGTCCCGGTTGAGGCGGGGAAAATTATTCAACGTACCGAGGTGCAAGTGAACCGACACTCAAATATGCAATTTAAACCATTTGTTTGATCATCAACTATTCATATAGCCCTCATATTCGAGGGGTGAGTGAAGTTGAAGTTGAAAAATAGTAAAATACTATAACTAAACTCTAGAATAATAAAATACTATAACTAAACTCTAAAATAGTAAAATACTATAACTAAAGAAAATTGGAGAGAAGCCACTATGTCAACATGATTAACAACAATAGAAATCGCAAAAAACAAAGACCATAAAAAGCAGCGTCCACAATACCCAGCTATTGAGGCGTTAAGAGACACTGACGGAGTTGAAGAAATGGCTGCGTAAATGACTTACACTATTGGTGCAAGTGCACCTTGGTGCCCTGAATCCTCTCCCTTATTGTTTGACATTGTACTATGTAGTTTCTCTTCAGGCACCTCCATCTATTTTTTATTTTTTTTTAGAAGAAGAAACTTTTATTCAACAATAAAAAATTACACCATATGACCGGGAACATTTAGTGGTAGATCTAACATCCTCACACTCCTCCCTACTACTAAAACCAATGTTAGTCACAAGACTGTCGTTAGGAACAACAGACATGAGCCAAGAAGGCCCAATCATATAGAGCTACAATACTCTGAGAGTAACGATACTTGAATGCCACCAATAAAAAAACGAGTCTAACCACCTTCTCTAACACCATATCCATATATCGCCAGACCACGTGCAAAGACAATTCATCCCCATGCTGATAACCAGAATACATCGACATAATCCATCCTCGTCCCTAAGAGAGACGCCACCGAAATGGCACCCTAACCCAATTAAACCCCAAAACCCTCTCCCGAAAAGGGAGGGAACTTATTAAACCTAAACAAAAACGACTAACAGAAACACTAAACCAGAAAAAACTAATAAAAACATAAAAACTAAAAAACTTAAACATATTTGGGCCTAACAGAAACCCACCTACCCACCATGCTAGTCAACTCGGCCCAAGGTAACCTTGAACCATCCATGTTGCAAACCTTCCGGGCATGTTTGGTACATGGGATTGGCTGGGATGAGACTGTCCTATTTTCTTGCATATGACTTGTCCCATGTTTGGTGGGAGTTGGGACTAAATTTAATAGACTATGGAAGCCCAAAAGGGGGCTGGAGTCGGTCTTACATAGAGACACCAAAACACTTGGGTTTCCATAAGCACGTCTTATCGAAGAGAAACACGCGCTCTGCAACCCTCTCCTCCGTTTTGCTCCAAATTGTTGAATCCAGGTGCAATCTCTAGTCTTTCTCATACTCTCTCTTGAGTTTAATCTTCACCACTCTCGTCTACAACCCTCTTCTTTGCCTTTATTTTTCCTGTTCAATCTGAAAATTCACCAAAGATTGATTATCTATTGTTGAATGTTTATGGGTTGTAGTTTTTTTTGCGGATTGATTAAGGATTTGGTGTATGGGTATGCTAGGAATCGATCAATTTTATGGTTGGGTTTTTGTTCTTGTTCTTGTATCGTTGTGCTTAAATTGTTTTTTGCTGATATTTTATCGATTTGATTGTGTATGGGTTCTTGGTTGGGTTCTTGTTCTTGTTCTTGGCTGAGTTATCTATGTTGTAAAAACAAATTGAATCAATACCACTTTGCAGTGTCCAGTTTTGATAGCTTTATTAGTTATTTCCTATGTAATCCTATTGAACTTGGATGTGCCTATGGGGATTTTTGAATCTGTAGAAGACATTTTGTGTTCTTCCTAATGTTGGCCACTAACCACAGGTCTATCTCTCTATTCACTGCACTTACATGCAGCTGAAGGGGTTATATAAAAATCTGAAGGATGAAACACATGATCTTGTAAATCCTACCATTTCTTCTGTTTTAGTTGGGGGCACCATGCGTCCAACAGTTGGTTGTTGTGAAGGATACTGATAATGAGCATGTCCAACATTTTGTTCCCAGCTTCTCATCAATCTCATGTGTCCAGAAACAACCTCAGAATGAGAATTTGGATTTGTTCTGGCTGAAAAGGATACTGATACTGATACTGAGCATGTCCAAGCGTACTACCCGGCTACTGTGTATCCAATACTAGGTAGCTGTGAACTAGGTAGCTGGGAAAACTGAGAATCATCCATTCCTGTTTCGATTATGTAATGGTATCATTCGTATGTGACAATGTTACTGTTAGAAGGACTTGTTTTTGTCAATGTGTAAAAACTATCCACTCTTATTTTGAATGTGGTGGCTTAATTAATGTATGATTATGAAAATCGCATCGTTACACTTGTTGACTTTTATAATAGAAATTTGCATAGATAGATTGACGGTTTGGCATTGCAATGTTTTTGAATTCCTATTAGTTAGGAACTAGTAATCTTTTTTGTTAAAAGGTTGAAGTCTCTTCTATTAGTGGGTATTAGTTTGCTAAAAAGAAAAAGGAAATTACAGCCCAATGATAGGAGCACAATGTGCGACGATATTAATGTGTTTACGCCCTCGTTTATGCTTTGTTTAACCCTTATTTATCTAAGATAGAGTCATAATTTAGTTTAGTGTCAATTTAGTAGATTTTTTATCAAATGTGCTTTAGAATCCGAAAAATGACTAAGTTTGAGAAATCTGGAAAATAATGCAAAATATGTATTTTTCGTGATTTTGAGATGAGTAAAAATATGATCTATCCTTATCCGAATTTAATGAAATTTGGTGTGCATATTATTAATATACTGAGGAATGTTATGTTAAAATTTCAGATCAATCGGAGTTCGGGAAGTCGCCCAAAAGATGGCTGCAAAACAGCAGTTCGAGCAAACCAATCCAGGGACTTCCAGGATTTTCCTGGGACTGTGTCCCAACTTCGAAAAATCATTCCCGACGACTCACAAGGAATTTAACCGAAATGTTTTATATGGAGGTAGCTATGTGTGTCTAGTTTATCTGAGACTTGAAATCGCATCAATCGGAGCTCCGAGGAGGGAGATATTCCAGAGTTACTGCAACAACATCAAGTCTGCCGATTCCAGGATGCTAATGCCTCCTTTTTGCAAATTCTGTCTTCAATGGACCAAATGGTGTACAAATGCATATGTGAAGATGGTTCAAGTTTAAGGAAGGTTAGAGGATGACACCATGCCGAGCATTGAAGGAAAAATTGAAGAAAAGTAGCAATCCTAGTCGAGCTAGGATTGCTTGCCGATCGGTTGCTGTGCTGCCAGCAATGTGTGCCGGCAAGTTTTGGACAATTTTTGGTGGATCAAATGTAATCCAATGAAGTCCAAATGCTATGCAAGAAGTCCATGAAGTTGTGAAGCCCATGCCTTGATGAATTTTCAGAAAAAGAAAACCTAATTAGACTTTGAAAAGGAAGGTTTCAAATCCTTAACCAACTTGGTTTTCTGAACTCCTCTTGCACTAGGGTTGCCGGCAGCCTCTCCCTTATATAAAGGCTCACTTTTCATTTTGAAAAATTATCTCATCTCAAGCATACAGCAATAGCCAAAGCTCTACCAATTTTCTTAAGCATCAAATACCCAAATACTTAGCCATAACACAATCACCACCACCACCAAATCTGCCAAGTCCTTTCATCTTGCCTACTGCCGAAACTCAGTCCTGCCGAGCCATGCAGCAGCCGAGCACCATCCATCACGTCTTGAGGAGTCTTCAAGGTTCTAAAAGTGTGATCCATTCCCCCTATGGCTTTTGTATTTGTTGTAGTTTGGTTATATTGTATGAACTCAATTCGATTCTTGGTTTTTATTGAACTTCTATGTAAACCGATTGCATGATTGATGTTTATGTTAAAGTTTTGTGATTTTAACTTGTAAATTCATGTGTATGGATAATTAGGACAGTGGTATCTTGCATGTTTTAGTCTTGAAATTGGTTAGAAATCTAAGGAGTGGGACTTAAAAACCGAAACATTAGTTGTGTTTAAGCATTTGTTGTTTAAAACATGTAAATCTAGGTGTTAGGTTTCATCAAACCCGAGTAATAACAAATATGGCTAGATACTCAAAAGGTTGCTTTGATTTGTTTTTGCTCACCTAGGGTATAATACTTTAGAGGTCTTGCATGTTAAAATAAGATGATTGACAACCTTGCTTGTTTTGCATGTCTCCGATTTAGACTATTATGATTAATTGTTAAGTCTCAAAAGGATTAACATATATTCTAGGGTCCATACTCAAAAGGTCGATCTTAAGAACTTGAGAAGTCTTACAACTAAGTTGTAGTCGGAACTAATTTTGAATCTAAACATGTTGATACTTGTCTCTTACTTTCTTGCATGCGAATTTATATGTTAAAGAGTCTTTTGTGTGAACTGTTTTGTGTGAGAGATGATGATCACTTGTATATAGTAAATTAGGGTTTAAATTTCATGTCATTTAGTTCTAGGGCAGCCTTGCTGCCGATTCATATCCTTCCCCCCATTGTGACGTTTTATGTGGATAATTTGTCTAACAATCTCATATTTCAGGTACCCTTAATCCCCGGCTTAGAACGATCTCTACTTGCTCATACTACTAACGATATATTGTAGGGTTTTTGATTGCTTGAGTCGCTTCGGCGGTTCGATCACCCAAAAACATTGTGGTATAAAAAATTATACTGGTTAGTCCTAAATAGTACCAAACTTCACCAAACATGGGATTATACTGTTGTCACTATTCTGTTGTTTAGTCCCAAGTAGTACCAAACATGGGTCAGGTTTAATTTGAAATAAGCCAGGTTTGTGGATGCCAGCCTTACTTTAGAAATTAAGTTGGGGCATCACAATCCCAGGTACCAAACGCCCCCACGATACACTGTCACGAACTTGACCACCTCGCTGCCACCAGAGGTTGCCACCTGCCGTAACACCGTGCCTTCCATCACTCGCTAAGTTTCAGTCGCAAATCCGATGCCAGGACAACGAATCCAGTACCGTACGTGGGGCAAAACTGCCGCCGCCACGATCCGGCAACTGGACCACTGCGTCGTCTCCGGCCAACCCACCACCCATAGATTCTGCGCCTGCAACGAAGAAAACCCATCTCTCCAAACACCAACCCGAGACACACAAACCGTTGTCACTTTGCCTGCCTCTCCGACGACCACCATCTTACACCAAAGCAACTAGATGGCCCCGCCCGACTACAACTGCAACACACCGGCAAGGCAGAGCGCCGTCGAGAGTGTGCCAGCGACGCCGAACGAGGATTGAGGAGTTTAGGGTTTTCAGAGAACCACCAATATTATTAGAGCATTTTAGCCTCAATTGCAAGTCTTAAGACACCTCTATCTAGAGTAGTTTTAAATACACTCCCCTAACCTCTTAATACACACTCCTTACTTAGTACACTATCTCCTAAATTTTTCATTTCAATATTAAATTAGATACACATCCCCAAGTACTTAAAATACCTTTATGCTAAAAAACCATGAAATATCATATTAATATAAGTGATAATTAGTATATACTGAATTAAAAATAATATTTTCAGGTATTTGTTAACATACTTTCTACTAGTTTCGTCTATAAATTTTTAAAATTTCAATTGAAAATATCATTGATCAATTGATAATTAAATTGAGAACTGTTGTTACAACTCCAACATCAATCAATAGTCGGACAAAATAAAATTTCAAAATTAAGATGTCTAGGTTTACAACTGTATTGCGCCATTTAGTTTTTTTTTCTAATGATAATTGATGTCTGATTTGGTCATTTAACCTTTCTACAGAATTTGATTTGAGAGATAAAACAAGAGAGGTGTGTATTAAGTGGATTGTGGAGTGACCTAGGAAGTAGTTATTAGGTCACGGGTTCGAGTCACGATAGGAGGTAGGTGTGAAATCCTTAAATCCTTTTTTTATATATATATATATATATATATTTTTTTTTTTAAAAAAAAAAGTGGATTGTGGAGTGTATATAAAATTTCTCCTCTATCTAATACATTTCATTTTGTATAAAAAAATGCCAGATTGCTAAAGGTGTGTTGGGGTTTTTGTTGTCCAGTATACTATGACATTGATTAGCGCTACTCTATTGATTTACCATGCACGCAATTTTTTTAATTATTTTTTAGATTTTTACCCAAAACTACAATTTTGTATTAATATTTACCAGTAGCAAGATTGCTTTTTAAATTTACCACTAGCAAATTTCCATCTAAAACTAACAGAATCCGTTAACTCATAAATTACAAAATTACCCTTAACAATACTCCCTTCAGAAATATATACCTCCAATACTACTGACTCTCAGAAACTTTACCTCCGCCGTCCTCCCCCTCTATTCCAATGTTACTAACCCTCAGAAAATTTACCTCCGCCGTCTTCCACCGCGATTCCAATGCTATTGACCCTCAGAAACTTTACCTCCGCCGCGCTTCCAATACCACTGAGACTCAGTAATCAAGATATGTCGTCCTCCGCCGCGCTTCCAATGCTACTGAGCCTTAGAAATCAACATATGCCGTCCTCCGCCGCGCTTCCAATGCAACTGAAACTCAGAAACCCTCACACATACAAATCTCAACCTAGCAAGCCCTAAACCCCCAATTGCCCCCAAAGCAAATCAACCGCAATTGACCACTCCCGACCTCAATTTGACCAAAAACTAGGGTTCTAAGGCTCCAAAACGAGAGAGAGAGAGAGAGAGAGAGAGAGAGAGAGAGAGAGAGATGTTTCCGCCTCACCTACATCCCCTCCAACCACCCCGTAGGTATTCTCGCGCGCGTCAACAGCTCCCTCCTCCGCGCGACATGCTCGTCTCCGCCAGGCTTCGGCGTCTGGATCGGGTTTAAGAATGTGGTGTGGTTGTCGTCTCGGTGCGACAGTGGCGGCAAGGAGGAGTGGTTGAGGTCGTGGAGGTGGAGGGAGGCAGTGGTTGAGGTGGTGGTGGTCGTCGTCGGCGGAGTTGATGACGTCATCGTCGTCCTCGTCGACAATGTCGTCTTGGGAGGATGAGGAGAGGTCGCCCTCGGGGAGAACGGCGTCGACGACGTCGTCTTCAGAGTCCGGTGGTGTTGGTATGAGAGAGAGAGAGAGAGAGAGAGAGAGAGAGAGAGAGAGAGAGAGAGAGGAATATGTATATATTTATATGGATGACATGTGTTGTAATTTATGGATTTTCTGGGTTAATTATGTCATTAATTAGTGGATGGGTTAACAACCCTTAACTGTTAATTCTCTACTGATGGTATAAAAAAATTAAGTCTTGTTATTGGTAAATATCACCACAAAATTGTAATTTTGGTTAATTATCTAAATTTTATTTTTATTTTTGAGAATGGTGCAATTTAAACAAAAAAAAAATACAAAATTGCTGAGGGCTGAAGGGGTTGGGCGTTGGAGTCGGTGAAACAGTTGGGAGCATTGTGTCTAGAATCTAAGATTAAAAGACGTATATAGAAAAAAGAAGAAAGAGCTGCAAGTTTCAAATGGAAGATGATGCAAATTTGCCCCAAAAGAAAAAAAAATTAAAAAAAATGATGCATAAGGAAAAGCATAAACAAAAAAGAAGGAAAGGGAAAAAAAAATAGAATTCAAAGCGGCTCACTCGTCTCTTTCGTGACTTTTCCACACTAGCACAGTTGCACCACTATAATTGCAATCCTCAGTTCCCCCCACTAGGGCGACTATTTGCATCGAAAGTGTCACGAAACTGCGTTGTCAGTAGCAAGCTGCTTTAGTTATATAAACACAGTTTCCAACTCTCAACTCTCAACTCCCTCTGCATCTCTCTGTCTGCATTTTTAAGTCCATGCACCCAAACAATATGTGTTCTTTGATCACTACTCATGGAGCCTCTTCCTCTTCCAGCATCTCATTGAAAGAACATGACGTCTTCTTGAGTTTCAGGGGTGAAGATACCCGCCACAACTGTACAGATCATCTGTTCAACACTTTGTTGCAGAAGGGAATCAAGACCTTCATAGATGATGAGCTTAGAAGAGGAGAAGATATTTCATCTGCGCTTCTCAGGGCCATTGAACAGTCGAGGAGTTCTATCATTGTATTCTCACAGAATTATGCATCATCCACTTGGTTTTTGGAGGAACTAGTTAAGATCCTCGAGTGTAAAGAATAAAGCAACAAATGGTCTGGCCAATTTTCTACAAAGTGGATCCGTCCGATGTACGAAACCAAACTGGTTGCTTTGGTGAGGCATTTTCTTACCATGAATGCAGATTCAAGAGTAATATGGAGAAGGTGCTGAGATGGAAGAAGGCTCTAAGGAAGCAGCCAATTTGTCTGGGTGGACCTTCGCTGGCAGGTACGTTTCCAATCATATAGAGCAGAACTAGATTATACGATCTTTATCTATTTGTCTGGATTTTTTTTTCTTTTTTGGGGGTTTTGTTGTACATGATCGAAAACCCATCTCCTATACACATTTCTAATTTGAGTAGTGCAATGTTGGGAATCAATACAACTAGCAAGTAAAGCAACTACGTCCTAGAGTGCAGATTTACAGAACACCCAGATTAGTATTTTTTTCTTTCTTTCATATCGAGCATGCATATATGATTTCTACAGTGTGATGCCCAGATCTCATTTTATTAGGGTTATCCAATTACCAATAGCATGTAGGTTGTTCATAAAATACAACCAAAGATCCAACTATCTCCAAAGTTTGAAGCTGTAAAAATCACAAACTAAGGCATTTTATCCTTGTTCCCTGCTTGCTCTAACACAACTTTAGGGTCATTATTGTTATGTCTCCTTCTTGACTGATCTCTTTGCTCCCCAAAAAAAGATGTTTAATTTTAGGACACTACACCCTAGAAGCTTTGGTCCTATGCCAAAAACAGAAAATAAACATTGATCGCTTGGGAAGCACCTATAGCAGATCATCCTTATTCCTTAGAGAACACTGAGAGGTTTGGATTGGGAAATTACTGGAGGATTGAAATTTAAAAGTTGAAGTGGTCCTTGCTTCATCAACAGTTACTTTGGACAAAAAATTTAGAGATAGGTCCTTTGTGACTGATGGATATCTAGTTTCATTAACAATTACCAACAGGTAATAGATTCCTTGCTATTTGTTCACATACTTTTGTTTGAGTCTGTAGGACCTGAGCAATGCCTATAGAGCTATTACCCTTCATATATAAGATGCTAAGCCTTGAGGCATTGTCAAACGACGGAACACTATATCTTGTGATACCTCAGCTATCTACATTTTACAATGAGAAACTAGCTGATGACACTTGAAACATGCTAACCTTTCATGCTTCATTTCTTATTGATGACCAATGTTCTATCACAGAGTGATGTACATTGCCTCACAAATAATCAATTTTTGAAATTACTAAACGAAGTAGTGCTCAATTGTTTTGCTCTATATTGCTGAACATATAGTTGCAAACACTTAAAGCTCCCAAACAAACAACTTTTGAGTGGCTTCTTAAGCGACATCATAGGCAGTTTCTGCCTACTGGAATTCAACTGATAGCTACTCTAATTAAAATTAACAAAAAAAAGTATTCCCTACAACATCTTCTTTATTATTTTTATCTTTTCTTGAGTGCAATCTTGTATCAATGGTATTGTGGTTTAGTTTGAACCTGTCTGTTATACATTGTTCGGAACTTTGATAAAATATTAATGCTTGTATTCGTTATGATTGAACTAATATATGTGGTTATTAATTTATTGGTCTAAACATGATGCACTGGAAATGACATTGACCAGAAACTTGATACACGAAGGATAAACCAGACTTAGGATCACCTGACCAATTAGAAGGTCTACCTAGTCATTAAGTAAATAGTGTACCTAAGTTTACACTATAGTTACATATGATAAAATTGTATCTTACTAACTGTCGTTTGGTATGTTTTAACACTTGCAGGCATGAATATAAATTCATTCATGATCTTGTTGAAGTGGTTTCACTACAAGTCTTAAATTGTCAATATTTGAATGTGGCGAAATACCCAGTTGGAATACAGTCTCGTTTGCAAGATATGAATGAGCTTTTATGTGTTGGGGAGAATGATATTCGTATGATAGGGGTATGGGGAACTGGTGGTATTGGTAAGACCACAATTGTTAAAGCTGTGTATAATTCAATCATCCATAAGTTTGATGGTGGCTGCTTTTTGGAAAGCGTTCGAGAAAGATCAATTCCTTATGGAGGCCTAGTGGAACTGCAAACTTGTCTTCTTTCTACGATTTTAGGTGGGAAAGAATGGAAGGTGACAAATGCTGATAGTGGGATCAGTGTGATAAAGCAGCGGTTGAGCCACAAAAGGATTCTTTTGATTCTTGATGATGTGAATCAGTTAAACCAGTTGGACAAATTGGTTGGAGGGCAAGACTGGTTTGGCTTGGGCAGCAGGATTATTATAACAACAAGAGATAAGCATTTGTTAACTGCTCATCATGTTAATCTAATCTACAAGGTCAAGGAATTAGATCATCATGAAGCTTTAGAGCTCTTTAGTTGGAATGCTTTCACCAGAAATATGCCGGCAAATGAATATGTAGACCTAGCAAGTACTGTAGTACAATATGGTCAAGGTCTTCCACTAGCTTTGATAATTTTAGGTTCACATCTATGTGGTAGAAGTACTGATAAATGGCAAGCAGCATTGGATAGTTACAAAAGAATTCCTAACCAAGAGATTCAAGAAATTCTTAAGATCAGTTATAATGAACTAGAAGTTTTGGTGAAAGAAGTTTTCCTAGACATTGCATGTTCTTTAAAGGTAAAGACAAGAGTTATGTGGTACAAGTACTGGAAGGTTGTGACCTCAACCCAACATATGGTATTGAAGTACTCATAGAGAAGGCCCTCCTAAATATTGATAACAAAAATCATATTTGGATGCATGATTTGCTAGAAGAAATGGGTAAAGATATAGTTCGCCAAGAAACCCCATGAGAGCCTGGTGAGCGCAGTAGATTATGGTTTGAAGACGATGTTCATCATGTTCTAACTGAAAACACTGTAAGTTGTATATATTCCCTCTTTACTTGAAGGATCTGTTTTCATTATTATTATTATAATAATAATAATAATAATAATAATAATAATAATTATTATTATTATTATTATTATTATTATTATTATTATTATTATTATTTCTGTTTGAAAACAACTTAGGTATCTGTTTCAAGCTCACCCTGCTCTGGAGGTGCATCTTTTGAATTTGATTATCCAAATGAGTTCATGATTTTTCCAAAAGTCTATTATATTAACCATAATTGGTTCTAAGGATGGTGATATCAGTTTAACATCTAATAAAATTCATATATTCTCAAAGGACCAGTGGTAATTATCTTCTATGCATGGGAAGACATCCCAATTTTAAATCTTCATTACCAATTATACTGAATAGAATCCGAACCTTATTAAGATTAATTAGAAGTCTTTTAACTGTTGAGAAAATATACGATTTAAATTTCAGTTGACTTTCATTGTCATTTGTCAGAGAATATTTCTTGTTAATACTATTGCTCGCTCATTTTATAGGGAACAAACAAAGTTAAAGGTATCATCGTGAAGTTGGCCGAACCACAGGAGATACATTTGAATGCTAAAAGCATCTCAAATATGAAAAATCTTCAAATATTTATAAATTGCCATGCATTCTTTACTGGAGAAGTTGAGTATCTTCCAAATGAGTTGAGGTTCCTTGATTGGCCAAAATGTCCATTGTCATCCCTGCCGTCTAATTTTAATCCAAGGAAACTTATTAAACTGAACATGCCTTGCAGCAACATGTTACAAATGGGACAGGGATTTAAGGTATGTGACTTGAAATTAATTTACCGAATTTATGTCGAGATATATTGATAATGATTTTTCGATTTTTATTTAAGGGAGCTGTTATTGATGGAATGTATGCCCACACAAGATGTCGTAGTATGGACACACATTTCCAAACTCTACTCATTTCTCATTTCATTATGCTGATGTCCAAACTCTCTGTACTTCTCATTACACAGTTGTGTCATCAAGATCTGAATCATTTGTTTTTTAATGTGCTGGATACAGGCACAACAGTACGTTACGAGATATATAGAGTTTGGATGGGGTGTGTGTCCAAACTACATACTGCAAAAAAGTATCTCATAAAGAAAGTTGTTGAAATCCAAAGTCAGTCTTGTATTATTTCTGGATACGTCAAGGGTAGATTGGATCATTGCAGTGGTAGATTAGCCTCTTGTAGTGGTACCTTCCCTAATCTAACACTACAAGGAGTTGGTCTGCCATTACATTGGTAATTGATATACCAGTAATGTATCAAGAACATTAATATACAAAATGAGACGACCCTTTTTCTAGATCAGGTGCATAGATGTGTACTACAACTTTTGGACCTCATTCACTCTTTCTTTTTCTTTTATAGAACTTACAAAATTTGAAAACTATGAATTTAGAAGGCTGCAAATTCCTAACAAGAGTGACAAACTTTTCGGGACTTCCAAACTTAGAGAGCTTGAATCTAAAGCACTGTACAAGTTTAGTTGAGATTGATCCTTCGGTTGGTTTCCTTTATAAGCTTGTTGACTTGAGTCTTGTGGGATGCTTCAAACTTGCAATGTTTCCCAGGAGAGCCAGCTGGAAATCTATGCGAAAGATAAATCTTCAGGATTGCAGAAGCTTGAAGCATTTTCCTGAAATTTTGGGCAAGATGGAACTCTTAACTCTCATGATTCTATCCGGCTCTGGTATCACAGAATTACCTTCATCAATTATAAATCTCACCGGTCTTGAAGATCTGTACTTAAAAGGGTGTAAAAACCTTACAAAGTTGCCATGCAGCATTTTTGAGTTGCAAAATCTTGAGTTGGTTTCTCTCGCTGAATGCCCAAACCTTGTTAACATCCCAAACAAAGTGACTTCAGAGATTTCATGGAGTGCTGAGGCATTTCTTCCAGCGCTTCCCAAGCTAATGTTGTTTGAATTGGGAGGCTGCAGCTTATCTGAAAGTGAATTCCTTGTCAGTCTTGGTTGCTTGTCCACATTAATAGAAGTTGATTTGTCAAGAAACAATATCATCAGTCTTCCTGCATGTATTAGCAAATTTGTCAACTTGCGAGAACTTAACTTGCGTGGTTGCGACAGGCTTAGAGAAATTCCAGAACTTCCACCAAAGGTGGAGTCAGTCAATGCTAGGGACTGTGTATCACTAGAAAGATTTTCAAGGTTATCAAACATTTTGGAACGGAAAGAGTCACAAATGATTTATCAAATGGACTTGTCCAACTGTCATAGACTGTATGGCAATCTGGCTCATGATGTGGCGAAGAAGAAAAGTATCATGCAGAATGAGGTTGAGTCTCTTTGCTCTCTCTTTCTCACTTATCAGCAGTTTGGATTCAGAGTTGTGTTTTCAGGAAGTGAAATTCCAAAATGGTTCCATTGTAGACAAGATTTGAAGGATATAGACATCTCATGGGAATTCTCTACCTTTGGAAAATACATTGGTGTTAGGAATTATGAATTTTATATTAAAATCCTTCAAAATCTCAACTGGTTCAACACAGGATTGGCTTTCTGCGGTGCGGTTGAATATACACAGAATATGATTGGTAGTAGTCATCTTACAGCCATGATTCGTATCAATAACGACATTAGAGCATATGCAACCCTGAGCTCCATCACCTCAATTTGGCAGCTTTGCTGCTAGATTGATGGAGTTGGAAGATGCAGCGGGTGAAAGAGAAGGAGAAAAGCAGGTGGGGCCCTGCCAGCAGACCAGCAATAATCAGTCCGTTGCCTGCCTCTGTGATGGAGAGGCAAATGGCAGGATCCACGCACGTGGGCTCTGTAAGCAGTTTTTTTTAAAACTGGCGCGTGCAATACACGCGTCTATAAAAAAAATTAAAATGTCAAATAAAATTTTATGTTCCTCAATTTCAAGTTATTATATATGAAATAATTTTATGTTCTAATATTAGTAATTTTATGTTTCTCATTTTTAAGTTATTTTTATACGAAATAAAACAATATAAATATAATAATAATGCCAAATAAAATTACAATGTCAAATAAAATTACAATACTAAATTAAAATACAATACCAAATTAAAATACAATGCAAAATCAAATTACAATACTAAATTAAAATACAATACAAAATTAAAATACAATACCTAACCAAATCCATAATTGATTATTGTTGGTTGGCTTCTAAAGCCCAATTGTGCTCCACTAAATCATTTTGAAGAAGGTTGTGGATATAAGCTGACTCGAGGTGGTCAATACGGTCCCAAAATGCATGTTGGTTTCGTCCATCTCTTCCCACTGGTAAAAAAGGAATTCGAACTCCTTGATCATCCACCGGCCCATCATAAACTCTTGCAGCTAGTGGGTTTAGTAGATCTTCTTCTTCTGGCTCGACAAATTCATCCTCTACAATCATGTTATACAATATAATACAAGTCATTATTATGCTTCTAAGTGTCGACCTCTTGTGCAACCGAACTCCATGCCGAATGATCGTCCAACGAGATTGCAGGATGCCGAAACATCTCTCTACATCTTTGCGGTATGCTTCTTGTTTCTTTGCAAATAGTTTCTGTGCTTGGGATTCAGGGTTTGGCATAGTTTTAACAAATGTTGAGTACCTTGGATATATTCCGTCAGCCAGATAATAAGCATTGCTATATCTCCTTCCGTTGACGTGAAACGTCACAGACGGGGTGTTTCCTGCTATGAGCCCTTCAAAGACCGGTGATTGATCGAGGACGTTAATATCATTTTGAGCTCCTGGCACACCGAAGAAAGCATGCTATACCCTTGTGTCATACGAGGCCACTGCCTCAAGAATAATTGTGGGACGTCCCTTTCGTCCGGTGTAAGCCCCTTGCCATCCGGTTGGACAGTTTTTCCACTCCCAATGCATGCAATCGATGCTTCCAATCATACCTGGAAATCTCCGGTGATCAGCCTTTGCTAGAAGCCTTCGAAGGTCAGCCTTTGTTGGAGCCCGGAGGTACTCTGGACCAAAAATGCATTCCACTTGCTGACAAAACTTCTTCATGCACTCTAACGTAGTTGATTCCCCCATCCTGGTTATCTCAGTACATTGATCAGCAGCTGAGCCGTACGCCAACATACGCAGGGCACCTGTCATTTTCTATTGTGGCAGCAATCCTAGTACTCCAAGGGCATCTGCTCTTTGATGCCAATAATGGTCGTGGTTGCAGAGGGCAGTCAGGATGCGGTTGAACACATGGCCGTGCATCCGGTACCTCCGACGAAATTCTTCCGGTCCGAAGATCGGACGCTCGATGAAGTAATCTTCCATGAGATTTTTTCCCCTTGATAACCTGTGTCTTGGGTGATTGGGAGACCGACCAGGACGTGAATCGCGTCCTACTGGTTCATCTGAAGTATCAAGATGTGCCATCATCATGGCCGCGTTATTCATCATCGTATCCATCATCTCATCGTCCTCTTGGCTGTGTTGTTGATTCTGCTTCAACAATTTGCGAAAGAAGCTCATTGTGGTGATAAGAAACTGTGGAGAAGTAATTGAGGGATTGTGTTTTGGAAAATTTCAGATATGAGTTTTGAAGGTTGAGTGAGTATAGAGTGGGTGATGAAGCTTATTTATGGTAAATTTTGGATCATAAAGTTTGAAGATCATGCTACGTGTCGAATCATCATTCGTGAAAAATCCTATCGAAAATCCAATGACATTATTTGACCGACAAACACACACATGTCGATTTTTGATTCGTCGAAAATCTCATAAAAAATCCTATCGAAAATCCAACGACATTATTTGGTCAACAAACATACACGTGTCGAATTTTGGTTGGTCCGAAATCCTATCGAAAATCTATACAATTATTTTGGTGATAAAAAACAAAAAAATGTCAAATGTCATTTGAGTATTGGCTGATTATTATGTACAAAATTTTTTAAATAAAAAAATTAATTGATGAATAGTGATTGCAAGAGTGATGGAGTTGCATGGGTGCATAAAAATTGACCCAGAAAAGCAATTTACAGTGAATGGTATCTGATGGAGGCAATTAAATTGATGGATTGATGGATTGATGGAGTAGTATGGGTGCATATGCTCTTATTGAGCATCAAATTCATCTTTATTCAACAGAGATAGAGTCAGATGAAGTGTGGTTGCACTACATCCCCTTCTCTACAATCTTTCTCACGGGTGGATATTCTTGGCCACATTTATGGGATCAAGTGTTTGCAGCACCTGTGAACTGTCGAGTTAGTCTTGAATATTGTAGCAGTAGTCGTATGCACTTCAAAAGCTTTGGAGTCCACCTAGTAACACCACACGATGAAGACACAACCTCTGTAGAGGAAGTCCGTGAAGATATTGGTACATCTTCAGCTGTGATGAATGAACATAATGATGATGACAATGTTGCCAATATTGAAGACTTAGAATATGAGGAATTCTCCAAACATGATGAAGAACATCATCCGGAACATCCTGCAAATCCAAGAAAGAGGAAGACCTGCGGCATTCATTTCAGTGAATAATATATTTCTCAGGTGGAAAAATAGATTATGCCTGTTTTATATGTATTACTACTGTAAGTACTATGTTATTATTTCTTAGGCATTTCTTCTGCAGATCCATCATAATAAGTTGTACATTAAATTAAAGGGACCAAGGGTGTGCCAACAGTGACAAAGAAACTGCAGAAAGCTTTCCAAGGGAAAAAAAACTTTGTGCCTGAGTAAGGAACCAAATCAACTCCCCACTGAGGTAATTATCAAGGGTGAATTTTCTAGTTTGGGTTTACAACTATCGCATAGGTTGGAATGTGCATTCATATTTACAATGCTGAGTTGCTGACATTTAAACACAACGCCGGCTTGTTAGAAACAGTTTCAAGTTGCAGAAAATAAGTTTGATTAGTTTCATTGCATGTGCAGGACAAGATTAAATCACTGAATGATTAGGTTTTTTCATCACTTAGAATTCTGGATAATTAAGTAGTTTATTCGAATGCTGAGCTTTTCAGATCCCAAATAGATGTATCTCTCACTATTTTGTTTCTGTAACTTTCAGCTAGCTTTATGAAATTCACTTGTTGGGATTGGCATGCTATGTAGCTATCGTTGGATGTTAACGATTGTGCATCCAGTAAAAGAGACGATACATTTTGTAGAGTCCATTAATCAGAGCATTGGAGATGACAGTAGAAGGAAGCGTGTTGTGAAAAATGAGTTTGTTCTCTGGACTGTTAAAGGCATGACGTACATTTCATTTTATAACTATGTCTGTAATATCACACACACGCACATATATGGGAGGATTGTGATTCATGTTTGTTATTTTTTTTAGTGCTGATATTGAAACAAATTGTGTTGTGTTGCAACATCAACTTACTGATCATGTCAAAGGTGACACTAATAAGGCTGCTCATCTGATGGCGTCTTATGCTTTTACTGATAGTAAGAATTAATTCTGGTCCAGTGTTCATTCTATTATTCAAGATGTCATAGTATCTTGAACGTTTATATTATCTTATGTGTTAGAGTGACTATAGATTGATATACATCAATTATTTATATATATTTTTTTTCCTTTATATCAGTCTGAAGGAATAGACCACACACATGCAAGCAAAAATTGATGAAATACGTGAAGAATGGGCGTCATTTGTCTTCGATACTTGCCTTTAGATCTTGGCAACAATGTAAACATCAGATTTGTAGCTCTAGCTAGCCAGTTGATTATTTTGTAAGAATGGTTACATATGATTTTATTGTATCAGTGTATCACTCTAGGCCTCTAGCTAAGATCCTGCAGAGTAGCATGTTGGATTTTATATGAGGATCTTGCTTTCAATGTAGAACTTATGACTAAGCATCTTAACATAATGCAATTTGTTTTGGATTTTACTGAAGTTTTCAATATATTTAGATCTAGTGTAAACAAACAGCAATCTACCAATACGTTGATCTCTTTTGAATAATTTGCATGTAAAGAATGGACAGAAGATGCATCTTCCTTTCTCTAGTCCGGAGGGATTACATGAACTCCAAAAAGTTGCTGTAAGGTTTGAGGAAAAGATTTAAATTGCTGCTAAAAACCAGGAATTAACATGATCCTTTGTGGTGTGTCGTAATCTTTCATTGAACACTTACTCTTGCTCTGCTATTCATATCTGCAGCTACTATGAATGAACATAATGACGATGACATTGTTAGCAATCTTGAAGACTAAGAGAACTTCTCATCTAAAGATGATGACGAACATCATTTAGAGCCTCCTGCAAATCCAAGAAAGAGGAAGACCTGCTAATGGCAGTCATTTCAGAGAATAATATCATTTCTCAGGTGACAAAAGGAATTGCAGTAGCTAAGTTTATATGTATTACTACTGCAAGTACTATATATATTTTTCTTTGGCTCTACTTTCTTGAATATCTTCTGCAGATCTGTATAAGTTACTTGTGTACAGTAAAGCAAGGGGAGAGAGGGTATGCGTATGGCAATAATGAAAAAGAAACTGCAGAAAGCTTGCCAATGGCAAATGTTTTTGAGCCTCAATGAGAAACCCAATCAACTCGATAATACTGAGATATTTATCAAGGGTAGTGAAGTGTTCATTCATACCAAAAACGAAAAAGGGTTGTGAAGAGGTTTATAGAATTTGCTGCATATTCTTTGATCAGATTATACACAAGTAGAAAAGCTCCAATTCGATCATTACCAAAAAAAAAAAAAAAACCAAATTTAGGAGTTAGGCTTATTCTAAGCATAACAGTAAAACAATACTACGAAATCAGATCCTACTGATCTGCTAACCCTATTGATATGCTATATATAATGATGCATTAACAACATAGCTGACAAAATGAGAGAGATTCAAGGAGAGAGTTTATGGTGATTTAACAGAAAATCTACCCAACTGTATCAGATATGAAGGTTGCAATGTGGTATCATATTTACAATGCTGACATTTAAATAAGAGTTGAAGTAGCAGGCTTGTTAGAAAATACTCCATGGTACAGAATAGCTCTCCTCATGTGTTGGACTTATCAAGCATGGTAAATTAGCCTATTCAGTCTCGTTGATCCTGTTCTTCTTTGTGCTCCACGGAATGATCAAATGGCTTTTTGTCCTTTACAATTCTGAGTAATTAGTATATTTGAGTTGCACCTCTTGCTTCTTTGTTTATTTAACTTCTAGTTAGCCATATGATATTCAACTGACATGTTATGTTATGCAGCTAATCATGGGATGTTAACGATTGTGCATCAAGTAAAAGCGACGATATATTTCGTGGATTCCATCAATCAGAGAATAGGAGGCAAAGATGAATGGAAGCATGTTGTGAATGAATGAGTTTCTTCTCTTGATTGTTAAGAGGCATGACATTTCAGTTTTGGCATATGTAACACAAACACATACAGTATTTGTTTTCGGTCTGAATGAAAACTGCATTAAAGCCACAGGGGAAGAGAGAATTTTTTTTTGGCAGATAGATATTGGAGAGGAATAAACAGATCGACGCAGGGACTCTGCCACCCCTAACATTCCTAGTGGGTGCAGGAAAGTCCATCATACACAATAACACAACCACAAGGAGAGCCAAAAAAATTACAGGGAAGAAACAAACTAGCCACGCAGCAAGAAAGATACACAGAACAAGAAGCAACAGGTAAAGACTAAACATCTAAACTTGTGGAAATTGCATCCAAGATCTCAACTTTAACCTCATGAAAATTCCCCCTTTGTTAGGGAAACGTCCAAATCCCCGAGTTCCTCCAGCACGGCTACCTCTACCAGTTCTTCCCCTTCCTCCTGAAGTAACATCCAAAGTGGGGACAAGTCTCTTGAAGTGCCTCTGGTAAGTGAAAAAGTTGGTTTGAGGGTTTGAGGGTGGGTGGGAAGCAATGGAGGAGGAAGTGTGGGCTGGGTCTTTACCCTTTGGGAGGACAGGGCGGCCCAACAAGAACACATCCCCACCTAGGGAAAGAGGTATCATGGTCTTGGGGATAGGTATCAGATCAGTTACAGTACCTTCTGAGACGCTAGAGAGAATGAGACAGGACATCTCAAGCTGCTGCTTTACTTTCTTAGCCCACTCGACATGTGTCTTCGCCGTGTTGACCGCCAGCTTCAGCCAATGAGGACTCGGAAATGGGTTCAGCTTTGGTTTCTTGTCTCTATCTGTGTCAGGCAGCAAAGAGAAATGTGAGCTGTGCTCCTTCACGGGAGACCTAAAGAATTTGAAACCCGAGAAAAGGAGACGTCATAATACTCACCTATCGTTGTCTCAGAGTAGTAGTGGCTTTGGGGACTGCGACTTGGGCCATACGGAGATGAGTCGTCACCATGGTGACATATGAATCTTCTGGTCTGAGGCTTTCTCCGGTGCACTCTCGCCGGAGTACGGTCTAGCCAAGACTGGGATTTGATAGCATGAGAATTTCTCTTCATCCACGGCCCGTACCATCCGTACCATATGTTCTCCTTCTCTCCGCCATCCCTGCAAGCATCGAGACTGTGCCCTAGCCTTCCACACGTGTAGCAAAAGTCACAGAGCCCTTCATATTTACAGTCCACCCTAGTATTTGAGGGGAGCCAGAAGCCAGTGGGTAGAGGGTTTCTTGAATCCAGCAACACCTTCACTCTAAGGAAACCCCTGAGCGCTGCATCAACATCATCAATGTCCTCAGTCTCCAACACAGTTCCAATATCAGCTCCAATCATCTCAGCACTTCTTGAGTTGAGCTCTTCCTTGGCAAGACCTGAAATCTGAACCCAGTACCAGACTTTGCCGAAATGAACATGGTTAACGGTGAGATTTGGAAGCCATCTTACCACATTGAACCTCATATTGTCCACATGCCAGGGGCCTCCATCCAAAAGTGCAGCAGCTCCCTCAGGGGTGGCTTTGATTGAGAACATGTTGTGGTGTACGTGGTGGATTCGTATATTTCCGAGGTGCTTCCATGAAGTGCGAAGAGATCCCTTGATGCTTCCAATATTCGGAACCGTATCGGCAATGATAGCTCCAAGAAGAGACACCTGGTTTTCAACCTCATCCAGACAACAAGTATTTTCTGGCCGAGCAGCAAGGTAGTTGTGTAAAGCCATATAAATATATGATGGGAGGGCAAGGACAAGACAAGGGGACCAAGACAGCCACCCCGTGAGGGGTAAGATCAAGACAAAGCTCCAAAACCAGGAGAGACAAACTGCCAATAGAAAGCAGATGGATGGGGAAAGTTGTGAATGGAAACACAGAGATGCAGGTAAAGTAGCTAGGACGAGGGAGGAAAAGGCTTTGCAAAAAGTTAGAGGATGAGGTTTCAGTATGGGAGGGGGTAAAGGGTTGCAAAAGGTTTTAGAAATAAGGGTCTAGACTAGAAAAAATTAAGGACTCAGAGAGTTCCAATGTGTAATACACCGAATCCTCAATTTTAGAACTAATTAATATTCAATTTAAAAGTGTTAATCGCTCAACCATTGTACATTTTCAATTGTAGACCAACTACTTGGAGTATGGTTAATCAGGTTTTCTTTCTATTGGAAACTCTCTGAATTTTCTTTGAACGAATTTTTTTCTTGTTTGATAAAAATAGTAATTACTGATTTAACTGTACGTATCATCTCTGCCGATAATCCGATTGAGCTAAGGTATTGTAATATCAGAAATTATAATAAAATGATAAGAATTTCTCGTTTCCTCTTGTGAAAATCTTAAAATCCTATGGTATATGTGATACTCATTTACCAAGGTGTCGAAAAAAATTCTATTCAATGATGAATCCTATTTTATGTAATCTAGTTCTATTATTGATAACATATAACCTTGTTACAAGTTTTCGAACATATTAGTCGTCAATGTTATAATTTGGTCTAAATTTATGTAAACTAACTAGTACAAGATCCACATTAATCCATGGAAACTCTGACGGTTGAATTTACAGAACCATCCTCCTTAGTCTTTACCCAAACCATCACTACGCCATGTAGCATCTTAAGTGACGGACTTTTAATACGTCCGTCCCTTAAAGTACTTAATGCGACGGATAAACTTTGTGCCGCATAAAATGCACAGTACGTCGCTTAAGACCATCTACTGCGACGATAAATTTGCGACGATTAAAGTCCGTCGCGTAACTGGCTTTAAGAGACGTATTTTGATGGCAGTCGCTTAAGATAGAATCTTAAGCGACGGACAAAGAACACGTCCGTCGCTTAAAGTTTTAAAATCTTCTATAAGAACCTTGGGTTAGACAGAACACAGAAGAAGAAGAAAACGCAGGAAATCACTGTAGCAGCTGCGAAAATTTTCCAGAACTGCTGATTTTGTCAATTTCGGGGTTCAGAAGCTTGAGTCTTCTCTTCCAATTGGTTTGTAGGTTAGTATAATCTCTCCTTTTCATTATAATCACAATATTTGAGTTTGATTGGTTGAATTTAGTGTTTGAAATCTTGAGTTGGATTTGGTTTATATTGTGTTTTGTGTTGTTTTTAGTGTTGGGTATTTGAATATATGATGAAGTTAGTGTTGATTTTAGTGATAATTGTAATTAGGTTAGTTTGTGAAATTGAATGCTAGTGAAATTTTGAAATTTCATGAAATTTAGTGAAATTGAATTTTAGTGAAATTTAGTGAAATTAGAATGTTACGGTAGATTATGTTGAAATTATTAATTAATGATGTAATTGGTTTGTGTTGTGTGTGGATTGTGGTAGTTAGGGTTTCTGAAATATGCGGGTGGCTTAGTGAGGGAGTGTGGTGCCGTGTGTAAATTTATGGTTTCATATTATATATAATTGTGGTGTTTATCAACTTAGAACTCCCGTTTGAGAATCAACAACTCATCTAGTTGATCGAGATGAGTTGTTGATTCTCGAATTGTCCCATTTTTGGACACTTTAGGCGAGCACGACTTTGTTGATCCTTTTGCTATTCATGTGGTTTTAGTTTCAGTTTTGGGATATAGTTTCGACAATGTCTCTCTATAATGTTCCTCGAGTGCAAATTAGGTTGTTTAGAATTTTGTGCACTTGAGGAGCTGTAGGGAGATGCTGCCGAAATTTTCCAAAACTGTAGCGGAAACCACATGAATAGCAAAAGGATCAACAAAATCGTGCTCGCCTGAAGGGGATAGGACCCAACCTGGAGGAATAAGGAGAAGAAGTGTTGGGACAGGTTCTGATTGTGTCATAAATGTTGTCTGCTAACCTCATGCATATTGTCTGTTTATGTTATGACAGGCAACATGGACAAGAGTTGGATCGGCTTATCAAGAGGTGATCCGAAGTTCATTCAGGGGGTAATAGATTTCTGTGCGTTTGCCAAACAGAATAGCAGTAATGAGACGGAATTGCACAGGTGCCTGTGTAAGCGTTGTATGTTGCAAAAGCGGAGGCTAACAGTGGATGAGATGTTTACGCACTTGACGAGGAACGGTATGATGAATAATTACATTACATGGACATATCACGGTGAGGCGTCAAACATTCCTTCATTGTATGAGCAGCGACAACAATACCTTGAGCAGATCGCATCTTCTAGTGGTAATGTGGCTCCTCAGATAAACCCCACTATGGACATTCTGTATGATGCTTTCCCATATATTGATAGATTTTATGAGTCAGAGAATGTTGATGGTTTAAATGATGGAAATGCTGGAAATGATGTAAATGATTTAGATCCTATTGCCAGAGATGCTTACGAGAAGTATAAAAGGCTTTTATTAGAAGCCCAGACTCCGTTGTATGATGGTAGTGAGGAGACTGTTTTAACCATTATCCTTAAAACAATTAAGATAAAAACTCTAAATAGATGGTCAGACAAAAGTTTTGATAAGAGAGCGCGTTTCCTCCAGGAAATAAGTGGCCTGATTCTTACCGAACTGTAAGAAAGATCCTAAAGAAGATGGGTTTGGGTTATGAGATCATCCACGCATGCGAGTATGGTTGTGCGTTGTTTTACAAAGAGAATGCTGACCTAGACAACTGTCCCATATGCAATGAGTCAAGATGGATATATTCTGAACAAGGTAGAAAATTTCATGTAAGAAAGGTTCGTTACTTTCCTCTAACACCCAAATTGCAACGCTTATATATGTCGCCGCACACAGCAAAGGAAATGCGGTGGCACGGGGAGAAGATTTCAGATCCAGATTTTCTTAAACACCCGGCAGATGGGGAAGCATGGCAAGAGTTTGATAAGGACTTTCCAGATTTTGCCAACGACATTAGGAATGTGCGCCTTGGACTAGCTACAGACGGGTTCAATCCTTTTGGTGCAACCGGTCTTTCTCACAGCACTTGGCCTATTGTGGCGATGCCTTACAATTTGCCTCCTTCAATGTGTATGAAAAAGGAGTTTAATATGCTTGTACTGTTAATATCCGGTCCAAAGTCTCCAGGAAAGTGTTTGAATGTGTTTATGAGACCAGTGATCGATGAACTAAAGATGTTGTGGAGTATTGGAGTTCAGACTTATGGCCGACATGAGCAAAAATCATTCATAATGAGAGCAGCAGTGATGTGGACCATTAGCGACTTTCCCGGATTAGGGATGTTGGGAGGCATCTAGACAAAAGGCTACAAAGCGTGTCCCATTTGTTTGGAAGATGTTGATTCAAGCAACTTGACAGGGAGAATGGCATACCAGGGTCACCGCAGATGGCTACCCCAGAGGCATCCATGGCGTCGAGCGGCAGATAAGTTTAATGGAAATGTTGAGTTAAGGGAAGCACCACGCTCTTGGTCTGGGGATGAGATTTACAGCAGTATCCTCTCTCATGACTACCCTGAACTGAGTTTACATCCCAAGTTCAAGCCCAAAGCAACTAGAGAGAAACTGTGTTGGACTCACGTGAGTATATTTTGGGAGCTACCGTACTAGACCACATCGAGAATAAGGTATACCTTAGATGTCATGCACATTGAGAAGAATGTGTACGACAACATCAGTGGAACCATTTTCGGTCTCGAAGGAAAGACGAAGGACGATCCAAAAGCTCGTGAAGGTCTGGAACAACTAGGGATACGAAAGAGACTGTGGAAGAAACTGAAACCCGGTTCAAGTAAAAACAAAGAAAAAGTATCTCAAGCACCGTATACAGTTCTTCCTGAGGCAAAGAGCGAGATTTTTGAATGGATTAAAGATGCTCAGTTTCCTTACGGTTATGCAGGAAGTTTGAAGAATAAGGTCAATATGAATGATAAAAAGTTTTATGGACTGAAGACGCATGACTGCCATATACTGCTCCAACGTATTCTTCCAGTGGTTATCCGACCATATCTGCCATATTATGTCGTGGAGCCGTTAATAGCATTGTCAAGATGGTTTCGAAAACTATGTGCTAGAGAGTTGAAGAAAGAGGACGTCCGTTAGATGAAGGAAGAAATAGTCATGATTCTTTGTAAATTGGAAAGAATATTTCCTCCCGCTTTCTTCACCATCATGGTTCATCTCATGATTCACCTTCCTGAACGGGTTCTGCTTACCGGCCCAGTACATTTTACTTGGATGTTTCCCATGGAAAGGTACTTCGTAATTTTTGTCATTTTTACTACATGAACATCTATATATTGTACTAACTATAATCTTTGACAGGCAACTCGGAGACTATAAAAAACTGTTAGAAACACCCGTTTTCCAGAGGGGTGTATTGCTGAGCAATACATTACACATGAGTGTGTGACATACTGCAGTTTTTATATGGATGATGCAACAGGAGATGCAAACGTCGTCAGTGCACCTCGATTCAATATCTCTGTTGTTTCCGAACTCGTGAAACCCGCAGGTTTCGTAGCAACTGGTCGCTTAAGTAGGGAAGAACTGTATGAGGCTCACTGGAATGTAATACTTCATTGACCTTCATTGAGCTGAAGTTAAAAAAACATATTCATGGATGACTGATGAACAGCGTATTCAAAACTTTCTTCCATACTTTCAAAATTGGGTATACAATCACTATAATTTGATCATTATATATAGTTGCACATTTATGTTACATTGCACTAATGGTTTATATTAATGTTACAGATAACGAAGCTGCAAGCAGAAAGAAGTGAGTATTATACGCCTGAACTGCACATTTTGGCGTGCCGCCCTCAAACACACAATATTTATTCACAATGTTATGTGAACGGAGTTAAGTTTGTCACGTGGCAACGAGACCAACGCTTGAAGACTCAAAATAGTGGGGTCATGGTAGAGACGGGTGACATCTCATACTACGGGATTCTTGAAGCGGTTGTCGAACTAGTATATGCAGAAGGTATGCGGGTTGTTTTGTTCAAGTGTAAATGGTACAATAATGACCCTACCGTTCCTGGGAGCGTAAAGTTAGATCACGGTCTTTTATCAGTGGACACATCTACCAGCTGGTATGAGGATTCACCATTTATTCTTGCCGCCACGGCAAGACAAGTGTTTTATCTAGATGACCCGAAGGCTGGTGAACCTTGGAAAGTCGTTAATGTGATGTCACACAGAGGTACGTACAGTGCTAGCACACTTGCAAGGGATGAAACTAACAGACCTCCTAGGCGGAATGAAGTTGATGAACCCTATCAAGAACCTACCGCGGACTCAATCCCAACTTACACTCCTATATCTGCTTTCACTATCGATTTCGGTTCTCTTCCACACATAGATGTTCCCATTCAATGTTACAATGATGAAGAGGGCGAGGATGAGGACGAGGATGAGGACGATGAACGGAGCCGAAGCTCGCATGCAATAATAAACCCTACAAAAGATCGTTAGTAGTATAAGCAAGTAGGGATCGTTCTAGCCGGGGATTAAGGGTACCTGAAATATGAGATTGTTAGACAAAAACACATATACATATATACAAAACGTCACATATGGGGGAGAGAATGGTTCGGCAGCCATAGGGCTGCCCTAGTACTAGGCACGGCAACATAATTTAAATGCTGAAAATAAATCCTAAGTCTACTATTTACAAGGTTGGTCGACATCTCTCACACAAAGCACTCATCAAAAACTATCACAAATTGAAACAAGTAACAAGTAAGGACTCATGGAAACATGCATAGAAATATTCAAGACTCAACTTAATTCCAACCTAACTAGCTCCTTAGCGGTTTACTAATCGATTTTAGATTTCACGAAAATACTTAGAATTAGCTTAGCGCATAACCCTAATCTTTAGCTAACCGATTAAAGACACTTAGCGTAGAAATTAACCAATTAGCATATAAAGCACGAAATCTTTTAGTCGGAAACAAGTTAACATGCAAGGCGTCACTCTTCATATTAGACAAGCAAGTTGTAGGAATTACTCTAACCCTAGGTAACAACATAAACCAAATCGACTTAGCGTTCTAACTTGACCTATGTTACTACGGCAAGTGAATTCAACATCTAGACAACACTCATGGCCTTTCGAATGCATCTAAATACCTCCTTCGGTTGCACACGAATTCAAACAACTAATCAAGAAGAAATCAAGAATCAAGTCAAGCATGCATCCCTAAGAACTAACCGGTTACATATTTACAAATTATGTTTACATGTTTATCTTTCATAAAACCATGAAATCAATACCTTAGAGTTAGCAAGACACCAAGAATCGAAATCATAAACATCTTTAAACATGCAAAACCAAACAAACAAATTGTCTTTACATAGACATAAAAACAAATACCCAAAGAATATCCAAACTACATAGACATAGTATTGAAAAATAAAAGAATTACAAGCCGAAGGGAGTAGATCACACATTTAGACACCTTGGGGCAGCAGCTCGTGTGGATCTCGGTGATGAATGATGGAGGCACGGAATAGTTTTGATCGGTTGAAGGTGAAGGTGAATCGGCAGGGATTTTCTGGATGGTGGTGATGGGTGGTTCGGCTAGCTTTTCTTTCTAAGACTTAAGGTAGGAAATTTGGTAGAGTTTAGACTTGTGTTTAGGCTTGAGATGTGACATTTTTTCTGTAGGAAAAGTTGGTATTTATAGGGGATAGGAAGAGAGGCTGCCGGCCACAACCCTAGATGCAAAAGGGATTCACAAAACCTAATGGGATTAGGTTTTGTAACCTTCCTTTCATAGTACAATTAGGTTTTCTATTTCTGAATTTTTCTTCAAGGCTTGGGCTTCACATCTTCATGGACTTCTTGTATGATTATTGGACTTCAATTGATAGGCCTTGATCCATCGAAAATGCCCCAAATGCCGGCAGCTCACAATGACACACATTCTGCCAGAATCGGCAGCTTCTCCTAGCTTGACTAGGAGAACTTGTTTCTTCATGCTTTTCTTCAATGTCATGGCTAGGTGTCTTCCTCTAACCTTCATTAAGCTTGAACCATCTTCACATATGCATTTGTGCACCATTAGGTCCATCAAAAACAGAAAACACAAAAAGGGGGCAGTAGGTTCCTGGAATCGGCAGCTTTGACCTTGTCGCAGTGATTCCGACATATCTCCATCTGTGGAGCTCCGATTGATGCGATTCCAAGTCTCACGTAAACTAGACACATAGGGCCATCACCCCATAAAATATCTCGGCCAAATTCCATGCAAGTCGTCGGGAATGATTTTTCGAAGTTGGGACACAGTCCCAGGAATTTCCTGGAAGCCCCTGGATTGGAATGTTCGGACTGCCCTTTTGCAGCCAACTTTTGGGCGACTTCCCGAACTCCGATTGATCTGAAATTTTAACACAACATTCCTCAACATATGAATATTAAGCATATAAAATTTCATGGAATTCGGACAAGGATAGGTCATACTTTTGCTCATCTCAAAATCACGAAAAAGACACATTTTGCAATATTTTCCAGATTTCTCAAACTTAGTCATTTTTCGGATCATTAAGCTCATATTTCCAAAACTCCACCAAAGCAACACTAAACTAGATTACGACTCTATCTTAGACAAATAAGGGTTAAACAAAGCATAAATGAGGGCATAAGCATGTAATATCGTCGCACATTGTGCTCCTATCAGACGATGACGAGGACGATGACGAAACCGACGGTGCTGGAGAAGATGAAGGCGAAAGTGAGGAAGATGAAGGCGGAAGTGATAGAGAGGATGATTATGTGGAATATGAAGAAGAACTATCTGATGAAGATTGAGTATTTTAATAAGTATTTTATTTAAACTATAATTTGTAAACTCTAAGTTCATACCTTACCAATTGGTAAACCTTACACCCTAAAATTGAAGATAGAAATTAACTTATGTGACTGAGATTTTGAATTTATATGTATTTCATTAAAAAAGCACTTATGCGACGGATTTTGACTATATACGTAACAATAGTACTTAAGCGACTGACTTTGACTATATACGTAACAAGCGTACTTAAGCTACTGACTTTGACTATGTACGTAACAAGCGTACTTAAGCTACTGACTTTGACTATATACGTAACAGAAGTGCTTAAGCGACTGACTTTGACTATGTACGCAACATAAGTGCTTAAGCGACTGACTTTGACTATATACGTAACAATAGTGCTTAAGCGACTGACATTAACTACATACGTAACAACACTGCTTAAGCGACTTACTTTGACTACATACGTAACAAGAGTACCTAAGCGACTTACTTTGACTATATACGTAACAAAAGTACTTAAGCGACTTACTTTGACTATATACGAAACTAACAGTACTTAAGCGACTGACATTAACTACATACGTAACAAGAGTACTTAAGCGATCTATTTTCAATATTTACGGAACAATAATATTTAAGCGACCTAACAAACATATATGCGTAACAAACATACTTAGGCGACGGATCTTAATTTTATACGTCACTTTATATTGGGTGAGACATAAAACAACAGGTTGCGGCCGGTGTCGTCGTCCTCGTGGTAAAGGACTTCGATTAAAGTCTCGTATAGAAGATCAGACCAACTGCTTGCACTGCCAGATGGAAATTCATTCTCCACAGAACCAAAATCCAAATTTTGGGATCTCTTCGATCAGCTGTATCTTCACAGAACAACCGGTTGGAGTTATCTGGTATTGAAATAAAAATTTTAAGTTGCTGGCTTATATCTGAGTTAGTAAATTCAACTGACGTTCAATTTTCATTACTTATGATAACATCTTTATGTTTAGCATATGCAGGGTAGAAAGATCTATTAAGCACTGATGAGGATTAGATAAATGACCACACAGTGAAAATTTATGATCTTGGTGAGGAAGAAATAAGTGAAGAAAGCATAGTGGTTTCAAGACAAGCACTTTGGCAAATGTAGGGTAAGTAGCAATTCATTAGTACGAGATTCTGATTGATGACTAACATCAAGTTAATCAAAAACTTTTGAATGATTCTAATGTACATAGCAACTTGTGAATGATGTATGTATACTTGACAATTTTATCACATGTTACTGCGCATAGGTAATTCTTTTCTTAACACATCTCTTTCAGTCCTTTTGTCTTATATTATTTCTTATTTTCTCATACTTAAGCCTTATTGTTTTCATAAATGCACATGAATTAAGTTAAGCACAAGTTTATCTATACTCATGGCTTAATTATAACTATATGCTCATGAACAAGTAAACAACATATCATCTTACTTTATTTTCTCTTTTCAGTGACGAAGAAAAAAAATATATACATTGTTAATTACTAAAACCATATTACAAAAGATACAATTAGGAATGATTTCCCAAAAACTTTCTAATATCTTCAAACATACGGATAGCATACATAGATAACAGGAATAACATATATCACACAAATTAAAATGACCCCATAACATGTTTTACGTTTTTCCTTCTACAAACTTCAACATAAGACTTGGAAGAAGATCATATTTCACCAACAATTCAGCACCTTCATGGCCTCCAAGTACGTACAGATTCCGGACTTTCTGTGTCCGGCACATCTGCATACCCCTCACCTGTAACTGGATTTAGGCTATTAGGTGCTTTTCTGGCCGTGGAAGTGACTGAATCTCCAAAAGGAGATGTGGGGGTCATTGGTTCTTCACTCTGACCATCTCTTCTTGGTAAGTTGGAACACCGATAGTTGGTTAGGCCACCATTCATAACAGCACTTTCTTCACCTCCATTTACTGATGCATTAGTTCGACGATGGAGTTGTGGAAATGGAGAAACTTCATAACCTATATGGTCATATAGAGGGAAAGTGAGGGCTTTAGGACTTAACTCAGCTGCTTTAGGTAGCTGTTGACAGTAGCCGCAAAGGGGCTACAGCAAGCCCACAGACCCGCGGCAAGTACACCAGGGCCCGGCCCAGGACCCAGGATCGGATCACCAGCACCAGGCCTCGGGGCCCAGCGGTCTATCCTGCCTCCAAGGGTCCTGGGACCGGGGGCGCCTGCCTGCCAAAGAGGGCACCAGAATATCCAAACAGAAGGGAACCAGTCCCACATCGAAGGGTAAGGCCAGCCCTCACCCTCAACCACCTATATATGGGCCTCAACTACCACCATAAATAGGTAACTTGTCTCTCTCCCTGCTTACATACGTGCCCAGGTTATATATATTCCAACTATACTAACTTAGGCATCGGAGAGGTGAAGGCCGGCCCGCCCGGTATTCCCCTTAGTAAGCAGGATTGCAGGAGATCGAGTTGGATTCATCAAGTATCTACCAGGCCCCCGGGTTTAGGCAGAAACAATTGGCGCCGTCTGTGGGAACTCTGAACAAGAAGCCGTGCAAGCAACACCGCTGGCTGAGATTGTGGGAATGAGTCAAGAGAAAGGAACTACTGAGGAGGGGCGTGTTGCAACTGTGCAAACGCTCGCCTCCACCCCTGTCGTCACGCGGGAGCTGCGTGGCGAGCAGGGCAGCGATTTGGGAAGGAGCCATGGAGGACCCTCCGGTGATCCGGAGCCCCGCCACGAGAGCTCGCACGGGAAAGACCCGATAGAAGACGAAGGCAGCCCGGTGCTTCGTGGCCTATCCCTGACGTTCTCGGATGACCCGAGTGATCAGTCTGAGAGCCAGGATCAAGACCCCACGTACAGCCCCGACCATGACGGCATGGCGGGAAAGGTACGGGCAATGGCCGCAGAAGTTAGTCGCCTCAGAGAGGAGAACGACCGGGACCGAGCCAAGTCCCAGGCCCGATACGAAGAGATGGAGGCAGTAAACGCCGCCCTGGTAGCCGCCCTAGAGAGGGGGCAGCAGCGCAGTGCCGCCATGGCCGAGGCACAAGCCGCACCCCTGCTAGTTCAACCCCGGCAGCTAGAGGCAGGGCAATCTTCGGGCGCCCGGCCCAGCGAGCCTGTGCGAGAGAAGTTACAAGCCGGCGAGGACCTGCCGAAGAGCACGCCCGCCTCCCACCAGCCGCACGCTTCGTCCATGGGTGAAGTGGATACTCCAACCGCCCAGGCGCTGCAACTGCTAGCCAACACCGTGTCGGATCTGAAGGCCCAGATGGAGGCAAACGAGAGGAGAGCAGCCCGGCCATTGGAAGGCGCCCGGTTCAACGAGCGCATGGGCCCCTTTTCACACCGAGTCATAGAGTCGGGGAGATCTGGCAACCAGAAGTCCCTCAAGCTCACCTATTCCGGGTCCGGTTGCCCGTATCAGCATCTAGACAGCTTCCGATCCCAGACCTGCGCCAAGGGTTACTCCGATGCAATCTGCTGCAACATCTTCCAGGAGACCCTGTCCGGAGAAGCGCTCAGTTGGTTCTACGAGCTTCCTGCGAATTCAATCGAGGCATTCGAACAGCTGGCTGACCGGTTCGTAGGCCGCTTCATCCTCCGAGTCGAGGGAGCATGGACGTCCACCGTCCTCTTCAACTGCATCTAGGCCCCCGGGGAAGAGTTGAGAACCTTTGTCAACCGGTGGCAGACGGCCACGGCCGGGGTCCGGAACTTGGACAAGGGCATCGCCGAGATGGCATTCAAGCAGGGGCTTCGGGCAGGAAAGTTTTCCTACGCCGTCAGGGTAGAACTCCCTCAGGGCTACGACGAGTTGATGGCTATGGCCATCCGGCATGCCCAGGCTGATCATGAGACCTACGGGAACCACCTGCTGAAGAGGAAGCGGGATGAGCAGTCTTTGGACCATCCCCGGGGGGAGGATCCCCCGCGCAGTCAAGAGAGCAAACCCGGCCAGCGAGCCGAGCACGGGAGCCGCCGACCCAGCCGGAACAACAACAACAACGGCAAGACCTGGCCGCAGCGGCAGCAGAGGCCCTTCTCTGACAGGCCCCAGTCTCGGGCCGAGAACAAACCTGCACCGTACCACCAAGAGCGCCCCCTGGCAATTATGCCAGCACCCCCAGCTAATCAAGAAGTCTTCTCCACCCTCACCGCATCCTATGAGGACATCCTGCTGGAGAATGCAGACGTCATTGCCCCACCGCCCCAGAGAAGGTACCCCAAGGGGAAGCTTACGACGGCGCAGACAGGCAAGTACTGCTCGTACCACGATGAGGCAACTCATCGGACGAACCAGTGCTTTGCCCTCAAGACTGCAGTGCAGGGCTTGATTGATAGCAGCCAGCTCCAGAGATATGTAGGGGAGAGAAGAGCAGACCCCGACCGGGAGAGTAACCCGGCTTGGTAAACCCGCTGGGTCCAGGCGGTTAGTTTGGCATATCGCCGGTTCAACCGTTTGTAAAGATCAAATATATGCAAACTACTTTTGAAAACTCTGGCCCCGCAAGCTCAGATATATATTCATAATTAATTAAAGTATTCAAACAGTAAACCGCTCCGGAGAGTTTCTTTTACAAGCAAGAGCAAGAAAAACATCCTAAGGAGCCGCATCTCCAGCGATAGCTTCGTCGTCGACCTCAGCTCCGGCAGGTTCGGCACTGTTGGTAAAAGAATCCAAGTGCGAGCGACGCTCTGCTCCTGGTTGTTCCTCTACCGCCAGCTGCTGGACGACCGGCTCCACAGGAGCATTTCCTTCGGCAGAGGTACCTGGCATCAGGGAAGTATTTAACCACCCCTTCGCCGCCCATTCCGTGTAGGCATCCGAGATGCCTTCTTCCCGGGCCTTCTCCAGGCAGTCCAGGAACCGATCGCTCTCCTCGTATTGAAGAACGAACCGGTCGAACTGTCCCGGGTCATCTCCACCAGCAGCAGCAGCGGTGGCACGTGCCTGGAGCTCGTCTATCTTGGCTTCCAGCTCGGCCCTCTCAGCGTCAGCCCGCTCCCGCTCCCTCTCCATGCTCTGGTTCTGCTCCTCCAGCCCCCGGGCCTTCTCCTCCATCTTCCTGGCCTTTTCCTCCATCTTCTTGGCCCTCTCCTCCGCCCTGGCCTTCTCCCGATCCGAGCGGGACTTCTCCACCTCCAGAAACTTCTGAGACTTGGATAGCGCAGTTATCTGCCTCTTCAGCTCCGGGAGCTCCTCGCTCGCATCCGGCTGGTACAGGTGGTAGAGCAGCTGCAGGGCAACAAAGGCAGTCAAGTGGCAAAGAAAGAAGGCAGGATATAAGCAATACGGTGGTACCATGCGGTACTTACCCGGAATATGGATTCCTTGCATTTTGGCCGGTTGCCACCCGCCAGCACGCCATCAACCCCGGGCTTGTCCAGGCCGAAGCTGGCCAGGTCCGCCATCATCTACCGAACGAGAGCATTGTTCGGGCTCCCCCTCGCCGCCTCCGCAGGCGCAGGACTGCTCTGCCGGTCAGCTCCGGCTCCCTCCTCAGCATTGGATGTTACGCTGCTGGTTGTCCTGACCCGCTTCGCCAGGACCTCCCGGGATGACCCGCCGGTTAGCGTCACCCGCAAAGGGGACGGACCGTCCGGCCCTTTCCGCTTCTCTCCCCGCCCTTCGGGAGCAGCGGCACGTGCGTTTGCACGAGGAACAAAAGCAGCGATACTCAGGCTCGCCGCACGGTTGGGGACCCTGTTTTCTCCCCCAGGAACCCGCACCGGTCCCCCGGTGCTCTTGTCCTTCCCAGGCACCACTGCTGCCGCAGAGTGATGGGTCTTCACCCGCTCCGGCAGGTAGGACGATTCATCCATATCCCGGGCCTGGGGCTCCGCATGCAACGTAACCCGCCCGTCCGCTTCCACCGAGGACCGGGCGACGCTCGCACCCTTCTCCGTAAGATGCCTCAGGAGATCTTCCCCGTCCATCGAAAGAGTGTTTTCGGGCTTGATCACCGCCCGGGTTGACGCACCTGCAGGACAAGGAAAACGTTAAATTGTTGAGCAAAACCTAGCACAAGTCCCACCGCTAGGGTTTGTTACCCACCGGGATCCCGCCCAAGCCCACAGTGTTCCAGCACTTCTCGCCGGATGAAATTGTACGAACTTCGCTCCAGGTGGTCCCAGCAGCCGAGAATAGTCAAGACCCTCTCCTGCTCCAACTCGGACAGCTGGAACGACTGGTCGCCTATGGGCTGGAAGGCGCCAGGCACCCGGTACATCCTCCTCTTCACCTGCCAAGCCCCGCCAGCCATCACCACCTTCTTTCTCCAGCTGTTGTCTACCCATGAAGGCATAGTGGTGATAACCGCTTGATTGTTGCGGGAGTTGAAGGATAAGCAGCCTTTGGACCCCGCCTTCCTCGAGTAGGACAACCTATACAGCGCCCGGAATTCATGGATCGTAGGCATACTCATTTCGGACAAGTCGTATAGGCAGCCTAGGCTTAGTAGCCGCCTCCATTGGAGACCGGGCAGCTGCGCGGGCGACGCTGGCAGGGCACTCAGTATATACTGCACAAAGTCAGGCAGCGGTAGCGACATCCCGTGCCGGAACTGGTCCGGATGCACGGCAACCCAACCCTCCTCCGGGTTACAGGCCGACTCTCCAGGGTTCAATGGAAGCAAAAAGATATCGTCCGGGATACCCCACGTTTCCCGGAACGCGGCAATCTCCGCGGGAGTCATGCTCTCCTCCGGTTCGTCGCACACCACGGCAGTTCTTCCCCTACCAAGCGTGTAGCTTTCAGCACGCGCACCGGCCATGCGCACCCCGTGCGGTATCTCAGCTTCCGAGGAATCTGACCCGGAATCTGAGGACGTGGATGAGGCACCGCTCCCGGAGCGGTCCGCGGCTTCTTGCTCCGGGGCTTCAGAATTGAGCCAGTCCTGCATCCTCTCCACATCATCCACCACAGGACCTCTTGCGGCAGATTCAGAAGCCTCCTCCGAGCTCGAAGTGTACATCTTAATCTAGGGGCAGAAAAGCAAAACCCTAGCGCTCGTCAGCAACAGACTACAACACCATCTTCAACGGCCTCTCCCCAAAAGTTTGCCGCTGAGCAACCCAGTCAGCGACACAGATCCCTCCCCCCCGTCGCAAAACAACAAATCAAAAAGCAAGAAACACCGGGGCAAAGAACACAACTTACCGATTAGTATGCTCAGCCGAGGACAATCCGCCCTGCGAAAGCAACGAGCAATGGTAAAAGGAGGCTTGGGAGCGCTTCAAACAACGGATCTCTTGGGGCACGGAACTTAGGGTTTTTTCACCGGACCACCTCCTTTTTCTCTCAGTCTCTCTTAAAAGTGCAAGAAGCAAAAGTGGAAAGAAGAGCAGAAGAGACCTATTTATAGAGGGGACCGGTGCCCTAGGTATTTAGAAATCCCTCCAAAAAACGCAATCAGAGCAACTCAAACGCCTGTGAATCCAGGCCCTCCATCACAAAACCGTTCCCTGATGGCACGTGTCCCAGCATTGGTAAAATTGCCCACGCCATCATAACTGACGGGACTGATGGACTCCCTCCTTAAATGCATGTCAGCCACCTGTCCCACACGCTGGCGACAGGAAGGTAGGAGCAGGAACCAGGGAGTCACGCTCCCCTACGCTTCCCCAGATTCCACGGTTGCACGCCATCATCATTACAATTCAACCGCTTGAAAGACCTCTCACCGGTTATGCTGATCCAACCGCTTCGAAAGCATCTATCCGGGTTTGAGCAGGACCTCGCACCGATATGGCATGTCGCCCGTGCGAGTCCCGCCCGGTTCCATGGCAGTTCGCGGTTGTGATCTTCCAACCGGCTGCATGGCTTCTTCGCTGCAAAGCTTGAAGACCTCTCACCGGTTATGCTGATCCAACCGCTTCAAGAGCATCTATCCGGGTTTGAGCAGGACCTCGTTTCGATATGGCAGGACGCCCGATCGAGGTCCGGTCTGCAAGTTCATCCGGGACTCGTTTCGATTTGGCAGAACGCCCGTCGAGCCCCCATGAACTCCACCTCGCACCAATATGGCAGAACGCCCGGGCGAGGTCCACCCCATCGGTTCCGTCATGTCCAACCAGCTCGAGAGTAATTTCCGGAAACATAATCACCCGGACCCATGGCTTTTTCACAGGGGGACTCGTTTCGATAGGCATGTCGCCCGTCAAGTCCGCCCGCCTCCATGGCAAACGCATGGGCTTTACAAACCGGGCGAGTTTACCTCTAACACATGTACTCTTGTCCAGCAGGATAAAAACCATGCGTCGCATTGAACCGCGATACTGTCCAGCAGGATAAAAACCCTGCATCGCACTGAACTGCGATACCTTTGGGAACACATGGGGGAGACTCGTTATCTCCACACCATCCCACCGGGCAGATTGTATCTCTAACACAGAACAAATCTCCCCGCAGGCTAACAAACCTGCACATTTACCTCATCGCTTATTCAAACACAAGCTGAGAAGAACTAGCAAATGTTTGCACCGCTCCGTTCTGATTTGGCGGAACAACAGGTTCTGGCCCAGTTTGCACCGCTCCGTTCTGATTTGGCGGAACAACAGGTTCTGGCCCAGTTTGCACCGCTCCGTTCTGATTTGGCAGAACGCCCGGTTCTGGCCCAGTTGGCACCGCTCCGTTCTGATTTGGCAGGATGCCCAGTTCAGGATCAGTGAGCTCCGCCTTATTCCGAAAGGGCAGCAGGCCCAATCAGAATTCCGTGCATTAATCTCTTGCATGGCGGATTTCAACGCCTCATTATCATTCCGTGCACAATCTCTTGCATGGCGGATTTCAACGCCTCATCATCATTCCATGCACCATCTCTTGCATGGCGGATTTCAACGCCTCATCATCATTCCATGCACCATCTATCGCATGGCATCATCTCATGCACTCTTCGGGTTTTCACCCCGTTCCATGCTCTAACACTCGAGCACAATCCTGTTTCACATTACTCAACATGCTTATAAATTATTTCTTGCCATCGGTAACAGGTACTCACCTCGGTCACGCCCAATCTTTAACGCGGACTTGGGGGACTGGGGACCTGTAGGTTGGTAACCCCGCGGGTCTGCGGGACAAAAGCAAGACAGATAAGTCCCCATTCAAGATTGCACTTGACCGGGAACTTGGGGGACTTGTTGACAGTAGCCGCAGAGGGGCTACAGCAAGCCCACAGACCCGCGGCAAGTACACCAGGGCCCGGCCCAGGACCCAGGATCGGATCACCAGCACCAGGCCTCGGGGCCCAGCGGTCTATCCTGCCTCCAAGGGTCCTGGGACCGGGGGCGCCTGCCTGCCAAAGAGGGCACCAGAATATCCAAACAGAAGGGAACCAGTCCCACATCGAAGGGTAAGGCCAGCCCTCACCCTCAACCACCTATATATGGGCCTCAACTACCACCATAAATAGGTAACTTGTCTCTCTCCCTGCTTACATACGTGCCCAGGTTATATATATTCCAACTATACTAACTTAGGCATCGGAGAGGTGAAGGCCGGCCCGCCCGGTATTCCCCTTAGTAAGCAGGATTGCAGGAGATCGAGTTGGATTCATCAAGTATCTACCAGGCCCCCGGGTTTAGGCAGAAACAGTAGCAATATGGCAAGCATTGGTTTGGGATCCATTAACATAGGTACCAGAGGAGTGGAGTTGAAAGATGAAACATCCATTTCAAGAGTGGGTAAAGGGTTGTGATCAAGGTCTTCCTCATGATCAGAGAAAATTAACCTACATTTCACAGGTGGACGTGAAGACATGGCAGGAGAATGAAGGAGGTGTTTGCAGGAAGGGTGGTGAAGCTTTTGCAGAAAGGGTGGTGAAGACGGCAGATATAAGGGTGGTGAAGATATGTATGTATAAGAAGGTAAAACTTGTGGACTGTGAACTTTACACCCATAAGCTGATAATGATGCTAGTTAAACATCATTTCATAATAAATGAGGCAGATATATGAAATGAGGCAGATATGGTTGGGGTTAGTTGATGCTAATAAAGGAGCAAGTGTAAGTTGATTACTGATTACGGAAACAGCAGCAGTCAAACTTGGTGTGTTGGTCCAAACTTTAAAGCTTTTTCAGGGTTATGAGCGTGATAAGACTTTAAGCATTGTGGTCAATTCGATCACGCCGCTTCTTTTCTCTTGAATTTTGGCTGCCAAAAGAGAAGTGGCAACTTGTTAGAATTGCCAGAAGAAATAGCTAGATGTATATGACATGAGTAGCACCCAAGCCGTACTAGATTTCATCAAATTTCTGCTTTTAAACTCACCAATGCTTGAGAAGGTGTTTGTTAAGCACTGCTATTAAAAAGGATGATTCAGTTTATAAGGCGTTCCTCGGCACTTGCAGAGATAATCTACTTGCACCCAAATGTTAGGTTTTGGAACAAGATACATAATATCTTACCCTATTGTCAGCTACGGCAGGAGCTGATCAGACGATCACAACCACCAGTATTGCCACCAGCTACGGCGAATGCGGCGCGTTCTGCTCCTGACTTAGCAGGGTCACCTTCTGCTCCTCCTTCTCATTCTGGTCATTCACCAGCACTGACCGCTCCCCCACTCCCGGTAGTTGCGGCACCGGCTGCCAGCACCAGTACGGACCCCAGTTCTGCTGCATCTACGGCGGGCACGCTTGCGCGCAGCATTCGCTGCAAGAAATTGGAAACAACAGGTAATTTTCGACTTTACAATGTTTCAACTATTGTATTGTTTGTATTTATGTTACATGAGCACTGTGAACTAGTTAAATGTGATTAGTTAAACTGGTAGGGATTTATTGGTTAGTTACTGTTGCTTGTATATGCAGATACAACACAGAAAAAGAAGCGCGGTGTCGTGGTTGGTGCGAAGACCTGAGAAATAGTCCGAACGTCGGGAGGGAAGATCGTTGCGGAGAATTCTGAATTCCACAAGGGACCTGCAGATCCAGCGGTCCGTAGCCTGATGACGAGAGACATTGGCAGCTGTGTCAAGGATAATGTGCCGATGATTGCCCACACCTACAAAGACCTTTCTGTAGAGCAGAAAGGGATTGTGTATAACTACATATCGGTAAAATTAATGTTTCAAATGTTTTTACTTTTCTTAGTAATATTTTTTTCCCGTTTTGTTACTAATGTTTAACCATTTTGTATATGTAGGCATTATATGACATCACACCGGATCATACCGGCTGGTGGATTTTCATCCAGCTTACTGCAGCCGATCGCTTCAAGGATTGGAAATCGGACGTGCATCGAGATTGGGAGCAATTTGGGGACGATGTTCCAATCGAGTTTCTCCACCGTCCGGCTCAATGGGCATGGTTGCTTGAGCAGTTCAAGGACCCTGTATATGCGGTAATCACTGTGTCTCTCTCTCGCTGTCGATTGCAAATTAATTTGTTTCTAATTGTAAAAGTGTTGATTGTTGTTACAGGCCTTATGTCAGAAAATGAAGGAGATCCGAAAGGGGCCGAGAAGGATGGACCACCATTCTGGGACAACCGCCTTCAGTTACAGGGCAGAGAGGCATAAGAATGAAGGACATCAAGCCCCTTTCGTCGCTGCCTTTGAGGATGCCTACACTAAGGATGATTTCAGCGCTGCATACGTGGTAAAATTTTCGTTTTGTAGTCTTGTTCTTTATAGTTTATAATGTCTGAATAATTGTTTATTAAGATTAGTTGTCTGTTATTGTAGGAAGCGATGAAAGAGAGTGTGTCCCAACGACTACGGGATAGGTTGGAGGAAAACCCAGATATGCCACCTGAAGATCCTCTCTCCATTGCCGAGCAACTCGATGTCATAGTCTCTCACGTTGGTGAAAAGAGAGGGACCGACATCCGAGGCGTGGGACGATGCATGCAGCGGGAACCCAAGAAGAGAGGAGGCGCACGACATGTAGATGTAGACGCACTCGTGCAGACTCAAGTGACTCAAATAAAGGAACAACTGAGGGCGGAACATGAAGCGGCAGCAGAGCGTATGCGGGCGGAGTACATGGAGCAACAAGCAGCTACCGCCGAGCGTATGCGCAACATGGAGGAACAAATTGCAAGGATCCTCGCCGCACAAAATCTTGGGTCTGCAAGTACTTCAGCTCCTCCTCCTCCTACATGAGTTTTTAGCTTATTTTCGGTCTCATTGCCCTTCATTCTTTTATCAACTTTTGTGAACTCAACAGTTTATGTATGAATGTGTTGGTTTCAAACTAATTCATAATGTGTTGGTTTGAATGAATATGTTGGTCTGAAAATGAATTATAATGTGTTGGTTTGAATGAATTTGTGCAATTTGGTGTTTTTCAGGTAAGGCAACGAGAGAACCAGGTTCTGTGGTGAACAGTACAGTTCCACTTAAGCGACGGATAAAGAAATTATACGTCGCTTTAAGATAACCTTAAAGCGACAAACTTAGACTATAAACCGTCGCTAGAGATATACATTTAAGCGACGCAAGAACGATACACGTCGCTTAAGATAAATTTTAAGCGACGCGTTTAAACCTATATCAGCCGCTTAAGCTATACTTAAAGTGACAGACTTACTTCTATATACGTCGCTTAAAAATGTTTTATGCGGCTAACCCTTTCAGTACCCGTCGCTTAAGATTGTTATCTGTAACGACGGAGTTTGATCTATACCCGTGGCAAAATTGTTATCTGTAGCGACGGGTACATAAGTCCGTCGCTTAAGTTCCCTAGCGACAATTATTTACCCCCGTCGCTTAAAGTTTCCTTTAAACGGCATGACTCGCGACTACCGTCGCTTGAAGTCTGAAGCTTCTCCACTTAAGCGACGTCAGTTAAACGACGGATTGTGTGTCGCTTAAGAGTTGATGCCGCGCGTTGCCCGTCACTTAAGCCTATTAGTGTCAGTCGCATAAGACCTTTAATGGCGTAGTGCATAGATTATCAAAAGTTCAAAACTACCGCTGGCTAACATATATAGCACTAGTATTGTTTCTACATCTCTTTCGATTCTCCGATTTATTATGAGACTGAGATGCTCCTTTCACTGTTTTAATTGTTGGATATTAATTAGGTTAGCTCACGGTTCGTCTTGGCAACAAATAGTACTAACCCAGAAACCGGTCATGCAAAAACTCAAAAGCAATTACAATCAAAACCCGATTTCCGCGCAGTGTTTTTCCTTCAGCTTTTCTATAGTGAAAGAAAAAAAAATCTTAGACAGTTATGCATGCATGAGAAAGTACGTACAAGCTTACAAGTTGATCCATTTATTGTCGGATACTTAATTTAGCAAACCCTAATTTAAGCTATATATAGCTGCTTGGTATTAAGAATTCTGGTCTCGATTCTTAGATTAATTACTAGTGAGTGACATAAATTAATGTGAGCGCGCAGGTATATATATATGTGTGCTCCCCATTTTTCATAAGAAATTTTTTAATATGACAGGAGGACCACGTGGCAATACTTAGTGGTCCTCCCTCTCAATTAAATTTCAATACGTGAAATTTTATCACATAAATTATAAATTTATGTATTTTACATTTTGTAAAATGACTTTAATCAATTTGTTAGAGTTTAGGGTTTAGGGTTTAGAAAAATAATAATAAATTTAAAATGGTATTTGACAAAATAACTGAAATAATTTTCTGTCACAAAATCTAACGTGTCAAAATTTCATTGGTAGGGAGGACCACTAGGCACTGCCACGTGGTTCTCCCATCACACTGAAAAATTCCTCATTTTTCATATCTAAGAGCAGCTTAATTTTAACTACCCTTTCGTTTATCAGTTTAATGAGTATATGTCTTGCTATTGTCTTTTCCCTTCAATTTCAGTACGTTTGATACCAGGTCGGGACTTTATTTGCTGTTCGAATTATCAACTGATCGATAAGAAGTTAAGAACTATCAATCAATGGCGAAACATGAACCTGAAATTGACTTCTTCTTCTTCTTCCTCCAATTCCTTGCGTACTTTGCAGGAGAAATCAAAGGAAAAACTGGAAAGATCTCTCAAATATTTATGATGATATTTTTTTTTTTTTGATTTGATTCTCATCGACATAACGCAGATTGAATCCTTATTTTCCGCCATTCACGATCACAAGTGCATTTCACATGAGAGAAACCCTGAAGGCTCATTAGAGGGAAACATAAACCCTAACTTATCGAGGAATAATCACAGCTTTGGCATAATAAGGAATTACTCATTAATTCTTACTTTTTTTTGGTGGCTGAGATATCAATATTTTCAGTGCCATTATTCAAATTTGCATCGATCGTTACAAATATTACCTTATACAGGTCAAAAATAAATTACTTTCCAGATTTTCCTTGATATTCTCTCATTGATTTCCCATATTTACCAAGGCTAGGAGAGTATTTGGTTATATGTTTCATGTAGTCGACTTTGTTTGGCTTTTGGGAGCAGCAAAGGATTGGAGGTTTATCTGCATCAGATCAATCAGACTGGTATGGTGAGTTCTTTTTCAATAATCTCTATCTATCTTGAAACTCTATACCATAGTAATATATGTTCTATTGTTGCTGGTCTTTTCGAATTTAATTTCCAGACCTCTTTGATTAATCTGCATATGTCAATCAAAGTCAATCACGAGGTATAACCGTTTCAACAATATAAATCTCTTTTATGTTACGCTTAGTTCATTCAATTTTTTGTGATTGCTGTTGTTTGAATATGTGGTCTTGGTTTGTTGAGTAGTGTCCTAGATGGTTGATGATGAATTACTTGATTATATAGATCTGAAAGTTCACACATAACTAAATTGCTTATCTATCTTGGCTTGTTATGAAGGACCTAAAACATATTCTCAAATTTATCAAAGTACCTGCCCCTATGTAACAAAGAATACTTGAGGTAGCTAGAGGCGTGGTAGATATAGTTGATTCAATGGTCTAATCTATTGTAATGAATTTATGCAGTACAAGCTTATCTCAAAAATGGTTTCATACAAGCTTATCTCAAAAATGGTTTCATATATATCTTCACTATCTAATGCGAGCACTTATATTTGATGAACATATTTCAATTGCTAATGCACTTATATTTGATGTACATATTTCAATCGCTAAGCCCTTAATTTCTGGCATGCCAAGAAATTTGGAGTGTAAAATTTATTCATTATCTCTCATGCATGTAGAATGGCTATGGAATTGGTTTTGTCAAGCACGGTCTTAAACGCAGGCATGACAATAGGGCGGAAGAGAACTAATCAAGAAGAAGCTTCTGTTTCAAGCATCACTGATTTCTGGGTTCAACCGAGCAAGCGCTTGAGTCATGGGAGCAAATTTAAAGGAGTCGTGGAGCAAAAAAATGGCAACTGGGGTGCTCAGATCTATGCCAATCACAGTAGGGTTTGGCTTGGAACATTCGATTCTGAGACTGAAGCAGCCATGGCTTATGATAGTGCTGCAATCAAGTTTCGCAATGGAGAGTGCCAAAGGAACTTTCCGTGGACCAAGGAAACTGACCAAGAGCCATACTTTCAGAATATCTATAGTGAAGAAGCCATTCTCAACATGATCAAGGAAGGGTCTTACCAGGCTAGGTTTGCCGAATTTCTTAACTCAGCTAGGGTGCAACAAAGCAAAAGAGATGTCTTGCACAAACCGCTCTTTCAGAAAGAATTAACGCCAAGCGATGTTGGTAAGCTGAACAGACTTGTCATACCGAAAAATTATGCGACTAAATACTTCCCTCGTATTGATGAGTCCAAGCAGGGAGAGTCAGATGACAAACGGGCGCCTGCTGAGCAGCTCTTGTTTTATGATGAAAACATGAGGCTGTGGAAATTCAGGTACTGTTATTGGCAGAGCAGCCAAAGCTTTGTGCTCACCAAGGGTTGGAGTCGGTTTGTAAAGGATAGAAAATTGAATACTAATGACACTATCAGATTCTATGAGTGCCTCATTAGGGAAGAAGATGGTGAAGCTAAGGGATACATGATTAAAATCGACCGGGCTGAAAATTCTGATGTCACAGTAGAAAATGCTAGCCGATCAGTTTCCCTGGCCCTTACTCACTTGCATGCCAAGAAATTTGGAGAGGAGAAATATGACATAAATACCCAAATGGCAGAAGTTATTGATGAAATCCCACAAGTTAATGCCGACAATAAAAGTATTAGGCTCTTTGGTGTTTGGATGTCGTAGGAGAAGATTGATGAGCATAGTTCTTCATCAGCTTAATTTAGAGCTAGGCTAGACTTAATAACTTATCTCATTGATGTGCGTAAGATTATCCGAGGTTTTCTCTTATTCGATTTGTTATTTTTTTGTGTGCAACTTCTTCAGTTTTTAATAGACTTTTTGCTATTAATTTAAAAAAAAAAAAACTTTTTGTTATTTAAGCAAATTTGGTTCCCTTTATATGATTTTTTTTTTTTTTTTCATTTTATGAAACAAATATAAAAACACTAAAACACATTGTCCTTCTCTACACTTTTTCTCAGCCAATCTAAGTTGAACAGTAGAGACACTAAAAAGGGAAGACAATCAAATCATATAATAAGAGAATGAGTCCCCACAAGAAACTGAAGCACAGTATAAAGCAAGCTAGGCTAATCATGGTCATGACTCATGACGGTATGTTAAGTTAATGTAGCTTATCAAATGTTTAAAAAAAAAAAAAAAAACAAACTGTTAAGAGTAGTTCTCATGGTATATATTTTTGACTAATGTTTCTCCCTTCTCTGAGACGAAGGCCGCCCACTCACCACGTATTCCATCAAATTTTTGCTTTCGTTGTATATACCTTACGACTAGGCATCTTCATTCTCACAACAGTGAAGACGTGAAGTGGTAAATCCTGTTCTGTAGATAGGTCGAAATAACGGGTAATGACCACACAGCACTCCAGTGGAGTCCTTGTTATGATAAAGGCGTTTCTGGGTATCCCTTCATGCCTTGATTTTTTATTTTTTTTTGTCTTAACCTTCATGCCTTGATTCTTTCCTCCAAAATTAAGTGTTTTCTGTATCTTCAAAATGGTGCCAAAAGCGCTGTATCTTTTCTATAATTTTCTTTCGCAGACACCAGAAACACAATCACCAAGCATTACAGAGGTTTGAACAGCTACTACGCAGACTGAAAGCAGTATGAAAAGCTCATTCCTAGTGATGCCTGAGCCTATTTTACAAGGTTTCGATTGCTGTTCATTGTAAATACAATACTCGCAAGAGACGCAAGTTTGTGCAGAGAAATTTTATTGAACTTCTGTTTGGAGCAACCAAGTTTCAGCTATGCTGGCTTCCGTAAAACGAGAAACTCTAAATTAAACGCCCACTCAAAGACAGTGATCAAGAGGTAAAACCTGCTGGAGATGCTCATAAATCATCATCGAAGATCATTACTCCAGCCATATTTCACCCAGGTAAACCATGTCTATGTTTCGTATCCATAGACTAGACAAGTCCCATGCACTCCAATACTGATCGCTATAATGTGCAGAAAACAGAAGCTTATGGTCCCTAGATAGCACAGAGATAAAACTCATCTTACCCCAGAACAATACCGTTAACTAATAGGTACATATTTTCCAATAAAATCTTCACCCAGCTGTTATTATTTTTTATTTAACACTATACAATCACCAACATCAAAACCAAATTTACATTAGCAATCCTTCTCTGCATCCATCAAGTGCACTGGCAATAGAGGGAAGATATGTAACCAAAACCTATGGAAACTCTTCCATCAATTGAACACAAGAATCAGAGAATAATTGCACCAAGATCAACCGATAGAACTTCCTGTATATAATTTCATTGACGGGCTGATTGGTTAAGTTTTGGAGACAAATGCTAGAAACAGACAATAGAATAACAATAACAGAGATACATAGATCAACCAAATAACACATAACAAACATGCAAGAAAATAATAATCTAAACATATGGAATCCAGTTGAAACTTCACGAATTAAAAAATAAATAAGTACATAAAAACCGGTAGGAAAAATCAGTTCTTGTTCAGTACTCTTAGTACACTATTACATTTTAAAGCAGACACAAGTCAAGAAACTTGAATTGAAAACCATCCAAACAAATAATCAACTGTAACTAACACGAATCTCATCCTGAGGAGAGAGATATAGGTATGAACATGATGCAACAAGGTGATAGATACCAAGGTATATTCTGCAAAAAAATAATTTATATTCAAGAAGATCAGATTCCTAGTGAAACTTGTTAGACCTTTGATGACATGACATTTCAAGTCCACAGGTGAAGAACAAGCAGCTTGTAAAGGACTTTTTGCCTAATTGCGGAAACAAAGGTGAATAATAAAATAGTTCTTGTAAAAGTTCCACCCATGTGGTTGAATTTTTAAATTAAGTCTCCTTACAGAAATGTCAAAATTTGTTCAAGAAGAAAACAAAAATTCCCTCAACTGAAAACTATAACTATATAGAAGACCGAGTCAAGTTCTCATCAAAACCAACAATCAATTTTGGTTTCCGTTAATATCATCCCAGGGAGATTCGACAGGCGACCTAACATGTACTGACTATCATCCCCTCCAGAAGCCTTGGTCAAAACCAACAATCCTATACCATTCTAACATTATTAATGGGAAATGCCAGTACAAAGTGACGGATCCTCAGCGCTTAAGCTCAACCTTCACCACTGTAGACATTCCTTAATTGAAGACTCCTGAGTAAATACTCCTAAGAAATCCCCATTATATCAGCTTTATTGCCACAAAGAGGTGACAAAGTATCGCAACCATTACCCCTGTTACCCATTGCACCTTGTTCCCCAGCTTTAGTTTTTTCGTTAAAACTAAACCAAACAGAAAGGGGTACAATCATTGATAGGGTTCAAGATAAAGGTTGCAAGGCTGGAAATCAAACTCAAAGATGAGAAGTCTGCCAACAGAATTCCAAAACCATGGCGACCCCAAAATCAGAGCATCTATTATTTATTCACAACCCAAGTTGGCAGAAATATCCTGCACCAGAACTCAAAAGTTCCTGTGGCCTTAATCGCTTCTAAGACTCGGTATTTTAGATAGTATCACCATTCAGAAGGACAACTGGACAACCATGATATTAGCTGGCTGCAAGTTCATATTCTTATTGGATTTAAATTATCATGAGCATGGCTTGACATTCAAGCTTTGTTGTATTTTTTTTTTTTTTTAAAGAGGATCTAAGGATTTCATACCTGTTGTATAATGTAACATCATCTCCAATTCCAATGTACCATAGAACAGAAACAAAAGAATTGTTGCAAAAAGTATCCAACTTCAAATTGAAAAACCAACCTTACCCACTGAACTTATCAACCAGAAATCTTACTGAGCACCCAAACCCTAAAAGAATATAATAATCATTATCCACCAACTCCCTCCTTCTAGGTTTGATAGTCACTGCCTCTCACGAACTGAGGCCACTGTAAACTCCACATAAAAACTGCTTCTACCGGCATAAGCCTCAACTTTAAAGTTGTTGTGCGTTTGGGGGAGCTTATAAGCTCCTCTGCTTATAAGCACGGAAGGGTTTTCTGTTTGGTAACACAACATGTCAGTAGTTTTTTGAAAAAGTATGGGTCATTTTTAATAGAAAAGGAGAAGCTGCTCCTACCCAACTTATACTTATAAGTATAAGTCAACTTTTACTTAAAAGCCCAACTGCACCAAACCCACCCTAACTGAGATCTACAAATAGGGCTAAAGCACCATAGAGCTTCCTGCATGCATTCCCAAGACTTCAGCAATCACGTCAGGAAACTCTTGAAAAGTGCGAATTGCCCATTACAAGTGAAGCAGCAAGAAGATAGCAAATCTTGCAAAGGTGCACATTACCCATTACAAGTGAAACAATCAAAGGGCAAGCAAATGTTGCACAGGGCTGTTTGGGCATGACATACTAAGCAGTTTAAAATGAAATTTTTTATATTGATTATCCTATCTACTAAACGAAACCTCATCTATAATAGTATAATTAACTTTGACATCCTACCAGTTAGAGTACTAAAATTTTCATATCCATGAGGTTGTATTCTTGGAAAGTTTAAGAGCTCAGCTTTAATCTCATATCAGCTACTATTTACAGGAAAGGGCAATTTCAAAAAACATAGCCAAACTGATTGTTAAACTTGAATAATAAAAAAAATGAAGTAAATAAGGGGATAAAAAAACACACTATAAAATATAGCCCAGCAAACAAAGATTATTCTTACTTAAGTTCTTTAAGATGCCAAAAACTATTTGAAATGTCTAATAACAGTTTGAATACAAGATTCATGTAATGCTAACGCACAACTCCGATCGACTTGAACTTTGTAAATTTACTATCTGTGACTTAAATGCCGAGCTGTTATATTTATAAACAAATATGACGTGGGTCATACAAGATTTGGTTAAATAACACTTGTTAAATGTCATCGATTTATTTATCGCACATAGCTATCTTAACACACACATAAGCAATAACATATGCAGATTCACCTGAAAATCATTTTGGCATCTCCCTTCCTCAGCTGACCACATACGGACTGAATCACATGAAAATCAAAACGAAATAACAGTTTTCATCAACAATTGCCTCAGTAATTAAACAGAGAAATAAAAATCGAAGAATAAAAGAGCAACTAAGCTACCAAAGAGAAAACAGCATTAGATGTCTGATTGATGCTGCACTGCTGCCTGGCAAGGTGGTCAAGCAGGGCTCTGTTACCAGGAACTCTATGACAGAGGTGATCAGGACACTGTATACATAATACAAATAGAATATATAAAATTATGCAGCAGTAGCTTTAATACTCTATCTCTGCATTAATATCTTATATGATAACCATGTCACATCGCAAAAAGGGGAAGGAAAAAAAAAACACAAAAGCCAAAACAAAAGCAAAAACTATCGGAACATCTTCCAAAACCAATGAACAGGCCAAATAAACATTCCAAACTAATGTCATCATGAATGTCTTACTAATTATAAATGAACATCTCAATAATAAATGAGCGTCAGGACTAAGAATAATATTTTGAAACAAAAGAAGATGAAAGTAAAAACATCAATTGTTCAGTACAGCAGGATCCCTATTAAATTTTAGATAAGCATAATCCTATTCAAAGAGACTCACTTCCTTAGTTCCAGCAGAAGCAAAGATGTCCGGGTCAGAAGAAACAGTACGTTGGGCCTTCTTTAAGAAGTCTGTTGAACTCCAAATATCTCAATGCGTAAAGATAGTGTCATTACGTCTAGGTGGTCTGTCAGGAATTGAACCAGGCTTGAACTTTGAGGCTTCATGTTTCGCCAGTTCAGGAGGAACATGACTGTTGCTTTGAATGAGCATCTGCTTGAGATCATAGAAGACATCAGTGTCGTGAATTGTCAACAGTGATGTGGCAATACCAGTCTTCCCTGCACGTCCAGTACGCCCAATACGATGGGTGTATGTTTCAATACTTGAGGGCATATCATAATTAATTACATGGGCCACATCAGGTATATCAATACCACGTCCTGCAACATCCGTTGCAACAAGGACATTAAATCTCCTGGTCCTGAAACCTTCAAGGCTAATTTCTCTCTGGTCTTGTGATTTCCCCCCATGCAAAGTGGTCACACGGTAATTATTCTTATCCAAACTCTTGGCTACATAATCAGCAGTTTTCTTGGTGTTAACAAACACAATAGCAGTCTTATCACCAAGTTCATCAAGCAATCTCTTCAGCTTCTCAAACTTCTCAGCATCCCTGCTCCAGACAACATTTTGAGTGATCAAATCAGTGGTCTTTCCAGCTGTACCAATTGTAACCACAACAGGATTCCTTAAATACTTCCGAGCAAGGCGCTCCACCGCAGGAGGCATGGTGGCACTAAACATATAAGTGGTTCTGTAAATCTTCTTGTCATCAAGCTCTTCATCCTCATTCTCAGGTTTGAAATTACTAGAAGGCATCGCATCCAAAACACCTACAACCTGCGGCTCAAACCCCATATCAATCATCCTATCAGCCTCATCAAGAACAACATAATTGCACTGATTCAAAACAGCATACCGCCTCTCCAAACAATCAATCAACCGCCCCGGCGTAGCAATAACAACCTCACACCCTTGCCTAATTTTAAAACCCTGCTCCTCAATCGACTGCCCACCAACAATAGAAACCACTTTAATACCCAAGTAATGCGCAAACTTCACAGTCTCCTCCTCAATCTGCTGCGCAAGCTCACGAGTCGGTGCCATAACAACAGCATAAGGCCCTTCGGCCTCATTCTCCTCACTAATAGGAGGCAACCTAGAAATATATGTCAACATAGGAAGCACAAAAGCAGCAGTCTTACCAGAACCAGTCTCTGCAATGCCAATAACATCACGCTGCTGAAGCCCCAAAGGAATTGCCGCCATCTGAATCGGAGAAGGCTTCTTATAACCAGCCCTCTCCACAGCCTTGAGCAGCTCATTACTCAACCTACTCTCCACCCAGCTCCTCATCGGCCTCGGAATCCTCGACCCCTTATAAGATATATTAAAATCCTCTCGAAATATCCTCCAGTCCCTCTCAGTCATCTCCTCCAGCTTCTTATCAGTCCAATGCCGGTCCACTCTCATATCGAAAGTATCATACAGCTCAGCAGCCTCCTCCTTCATTCTCTGCGCCGCCGCCTCCTCCGGCCTCTCCTCCAACCCATCCTTCTTCCTTATCTCATCCCTCAGCTCCCTCTCTTGCTTCACCGCAAGCTTCTTCTGCTCCCTCCGGTCCATTCCGGCACGAAAACCTCTCCCAAACAAAAGCTGAGCCTCGTGAGGGTTCTGGTACAGAGCATTCATATCACGTGAGGTATCCTCCGTGTTTTCCCAATCGAAAGAGAATCTAAACTTCTCGCTCGGCTTAATCACACGCTTCTTCGGCTTCTTCGAGCCGAGGTACTGCTCTTTAATGGCCTCAAGCTCCTTATCTCGCTCCCGGTCCGCCAGCTTGTCCAGCCTGGCACGCTCTCTGGCCTTGGCCTCCTCCTCGCGCTCCCTCTCACGGTTCTCACGGTCACGGTTGCGCCGCTCCGTTTCTCTTTCTCGGTCGCGATCTCGATCGCTCCGGGAGTAACGGTCGCGGTCGCGGTCACGGTCGCGGTCACGGTTATCGCGGTCGGAATTGGAGTTGGAGTTGGTGGGGGCCGAATCGGAGGAGCGGAGATTGGAGAGGAGCTGGTGCTGGCGGCGTTTCTGTTCCTCGTGTTCTTCTTGGCGGCGCTGTAGGGCTAGCTTCTCGCGCTCGGCTTTGGTTAGGAAGATGGGCTTCTTTGGCGGTAGGGACGAAGAGACGGCGGCGAGGCCGTCGCCGGAGCGTTTCATTGTGCAGAGAAGGTTTAGGGTTTGCGGCGAAGGGATTAATACTTGCGAATTGAAGAAAATTGATGAGGACCCGATTTTTAAGTGTATATATACTTGTCATTAATCTCTTTACATAAAAATAACTATGTGGAATGTTACATAAATACCAAAATTTACAACACTGCTCCTTTAATGTAAGGTGTTGGATGCGTTTATTATTGTTTCGTAAATTTTTTTGTAAAGTTATAAAAATTTAATGGGTAACATAGTTCTAGATGCTCCTCGAGAATCTCTCATGATTGTTGTAAGTATCATGTATCATGTATAGCAGTTGGATATATCTGTCACTTTAGTGAGACCATGTATGCTTTGCATATAGGGACCATACATGCAAAGTTCAAACAATACTAACATAGCTATACGATTTTCAAGAAGTCTTACCTCATATGATAAGGTTATAACAATCTAACATGATCATGATGTTACACAAGTAATAGCTAAAGAACATAAACAAGTTGACACATTCAACGTCTCATATAAGCTCTTCCAGAACTCTAAGTAATTCATAACTTTTTGAAGTTAGAATATGTTGCAACACATAATTCAAGTTTGATTTTGTAATCTTGTCATAGTACTCATTGAGACAATTAGGTCACATTAACGGAATGAGTATATATAAACTATCATTAAAATCTTTTGATTTCATGAAATAATTTCAAACTTTTTCAGCTATTCATGGTCTTGCAATTGAATCCCCTTCAGGATTTGATAAGAATTACGCTTATATTGACACTTTATTTTTGGAAAAGCTTTTAGCAATGTGTCTTTAATGGATCTTATATACTACGACAAAGTGCTATAGATTTTTACTGTAATAATAGAAAAATATTCATTCGTAAGGAAAAATTTTCACAATCCATTGTGTCATTGTGAATTTATCTTCACTACAGTAAACATCATGTTGTATCATGTGGGGATAAAGGTACAAGTATCCTATCACGTTTCAAGTATTCAGTTTCATTGGAGTTGTCTCTTTCCAATTTGGCATAGATCTCACCATCTTCTATGTATGTATTAGCTAAACAAATAGAAAATAGAATCGGACACCCACTTAAAGGAATCGACATACAACCCAAATTCTCTAAAGGTACTCTCCTCTTAAATAATATTCTTAAAATTTAGAACTCCAACAAACACTAATCTATAATTGTCGAAGTTGTCATGTTTAAGAGGGAGCTCAACATGCAGCTCAGATATGTTTATGAGAGAGATATTCCTCTTAACCAAACAAATCAACATATGATATGTATAAATAGATGTTAAGTAACTCACATCAGCAAAACTGTACGACACTATTTTATTTACAGATGCGTAATAGATGTTATATCTTATCCGATCCGAAAATGAAGTCATAATATCACATTCAAACTAATCCTCAAGCTCAAAACTCATTCATCTCATCCATCCCGTTATGTCAACCTTTTATTCTTCATGATTTTCATTCACCAATTTATCAATCATCCAGAGAGAATACATATTAATCATGTGTATCCTTTGTTAAGCATCAAAAGTCCTTGTCTTCTCCTCAAATGTAGCCAACACTGCCTCCATTTTTCTTTCATTCGCCTCAAAGTTAGAAATGTAGGTCTGATATAAAAACCAAACCACTTTAAACTAATCAAAGACAGACTGAGCATTATGTACACATTTGTTGAGCTCTATCACCACTAACAAATCTCTTATGTATATATGCTCAGGGTGTTCATAGTCCCAAAAACCCAAAAGTTTGAAATCAATCTCAGAAGTAACAAGATAATCGTTAAGGCATTCCCTGAAAGTGTATAAGACATCCTCATACCCATTCTCGAGATGAGTCTAATCATAAGAAGCATATCATATTCTCATAACCTTTTCACATGCATCAATGGTGAAAAGTACAATTTCCACCTTATGTACAGAAATCAACTTCATTCCCATCACACACAGATATCTATAAGTTAAGCAATTCATGTTGCACAGAAATCTAATTAAGAATTGTATCAAGTCATTTAGATTTTTAGTTTTGGTTGATGACGCCTCTCCAACTGATTCTTTTAAGCCTAGATCCTCTCTCACTTAATCTTTTCATCCTATGTCAAGTGACTAATACATTGAGATTGCATATTGGTTGCTAATCAATTTAAGGACAAGGCGTTATTGTGGCAACCTACCTATATGAGACATGCATAAAAATTTCTTGGGACATGAGATCTTAGTCCAAGATGAGATGAGAAATCCATAAGAAATGAATTATTACACATTAGAAAAGTTCTTAAAAGAAATGGGGAAAATACTCAAGAATGTAGCTTCATATCTAAAGCCACCAAATTGAAGAATATTCATTATGGTAATTTATTGAAGACAACAAAAGCAAAATATTCTGCATAAACTCTTCATTAAATGCAACAAAGTTTTCATTACCATCTAAAGTTGCCTTAATGGCTACTATCTCAATTTAACTAGCAAATAACAAAATTCAAATTGCAAGATTCAAAATGGATCTAACCTCTCCCCTAAAAAGTGTGCTGATATTAGGCTTTCTTTGCACCAGATTTTTTTTCTCACATATAATTTTACAACAGCATCGTCTAAGCTAAATGATGTATCTTACAACAGTTCTTTCTGCAACAATATTTCCCGCAGGGCTCGATCTTTATCAAATCTATGCCCTCCATTGTTAAATTTCATCGGTCATGCTTTTGCAAACCTCATCTCCTACCATTGTCAAATCTCCTCGGCTTTCTATGATCCATCACGTTAGTAATGACATCAGTTTTCTTGTTTTTCTCTGCTTCTTCTATGTTCTTTCTCTCTTTGTATTCTTTCATAGTGTAAGAACAATGATAGTTGTTGTTCTCAATAGAAGCAACAACAATATTGTCGCTTTGCTTTTCATGTTGATCATCTCCCTCCTTTTTCTCTCCTACAACATTTTTTTTTGTTTTCGCCGCAAGCTTCCATTAACATTGGTTCTTCTCCTCCCATCAGACCTCTTGCTACTGCTTCCATCAACACTAGCAACCCCATCTTCCACAACACTATCTTAACTCTCATTCGCCTGCAAAACAATTATTGGCAGGCCTGAGATTGATTCCAAAATGATGATATTTTGCTGGAATCGAATTCGGAACAGAAAAAGAAAACACGGTTCGTTTTTAGCACATTTAGATTTAGGAACCGTAAAGAACCGGAACCGGAAAACTTCTGTTCGGTTTCATGATTTTTACAGTTTTGAAAAATTCCTTATAATCTCTATACTAAGCATCAAATTTAAAGACATAAATTATTTCTTCAATATAACAATGCAATGTTAAATAAACAAGTTCACATTCATATAGAGTTCAAATAATCCCAAATAAGTAAATACTAAAGTCTGAGGCAAATGATAAATTAAACAAATCTAGAGTAAAATTATTAAAGCATCAAAAGGATAGGCTTCATCAAGTTTATTCCAAATTTCAACCCTTGAAGGAAGTCACTTCATCAGTCTTTGTTATACTTCCTACATGAGTTCATGATTTGGTAGATGGTTAGTACTCATAAAAGACAAAACATTTTGGAGGATGTGAGATTTGAGATTTGAGATTTGAGATTGAGGAACAAAGGAAATGAGGGTGTGAGGCAATAGTTTAGGATTTTAGTTTATATAGTGATTACTAGAGAGCCTGAGAGGCAAAGAAAAGAAAGTGAGGAGGGAGACGGTGACAAAAAATATAAAACTAGAGTTTTTTCTTTACATAGTTACGAGGATTCGATTCCAACGGTTCTAAAATGTTTTGAAAATTAGGATCCGAAATTGAATCGAATCGGTCACTTTAGGTGTGGTTCCTCTGAAATTGAAATTTTATTCTTTCGGAATCGAATCAAACCTACCATTTCCGGTGTAGTTCTGGTGGTTCTAAATGGTTCTCGGGTCTAAAGTCACAGGCCTAGTTATTAGGCATCTAACTCTAACTTCGATTGCAACTCCACCCCAATAGGGTTCTTGGCTAACTTGGACTGCACACCATCCATATGCGAAACAGTTATTGGACGTCTAGAAAAACTAGGATTAGGACGAGCGGTATGGAACCTGAGTATCGAGGCATCATAAGCGTTTTTCTCCTAGAAAACCCTCTTCTTAGCCTCTCTTACAAATTTCTTCTCCTTCGCCTTGGCCTTCATCTTGGCATGCCTCTTAACATTCGTTTCCTCCTCGATCCTCTTTCTTTATGCTGCTACAAAAACATCATCTTCTTTCATATCGATTAAGCTGATGAGATCTGAAGAGTCCTCATTCAGCAAATCAAAGGGATTGGCTAATAGAGCTGACAATATGAGTTTTTGGGGAGCATGAGAGGGTTTAGGTGAAGGCTTCTATAAGGTTTTCACCTCCACCAGAACCGTTTTCTTCTTAAACTTCACATTCTTCTTAACTGGGCGAGCCATATTGATATGGCTAGGGGTTTACCAAGGCTTTCTAGATGGATTTCATAGGGATTTTGAGAGATGAGTGTTAGTGTTAGTGACACCATAATTACCATGTGTGGATTACAAGAGATGCAGAAAGTGGTTTGTTTTGAGTGTATTTATAGGCACCTGATGACAAGGGATGGGAATAATCAAATTTTGATATATGGTAATTGACGTATTTGCTCTCCAAACCAAACCCAAATTATAATCCTGATTTAATTGCGTTTTTTGTTATCTTTTCGTTTTCCCCAAGCAAAGAATAAAGTAAATTAAAAAAATAATAATAATAAAGTAAATTCTATCTAAACATGGGAAAACGTACAAAGTAATTTAACCATTTATTATTTAACTATCTCATACTCGGGAAAAAAAAAACATTTACTTTGAACCCGGGTTCTACCGGGTAATTAGAGAGTTTGAAACTTTGAATTAGGAGAGAGACTAAAATTGGCTCCTCCTATCTGCTAAATGATTGGAGCAGTGAAGTGAGAATTGATTTGTATTTCGATTCATTAAATTCTCTGTGACGAAGAATGATTGATTTAACATAAATTTAGAAATTTTCCTCGTTCTTACAAAATCATCTCAATTTATTTAAGCTTCTTAATATGGAAGTGATTTTTTTTTTATAGCTCTAGTTTCTAGATTGAGTTTTGGTGGGGATGCATATTTCAAAGATTTAATCGACCGTACAGTTTCAGCTTGTATCAGTATTTTTTAGAGTGGAAGTGTGGAATGCCCTTTTGTGTTTGTATCTATGAATGCAACTCCTATATTGAGCAAAATACCACATCCACCTCTGTCCCTCAGTCTTCAACCAAAAATATAAAAACCGTTGTGAAAACCAAAGGTTTATACTTAGCAAATGTGGAATGCCCTGTTGTGTCTGTATCTATTGTTCACACTGAGCATGTTGTTGTAAGTTTTCGACAGTACACATGACATATTGTCATTTTATTGAATGCATTGTTATAACGTTTCAATATGAGAAGTACTTAAGAACAAATATCCCCAAATTCAAAAATTAGGAAAAAAAAGAAACCAAAGCCAATTCAGATCAACAAGATAAGATACACAACTTTGAAAGGAGTCTCATTCCATTATATTTATGATCTTTCATGCATCCATGAATGTTCTTCACTAGTCGCAGTGGCTGGACATAAGGAAGAGTTATATAATGGAATTATAATATATAAATTAGTTTCACAAGGTACAACATAAAAAAAACTTTTAATGTTACGCACAACATTTTAAAGTTACGCACAATATTGTATAACAATATTCATTTATACCAGAAGAACAATATTAACAAATTATTGAAGCACAACTGCACATTCTTCTCACATTCTCTTTTCTCACCTTCTAGACCTAGAAGAACAGTTTTATTCAAATTTAATGAGGTGTGCACTAGACACAGTTTTATCCAAACCACAAATACAAATAAAAGACTAGGGGTGTGCACTTGACACCGAAAATGCGGTACCGCACCGGCTGAAGCGGATTGGATTAGGATTGTGAAAACACCAACCCACATGTAAACAGATTGGATTAGGGTTGGGCCATTCCCAAACTGGATAAAACCAATCCGACCCCGATTTTTTTTATTAAATTAAAAAATTATTTATAAAAATATTTTAAGTTTCAAACCCTAATAATAACCCTACAAACCTATTCTGAGACTTAAGAAAACTTTGATGTGTGTTTTTGCTTTGCTTTCTACTTTGTTTCTTTTGTGTTATATTTATAGACTTGAGATTTTGATGAATTTGGTATGTAATATTATTTAGAGACTTGTGCTTTCAAAACTTTGATGACTATTTGTCTATTTCAATTTGATATGTGGAAATGTGGCATAAGAAAATTCAAGTGGAATTTATTCATTCTTAATTTTTTTTATCACAATGAATTATATAAAATCCAGAACCACACTGAAACCGCACCCGAAACTGGTTTAGCCGAATATACAGTTTGACGGAACTGGAAAGTGGATATGGTTTGCAAAATTGTTAAACCATATAAAGTGGGTTGGATTTGGTCTTGGCTCTAAACCACATCACACCGCACCGCACACATCCCTACAAAAGACAGGGTGTCAAATAGAAGAGCATTTTGTGCAACATGGGACACAAAATTCAACCAATTCCCAATCCCAACTTGGTGTCCATAATTTTCCAAGGAGTCTGCAACGAAATTAGTCTCCCTCCAAATGTGCTTGAAGGAAATAGAGGTACACTGCTGCTCTAGAATGTGAATATCATGAACCAATTAATATAGATATCCTCCAACAAGTAATAGATTTGCGAGTAATAATATCAATAAGAGTTTTAGAATCTCCTTCAACGTCAACGTGTGAGAACTTGTGGAGTAAAGCTGATTGTAGACCAGCTCGAAGAGCATAGGCTTTTGAGACAAGAACATTAGATTTGCTGAGGAATTTTGACAAGGCAACTAGAGAAGCACCTTGAGGAGAGCAAATAATAAAACCAACGGAAGCTTGTGAATTCTGGTAAACAAAACCATCAAAGTTCAATTTGACATAATGAGCCGGAGGAGGTATCTAACGAATTGTATGTGGACGGTTATTAACCTACATTTCATTACTTTGAATATATTGATTAAAAAAAACAGCAGCATAAGAAATTTGAATGGCAGTGATATGTTTATTACAAAACATGACATCATTCCTAGAACGCCGAATCTTATAGCATATGATCAGAACATTGGACAATAAAATAACAAGTAAAGAAGAGATGATTCATTGTTTCAATATCAGTATTACAAAAAGCACAACAACAATTTAAAATATGAGGAGAATGAATGTTATCTCTGGTTTGTAATCTATCACGAATAAGCTACCATGAAAAAACCTTAATATTAGAAGGAATAGGGAGTTTTTTCACATTTTGTTTAAGAGAGAAGCTTGGGAATGAGAGGGTTTATGCTTATAAATAAGCATAGAAGCAGAACGGATAGTGAAGTTTCCATGACTTGTAGGTTCCCAAATAAAATGATCTTGAAAATTAAAGTGAGAAAGCGGAATACCAACAAGAGTTTGAATTGTATCTTAAGGCATGATACCTTATAAACTATTTAGAGACCAAGTACCTTCATAAATATAATTTGCAACAATATCATATAGATTTAGAGTATCCCTAGCATCCTCATGAATAAGACTACGATTGCTTTCCCTCATATACATGGATGCAATACTGAATAAATTACTTTTTTACGGAATAACTAGAAGTATCATTATTCTCAAATACTATTGGACATAAAGAATATGACAAATTACTGGTCACTCCTTGTACTTTTAGAGTCTCGACACTTTAGTCCTCGTGCTTTCAATTTCAACTGGTCACTCCTCTTAGTCTTAGTTTTCGACCAATTGGTCTAATCTGTCCAAAATGGTTGTTAACTATTTTCTAATTTTCTCAAATGCCCTTAGGTGTTGTTTTATTATTTTTCTTCTTATTTTCTTTTCCTTTTTCTTCAAAACCAAAACTGAAGGATACACAACTCACCATGAAACGCTATGTAGCCCAATTAAGTTTGAGCCTTATTGGCCAAAAAAAAAAATTAAGCCTAGTGTACTAGTGTTGTTGGTAAGCTTAATTATATGAAATGGTAGTTATTTATATAGTTTCATTCGTGGGAGCTTAGATAGTGCTGTTAATGCTAAGGATGATGATGAGAAATTATTTTAATCTCATTTTGGTTTAAATTGATATGATGGAGATTTGATGGAATTTTATTTCATCGTGATTGTGGTATGTTATTTGATTTTGTTAGCAGTATGTATCAAATTAATTTGCATATTTTTTTCTCAATTGCAATCAGTTTGCAATTGTAAAATTCTTAGATTGAAGATCGACAATCATAAACCCAGATATTCTGGAGCTTCTCTCGGTTTTGGTTTTGAAGAAGAGAAAGTAAAAAAATAAGAAAAATAACCTAAGGGCATTTGAGGAAGTTGAAAAATGGTAAACAATCATTTTGGATAAAATAGACCAATTAGTAGAAAATTAAAACCACAACGAGTGATCAGTTGAAATTGAAAGCATAAGGACTAAACTATCGAGACACTACAAGTATAAAGAGTGATCAGTAATTTGTCCTAAAGAATATTGATGGCATTTTCTATAGATGGCAAACAAATTACCCTATAATTTAAGGTTTGAGGTTATTGTACCTTTTTGTTGTTTAATTGCACTAGTCTTTTAATCAAAGTTAACATTTTCTACATTAAAAAGCAGCAATTGATACTTTCTCATTAGGCAAGTTAACTAATTGAATTTTAGTTGTTATATAATTGAAGTACTAAAGAGACTAACCACGTTATGTATTCCATCATCGTGACTTACCTACTAGAAATTTGATAATGTTGAGGAGGAGGAAGAAGAAGAAGATAATAAACTTTAACCAATAAGTTGATTTCATACATACAAACAACTATCCATGGTTCGCATGTGGGCTAATAAATTAATATCGGAAAATCCTTACACTATCTTGTTTAGTTTTGGTAAAACAGTCGTCAAAAGAAAGTTTGTTGTAAGGCCTCATTCCTAAGCACTTACATACTTACTTACATATATTGAGATCATTTCAAGTGTCGAACAATATATTGAGGAAAGATATTTAATGTCTTATCGTTTTTTTTTTCGCTTACCTTTTTCACTTTTCGGTTTTCAGAAAAAGTTTGACAATCAAGTGAAACATCTCAGGGAAGTCTTCACCATTTACCCTTTTGGTTGTAAATAGAAAAACTTGGAAGGCTTAATGAAGATGCCAATATAAGACCAAAAATTTGGTTTAAATGTGGTTTGCTTAATATTATGTAACACCCTGACCCAGATTATGAGAGAATGATTCGGAATTAAGGTGTTATGAAAATCATTTTGTGATATATATACACCCCAACAACATTGTCCAAAATCCAACTCCTCTAAAACACAATCAATCACAATAAGAATTATAACATGTAGAGCTCAATATGAGGATTGATTTTAATACCTGAATCGAAATCACAAATCGCTAGACAAGAGCAGAAAACCACACAAAACCCAGAGCTTCAATTTATCGAATCCCCCTCCTTAGAACTTGTCTTGGAAAACCAACACTGCAGGGACATCGAAGACAACAATACGAAGCTACGGCTACTGGCCTTGCCTCCCGCCATGGTCGGAATCGAGACCTCGAATCGGAAGCCTCACTACCTTCTGTTCTTTGTTTCTCAGTCAACAGAGCTCACAAGACAAACCAGGAACAAGGGGTGGACGGCGACGTCATGGCGAAGCTGTGGCTATCCTCACCACGTAGAGAGACGGCTAGAAGAGGGAGGAGAGGAGGACCGAGTCGGTTTTTCGATGGTCAGAGAGAGTAAACCCGAAAGTTCTGGGTTCTCTGCTTCCCCTTTCTCTCTTGATTTCTTATTATTTCTTTCTTTCCTTTAAGTCGGTTCTACCGACTCCAGAACCCCCTCATTTATATATATATATATATATATATATATATATATATATATTTAGTCCTCATCTCTTTCAGATGCTCATCTTTTTCAAATGCGATTTAAAGACTGAAATTCAACAGCGATACATTGAACAATTTAAATACTTTTACTTTATTTTAATCACTTACTACCTTGAATATATTTATTTAATAAACAATATCGTCTCAGATTCTTACATTTTTAATCTCCGTGTATTCTTGGTACTCACCGGGTTCAATTAGATTTCTCGACAAACACCAATTTGCTCATCTCAATACAAATATTAATAACGAGTCATTTACGTGCACAAATAATTAATTTACTTTTTAAAATAGTACGAGGTATTACATATTATGAAGCTAACTAGTGACCTGAGTCGAGAAAATGAAAGGGTTGGGTCTTTCAACTCTCAAAATCTCACGTTCAAAGATGTCGTATGACCGGCCACCCCATTAATTTTGAACATTATCGCCTCATTAGCGACTCCAAATATGTAGCCTGTTATTGGGTACTGATTGGGAGTCACCATATATAGCCATGCGAGCTGAAGAGTGTCTCCATGGTGTTTGCTCCACAATATGCCGCACACTTCGACTGTGTCGATTGTGTTATCATATAGAGTACTTGATCTTGCGTTCCACAATCTTATGAAATGGTCAACCTAACCTTTGTTTGAGGCTAGCATACGACGCTTTAAAGGGTTTCATACTACGGCTCGAACATCTGTATTGTGATCCTCAAGCTTGTGAAGCCACCTCGTTGACATACATCTCTTTTGAGTTGGGCATTAGTTACACTCTCAGTAAGATAGGTCTTTTGGTAATTTCTTGTACCCTAACTAGCAGCCAACAATGGTAAGCCTCTGTGTCTCTATAAACATGACTTTTTAGCGTGTTTTTACATAAATGTATGAGCTTTTCAAATGGTTTTATGAATTATTTCTTCCTTCTCCAGAATTTGCTCTCATTTGATTTACATACATTTAACTCTGGAATTTTCTATGTTTTGAACTTTTGTTTATCTATTTTCCATATACTTATGTTTATGATGTGATGAATGATAGAAATTTTATCAAATTCCACGAGAGTGCATACAAGTTATATCTTTTGTTTTCACAAATCTTTAAAGTCTATTTTTTAAATCTATGAAATCTAGAAGATCTTAGAAATCTTTATAAAATTCATCACCTAAAAAAAGTCTATATAGATCTGAATACAATACAACCTCCTTAGACTACACCTAAGTTCTAAATTTCACAGTGTTTATCTTCGCATTGAAAAAGAAAAAATCCACCATAATTTACTGTACGAGCTGCTCTCAAAATTTACAACTTGAATATATTAGAGTTCAAGTTAGCCCAATTTTTCGATTGTGTTTAATATTATGCTCAAGTTCAGGTTGTTTCTTCCACGAACATAAGTCAAACAAACTAAAGACGAGTTGAACACAAACCAAACCGAAGCTTAACATTAAACTGAGCTAATTTACTGTGTTTTGTTAATCGCTTGTTACACAAGTATGTATCACTCTAGGAAAAATGCCTATTAGTCCAAAGTTTGAGGGAATTTTTCTCACTAGCAAAATAAGGTATGAGAAATTTCCTCTTGCACAAAAGAGTGTAAGAGAGTGTTCCCACTTGCTCACTTTTTCACATTTTTTTTTCTTCATATTTTTCATGTCCAATATACCCCTCTCAACTATCATCTCTCTTTCCTCCCTAAAAAGTCAACAGTCGATGGTCAACGACCAGCGATTAAAGGTCAATGGTCAACGGTCAACCGTCGCAGGTCGTCGGAATCCGGTCTCGATCGTCGGAATCCAGTCAACGGTCAACAGTCAAACCTCTATTACCCTAATAGATGTCTATTTTGAATTTATTTACAGTTTAGGCTTATCAAGATTCTATTGAGGGGCAGTAGGGGTCTATTGGGGACAATTATACTAGGAATGGTAGGGGTCTATTAAGGGGCAGTATGGATCTATTGGGGGCAATTATACTGGGAATAGTAGGGGTCTATTGAGGGACAATATGGGTCTATTGGGGGGCAATAAGAGTTTATTAGGGGGCAGTATGGATCTATTGGGAGGCAATAAGGGTCTATTATGGGCAGTAGGAGTTCTATTGGGGGGTAATAGGAGGTTTGTAGGGGTCAATAGTTAATGGTCAATGATTAATCGTCAACCGTCGCCAGTGGCCGGAATCCGGTCACTTTTCGCCGGAATCTGGTTGCCGATCAACGGTCAACAGTTAATAGTCAACGGTCAACATTCAACCCTTTATTATTCTAATATATGTTTATTTTAGATTTATTTAATTGATTAAGGATATAATCGTCTTTTCTTGTTCTTTTTAGGTTGATGAGAATTTTTCAAATCTTATTTTGCTAGTTGGAACAAAAGTTCTAAAATCTGGGTTAATGGGCATTTACTCTTCACTATATGCTAAATAAAGCCTTAGAAGTATAGAACAACATTTATGCTTAATTAGTCGGTCCGAAATTGCATTATATCACACAATAAACTGGATGTTATCAAGTTGATATGTGCATGGATACACTATTTTTTTTTAGAAAATACCCATTTAGTACTAATTTGGCCCCCTCATTACCCATTCCAATGACCATCTTATTTTTCTTCCCTATTGAACATAAGATTACAACTCTATTGCCCATTTGAACAAATTTTTTTCAACCCTAGTACAATTTTAATTTTTTTTCTTCCCTTTTTGTCCTTCTATCTTATTTAACATATTTTTTGAATTATAATGTGCTGAGAAAGTGGAAGATAATGAAACTTTGCCGAAAGGTCACCCAACTCCGCCGGCCTCCCATGGCCGGTCGCCGGAGCCATCGGATTTCGGTCACCAAATTTTTTTCGCCGGATTTTTTTTTCGCCGTATATATATATATATATTTTTTTATAAACAGATTTTTTTAGGGTTACTGACCCCAGTAATCAGCAATGTGATTACTGTGACCCTCACTTTAGTCGTCGAATTTTTTTTTTTAATCAGGTTACTGACCCCCAGTAAGCAATTTTCTGATTACAGATTTCCAGTAATCATGTTACTAACCCCCAGTAACCAGATTACTGACCCCCAGTAATCAAGTAAGCATGTTACTGACCTCCAGTAACCAGATTACTGACCCCCAGTAATATGGTTACTAACCCCCAGTAATCAAGTAAGCATGTTACTGACCCCCAGTAATCAGGTTACTGACCCCCAGTAATCCGATTACTGACCCCCAGTAATCCAGAACCAGAGTTCATCAAGTTGCAAAACTTTAATCACAAAACATCCACAGTATATACTGTACTAAGATTTCATTGATAACTTAATAATAACATAAAAAACTTGCACAACAGAGATCCAAGAGGAAGACTGAATGGCATTCTATATATACTTCGCTCCCTAGCTTCAACCTCATCAACAAGAAAGCATTCGAGGCAATTACTCACCTACAAAACCAGCAAATCAAAAGTTCAAAACCTTCATCGATCGACAATGGCTCTCAGTCTCTTTGGCAACGGTCGAGGCAGCAACGTCTTCGACCCATTTTCCCTCGACATATGGGATCCTTTCCAGAACATGGGCTCTCTAAAAGGTTCCTAATCTTTGTTCCAATATTCCTTTATAGCAAGCAAACACAGCCCAATGTTATCCAAAGAAAATAAACACAAACCAATGAAAAAGATCACAGATTGAAACAGAGTTGAAGAAGCATGGAAGACTTTACTATAAAAGCAGGCTTTACGGAAACAAGACAGGTGATACGGCCTCGTTGAATGTTCTGGGGCGAGATGATCGAGAAGCTCAGCGGTAGTGGAGGAGCTCGGCTTGGGGCGAGAGGCAGAGGAGTCGAGAGAGGTGAAGCGGGCGGAGGAGGAACAAGAGGCAGTGAGGGTGGTCCAGGTCGGCATCGTCCAAATCAGGGTGGTCGTTGGCATCGCCGATATCATTGACGCAGATCGGCGTCGTCTACAGAAGTAGCCAGCGGTGGCGGATGAGAGGCTGAAGGCGAGAGACGGTGAAGATTCTTGACTCTAGATCTGATCAGAGAGGATAAGTGAAGGAGAGGCCGTCGTCGAGTAGAGAGAGGGAGCGCGTCTTCGTTGAGCAGAGAGAATGAGATGGAGGCGTCGAAGCTGGCGGCGGACTGGAGATCGGAGAGTGAGGTCATCGTCGTCTTGGTCGAGGCGGCGGCAGCGTCGTCGAGAGAGTGACGGGAGTGAGAGAGGAAGAATGAAAGTTGACATGGAGACTTTGCTGCTTAGACCATTCTCATCTGTAATGCAACTACAGAATCATTTCGGAACTCCTTTACCTATTTGTTAGCTGGAGCCACTTTGATCATTACAGTTCTCCTTTTAAAACTCAGATCCAAGAGGATATACCTAGTTAATTTCACTTGCTACATGCCTCCTGGTAAATTGCGGGATTCGAACTCACACTTCAGCGAACCTGTAAAGATGTCTAACACCAATGGCAGAGATGCTTGCATGCCTAGTTCACTGCACGAGATCCCGCCTCGTTGGTCTTTGGATGATACTCGAAAAGAAATTGAAATGGTTTTGTTCAATGTTGTTGAAGACCTTCTTTCCAAGCACATAGTGGATCCTTAAAGAATGACATTTTTGTTCCAAACCACAGCATTTGCTGCTCAACACCATCCATTAATTCTATGATCATAAACAAGATTGCATTTCGAAGCAACATAAAGAGTGTCAACCCTAGTGGAATGGGCTGCAGTGCTCAGTTCTTGTCAATTTGTTTGACAAAGTGAACAATAACTCATTGGCGTTAGTCCTCAGCATGGATCATGTAACTCCAAACGGATATGTGGGTAAGAAAAAATCAATGCTTCTTCCTAACATCTTGTTTCGGATGGGAGGAGCTGCTATTCTACTATCAAATAGGAAGCAGGACAAGGGAATGACAAGGTACGAGCTTGAGCATCTAGTCCAAACCCACATTGGTTCGGATGATGAAGCATGGCAACTACAAATCTGTTTTCTAGAAAGCAGATGAGGATGGATTTTAAGGGTCTCACTATCAAGAGCCCTGTTAAGTGTGGCAACAAAAGCCCTTAAAACAAACATATCAGCTCTGGGTCACTTGTGTTACCATACTTCGAGCAGCTTTGGTTTGGATGAGGCAGAAGGAAGTTTATGTGCCAAATTCCAAAAAGGCGATCGAACAATTCTGTATACATGCTGGTGGAAGAGCAGTGATTGATGCATAGAAAAGAGTCTGAAATTACAAATGGAAAGATGCAGAGACTTCAAGAATGACATTACATTATACATCATACATAGATATGGAAACACATCATACATAGATATGGAAACACATCATAGCTATTTGGAAGCAAAAGGAAAGGTGAGGAAAGGAAACAAAGTGTGACAAATTGCATTTGGAAGTGGCTTCTAGTGTAACATAGTCTGGAAATGCATTTCTGATGTTGACCCAACAAAAAGATATGCATGGTCAGGCAGCATCAATTTGTATCCTATTACTGATGATGATCCCTAATTAATAGTACCAGTCCACCTTCAATAAAAGTAGCTCAGTATATACAACGTACCGTCAAAGATTAACAGTCTTCTCCTGACATGTTATAAGTTTCCCATCAGACACCCAAGAGCTGTAAAACACTAGCTAGAGAGCAAAACAAGTCTGCTACTGACGGGATTAGTAACAGACTTGTTTTTCGAGATGATCTTATATATTTTCTTTCATCACTCATAATCATACATAATGTACAAATTAGTATAATAAGAACCAAATACAATGGGGCTCCCAGTGAACCACTAAATAGTGCTAAAACCATGAAATAGAAATCAAACTCTTTCTGCTCAGAAGACTGCACTTCACAATGCTCAACCCTCACAAACAAACCAAACCAGGAAAACAGCAGGAACGTTTTGTACAGAAATAATCCATCAGAGTTGTACAGGAGAACTGGAAAGGAACAAACATTTCAACAATGACACAAGTTGAAAATTTCACGATGTAAACATCATAATTTGTGAAGCTACTACATGCGCAACGTAGACTTCCTACAATACTGCATTAAGAAACCTCTTATTAACACAACGAGGTGTACTGTTTCATGTAAACCTGAGTGGAAATGCATGCAGACCAAACTTTCAAACATCTAGCCAAACAAGCGACATTGATTTGTTCACATACTATAGACCATAAACTTGTTACTGCTTAATGAACTAGAAATTGGTATCCGTTAGTATTATGTAAAGGGTAGACAATGGATTTATAAACTCCAATCATCCCAACCACGCAAGAATGGAGATGCAAATATATAAACCTGTTCACAGTATGTCACGAGCAGCATCCTGTGGTGTAGGTGCTCCAAGGTCATTTCGGAGCTCCTTGACAACAGCAGCCAACGCCTCAGGATTCAGTCCCAAATCACAGAGTGCAGTAAGGACGGAGAGGGTGTGACGATCAAGCCCCGTGTCAAGAATGTTCGACATCTGAAATGCTAGGTCCAGAGACTCCCGGGCGGTTTTTGCAGCATTCGCATCCATATGAAGCTGAAGCGAAAGTAAGTAGAAACAGAAAAATGAGGAAATATTTATTGTAAATAATTTTCAAGAATCAAGACCATTATATCAAAAAGACAAAAGTCCAGAAAGTATATAAATCTTCATCAAATATCTAGTGCAAATAATTTACTTTCTTCACAAAGCTCTCATTGAATGTGCTTCCACTAGTGCTTAATTTGGGAGAACAGACCAACTCACAATTGTGGAAAACAGAGCGAGAAAATGATGAGATCAGTAGTGATAACAAATTTAAGAATCCTAAACAATAATAAAACAAAAATGAAGCAAAGAACATCTAGTTCTTAATCTAATTGAAGAGAGTAAGAAGTACCCTGGAAACTTCTAATCTAAGAGTCTCAATATAACAGGTAAATACTTGCCTCGTGCAACTTAATGATGAAACCGATAACCAAAACACCCATCCTTAGGTAAAAGTTTTAAACTTGAAATCCTGTTCGGTTGACCCAACTATGATACTGTGTAGGTCCAAATCCTATGGTAACTAGTAACTAGTAACTACATGCGCTTTGCAAACCCCATGTCAAACTTATTTATGCAAGCACATTGTGAACTATATTAAGAACATAAATTTCCATGGGGCGGACCTAGAAGGCCACATATATTGAACTGAGAGAAGAGAACATAAGGCAATACAATCATTGGAATATTGGAGGCTCATGTACCTTTGTGTCATTCCTACATAAGAAGAGACTCATTTATCTTAATTTTTTGTCATGGAAAATCCATTCAGCTCCATTATGGGGTCTCTACAGGGGGTATGTGTGTGGCTTGGAATGAAGATTATAGACACTTAGAGGTGGAAGATGACTCTTAACTGCTGTCTACTAGGTATATAGTGTGCTGAACACATGAACACCCTTTATTTAGCTTGGTTTCTGACAGCTATTCAATCGGGAGGGATTGTATTGTGGGGTAGATTTTATAAGGAGAAGAGTCCGGCTTCAGGTCACTTGTCCGCTTTCAGCCTTGGCCATTGGTATGACATAGTTTCTATAACCCCCTTATAACCAGATGTTAATAATTCTAAGTAGTAGTCTGTAGTAGTTTGTATTCCCTCAGACTATAGGCATATCGCCCCTTCCAACCAAAACAGAAAATCCATCAAGCTCCACATGTTTCTATGCTGGAAATAATTTATTAAAAACAGTGAATGTACTGAACAGTTTACAAAATATCCAAAATTAGAGGTCTAAGCCTTCCTAATTATTCATTTCTCTCATCATCTTTATGTCTTCCTACTGACCTTAATTTCTTGGCATTCCATATTTATCAATCTCCTGTGGCGTTATAGCCGAAACTCTAATAACAAATAGAGGGTTTTCAAACTCACTAGCTTTTCTTCATCTATTTTGTTCTCCCATTGATCAGCCTTCTCATCAAATGCAAGATTCATGTGAAATGTTTATTACTATAGACAATGGTAATAAAAGTGCTTTAATCTAACATCAAACAAGAGACCATTGAATCAGGACACATGAGAAGATGGTATATACTTAATAAAGAAACAATAATCTTCACCCTCCTGAAACACACCAATTTGCAGAAAAACAGTTCTTTCAACAGTAAAATTTCATCAGGTAAAAGAGATAGAAGAACTTTTACAAGGATGAAAGGAATAGCGAGTTGCTGAATCGGCGTGCTCGAATGGGTCAGCTCTGGTGACTCAGGTCTTCCTCTTCATCTTTGCTCTGGCTATTCCATTCAAAGTGTTTAGCTTTGAAAGCTTTGGGCAGCTTCTCGGAATGTTAAGGGGTTTTTATCAAGGGCCACCAATTTACTATTTTACCCTCATCACGATTTTCATATATAATGGAGAAAATTGTCTGGAAAGGCCAGAATACGTTAAGGAGTCTCAATTGGTGAAAGGTCTGCATTTTGGGTCTCTCGAAATTCTGAGTCACTCATCTCTCTGGGTTGCTCCTCTGAATCGAATTGTCAAGGTATACACTCTGCTCTACTGTTACATATTTATCTACTTTTTTTTTTCAATTTTTTTAATTTTTTTTTCAGGAATTTGAGCAGATAAGCATAAAACTCTGAGCGAGTTGACAGGATTTCTTGAATGATTGATTGTTTTTGCTACTGAAATTTAATAGTGTTTTCTCATGTACCCTACATTGTTGCCTATATTGGTTTCAGAATATATTTAATATGTACAATTGACACAAATCTTGCAGTTCATAGTGTAAGGGTGGTTTATGTGAGACAAGTACTGATCCTAGTACTCCTTTTACCACTTTTAGCGTAGATGCAAGAAGATATCCTATGACATATGTGGTAATATGGGTATCTGCTCTATGTTACAGACTTATAGTTGACTTAAGTTGAGAGGGAATTGTGCGACAAATATCTCATTGATCTTGTGTGTTTGGTGAATAACCAAAATAAAGCATCATAGCTTCTACTTCTGGGGAATCAAGAGAAGTTTATTCTCATCTGTATTTTTCTTTTTCATTGAATAGGAAATAAGAGATTATTGATTTAGCAACATGCGCAATGGTATCTTTGTTGTAAGGGAGCAGGTGCTTAGCCACTTCGAATTTGTTTGATATTCTTTTGTCACTTCAGCTTGGTTTGTTAATTGATCCTGAGTTTTTCATCAATATATTTTATTTTGTTTTGCATATTTTTTTTTAGAAGAAAACCACCTTTATGTTTTTTAGACCAGTTTGATGTGGAAATTTATATCTAATAATATATACAACCACTTCTTTTTCTTTTCGCATGTGCATTTATTGGTTTAGGAGTTTAATGTCTCTTACTTAAAACTACTTACGGAAATGGTTAGCTTAATCAAGTGTAGATCCTTTCAAAATAGAAGAATCTGGTATGTGGTGGCCCCAAATCTTATTGAACATGATTTTGGATATACGATTTCTAAGAAGGTTCAATTTATATGCATAAGGTCTTAGTCTTTGCCTCTTTGGAAAGGAAAACTGAGAGATAGAGCTAGTAGATGTCTTTGCTAGGTTTATGGATCCTTAAGCATTTCTTAAGAAGTATGGGGCAGAGATTTAGTAAAATTCTGGAGAATTTGCAGTGAAGTACATAAAAAAGAAAGAGAGAATGAAAGAACTTATGCCCTTTTGACTTGAGCCGTAAATTATGGTGCTCCTTTTCAGCTGAAATATGTTTGATTCATGAATTTTAATGAATTTTCTGGGCGAATATGTTTTTTTTTTCCTTTTTCTTTGGTTGGATGAAAAAAAAAAAAACTTCTTACTTGCTGTGCCTCCATTATTAGCCATTACTGATACTTACGTAAATGGTTGCCTAAAAAGAATGTTTGTATTTCCATATCTATTGTGACTTTATTATGAGGTATCAAAATATGAGTCATGTTGCATGCATTGATATAGTTATACCAAACAGTGTCTTCAGTTGTGAATTAACCTTAGGTTGAGTTGTTAATTCCATTATCGAATTCATATTTACATTTTGAAGGAAAGAATATCTGCACTGTGCTATAGACTTATAGTTAGAATGATTGGACAAAAAGAATGTCTGTATTTTAACTATTTTTATATATATAGCTACTTTGTTTCGAGGTATCGAAATGTGAATGGTGTTGTATGCATTGATATGTATGATACCAGACAGTGTCTCAAGTTGTGATTTTACTGTAGGTTGAGTTGTTAATCTCATCCATCATACCCAAATTCAAATTTTCATTTTGAAGGAACAAAACTTTTTTGGAAGCTGATCATTTTCACAGATCATAAATATGTTCAATTTTTTGGAGGAGCAATTTCGTAGTACAGATAATCAAAATTTTCCTTTCTTTTTAGAGACATGATAGTTTTAGAGAACTGAGAAGAAATATCTGGTTTAATAGTTCCAGCTGGTGGAATCAAATTTTTGCTCGACATGTCCCCCATTTTCTTGTATCTGTGTGTGCATTTCCCAGTTTCAGACTTTTAGCCAAAATCTATAACCTTTAATTTTGAGGACTCCATTGCATTGATTCTTAATTTCTCTCATTTCCCTTGGTGTGCACTATCCTTTCTTTTGCCTCACCTTTTATTAGTTTGTATGCTGTGTATAATTCTGTTTTCATGTGCCTTAGGGTGGCCCTCCTTGTTAAACAAGCAACAAATAAAGCCTAACGATGGCCGAACCCTCAAACAAAGCCCAATTGGAAGACGGAAATCAAAACCCCAGGAACTGGATTGACCTCTTAGACGAGGTCTCCGCGTCAATATTGTCACGGTTGGAAGCAATTGAGATCCTGGTGACCGCTCAGCCCGTATGTACGACATGGCTCAAAATCTGCAAGGATGACAAGTCACCATCAAGCTACCGCTTCGACGTGTTGTGTAGGCAAGCCATTGATCTTAGCTGTGGCAACCTCGTCGATATCAGTGTGCACAACTTCAGATCCGATGCTCTCCTTAAACATATAACTGATAGGTATTGTGACTTTTTTTTAACAAGAATATGCATGTTAAAGTTTCTCTATTATATATGTCATGATTAACGAATGTTTATGTTTTGAGGTGTATATGCTAACATTTTCATTCATAATCTTTTTCCAATAATTGTATGGGAATCAGAGGGCTTTGTTTTGTGTATTCTGACGTTACAAGTAATGGACTGATTAGAGCGGCTTCGAAGCTTCCCCTGTTGGAGGACCTTGAACTTTCATATTGCGACCACAGACTTGCCTTTCCTCCCTTAAAATACATGAATGGCTATCTTGAAGTGATTGGCCGTTCTTGCCCTCGATTGAAATCACTGAAATTGAACAAGTACTTTTGCACAAGCCACTTATGTGATTACGGAAATGTTGATGCACTTGCTATAGCAGGAACAATGCATAGTTTATACCACCTCCAGCTTTTTGGAAATAAGCTCACTAGCAAGGGCTTGCGGGCAATTCTGGATGGATGTCCACTTCTTGAGTCACTTGATCTGCGTAATTGTAGTTTTTAAATTTCTATCTTCTTCAAAATCATCATGGTCTGCAACTGGATGAAAAATTGAGAAGAAGATGCATTGACCGTATTGAAATCTTGTGGCTTCCTAGTGATTCTACACATGACTATGAACGTCTTGCCACAGAACGACTTATTGACAAAAAGTGGAAGGTTGAATCCATGCACTGGGATATGATTTACTGAAATTTGGTGTCGTTCTTGCTTCCCAGTGCTGATGCAATGTTTTGCATGTGGCTGTCTCCCACCGTACTATCTGTGTTTACATAGTAAAACTGTGTCCATTTCAGTTTGTGCTGCTAAAATATTGTGAACGTGTTATACATGTGATTGTTCAGTAATTGTTGCTAAGACATGGTTCTTCTTGAGGTAAACTAGTTACGGGCAAGCAGGTTGTCAAGCAAATCATTCTCCTTATGCTTGTTATTTGAATGCTAGTATATAGTAGCTAACACTTTCTGCAATTTGGAGGGTTTTGTTTTGGGGTAAGCAGGATGTTGTGGCAAACTGGAAATGGTTAGAGAGGGGAAAGTGAACAGGTTATTAACTGAATTATTTGGAGCTTGGAATGTGCCTATGGTGAATCGTTATTTCGTTCACTTGATCGAGGATGGGATGATATGACGAGGATGATCGAAGAGTTGGAGCCATGGTTATCCCTCAAGTTGAGTCTTTCTCCAAGATCTATGGTAGCATTAGCACAGTAGCACTACTCCATGTTGGCTTCAGGAACTTGGAGACAAAAGGTGATGTTTTACTGTTATTGATGCTTTCCATGATGAGAGTATGATTTGAGTTCGGAGAGCCATATTTAAGATGAAGTTTATTGATTAGTGAAGTCTTTTCATGCTTTTAGTTTGCATATTTATGAGGCATGATTGTAATCAAGTTGCTTGTTGCCCCGTAAAAACCAGCCCTTGAAATTTGGTTAGCATTTTCTTTGTCTGGAGTCGGGGCCTTCTTAGGTCTATATGTGTGTCAGTACAGAATTTAGTATGAAGTCTAATTTGGTAGTGGAATCTGCACTCCTCTGATTGTGATAGAGTTGGTAGTACTACTGGGATGCATGTTTGCACTCTTTTCATTGTGTTATTTCATTATGAATGAAGTTAGAGATGAAGGGGAGATGATAAATCGACTATAGAAAGTGGGAAAGTTTGCATCAGTTAAATTACAGACATGTTCACTCTTCTCATTGTGTTACACGTCCGAATCTGTTCCAGAATTTCAGCTTGCATCAATTAAATTACAGACATGAACTTTGGTATATACAGAAATTTGCACTAGAAATTTAGAAGCCTCAAAGACCTAAAAGATAAATGTGAAAGTGAGAGATGGCTATCACTAGCAGCTCTAAAATTGGTCTCCATGAGAACTTAATCTCAGTGTTGGATTTATAATCCGTTCACTAGCTCCATTAGCTCCATTACTTATACAATGAGTACTTCCTCCTTGTGTTCTTGTTTTTGATCAATTTCTTTAATTTCCTGATTCTCTTTATTCTTTCCCCACAAAACGCTATAGAGACCAGCAATCAGCAATAGACCTCCACCAATACTGCAATGAAATGAAGTCGTTAATGAAAACGAACAATGCTATACTGCCTATATTTACAACTGATTTTTCATATTTGTAAAGCAATGAATGTTATGTGCATACTGTATGCCATACAAATGTGTCGAGAAAAATTGAAGAAAACGTTGGGTTATATGAGTAGCAAAAGTAAGAGAAGTGATTGGTGAATTCATGATGAAGGTATGGAGTATGGACCTTCCCCAGTAGATGGCTTCTTTCCACATGATTGCTGAGACTATTGCAGTTATTATTAGTGCTAGAGGAGTAAACATTGCTGTGAAAACTGCACCTTTCTTCTCTATGGCCCAAACTTGTAGCCAGTAAGTAATTCCAGTTACAATTACCCCCTGCCAGGTTCCATTATGGTAAAAATTAGTCATTTCAAGGAAAAAAATGTACCAATTTGCATACATATACATACTGGTATTTGTCAGATGCTTGCGAATTGCAAAAGGACATTTTTTGCACATTTCTCTCGTTAGTGGCCAGTAAGCAATGCAATTCAATTACATGTGCAACAAATTGACACTTTACAAATGTTCGTAAGACAAGAACCAACCATGAACCATCGAGTGTGGAATTTACGAAAATTTTAAGAAATCTATATCTTTCGAGTAGTGTGTAATCAATGATGTGATGCAGGAGAACATGTTAGATCTTTATCTGAGAATCCCAGAAGAAGATGCACCACTCTATTGTGGTAGAAGTCAAAAGTCGAGTCATTATCCTATCTCTTTGGAGGGAATAGGCACCATATATGTATATATGAACAACTAATACATGTTTCTAAATAACTTAAATAGCTTTATAATTACCAGTCCCTCTAGCCGACATTGTATATTAGTAGGGCATGAAGATCTTATATATTGTCTAACTCTCAGCAACATCAGTGGCCTATCTACTTCTTGAAAAAATACAAATGACTTACACAATAGACCACAGCTAGAAGATGAATGTCCCATCCAATCTTCCAAGCTGAGGGCTTTCTCTCCATTGCAATTGTCCAGAAGGCAGACTGCATGCAGCTAAAGAAACACTGCAGAGCAGTAAGCCTCAACTTTGCTGGATATTCCTTCACAATTGGACCCTAGAACATTATATACAATCACGGTAAGTACTAAGTGACGCTGAAAACATCATTAATCATCATATTACAGTACCTAAAAGATTGGTAAGATTGTATAACCTGCAAGATTAGCCACAAAGACCAAGCAGTGTTGGCTGAGAGCATAATGAGGGAACCTTTGATCCACTCCCCTTTGCTGGAACAGTTTGGATGCATTTGGTGGTTTACAATTTCTGGAAACCAGTTCATGAACTTTAATGGAGGCCCTTTGATTAAAGCATACACCAAAGCCCCTGAAAGGCTGCTAATAGAACCCAACACCTTGGCCACACCATGCACTTGCTTTATAGAAATGCTTTCCATCCTTAAAAACCATAAAGAACTCAGGTATCATATTCACTGCTTGAACAAAAAGAAGAAGAATCAAATGGCCCTTGAAAATTGATTTGACAAAAGTCAACAGATGTCAAATTATAATCAGTACTAAGTACCTTAATAAAACTGCCAGGACAAAAGTAATTGCAGGTATTGCAGTGGTGGTGGCTGCAGCAAAAGTTGCAGAGGTGTAGTTGATTGCAACATAGTACAGATTTAAACTCAAGGTAATCCTGCAACTTTGTCATAGTGAATCATATATGATTAGAACAGAAATTATATATTTGGTATGAGAAGGGTATGAGAAGAGCAGATATGATCATTACCCGAATAACGAAATAAAGAAAATCTTGATGAGTAAGGTATAGGAAAGAGGAACTTCTTTTGAACTGCAGATTGAGTGGAAAATTGAATTAGATTTAATAAACTAAAACAGTAGGATAAAAGTTCTTCTAATGAAAGCCTATTCTGAATATTGATGTTCAACCTTTCAAAGAAGAAAGCAAATGGAGCAAGGCAACGAAGGCGAAAGCTTGGCGATAAACCACAAAGACAAAAGGGTTCATTCCTTTAGAAATTGCTGCCTTGGAGAACAAGGCCATACCTGCATACACACAATGTATGAAGAGCATTGCAATATAGACCTTACGCTTCTCTGCAGCCATAGATATTGCATAGCTTAAACTCTTCATGATGTGGTAAATATTTCTGAAAGCTTTTTAGTCTTTCCTCTGTGGACTCTAAGTTGAGAAACTGGGTGTTCTATATATAGAGGACAGTTTGCTCTGAAACTTCACTTCGCACAGAAGCTTTCAGTCACAGTGCTATTAAATATACATACCGGGAAACCATGGTGTCCATAATTTTGAGAAAATATATAATGGGGACAAGTGGATCATCCCTTCTGTAACTTCGCAATTTTGTTTACTCTTCTAATATTGATCAAATATAAACAATACTAGTGTTTCAGTTAATACTGGTAATTCTGGTAATTCACTTCAACTATCTCATTTCCGGTAGAGGTTTAAGAGTTTGATGTTCATGTTTTCGACCACATTTTCCCCAACTATGTGGTCCTCTCTCTCTCTCTCTCTCTCTCTCTCAAATACATGGTAAACACGTACTTAAACCATTTATTTTGGACAAGAAATTAAATTTTAAGACATTTCATCACTACTTATTTTTTATTGGACAAACTACTGGTCACTCCTCCAACTTTCACTGACTCGACAGTTTAGTCTTTAAGGTTTCAATTTCAATAGATCACTCCTCCAACTTTCACTGACTCGACAGTTTAGTCCTTCAGGTTTCAATTTCAACAGATCACTCCTCCAACTTTCACTAACTCGACAGTTTAGTCCTTAAGGTTTCAATTTCAAAATATGTAGTTGGAGGAGTGATCTGTTGAAATTGAAGTTGTAGGAGGAGTGATCTGTTGAAATTGAAGTTGTAGGAGGAGTGATCTGTTGAAATTGAAACCTTAAGGACTAAACTGTCGAGTTAGTGAAAGTTGGAGGAGTGATCTGTTGAAATTGAAATCTTAAGGACTAAACTGTCGAGTCAGTGAAAGTTGGAGGAGTGACCAGTATTTTGTTCTTTTTTATTTAAAGAAACTTTATTGATATGAAATCATCACTAGTTTTGAAACACAATTACATAAATAGATTGAGACTCAACAACTATGTGAGAAGAAATCTCCTCTATGGTGATTCAAGTGAGAAGAAATCTCTTCAAGAGAAATTTACATGAGGTGAATTCGCCTCGAACAAGGATCCTAGTGAAAAGAGAACTTCACGAGGGTGATTCAAGTGAGAATGGATCTTATCATGGGTTAAGTTGACCGTAGTGTGAAAAAATGGTTAAATTTTTAAGCATCCTTAAACGGCTGGAGACTTTATATCTCATTGGTGGACTCAAGAGTTTTTTATTATTATTATTTTTATCGATATTACATGGATTCCTCTAAGACTTTTCAGGTTCAAAGACTAATATGTTCTGAGGGAGGGGAGTGCTAACAACACACTTAATTGTGTGTGAGTTAGCCACACTCGGCCACTTGCCGAATTTTCATTGGTTAAGCAGTTAAGACACTCTCTCTCATCATGTGCATATTTTCTATCTCGATTTTACCCTTATGTGAGTCTTCTCAACTAAAGTAGAAAAAATAAAAACACTACCCACCACCTGTCTCTCTCTCTCCCTCTCTCATGTCTTCTGCTCTATCAAGGGGACGCCCAGATATGCCCTTGAATTCGGTCTCGTGCAACCCGACCCGACTTGTTGTGGGGTTGAAGAAGTGACAGTGTCACAAAAGGGTAAAACTAAGACAAAAAGTATGCACATGATGAGAGAGACTGTCCTAACTGCTTAGGCAATGAAAATTCGACAAGTGGTCGAGTGTGGCTAACCCACACATAACTGAATGTGTTGCTAGCACTCTCCTCTAAGGGATCTTGTGAGAACAGTAATCCTCCTAAACTACTAAAAATAAATTAAGACAATATTAACGAAATTCGAATCTGGGTATGCAAATTTATTTATTTGAAACTCTTCTATACTTCCGAGTGCGATACTATTAATAATGTGGAGAAGACTAAGGTGCAAAATTTGCTTTGGGATTGGAGACAAATTAAGATGTTTAAAGCAACTTTAACAATGCTAACCATTTTTTAGTCAAATTTTAGCCAAAATAGCTAAAATGTCATTTTGGCTAGCCAGTTTAAAAATATGCCCATATCAGTTCTCTCTATTTTAACTATTTTGAACTTACATATTAATTAAATTTATAGTAAAAAATATCATAAATGCAGTTATATATTACATAGAATCATCTAAAAGGAATGTATTAAATTATAGAGAGCCTCATCTCGCTCTCTATATTTAGGAGTGAGATAGCTAAGAGTTAAAATGGCTAGCCACTTAGGAGTCTGGTGGAGCTCCTAACTTTGATAAAAAAAAACTAAACAGACTCTCTAAAATAGCTAAGGAGTCAAAATAGAGAGTCTACTATTGATGCTCTTAGGCCCTCTACATTTCCACTCTCATGATCATTAAGAGGCTGCTCAGATTCTGGCTAGATTATGAAGATATCAGTTAATATAAATCTAGTTCGTCCAATTAAATCTTCTAAAGAGTTTATGTATGTTTTTCTGTACTAATGTAGTTTTTGGAGCTTAACATATATCTTGTTTCACTTTGGTGCTAATGAGAAGCGAGAATCCACTAAGACAAAGATGTATGGTCGAGTTGGATATGCACTACACAAATAATCAGCAAATAGTAGGTTAGTTCTGTTGGTGGACTGCTCCATATATTGTAGGGAAAAAGACCAAATGGACAAAATCATGGCTTTTTTTGCCCAGTCTAATGTTCATATCCCAATCCAATGAATTTTGACAAAAATAGTAAAATAGTAGGTTAGTTCTGTTGGTGGACTGCTCCATATGTTGTAGGGAAAAAGACCAAATGAACAAAAACATGGTTTTTTTTGCCCAGTCCAATGTTCATATCACAATCCAATGAATTTTGACAAAAATACATAACTACCCTAGACTAAACCACATATCTCTCTCTCTCTCTCTCTCTCTCTCTCTCTCTCTCTGGATCTCGATATTCTCCTCTCCGATTCCGGCTACAACTCCATGTCCGTCGCTCTCTACCTCGCCTCCCACTCCCTCACCTCTTCTTCGTCGTCGCTCACCGTTTTTTCTCCGGCCGACTCCGCCTTCTCTTATCCTGGCCAGTCCACTCTGAACCTCCTCCGCCTCCACCTCATCCCCGCCGCTTTCCCTCTTCGATCACTCAAGTCCCTCCCTTACGGCGCCAAGATCCCCACTCTTCTCGCCGACCACTCCCTCACCGTCACCACTAGCCCCGGAGACCGCCACGTGTCCCTCAACAACGTCACCGTCACTCCAATTTCCGACGACGGGTCGTTGGTCGTCTACGGCATCCATACCTTCTTCGGCAGCAATTTCCGGATCTCGAGTCTGATTGGGAGTCTTGACTGCGTGGCGCCACGAAAACCTAACCGCGGCGAAACGGCGACAAAACCCAGTAACCCGAAAACCCAAATCGAACAGAAAACAACAATAGGCCACTAACCAGAAGAAAAACAAAGAACCCAGATGGGGAACTGATTCACTAAAACAGAAAGATGGCAAAAAAGAAAGAACTTGGCAAAAGAAACTTACATATTATCAGCTTCCCAGTTAGTCTGAGACATGTTGATGAATACAGAGAACCTGCAATCACCTCACCCAATAGTGAACACTGAAGGAATCAAACCCAGAAGAGAAAAGTTGCAGACTTTTGAAATCTGTAAGTTGCTTACTGGGAGTCAGTAACCTGATTACTGGGGGTCAGTAACCTGATTACCGAGAGTCAGTAATATGCTTATTGGAAATCTGGAATCTGTAACCTGATTACTGGAGGTCAATAATTGGATTGCTGGGGGTCAGTAACCTGATTACTAGGGGTCAGTAACCTAATTACTGAGAGTCAGTAACATGCTTAAAATCAGAGTCAGTAATTTAATATTAGAAAACTAATATTCCGGTGAAAAAAATTGGGTCGCCGGAGTCCGGTGACTAAAATCCGGTGACTGGATAATATTAAATAATATTCCGGTAAAAAAAATTGGGTGACCGGAATCTGGCGACCGGCCATTGGACGCCGGCGGAGTTTGGTGACCTTCCGGCAAAGTGTTCTCTATTTTCCACTTTCTCTTCATATGAGTGTATAAAGGGTGAGGGCAAAAAGAGAAGAAAAATATTAAAATTGTACTAGGGTTGAAAAGATTTGTTGAAATGGACAATAGGAGTTGCTACATTATGTTTAATAGAGGAAGAAACTAAGGTGGTCATTGGAATGGGTAATGAAGGGGTCAAATTAGTACTAAATGGACATTTAATATATTTTGTATGCACACCCATGGTCTGTACCTAAAAAAAAATCCAACAATGCTTCATTCTATTTTCGGTAATCGGGTGGTTCTACTTCTGGCCATCGAGTGATTCATTTGATCTAATAAATGATGCATGAATATGATATATAGCTGTCTCAAGTTTCATAAATATGATATATGTCTCAAGTTTGACTCAATCAACATTTTGGTCACTGAATTTTTAAGAATATCACTTTAGTCATTGACACCCTCTAACTCGGTTAGAACAACAAAACGAAAATGACAAAATAATAAGATAAAAAAAAAAAAAAAACTAGCTAGCCAAACCAAGGTCTCGTCTTGTTCTAAGTCGAGGTGAGAATTAGGAAACCGGTAAACTCGATGTAAATAGATTTACGAAGACTCAAGATTTAGCAAAATTAAGTGATTACGCCTCGTATTGTCTAATCAGTTTTGTTGCCAAGTAGTATTCATTGCCTAACTGCTTGCTACTGTTACATCCATCTTTGTTAGGATCAGTCAAATCACATATTATGATCAATCATTATTTGGTATGGTTCTGATAACCAACAAGCAATATTATACATACTTAAAGAACATGTGCTTAATTGTGAGCAATATAGGAAAAGAGCATTGAACTTTAGACATCGATATGGAAAAGAGGACCCATGAAGATCGACCTATCCACCATAATAGTGCACCAAATTTTATCAAAATTTTCAAGTCTTATTTTTTTTTTCTTTTTTAAAGAGAAATTTCATTCATAACCGAACTCATACCAAGATGATTATTACATATTCACCTGCTATCACATATTTTCATGATAAAACCTAACAAAGCTTCGTGGCGTGGTGTAAAACACCAACACGATACGTAGGATAGACCACCTATATTATAAACTACATGCTCGATGGTAAGAAAAAACCTAACTCCATGACCAAAGTATAAATGATAGGCATCAAGTTCAACGCTAAATTAAAAACATGAAAATAACTCCTCACTTATAGCAATGGGACTTTGAGGAATCAAAGTAAAGATAAAAAACTAAAAGATAAATTCAGGACAAGTCTCACATACCGTTAGGAGTAATAAACTCAGCTCCCTATTGGGACAAACTCAACATCACATCCTACAAAAGTAGGGTATTATTGTGACCAAGCCCATGAAGTCCAAAGAAACAAAGTCCGACCCAAGTCCAAAAAAGACGACTATGACTGTATCTAGGAAACACAGCCGCCACCCATGATTGGTACGTTTTGCTCCAACGTCTTCCACCATGAACACCGCTTTCCATGCTGCTAAGATCAATACATTTAACTATGGTGTTGAAACAACCATCATTCAACCGCGTGGATCCTTATTTCGCATTAAAGAACATCTTCCTTGCAACACATACAACCACCAAAAAGACGATGGAAACCATAGTCGTCGCCAAGCTAGCGTCCATCAAACTCAAGCACAAACCCTTTCAATAAACTTTTGGGTTGGTCTTAAACACCTATCCGGTAGTCAAACCTGTAACGCCATGGAGATCGGACATTGGGTCGCCGCTGGACGAGCACAAATTCATCGTCAAGGAGACGGGTGCTAGGGTTTTTGAGAGAGAGAGAGAAGAGAGAGAGAGAGAGACGGCTGCTTGGAGTTCTCTATCCCTTTTCTCTGAGAGGTAAGTGTTTTCATAATTAGTATTTAGTTGACTCTCTCCGCATGTAATTAGCAACGTAAATTATGTTTGAAAATTAAATGAAAGATCTTTCATCATTGAATTCTTTATCAAACAGGATAAAGAAGCAAGCTGCATCAAACTGCATCAAACAGGAACTTCATCATATTAGTTTTGATGATTTATAGTCTATCTTCTTTGTGTTCCTGCTCTTTCCGTTTAGACTTCCTCTTGGGATCATTTTCATAACATTTCTTTTCATTAAAATAGAATATGAGAAAAAGAACGGTATGGAACATATATATCCCCACCAATATACAAGCATCAACAGAGTGGATCTACCAATAATTATTTTCAGTTGCTTTGATGACATCTGTCCATTTTCTGCTCTTGTTTTATTGCCTCAATTGGCATAAAATGCTTATTTTAGCATAATTATATAATTAAATAAAGAAGTGAAAAAGAGAAAAGAAAAAAAAAGTTTCCATACCATATATCTTATGGGAATACAGGATTGCATGATGTGAAGGTGTTCAATTTCCCTCATTCTCAATAAACAAAAAACACCTTCCCTACTAAACTTTATAACAAACTACAGGTAGGTACATGACAATAATTTTGTTTTACAAATAACTCACTTATATATTCAATTGAGCAATTTATGACTAAAGTTTACAAATTAGTACAAGATGCTATTAAGCTGCCACATGTCACTAGCAATTTGACATTTTTACCCCTCTTTTATACCATAGGAAGAAGGAAATTTGAAACCCTCTTCTGTAAAGCAATTGCAATCCAATTCTTCACATACTTCTCAGTAGCAGCTCTTCAGCTGCATTACCAATCTCAGTATCAGCTCATTCAGCTGCATCACCAATCTCAATCGCATCTCCTTCAACTTTTTCATTCTCAGTAGCAGCTCCTTCCCATTCAGCTGCATCACCAATCTCAGTAGCAGCTCCTTCAGCTTCTTCATTCTCAGTAGCAGCTCCTTCAGCTGCATGACCACTCTCAGTAGCATTTCCTTCAGCTGCATCATTCTCAGTCACAGCTCCTTCAGCTTCATCACCTCTCTCAGTAGCAGCTCCTTCGTTGGCTGCTACTACTACTGCTACTGCTACTGCTGCTTCACATGAATGAAATCTGGTACAGCCTCTAACGTGCCACAAAACTTGTCAATTTAGTGAATTTGTTATCGAAATCAATTCATACAAGTCCATTTTTTGTTACTGTGGAGTTTTTCAAAAAAAAAAACAAAAAAAATCAAATCAAATCAAAATTTGTACTACTGTGCTACTCACCGATTGAAGACGAAGAAGAAGGATATTTGATACTATTGTGTCAATCGCTTACATGAAGGTACACAGCTTTACCTAATCACGCTCCATGAAACTTCTTCAATCTCTTTTTTTTTTGGCTGCTACTGCTACTGCTCCATGGATCTTATTCACCGATCAAAACCTTGCTACTGCTACTGCTCCATGAAACTTTTTCACCGATCAAAACCTGCTACTACTACTGTGGCTCGTGGTGGTTCAAATTCGAAATTTCAAAGTTTCTCAAAATATATGCAACACTATACTCAAATGAAAGCCCATGAGATGAAGAACAATTTTGTAGTTTGAATCTTCTCCAAATTGTCGACGGTTTGGCCGGAAAACTTGAAATTGCCGGAAATAACTCAAAAATGAGAAGAGAAAAACTTGTCAGTTAGTGGAGTGGCAGCTTGGTAATTTTGGTGAAATCAGTGGCATTTTAGGTATTTCAACCTCAATTATTCAATCAGTTTTTGGTCCACTAGATTTTGGGCCAGACTTATGTCATTTTTTGTTTAAAAATTATTAGACGTGAGTTATTTGTGTTTGTAAATTTGGTCGGGTGCTACTGTGTAATTTATTATAAACTTTATTGTTATCTAATTCCTTTGAATGAACTAATATATTACTCGATATTTTTAAAGAATGATAATGTTTCTCTGTTTCTTTGGTAATGAAATGTGGACTTTCTTTTGGGGAATTTATAAAAAAGGGCAAAAAAAAGTCCTAAATTTATAAAAAAAAACACTAAGTTTGACATAATTATAATTAAGGGCTAATGCTAAACTACTACCCCAATAGCTTGGAAAAATTACAAAATGTGCCACAATAGTAATTATTCTTATCACACATAGTTGCCGACTACTCTTTTTTACAAATCAAAATCACTCTACTAAACCTAACCTCTATTCATTCCATCTCCGTTGTCACTGATCTCGCTGCCGAGATCTCCGCCGACGTCTCTCACCTCTCCGACCCTCCCGTCCTCGTCGGTGTCGCCACCGGCGCCTTTCTCTTCCTCGCCCACTTGGCCCGCCATATCCACCTCCCCGTCGCCGTCGACTTCATCTGCGCCGAATACTACGGCTCCGGCACCGAGTCCAACGGCTGTCTCAAGGAACATCCATGACCAAAACGAAAGCTCTCTCTTGCTTTGCTTATTTGAATTTGTAGTCATCTTCATCTCGGGTCGGGTTTCGCAGGAACCGAAGCTTCTTCGGGTCGATGCGGAATGGATATAGTTGCAAATCAAAGCATCTTAAAACTCTGGTAGTGATTCTAACCAACTCTCTGGTTTATTAGGTGCTTGATTGGATTTAGTCTTTTTATGATGGATTTTGGTGATGGCTGGAATAGGCTTTATTGCCTGATTTTGTTATGAATTTGTTATGAATTTGTATGTGAATTAAGAAGGTTTGATATGCTTACTACTACAGATCATGAAGCCAGATAGATTAGGATATGTCCTGTAAAGTAAAGGTTAATTGGTTGACATAATAATTAGCGATGCTTGAGTACTTGATCTGATTATTGAAGGTGAAATTGGTCGACACTGCCGAGTGGGTTTTGGATTTATTATTACAATACTTTCTTGTTGTAGGGGTAAACTGCAGTTACATATATAGTTACCAAGACAGTTATTCTATGCTAATGTAGTTCCCAAGACAGTTACTCGATGGAAATATAGTTACCGAGACAATTACTATCTACGAATGCAAGATCAATAGGTACAAGGATAGGTAGCTAAGGGCAGTTACACAAATAGTTACAAAATTGATAGTTACTAAGGTAGTTATACAGAATAGGTACAAGGATGATAGTTATTAAGGTAATTATATAGATAATTACAAAGTTGATAATTACTATCATAGTTACAAAGAATAGTTGACTCAGATGATAGTTACTAAGTTAGTTAGTAACATAGTTACAAAATTGATAGTTAGTAACTATCATCTTACTAACTATCTAAGTAACTATCGGAGTAACTATCGAAATAACTAGTTACTATAAGAGTAATTATCTTACTAACTATCTAAGTAACTATAATTTTAATAACTATGTTACTAACTATATAAGTAAGTATCATTTTAATAACTATCTTAGTAACATAGTTACTAACTATATAAATAACTATCATTTTAGTAACTATCTTACTAACTATTTTTCCAATTATCTAAATAACTATTATTTTATTAACTATCTTACTAACTATATAAATAACTATCACATTTAAGTAACTATCTTACTAACTATTTAAGTAACTCACATTTTCAGTTCCATCAAACTAACTATCACATTTTCAGTAACTATCAAACTAACTATCATCTTAATAAATATCGTACTAACTATCTTAATAACTATCATCATCATAGTAAATATCTTACTAACTATCTTAGTAATTATTAAACTAACTATCATCTTAATAAATATCTTACTAACTATCATAGTAACTATTTTACTAACTATTTAAGTAACCATCTTCTTAATAACTATCAATTTTAGAAACTATGTTACGAACTATTTAAGTAACTATCACATTTTCAGTAACTATTAAAATAACTATCATCTTAGTAAATATCTTACTAACTCTGTTATTAACTATCTACGTAACTATCACATGCAACGTGCCGCTGCACCGCACCATGGCAGCGTTTCGCTGCACCGCACCATAGCAGCGTTTCGTTGCCGAAATCAACATGAAAAAAATAAATATAACTGTTATTTTAAATTTGAATGTAACTTAACAAGTAGCTGATTCAATAACTGTAAAATCAACGAACAATCAATGTAACTTTGAGATATGAAAATGGTGACGATAGATATAAATTAATAGTTACTTAGTTAGTTACACACAATAATTTACTTAAATGATAGTTACTAATGTAGTTACATAGATAGTTACAAAATTGATAGTTACTAAGATAGTTACAATGAATAGTTACACAGATAGTTACAAAAATTGATAGTTACTAAGATAGTTACAATGAATAGTTACACAGATAGTTACAAAATTAATAGTTACTAAGATTGTTACAAAGAATAGCTTACTCAAATGGTAGTTACTAAGATAATTACTAAGATAGTTACACATGTAGTTACAAAGTTAATAGTTACTAACATAGTTGCTAAGATAGTTACAAAAAATAGTTTACTCATATGATAGTTATTAAGATAGTTACTATGATAGTTATAAGGATAGTTACACATATAGTTATAAAATTGATAGTTACTAAAATAGTTAGTAGTTACTAAGATAGTTACTTAGGTAGTTACACAAATAGTTACAAAATTGATAATTACTAAGATAGTTACTAATGTAGTTATACAGATAGTTACAAGAATTGATAGTTACTAACATAGTTACCTAGAATAGTTTACTCAGATGATAGTTACTAAGATAGTTACTAAGGTAGCTATACAAAATAGTTTACTCATATGATAGTTATTAAGATAGTTACTAAGGTAGTTACAAAATTGATAGTTACTAAAGTAGTTATACAGATAGTTGCAAAATTGATAGTTACTAACGTAGTTACACAGATAGTTACAAAATTGATAATTACACATATAAATACTAACATAGTTACACAGAATAGTTTACTCAGATGATAGTTACTAAGATAGTTACTAAGGTTGTTCAAGTAACTATCCGAGTAACTATATGAATAACTATACAAGTAACTTGAATTGCATAGCAATGATACATGTCTACCAATTAGCATATGCTCTATCAGTCATCAATACACAACAATTACATTCCAAGAAAAGAAAGAGATGATCTTAATTTTTTCATAGTACATAAAGGAAGTGCTCAGAAAACAATGTCCCCCAACCACAAAACTTCTTATTGAAACCAAATGTACTACTGAATTGACAAAGGCATTTTCACAAACACATGGTGTGCGACATTACATTAATAACATGATAATCAAACAAAATATACAACCATAATTACTTCTGCGATTCTTCGACACCAGATTCTTAAGCAAATCTAATTCAAATCATACACACCAAAACAACAAACCATTTTCATATCGAGACTTGATCTCCGACCGATTGAAGCTAGCAAGTTTGAGAAATAGTTACGGCGATAATTGATCCTTCAAGTCTCTATGCCTCACTACCATTTTCATATTCGAGATTTCACTACTCCGGTAAGTACTCCCTTCGGAACCCCGTTGACCTCATGCTCGGCGCGTACATCGACACCGCTTGGGACGGCTGCGCCGCCACCGACTCGGCCGAATCGATGCGTCGAAATTGGACCGGGTCCCCATCTCGGATCTCGATTCGCGATCGTCGTCTTCGTTCTCCGAGGAGCTCGTCGTGCTGTAGAGATCGTGATCGTCCCACTTGATGTTGTTGAGGTTGATTCCGATGTGGTTTCCGTCGGGGTCGTTAAACTCGGGGTTGCGGTCGGAGTCGAACTAAACGGCGAGGAACAGCAAGACGACGGGGACGTTGGTGAAGAGACCGAAGTACTGGCTGGCGAGGGAGATGAGTGGCGAGTTGGAGTTGGTGAAGACGAAGCAGAGAGAGAGAGAGGAGAGAGAGTTTTGAATTTTAGAGAGAGAGAGAGAGAGAGAGAGAGAGTTTTGATCGGATCATGTAAGAAAGAAGAAAAAAACAAGAAAAGGGTATTATGGTCCCTAATGATACTAAAAATAGCCCTTTTTTTATAATTTGGTAAAATAGAATAGACTTTTTTATAATAAATATATTAAAATAATGTCCTTATTTATAAAGTGAAAAACATGGAGTTTTTTTTTTCTAATTTTCAAATATGGATAGTCCTTTTTTCTAATAACACCCTTTCTTTTCTAAAATAAACTTTTTTTATTTTATTATTATTATTTTTTTATTTCTGGTAGTTTCTATTGCCAGACAAATCTCCACAACGGTGTGTCTCGCGATCAAAATATAAGCATTTTAGCAAACGAGACAAGAGGCACTAGAGTCACATCAGATCAGAGTGAGTGGTGGTGACTGGTGACTGGTGACCATGGTATTCTAAGAACATACATGATTTCCTGAAAAAGAAGAAGAAATTGATATGCAGCTTTCATAAAAAGAGAGACATGCGTTTTAAAATATTTCATCCAAGACGTACGTTATGACTAACTCACCCTTCTGTCACTAAGAATATCCAACAACAAAGAAAGAGGTTCAAGATATTTATGTTATGCCTTCTCCTGTGTAGCCGGAGCCGGAGCCGGAGTGGGAGTGCCGGACTTCGAGTATTTGTTTGGTTGAAATGACGATTTGCTCACCGTATTGTAATACATTTGCTCAACCACGTACCTTGTATAACAAGTTATTACTCCGATTAGTCTCGCCATGACGCATGAAAGTTTAGACCCTCTTCTATTCATGATAGACATGCATTTGGTAGGAGTAAGATATATACACTGTGTGACAAGTATTTCGGTAGCCAAACGAAGTCCGGTCAAGTGACCGTAAAGTTTGTTGTTCTCCGTCGATCTGTAAGCAATCATCGATTTGTATTTTCTTTTTGTTGCTAACTTTTTTATTTTTGCTCTAGTACTATCGTGTAATCAATAGTTGTGTTCTTATCAACTTGGTGATAATATCCAATAATATAGCAATATGCTCTCTTTCTCTTAGTTAAATATGCACATACAGAGACGTGCGTTGTATTCACTCACTATTCAGCATGCTCATATTGAAAATACCATTATGAACAACTTGAATTATATGCATTGCATATATCAGAAATGGCATGGCATGGGTTGAGTGGAAAACAAAATTCTGATTTCCACTATCAAAAGTTCTCCAACCAAACCAAAGATTTCACATTTTTCCTGTCTCTGTATATACCTTCAAAACTTTCTCCTCCTCCGGACTCCAGAAGATCACTGAGAATAGTAGTGTTGGGTTTTGCAGGGTTCCATTTGACGTATCTTTTGTTGCTGTCAAGAACAATGGTCTGAAGGCTATAATATATGGAGATCGATTAGACCCTAAAGAACATATATATCGATCATTCGGACAGAGTATCAAAGAACTACAAGAAGCCAAGAAGGGGGTGCCCTAGCTCCATGCATCTGGTTAGTTTGAATAGTTTCAGCTCGCCCTGGCCTCCCTTAAGTATTAATTACCCTTTTGATTGCACCAGTCCAGTAAAGAACCGAAGCGACGACAAAAATGTCGTCGCTTCAGCACCGAACGCATCTCTTCAATATCGAAGCGACAACAAGTCGTCGCTTGGATGTCGTCGCTTCAGTCTCGTCGCTTCGATTCCAAGCGACGAAAATTGACTATAAAGTCGTCTCATCGATATTTTAAGCGACGAATCCAAAATTCGTCGCTCAACACTAAGCGACGATAAAAAATCGTCGCTTAGTATTTCTAGCGACAAAGATTAGGTCGTCGCTTAGTATTTCTAGCGACAAACTTTGGTTCAACATTCGTCCCTTAGATAAAACTGAAGCGACGAAATTTGATCGTCGCTTTGATTTTTAAGTGACCAATATTGATCAGTATTCGTCGCTTTATGCAGTGCTACAGGGAAGAAACCATGGGATGATACAATTGAAGCGATGAACTTTGATCGTCGCTTAGCTATTCAAGCGACGAATATTGATCAATATTCGTCGCTTCATGCTATGTTACAGAGAAGAAAAACAGATTTCTGGTTTGGTTTGAACCAATTTCAAAAGCATTCAAATAATACAAAACCTGCATTCAAATCACATATAACACATATACAACATAACACAAACACACTACATTTTATAAATACGTAAATTTCATACAAAGCTACAATATGTTCAAGAACAACAATGTACAATAATCAAATTAAAAGGAAAAAAAAAGGGTCATATTGTCCTAATCAAGGTCATCCGCGGGAAGACCTAATGAAGCACAGGAGGATTTATCGGCGACATATGAAGGAGTATTTGCGGCGGTATTGTCACCCGGATTGCCTTGGGCCGAGATGAAAGCATTGAGGGTAGCCTCCATCCTTGCCAGACGTTGCTGCATCTCTTCTTTCTCGATTCTGCTCTGCTCAGTGACGGCTGCTAGTTGCCTCCTCAAATCCCCAACCACTGTATCGTTGCGGGGCACGCGTGCACCGCCTCTTGGTTTTGGCAGGCGTCTTAATGCACCCCCTAGCCCTGTAAAAATTGTCAAAGAAAAACACATAGGCAAATTAAAAACCATTTCATATGTAAAAATTAAAACACAACTAAACACAAAATGTAAAAGATAAACCATAAGAAAAATATACCTCGGACTCTCGTCCTCGGCTTCCTACCCAGCTCCTTCTTGACTACAGCCATCTGCTCTTCGATGGTGACGGGGCCCGTCACGTGACTGCCGCCCTCTTCATCACTCACTCGACTACCACACAGCTGCTCCATATTCCTCTTTACCGCTGCCTGCAAAAAATAGTATCCAATAGGTTTGTGTTAGTATAGTTTCTAATTCCAAAAAATCAAAATCACAAACTAAAAACCAAACCGTTGCATCTAAAATAATGTCACTCACCACTTTCTCCTGCGCATCCTGTGATGATTGATAAACATCACAGACTGTCTGAAGTATAGGCGCTAGATGCCCTTTCTCCTCATTTACAGCGACCCGGTAGCTGTAGGGAGTGGTGTCGTAGTGATGGTTGATTGCATACTCCTGTTCATTTCCCTTATTGTGGTTAGCGGCGTTCCAGGCACACATCGCCTGTAAAAAGAAGTACAAATATATAATTAACAAATGTGTGAAGTTATTATATGAAATGCGAAAACTGATAATTAAAAATTTAACCTTATAATCCTCGTCCTCAAAGTAAACTTTGAGGTACTCCCACTGCTCAGGTCGGTGGATGAACTCTGCAGGCGTTGCCTTTGATACTTCAACGTAGTGAGTATGGCAGTCGTGCTTCCAATCCTTGTAAATCTTTGCAGCGGTCTCGTCTATATATTTCCACATGCCTGTCTCGGTATGAGGGAGGTCATAGAACATCTGGTAAAAAATAATTCAATAAAATTTCATCACTCATAGAATATCATATTTCAATATAATGTCCAAGAAAAATATTTTTTTAGAAATTATTATAAAATAATGTTTTACCTCCATATAAGTGGTCAATGCATCTTGGTGCTCCTCATCCAGCTCAGCAAATGAAGGCGCAAACATCGACACTTTACTCCGGACGGCGCTTTAGATGTCTCGAGACATCAATGTCCTCCATTTCAAGTCTTTGGGACCCTTGTGTTCTTCCGCGTACTCAACCTTCAGAGGTTGGTTGTTGTTCATCATCTTTAAATATGCAGTTTTTGTGCCCGTGACGATTCCAAGCTTCTCAGGGTTCCGCCCCTTCAACTTCTTCCCCGTTGCCATATCAATAACCTCTGCATATGAACAAAGTACCAAATTAAGACTATGCATAGCTAGATTGATTGTTAAACCAGCTATGATTAAGCAGCTATGATTAAGATTAGGAGCAAATTAGGGTTGTAATAATGTGTGGTAGGGACTACTGGAAAGGATGTAGATCTCAGCCATCAGATGTGGTGTAAAGAGAAATATGTGATTTGTAACAAACAATATAAATGACATCAAGAATTTTTCTTTGCCCTTTTATCCTTTTTTTTTTTTTTTAGTAATGTGGTTCTTGCTCAATTTCTATTGCTTTTGTTCCTTCTTTGAGTCGTCATCATCATGTATAATTAGATTTTACTTTTGGAGATAGAGATGCCTTTGGTTGTCAAAGGAAAGAGAGGAGAGGAGAGGAGAGGCAGAGGGGTGTTGCTAAGGCAGGTTTCACAAATAAATTTACATAATATACGTGATCTATTATGATATAGCTTGGCTATAGCATAAGAGAGTCATGTTTCCCACTCAACTTCTCGGACTTATTTAGACCAATGTTGTTAATTGGTCCAAAAGTCAGAATCCAAATGACCTTTTTTTTTTTTTTTTTTTTTTTTTGAAGAATCCAGATTACCTAACCTGAGTTTTTCATAAACAGTTAGACTAATGGTGTACATACGAAGTGCCACGTCTGTCGACTGACTCGGTTCTCACCTAAGTGTTTAGCACACCTACTCCCAGGAGCAGGGGCGTTGTGGCTCATAGAGCTAATTGCTCGTAGTTAGTTGTTTTGAGTCGGGTTCTCTTTAGAGAACGTCTTTGTTCTCATATTGATGCATTCCCTTAGTGACATTACTTTAAACCTAACTTAAACCAAGAATAATGGAACCATTTCAAATGAGCTACTGCCACAATATGGGCATCACACCATTTTGTTCTTATATATGCTACTGCATTTTGTTCTAAAATCTACTTTCATGACCAATACTGGAGACTAGTCTCATAGATTACAATTAATGACAATTTGCTTCCCAGAGAATGAGAAAGACAAACAAAAAACACAAGCTACCATTGATCCTTCAGTACATAAACTCAATTCGAAACGAGATCATAGCTTTTATATTTATCAGAAAAACAGAAAAAAGTATACAGAATATATACGAAGCATTTTCTGACACACATGCATGATTCACAGGAACATGAAGCATGGACTTTCATGGCACAGACATAACAATCGTTTAAGAAAAGATAGCACTCGTTTCCAGCAATACACAAGCATTATGCAATTCAGCAGAAAATTGTATTCAACCAAAAGTTTACCTGGCTCCTTAGGACCACTCTTGGTCCGAATGCTTAATGGAGGTCTGTCATCGCTATGTCCTTCCACAGTGGCAGCTCCAATGCCACCGGTGGCGCCACCGCCAGCTCTGCTTCCCCCAACTCCGCTTCCCCCAGCCCCCAACCCCGAAGGGTTGGCTTCTTCCAAAGATGAGACTAGTACAAAAATACCCGCCTCTTGTCTCGCCGTCACATTCGCCAGCTCCGGTGTCGCCGTCGCATTCGCCATCGCGGTAGCCAATCTATCTGCCGCCTTCCTCTCCCTTCTCGCCTCGAGCTCCTTCTTCCTCTTCTGAGCACTAGAACCTGGTGCCAATGAATCAAAGGGATTTGGGAAGAAAAAGATTGATTCGCGCAAATGAGGAAGAAAAGGCCAAGTCCCGATTATAATAATCTATTTTAAGCGATGAACTTTCTCAAAACTCGTCGCTTCGTACTTAAGTTAGCGACGAAAATATCAATCTTCGTCGCTTCATGTGATCTGAAGCGACGAAGTTCAAACACATATGGTAACCTTGTGACTTTAAACTTTGTCGCTTCAACTATCTGAAGCGACGAAGATTTCCCAATATTCGTCGCTTCATATTTAAGTCAGCGACGACAATTTAAACTTCGTCGCTTCCGATTATATAAAGCGACGAAGTTAAATCTCACAGGGTAACCAAGTGGGTTAAAAAATCGTCGCTTCATATTATCTGAATCGACGAAGTTGAAACTCACTTGGTTATCCTGTGAGATTTAACTTCGTCGCTTGAGATAATATTAAGAGACGAATTTTGAAGAAAATTGGTCGCTCGAACGTTAAAGCGACAAATATTGCTCAAAATTGGTCGTGTCAAACGAACTTAACAGATTATGTATTTTTTAGATTTTAATGTTTAGATTTTAAATATTGTTTGAAATTACAACATGATATATATATATATATATATATATATATATATATATATATATATATATATATATATATCATCAACATCATATTACAACATATGGAATAATAACTAGTAGTCTTCCTCTTCGTCGTCTCCGCCATTATCGTCTTCATCTTCCTCTTCCTCATCGAATTCTTCATCTTCCTCTTCCTCATCGAATTCTTCATTATCTTCGTGTACTTCTAAATCGAGTTGGAGATTAGATGCATCAATATGGTAAAATTGTATTGAACTTGGTGTGTCCTCTTGGTAAGGCTCTGTGATTTGATTCCCTGATGGAGGCCTGTTATCTTCTGTTGCCAGTACTTCGGCACTATATACATTTCGGTGCGATATTTCTTGCACCACCTTCCAAGTACCACTCGCCGCAGGATCGTCCAAGTAGAACACTTGTTTTGTCTTGATAGCAAGACAAAATGGTGAATTCTCATAGTAACTAGTGTTTGTGTCCACTGATATCAGACCATGATCTACCTTGACGGTGTCAATTTCTTCAGCATCATCATCGTCAGTGGTGTTGTGCCATATAACTTTGAACAACATGATCGACAAATTGTATAGATAACATACCTCGACTACATAGTCAAGATGGTCATAGAAGTTTTGGGACAGGTTTACAACTTTCGTGCTTAACATCACCCCGCTATTTTGAGTCACGAGCCTTTGATCTCTATTGAATGAGACATACTTGGTACCGTTCACATATCACGCCTTATAAGTCCGGGTGAGCTGCAGACCTCGAGCCAATGACCATATTGCCCTGTTAAAATTAGGGTCTTGAGCATCATTTCTTCTCTTGGCCTGAAAAATAGATGGTGTTAGTGTTATACTATTTAGGGTTTAAGATCTTTGTACAAGAAAAAAAAATTCAATTTTCGTACATATCTTAAGAACCATCGATGGAAACTCCTTCTCATGAGACGCTCATCGTAATCATCACCATGTTTCACTATGTACATCTGCAAATGAGTATCCACGTAATCTTGAGTCTCTTCTGTATCCGTCAAAATTTGCCAGTGAGCATCAGCCGTTTGCTCCTCTGTTAACCTGATATTTCCAGTGGTAACCATAATACACGGCTGAACTAACTGCGAAACACAACTAATATTCCATATTGGGGGATTGGACTCTTCATCTTCCAATTGTAGATAAGACCTACAGTACGTCACCGACTCCCATGATATGTACTTTTCTGCAATACTCTCCTCCGGGTAACGTGTATTACTCATTGACTGCTTATAATCACCTAATTGCCTATAAAACGGTATCCATAATTAGTGCATATATACAGTTAAGTGTAAATTTAGTTTTAACAAAAAGAAACATATATGGTTAGTGCATATATAAAGTTAGTGTAAACTTAGTTTAAAAAAAAAACATATTTGGTTAATGCATATACCTTTTCCGTCGGATACATCCATGTAAAATGTACTGGGCCTGAAGCATAACTTGTTTGGGAAGGTGAACCATGAGATGAACCATAGAGGTGAAGAAATGTGGAGGAAAAATCAACTCCAAATTGCAGAGTATCATCAATATCTCAACTTCCATCTGTTGAACATCAGCCTTCTTCAACTCCCTAGCACATAATTTCCGAAACCAATTTGACAATGCTATCAATGGCTTGACGACGTTATTTGGCAAAAATCTTCGGATAACCACTGGAAGAAAACGTTGAAGCAAGACATGGCAATCATGCGTCTTCAATCCATAAAACTTTTTATCGGTTAGTTTGACCTTATTTCTCAAACTTCCCGCATAGCCAAGTGGATACCTAACACCGTGAAACTATTCGAATACTTCTTCACGAAAATCCTGTTAAACTAAAAAGGGTGCATGAGGAACATTTCCCATTATATTTTCAGCTTTCGATTGATGTTGACTTTTGCGGATTTTCCTCTTCTCCAAAGCTTCGCGAGCCCTTGGACCATCCTTGCTCTTCCCTTCAATTGCAAGAATGGTGGCAAGGATATTGTCACCCATGTTCTTTTCAATGTGCATGACATCTAAACAGTACCTATGTAACAACGATGACCAATAGGGAAGAAGCCAAAATACGCTCTCATTGGCCCAACATTGTTTGTTGTTTGCATTATAAGGGACATGAAAATCTGGATGCTGGCTAAGAGTAGTGTAATTGTGTGACCTAATTTCCTCTAAAATTTCATCTCCGTCCATATGAGCTGGTCTATTTCTCCATTCTAGCTTCCCGTTAAATGCCAAACTGGATCGCATCGAGTTTTCCTCGTCGAGCCATTTACGATGCCCTTCATAAATAATTCTCCCACAAATATGCTCCGCTGTCAGCTCATCTAGACAAATTGGACATGCCTTGTACCCTTTCACCGTTGAGCATGCAATCATCCCTAAACCAGGAAAGTCACTTATAGTACACATCACCGCTACCTTCATCGTGAATACATTATTGTCGACTCTGTCAAAAGTAGAGACTCAATTTTCCCACAAATCTTTGAGCTCGTCTATCAATGGACGAATGAGGACACTAAGGCACTTTCCTAGAGATTTAGAGCCAGGAATCAACACGGTCAGTATATTATATTCCTTCCTCATACACATATTAGGGGGTAGATTAAATGACATCACAACCACAGGCCATGTACTATGTTGGGTTGTCATTGTTCCAAATAGACTAAAACCATCAGTTGCCACTCCAAGCCGCACATTTCTTCCGTTAATGTTGTCGAAACCTGGAAATGTCATGTTAAAATGTTGCCATGATTCTCCATCAGATGGGTGCCGTAGGGTACTTTCATCTAGTCACCTCTCCTTATGCCATCGCATATGCTTTGCTGTGTGTGGAGACATAAATAGGCGTTTCAACCTTGGAGTGAGAGGGAAATACCAGATTACCTTTTTTGGAATGTCATCCGTATCTGCCTTATATCTTTCAGCACCACATACTGGACAAGTCTTGCTGGTTTTATTTTCAGCCCCCCTAAATAGGTAACAGTCGAACTCACAAACATGATTTTTTTCATATCCAAGGGAAAAAGTCTTTCAGGATTTTATTAATTCTCGAATAACTCACAGGAAAACTATGTCTTTTAAAAAACTTATGCAACCATCTACATAATTTATCAACACTCGTATCCGACCATCCATTTTCAACTTTAATTTTCATTGTATGTTATATGACACTTAATACAGTTTCTTCACTCCCTTCATACAATGGGGTTTGCGACTCCCTTTAAAGTCTTTCATACTTAGCATAATCATCATCTACCATGTCATTGAAGTGAACTTCAGTATTTTGTTCAACTTCAGCATTATGCGGTGCATGTCCATGGTATCCAGGATAGTATGGAAATACATCTTGTATAATCTCCACAGGTGGGATCATTAAAGGACCGGCAACACTGGATGCCTCGACTATGTCTTGAAGCCACTGTCTCCGTCGACTGATCATTGGGGGTTGACCAGAAACTTCCCCGTGTAGATGCCAAACTTTGTAAGTCGGATCCAAACCATAATGGATGCAGTGATGATAAATCTCTACGAGTTCCTTATAATAAGGACCATTTTTTCACATTGAGCACGGGCAAGGGAGATACTGAGTTCCAATAGTGTGAGTCTTCACAAAATTGATGAAGTTAACTGCGCCTGTTATATAGTCAATGTGTGTATGATGATGATTCATAAAAGATTTGTCAGGGACATCATCCATGTTTCCTGTCATAACATAAACATATAATATGCATAAGATTAGCACACAACATTTGTGATACAATCAAAACCTGTCCCAACACTTCTTCTCCTTATTCTTCCAGGTTGGGTCCTATTCCCTTCAGGCGCACACGACTTTGTTGATCCTTTTTCTATTCATGTGGTTTTTGCTATAGTTTTGAGAAATTTCGACAGCATCTCCCTACAGTTCCTCAAGTGCACAAAAATCTAAATAACCTAATTTGCACTTGAGGAACATTATGGAGAGACACTGTCGAAACTATATCCCAAAACTGAAATGAAAACCACATGAATAGCAAAAGGATCAACAAAGTAGTGTTCGCCTAAAGTGTCCAAAAATGGGACAATTCGAGAATCAACAACTCATCTCGATCAACTAGATAAGTTGTTGATTCTCAAACGGGAGTTCTAAGCTGATAAATACCACAATTATATATAATATGAAACCATAAATTTACACACGACACTACACTCTCTCACTAAGTCACTCGCATGTTTTAGAAACCCTAACTACCACAATCCACACACAACACAAACTAATTACATCATTAATTAATAATTTCAACCTAATCTACCATAAAATTCTAATTTCACTATTTCACAAAATTTCATTTTCACTAAATTTGGATTTAACTAAATTTCTCAATTTCACTAAATTTCACAATTTCACAAACTAACCTAATCTCAATTTCACTAAATTTCACCAAAATTCTAACATTTTCAATGAACCCATTCCATGGTTTATTACAATTTCAATATTCTAACACTAAAACAACAACAAAACACAAAATTCAACACCTTAAATCCAACTTCCATTAACCAATATAAACAACCATTTCTCATGAATTAATACATAATATGCTCACAAAGAGGGATAAATAGAAGGAAATTGCACTAACCTTACTTAAGAATCAAAGAATTGACAACAAAAGCCTTCTAAGCTCACTTTCTTCAAATTTCTCCCTTTTCTCCCTCTTCTCCTCCAAGAACAGATCCAGAAACCCGAAATGAAACAATACCAATTTTTTTACCTATATATAGAGTGTCCACGTAGGAGGAAGTACAAAGGCAGAATAAAAAAAAACGAAGCGACGAAGATTGAAAAAATCTCGTCGCTTCGTTTATACCATAGCGACGAAGTTTATGTACTTTGTCCCTTCAATAATAAGCGAGTGACGAATATTGAATTTTCGTCGGTAAATTTTCCAAAATCTGGTTCTTTGATAAACGGATGCGACAAACTACAAATATTAGTCGCTTCAATAATTTATGAGCGACGAATATTAAGCAAAATGCGTCGCTCTTGATATTTGAAGCGACGAGTCCTATATTGGTCGCTTCAATCTGTTGAAGCGACAAACTTTTTTTTCCATTTTGTTTCTTCGTCGCTTCAATCATTGCCTCCAGTAGTGTTGGTGATGTGGCTCCTGGATCAAATCATGAGTATATCCCCCACGAGTGAAAAAAATAAGTGAAAGTAGCTAGGGCATGCAGCTGTGTGACTATTTATACTGTAGTTTACAGTATTAATCAACATGAGCTAGCTATGATGCCAAACCAGAAAAAAGATTTAAGCAAAAACACATAGAACACAGCACGTACATTAAAGAAGCAAAAGAGATGGCGAACGTGTTAATACTGCTTATCGATCTTATCCATTCGACTCCTCTTTGTTTCTGGGTTTTCGATATGAGATTTGGTTAATTAGTATATATGTGACTCTTAGGTTGGAAATATCGTTTAGTACACAAGTTTTCCTTTAAACTTGAGCACTTTACATGATCAGAGATTTCACTAACCTAAGGTCTCTTTCTCACATAAAACCATGTGTTCTTTGTCCAATACTATTGATGAATAGCAACTGTATGCACATTAACACCACTAACCAAATAAACAAGAATGTGGACATCGCTATTCCAACACTTACACTATCCAAGCAAAGCAAGAACAAATATCTCTTTACGATTCAGTTATATATCTAAAACGATATCTGTTTGACAGAAAGAAGGCAAAACTTCATGGTGGCTACTGGGTAGCTCTTTCCAGCCATTTGAGGAACTAAAACGTACTAAGGTTTTGCCATCTGACTTGAACTTTCATGCGTATACACAATCAAACTTAAGCTTTGACATCGTACGTTTAAAGAAGTTTGGCCGGGATGGTATCAAAAGGTGCCACTAACCTTATAGATTGGAGGGCTTCTTCCTTTATTTTCTTTTCCTTTACGGCTTTGATTGTAAGCGGTTCAATTAGTTCGTAGTGGGAATGTCTCCAACGAATAAATTGAAGATATTTGAGAGACTACACATGAAGAGGTTTTTAATTTGCAACTTTAAAGTTAGCTATTAATAAAAGAGATCTGCGATTGATGGGGATTTGCTAGCTTGGTTTGGTTTTTTGGAGGAGGCTAGGACTACCCTGATTGAAGAAAAAGGTACGGTGATATGACATTTGTAAGCTTCCGATTATTAATCTGGAACTAAATTATACCAAATGATCGATAACATGCATGCAAAGTATGATTAAGCGGATCAGGATAACGTACATATCAAAGAGGTATAAAGCGATTAAGGTACTTGAAGTTTATGATCCATACATTTGCAGATCTTGTCTGCTGGGCGCTGCTGGTTTGATAGATCGAAATAATGAAAAGATTATACTCGACTCCTGCCGGGACGTAGTCGATTCCGGAATTAATATATCAATGATATCCTGAATAATCTCCTAACTTTGTTTTTCATCTTGATCTGGTTCAAGCACACCTCAATATATCTATATGTCAAACCTCCAGAGGCCGAAGCTAGCACAACGTAGGCTTGCGCGCACCAGATCGAGAAGGCTGAAGCAAATTAATCTTAATACGTTGCGGAAAATTTCATTTAGCATGAATGAAAACCAGCCTTGCTCCGTGATAGGCAGGCGACGGTAGAAGGACATGACCACTACGCCAAAGGTGGTTCCAGGCGACCGGAGAAAAACAAGGAAGGCGACTACATAACAGCCGCAAAAGACAGTTAGCGACTGTAAAGTAGTCGCTTATAAGAGGTCGCAAGCAACGTGTAGCTATATCCTAAAGGCGACTGGAATAGATAACCAGTCGCTTTTACTCACTTTCTAGCGACTGGTATATAATACCGTCTCTTAACCGTGTCCCCATTAGCGACTGGAACTCCCAGTCGCTAGTTGCTTTAGAGTGACTATCTTGGGTAGTCGCTAACACCCTTAGAGCGACAGGATTCTTTGGTCGCTTTTACTCCCTATCTAGCGACTGGTATATAATACCGTCTGTTAACCATGTCCCCATTAGCGACTGGAACTCGCTGTCGCTAGTGACTTTAGAGCGACTATCTTTGGTGGTCGCTAACCCAGCCAGAGCGACTGGGTTCTTTGCTCGCTGGATCGTCGCTTAAACATTGTAGCGACTGATTTATGTATCTTAGTCGCCTGAATCAGTTCCCTGTATTGCAACACAGGGCCTGTATCTGTAATGCCCAGTTTTGTGCACAAAAACCTGCATTTTCCCACAACAAACATACACAGCAACATTCAACACAACACAACAGCCAACAAATCTCACACACAAACATTGCATTGAAATCAAATAGAGTTTAAAACATTACATTGTCTTGAAACTCAATATCCATTACAAACCATTGTACAAACTCCTAATTGTCAAAGTAAAACTAACACAAACAAAGTTATCAAATGTTCTCTAAACAGTCAACTAGAAGTTTGGCTATTGGAGACTATGTGTGAGAGGGTGAGGGGTTGTCATTGGAGGTAGTACCTTCTTGCATTTGGGATTGCTTGTCCAAAAGTTTGGCCACAGCAAGAGCCACTGCGGCATCCACTGCTGCATCCACTTGCCGCTGCATTTGTTGCTGCATTCGTTCTTGTAGTTGCTGCTGCATTTCCTCCTGCATAGCGTTCATTTGCTCCGCAACTCGCTCTTGCACTTTTGCCTCTACGATGGCATCTACGTCAACACGGGAGACACCTCCCCTCTTCTTCGGGTGGTGGAATGTAGGATGTATCTCTGATACTGTCGACCGTATTGGTGTTAGCTAATATACTTGCCTTATGTTCTGCAGGTTTATCTTCCTGGACGACAATTAAAGCTGACGAGACCCTGTTAATGGACAATCACTGGATGTTGCGGACGAGGATTAAGCCTTAATGCGCGTGAAGACTCACGCTTCAGGACCCCAATCAGCTTCTAGACCGGGGAAGGTTGTTGCTGGGCCTTCAAAGCCGCCGGGTGGAGCTTCCAGGATTCCACAGCGGTTGGGTCCGGTGCCAGTCACCAGATCCCCACTAGCTGCAGCCCAATCTTCTCTTTTACAGGTTGACCTGGGTGAGAGGAGGAAGAGGTCCCGGGAGATGCCGGCGTCCGCGGTTGTTACCTTCACCGGCCGGTTTGCTAGTGAGAGTTTGGCGAAGCGGCTGAAGCTGACACGTAGTGTTCCCACTACCGCCCAAGGCGATGTTCCTGCTGCCTGTAGCTATGTTGCTGCCGGCATAGAAGCATCGGGGGTGGAGAAGGATCCTACATCGGGGTCGGGCGATTCGTTCGCCCGGAGGCTGCTCATGGATGTGTAGGGGATGGAGCTGGGGAAGATTGTGGCTCCGGGAGGGCGACCGGAGGAGAACCGGCTGAAGGCCCTCCAGTTAAGGATAGTTTGCCACTGGAATTCATTCATTATTTCGTGCTCTGTTGCTTTATAACCGGTGCCTGTTAAACTGTAGCTGTTGTACCACTTTTATCAGTCGGATGCAAGTGAAGACCTGCCGGAGCTGAAGAAGCAGGTGGCGGCGTTGACGAGCGCCCGAGACCTGTTTGAGTTTGAGAAATCCAAGCTCCAACGGGAGAAGGCCCGCTTGGAGGAGAGGGCCAGAAAGCAAGTTACTAAGCTGGAGGCCCAGGTTGAGGCTCTTGAAGAGGAGAAGAAGGGTTTGGAGGAGGAAAGGGCCGAGTTGGAGACCAAGGTCGAGGAGCTCCAGTGGGAGGTGGCGATGGTATCCACCTCTGCCGGTGGAGCGGTCGATGAAAATGACTTGGAGGTGTACCAGCGGGCAGTGAAGAAGTATCAGAAAAGTGATGAGCTTCTTGATCTGCTGGAACGGGCCCGGGATGCGGGGATAGCCGATGCTTATGACGAGTTGAAGAGTAAGGGCTATCTTGACGTCTCAAAGTTGCCACTGCCGCGGGCGGACGAAGAGGAAGGCCTGGAGGATGGTACCGAACCGGTCGGTGAGGACCCTGCTATCGAAAACGCCGCTGGTGAAACCACTGGTGAAGGAGCTCCTGCTGAGGAGGGGGAGCAGGCAAAAGCGCCCTAGCAGGATCTAGACTTTGTACACTCCTGCCCTTTTTTTTTCTCTTTTTTTTTTTTTTGTAAGTGCTGCCCTGAATTACAATGAATGGACATTTTGTCTGAGCTTGTGTTATGCCTTTTTCAATTTGCCTGGCTTTGCTACCCATGGATTGCGCTCTATACTTAGTTGAAAATAAAGTTGGAATAGATAACTGCTGAAATTACACCTGCCGAACTGGTTGGGATACTTAGCTAGTTGTGTTTAGAAGGGAGGAGAAAACTAGCATTTTACTCGGGCTGATAGGTTGTTGGACCGCTAAGCTTCTATACGGGTGTAAGATTTCGACCGGTCGTGTGAGCGTTGGTGTTGCTGGGTAGGCGTCCCTATTCCGCGCGGTCCCCACTGTCCGGGTTACCCTTGATACCGCTGCAAGTCACTGCGGCGGACTAGGCCCTCAATCGTGGTTTTCAAGGCAACGCAATCGTTTGTGTGGTGCGTGGCTTCGTCGTGGTAGGAGCAGTACTTACCGGTCTGCGCCCTGGTCATGTTCCCCTTTGGGTGCTTTCTTTTTGGTGGAGGGGGGATGCGGTTCCCGTTCTCATATAGGATGTCCTCATAGGAAGCAGTTAAGGTGGAGAATACCTCTTGTCGTCCCGCTGGTATTATTGTGAGGGGGCGGGTTTGTTGGTAGGGCGGGGCCTTGCCACCTTGCTGGGGGTTGTCATGAGTGTCCCTCCGGCGCTGCTGGTCCGGGCCCCCTCTATCTGTAATATGACACGGCCCACGAACCTGTCGGCCAGCTATTCGACTGCCTCTATAGAATTCGCTGGCAACTCGTAGAACCAGATAAGTGCCTCTCCGGACAGGGTCTCCTGAAATATGTTGCAGAAAACGGCGTCGGAGTAGCCTTTAGTACACGTTTGGGATCGGAAGCTGTCCAGGTGTTGGTACGGGCAGCCGGCCCCGGAGTATGTCAGTTTTAGCGACTTTTGGGTGCCCGCTCTTCCAGATTCCAATACCCGGAATGAGAAGGGTCCGGGCTATTCGTTGAATCGTGCGCTCTCCGGCGGTCTCGCAACCTTTCTCTCGTTGGCCTCCATCTGGGCCTTCATCTCTGACACTGAGTCAGATAGTATATGTAGCGCCCGTGCGGTCGAGGTGGTGGTATCTTCCTCGAACGAGCCGTTAGTCTTCCGAGGAGCTGGGACGATCTTTGGTGGTGTCGCGGCCGTCGGGAACACGTCTCCCCCCAAGCCGGTGCCCCTCTCTCCTCCTGATGACTGGCCCACCTCCTGGTGGGGAAGCTCTTTTGTGGGTGGTGTGAATGATTTCGCCAGAGTGGCATTGCCAGCTTCCAGTGTGGCATTGACCGCTTCCATGTCTTGATACCTGGTGGTGGCCTCCACCCTGTCGCGATCGCTCTCTGCCCGCAAGCGGTTTACTTCCGCTCGCATCTCTTCTATTTCTCCCGCCATATCGTACTGGCCGAGAGTGGAGATATCGTCCGGGCTGTCGCTGCTGGGGAGCTGATCTTCACCTCAGTTCGGGGCCTCTAGGGACGCCGGCGCGGGTTCCAGGCTCAAAACCTGGTGGGCTCCTTCCGGGGCCTTCCCGCGTGCAACCCTGTCGGATGCGGCTATGGTTCCATCCTGATCCCGGCTAGCGGCAGCGGTCTGACTGCGACCTCCAGCAGGCTGCCCCTGTCCCCAGAGCCGGCCTTTGGCCTGTTCCAGTGGTGCGGAGGCACAGGGCCGCCAATCGGCGGAGGCCGTCAAATATTTTTTTTTTATATAATATTAATAAAATATTAACTTAAGTAAAAACAGAGAATCATAAAACACAAATACTGCACTACCACAATTGATTAGGCTTGTAATTTAAAACAAGTTGTTTAGGGTAGGAGTTTGAACCCCAATATGAGTTTTTTTTTTTAATAATTGATTATTTCTACAATTTTTTTTAATTGTTTTAAAATTGTTTTAGGATTGTTGTTATGCGTCTATAAAAGCAACCTCTTATTTTACAGAGTTATCACCTGTATTCTTGATTAAGAAATACTTCTAAGTTGCAGTTGGCTTTATACAACTCCTTCTGCCATTCAATTTCTGACAAACTTCCATTCCAAATTCATCAAGAATTTCAACTGTCAGAGCCTCAGAGGTAATCTTATTTGCTTTCAATTTTTTGTTTAATTTTTGTTATTGTCAGAGATCAACTTTGTAATCGTTTGCAATTTTACTTTGATGCTTTAGTTTGTATTTTTTATATGATTTATCTTTCATTAATTGATCATATGAAATTATTAATCAATCTGATTGAATTTATTTGATCTTTCAATCTAGGGTTTTAGATTTAGTCTGGAATACTCAATTTTTTGAAGAGAGTCAATTGTTATCCAACTACTTGCCTGATATATAGAATTTTATTAACTATTCATGTTACAGTTGCATCAGCAGAGAGAAGCTTTTCAAAACTAAAAATTTTAAAGTCGTACTTGCGATCAACCATGTCGCAAGAATGATTAAATTCTTTGGCTTTGATTTCAATTGAAAATGAGTTCTTAGAAAAGCTTGATTATGAAAAATTAATTGATGATTTAGCTTCTAAAAATGCTAGAAGATCAATGTTTAGAAAACCCTAATGCGTTAGCTGTTCAGTTCCTCTTGGCAAAAGCCTTGTGATAGTTTCAGTTTATTATAATGATCCAATGGAAAACTTTACATATTGTTTCCAGATAAAATTGTACTGTGTTACCATTTATCAAGTTTGGAAATTCATTACATTGGTTTCGTAGCTAAATTGATCTTTTTTACAGGTTTCTTTATTATCCTTTTCACTGTTGGTTGTGGAGCCGCATTTCAGTTGTATGTCGGTAGTACAAGTTTGCAGGTTCCTTACGTTATATATTACAACTTTTTATTTTTTTTGCCTTCAGAACTTAAGAAATATGCTTAACATGAGATTTTTGCTCTCTCGTTTTATTTTTTTGTTTTTACTTTAAGAGTTAGAATAATATGAATTCATTTTTTTTTTTTTCAAAATGCTATATGTTTTGCTTGTTGAAAATTTTTTTTACACATAATATCTATGTACCAAGACCGCCAAAAAAATTTGGCACAAGGCCGCCTATGACACAGGACCGGCGCTGCCTGTCCCACCCCGGGGATTTGGACTGCACCCGCGCCCGGGATTTGGACTAGCATCGGCTCCAGAATCCATCGGTCCTCTGGATTTCCTTCCCTCTTTTCTCTTGTACCTCTAGACATGTTTTTTTTTTCTTTCTGGCGACCCGTAGATTGATCGATTCTGTTCCCGCTTGTATGATAACACAAACTTTTTGTACTCTTCCCACAGACGGCGCCAATTGTTTCTGTCTGAATCCGTAGACTCACAGATACTGGTGGATCTTGATGTGACTCCAACCTGCAAATCCTGCTAACTAGGAGAATACCGGGTGGGGCCAGTCTATTCCGCTCGGATGCCTAAGTCAGTGTAGTTGGAATAAACTAATAACTTAAGCGGGAATGAGTAGTTGAAGTGTTGATTACCTATTAATGAGGGTAGTTGGGACTCATATATAGGTTGTCGGGTGTGAGGACTGCCCTCACCCTTCGATGTGGGACTGGCCCCTTCTGCCCATAGTATTGTACTGTTTCGGCCCCTGTTTGGAGAGCTGTCATCCCCGGTTCCCGGACCCAGGTCACAGGTAAGACCTGCCCGGGCGCGGGTGCAGGTGTGCATGCTCTGGCCCCGGGCCCTGTGCCGGGTCCAGGAGTGCTGGTTGGGGGTTTGGGGGCCTGGGTAGCCTCTCTATGACTACTATCAACAACCTCCAAGCGACGACTTTTAGTTGCTTCGGTATTGAAGCAACGAAAATAATGCGGAAGCAACGACTTTTTTTCGTCGCTTCGATTCCGTTATGGAGTAGTGCTATGATACACGGAATAAAACTAAACTCACGGATTAAATTCAAAATGCTTCATCAGTTCATCCTAGGGTTATTTTTGAGTAGCTCCGCAGGATTCAATCCTCCGATAGTCCTTGCAAGCGGATTGTGTTCATATTGTACGGCCTTTTATTGATCAATGCAAAAGGACGTAAAAAGAAAAAAATTCAACAAAATTTTGTATGCAACGTAGTAAAAACAAATTTCATGCAAGGCCGTACAATATGAACACAATCCGCTAAACTATTTATACGGCCCATAGATGGGGGTTAATGTGTGCAAATATTAGGCCTAACATTTCTTCACACCCAAAGCATGTTAATATAGGCTTCATATGATTCCGTATGCAGGCCCATGTGGTCCTCCCTAAATTCATATTTGCTGTTGGAAGTGTTTAACTAAACTCATGTGGAGGTTCTTTAGTTTTGGTTGAATCGAGTTCTACATATGCTTACGGTTTTAAGGTCAACTTTTATTTTAGAAAACTTCAATTCTTCGAGGACGGTTTTTATTAGAGTTAGCTAGCTAGTACTGTATTATCATATTTAATATATATACATGCAATTTAAATAAATATAAATTATTTCGATGCACTAATTTATAGAAAAATACCGACTGTCTGATAATAAATTGTTTTACCAAATACATTAAATTAGTCACATATTATGAATTGACCTACTTAATTTAAATTCTTATCAATGTATTCCACCCTTCTCAATAGTTCTGTATTGACCCTAATTCTATTAATCTGGCTAGGATAAGTTGAATGTATACCTAAACTAACCTCCGTATATACTATACTAGAACTATATAAAAGCTAGGGAATTATCATATGATAGTTTAAACATTCAATATGTAATTGATTGGTTTGGTGACTTTGGTCCCACTTTCTTGCACAATGCCTGCTGTCCATTTGATTCCTTTCCAATAATTGAGGTATTTTTTCTAAGCATATAATTGAGTTAGTGAATGCTTGATCTTGCATTATTTCATTATAGTGTTTATTGATCATTTACCATCGAAATTTACCGCTAGAAAATATATGGTGTAAAAAAATTAAAACTTTAAGTTTAACTTCTCCAACTACTTTCATTTATAAAAAAAAAACAATATCTATCAGTTAGTTTTAAACTCCATTTCAAATATAAAAAATTATATTATAAAACGGGTCGATCTCTAATTATGAAACATAACGAGAGAGCAAAGAAGCGTCACTTTCGTGTGAAACATCCTCTCTTTGCTGGTGAGTCTTCTGATGGTGGTGCTATGGTGGAGGAGCCGAACTTGGAGGTTGCAGAATCTATTTCTGAGAAGACCCCCTCTGCGTAGGGTGGTTTCAGTATTTTCGAATAAGTTAGGGTTTGCCCTAACATGTCGTAGTTATCTTTGAGGTGATATGCTTATGGTTTACAACATAGAGTTTGCTTAGGCTTAATCTTAGGTGAGTTTGCATGGTTTAATATTTTCGTAGCCCGTGAGGGCGGATTGTGTTTATAGTATATTTATATTTTCAGTTAATGGAGTGACGTCTTTTTCTTCAAAAAAAAAATGAAACATAACTTCATAAACAATATTTTGTTACGCGCGTTCTCTAAAGATAACCTAAACACCCCGCGAGAAAGGGTGTGAAATTGTTTTACTAATTCGAGGAGAAGTAACTATGAGCACATTGTTAATACATCGATCTTTTGACAAAAGAAATGAATTTAAATGATACTATTGTTCGAAAAAATTAAATGGCATGCAAGTGCGATCGTTTTCTTTTACAAATTATGTGTGGAATCCTTAAACATGAACAAAATAGACCAGGTTTTATAAATTCAAAGCTACTCCTTGCACTTTAAATGCTAGTTCAGCCTCACATCCCGAAGAGCTAGGCCATGGTCTTCATATCACTGTAAAACATATAAATACCACTCAGAAAAAACTGCCATAGCTAGCCTGCATATTACATAATGCTTAGATACATAAATACCATATGGTCCCCTAGAATTCAAATAATTTGTACGAGTTATTATTACATGCAGTTCCTAAGATCATATATAGCCATCAAATTTACATTCATAATAATTGGATGTGGTTGGTCGAAACCTAACCAATAGAGAGGTCGATTCTTTCTATCATAAATGGCTATGCCCTAGCTAGCTAATACCATATATATATCCAACTTGTTTTCATATAATTACATCACTTGCAAACTGAGATCATCTCTAAGATGAGGACTTAACTGTAGAGATAGAAAATGTTTTGTCAATATTGGTCGACTTCTGCTTGGTTCAAAACCTACGTGGAGTAATGATCACCCAAGAACCTATGGGTTATTGGGTTAATGTTCATAATAATGAAAGGGCCACTTAGAGATTGTGATGTTTAATCGTGCATGTACCTTCGATCGGGGAGTGAGTATATAAGACTGATTTGAAACTACTTGGCACTAATTGTCTAATATATGGAAGAAAACTAAGAATTTATAGCGTATAATTTTGACTATAAGATTAATATTTTGTATGAGTAGCATTTTAAAACTAACTGATTAGTTTACGAAGTTAATTGGCCTTTAGACTAATATTTCAATCATATATTGGCGTCTTAACCGTTCAGTTTTTGGGTTCTTATTGATAGTATATTCACATTCTATAAGACTTGTTTTTGACCTCCACACTTGCTTATGCGATTTGGATTAATACATGATATAAGGAGATCGAATGTGCAACTTGATCGAATTACAGAGATAATCATGATCACAGTGACAGCCCTGATTAGGTCATATTCCTAACTAACAAAAGGAATAATGATTAGCTTAATTAGCCTGCATGATTGATTAAGAGGTCAATTTGTTCTGGGCAAGATCAAGTCTAGTGATTGCAGGCTTCAACGACCCCCCTCTAAATAGGTAAAAATAGCAATTAGCAAAGTGTGACCGACCTAAAACAAATGTTATATGGGGGCCAACTTATTATCCTCTTCTCTCGTCACTATCTCTATTCACAGCTGTTGCCACTATTTCCAGATAGTATATTATACACCAATAATACTACACTATTATTAATTATAGACTACCACTTGTGTATTTTCTTCTTTTCTTATTACCAAATTCTATTTTACATTATATCTTTTATTTAGTAGTAGCACTTCTTAATAATTACAGGCACATTGCTGCAGAGGCAGCCAGATGAGTCTGTGGTGTTTATGATTTGATCACCAACAGCATTATATACTGCAGATTCTAGAGTTAAATTAAAGTTTTTTTTTCCCAAAAAACCCTAGTACGAAATTTATGTTTGTAAGTAATAGTATGTAAAATTTAACATTTTTTAGTTCTCTTCTTATTTTTCTGAAAGAAGTGCGCGCGTCATCCATTAAATTTAATATTTTTAGTTATTTTAGAATGATTTTGAACCATGTAATAGTTCGGTTCTTGACATCGTTCATTTTATTTCGCATGTTACTTCTTGGTTCATAAATTATAGGTCAAAATTCAGTTTAGTACCCTCAATTTTTAAGTAAAAATCAGAATGACCATTCTTTTTGAAAATAAATTAGAATGACCCCTAAAGTTTTGGGTAAAAATCAGAATGATCCCTCTTTTTGAAAATAAATCAGAATGATCCTTAAACTTTTGAGTAAAAATCAGAATGACCCCTAAATTTTCAAATATGATCTCCCGGGTCTAAAATTTCAAGTGACCTCGAAATGTGACATAAGCTGCTATTTTGAAACTGACAACAATGACCCACATTTGGCTGATTAAGACCATATCTTTTATATGTGCACTTTATTTATGATTAAGACCAGAATTATGTGTTTTTTATTACTACATTTTGCATCCAACTAGTCTCTTATAAGTATGTTAATTAGGTTTCATTTCAAATTTAGAACGTTTAATATGCAAATGGTCCATTTTACTTTACGTGAAAGTTTCAATATTGTAGTATGAGCCCTTGTTGTCAGTTCCAAGCCAGCAACTTACGTCACATTTTGAGGTCACTTGAAATTTTAGACCCGGGAGATCATATTTGAAAGTTTAGGGGTCATTCTGATTTTTACCCAAAACTTTAGGGGTCATTCTGATTTTTACCTAAAATTGAGGGTACTAAACTGAATTTTGTCCTAAATTATATATCTTATCAATAAACTATGCAATTTGTGTAAAGTTATCTAAAAGGTATCGGAAAAAAATAAAATAATTGACAAAGAAAAATATAGCATTGTTCAAGGAGAAAAGATAATAGGGAGAACTGTGTATTTATTAATTGATAGAGAGGCATTTATATAGACATTACATCAAGTATCCCGATACATTAGGGATTCCCTATCTAATACAGAATCAACTATACTAGTCTTATTAGGTCAAGACACATCCAGGAAGTTACGGAAATAACCTTCCTACAACACTCCCTCTTGTGGCGAGTGTCTAATGTCTTCATGGTGCTTACCATGTTGCCTCACTAAAACCTTGCCAGCAAAACAAAAACCTCTTGGGTAAAAATAAAATGCATGGACGAAGGGAAAAGAGCACAACACACCAACACTACACTTGTGAATAACATGTGATGTAGACTCCCCCTGAAGTCTAACAAACTTAGAGCTCTGATATATGGTGCATGCCTAGGCTCTTCACATGTTTCACATGCATAGATTTTCCCAAAGACTTGGTAAACAAATCTGCAACATTTGCCTCTGAACTCACTTGATTAACTTGGATGTTCAGGAGTTCCTGTTGTTGCACATTGTAAAAGAACTTGGGCGATATATGCTTAGTGTTATCACCTTTGATAAAACCTAACTTCATCTGCTCAATGCAGGCAGCATTATCTTCATAGATACACGTAGGTTTATCGGTGGTAGACACTAGTCCACACGAATCACGAATGTGGCGAATAATTGACCTTAGCCAGACACATTCTCTAACAGCCTCATGGAGGGCGATGATCTCTGCGTGATTCGATGAAGTAGCAACCAAAGTTTGCTTGGTTGATCTCCAGGATATCGCTATATTTCTCATGGTAAAAACATAACCAGTTTGGGAACGAGCAGGATGTGGGTCAGAGAGATACCCAGCATCCGCGAAACCAACTAACACGTTGTTGGGAGTCTTTGAGTAATTAAGGGAGACGTCCAGAGAATGACACATTTGGATGGCCGGACGCGTCACCATTATCATCCGCCACGTTACTAGCGCCAGTGGCAGTACCACAGTGTACGATGGTACTATCGAGGCAGCCGGAAATGTTGGTGTGAGGAGGGTGATTGGCAGAATCTTCTCTCTTTGTGTTGAAGGGATAGAACAGTCCCAAGTCAACGGAACCTTTCAAGTACCGTAACAAATGTTTGATACCGTTCCAATGACGATGCGTAGGCGCTGAGCTAAATCTAGCTAGTAAGTTCACAGTGAAAGCAATGTCTGGTCTAGTGCATTGTGCCAAATACAAAAGTGCCCCAATCGCACTTAAGTATGGGTACTCAGCACCAAGAATCTCTTCTTCATCCTCTTTGGGACGGAATGGATCCTTGTTTATGTCCAGACTACGAACAACCATGGGAGTAGACAACGGCGTACATGTATCCATGTTGAAACGCCTGAGCATCTTCTGCGTATAAGCAGACTGGTGAACCAGAATACCCTTGGTTCTATGCTCTAACTCAAGTCCTAAACAGAACTTAGTCTTCCCAAGATCCTTCATCTTGAACTCAGATTTCAAGAATGAAACTGTCTCTTCAATCTCACTTGAAGTACCGATGACATTCATGTCATCAACATAGACAGCTACAATAGTAAATCCAGAGTCGGTCTTTCTAATGAACACGCATGGGCATAACTCATCGTTCTTGTACGTAACCCCTCCGAATCAAGTATTCACGTAGGCGATTGTACCATATCCTTCCGGATTGTTTAAGTCCATACAGTGAACGTTGCAGCTTAACTGCATAAGCACTCCGTGGTTTAGAGTCTTTTGATTCTGGCACATGAATTCCTTCAGGAACTCTCATGTAGATATCCGTATCTAGATCCCCATATAGATACGCTGTAACTACATCCATCAGTTGCATACTCAGTTTTTCGGACACTACTAAACTGATCAAGTAGCGGAAAGTAATGATGTCCATTACGGGAGAATACGTCTCCTCGTAGTCAATACCAGGACGCTGTGAGAAGCCTTGCGCCACAAGTCTTGTCTTATATCGCAAGATCTCATGCTTCTCATTGCGCTTACGAAAAAAACCCACTTATGTCCGACAGGTTTAACGCCTTTAGGGATCAATTCAACAGATCCAAAGACTTGCCTTTTATCTAATGAGTCAAGTTCTGCCTGTATTGCTTCTTTCCACTTCGGCCAATCTGCTCTTTGTTGACATTCAGTCACTGAGCGTGGTTCAACTTCGTCGTCATGGATGATCTCTTGTGCGACGGAAAAAGCATATATATCATCGACGTGTGTGGAGACTCTATCCACTAAGAGACACGCGTTATTCAAACTGAGCGAGATTTCTTTGTTCTCTGGAGTCAACATTGGTTCTATGTCATCCCACAGAAATGATTCAGTTGACTCATGGACATAGCTATAGTCAGAGACAATCTCATGCGATGGATTCACATCGTTGATGATGAGCGGATTTTGTGCCTTCGCTCGCTTCTTTCGAGGGTTTTTATCTCGAGAATTTTTCGGATCTTGTCACTTTCTCAATATCAGTGAAAGCGTCGGGCATCGATTCCGCGACTTTCTGAAGATCGATAATGCGTTGCATTTCAAGCTCACTTTGAGCAGTGCGAGGATCATGAAGAGACAAATCGTTGGGGGCACACCATGTCAATTCCTGACGTTCATTCGGAATGAGTGCATTCCTATCTCCCCCTAACAGCGGGAAGTGTGTCTCTTCAAAGTGATAATCTGCGAATCGCGCAGTAAATAGATCACCGGTGGTTGGTTCTAAGTAGCGGATTATCGTTGGCGAGTCATAGCCAATATAGATGCATAAACGTCGTTGTGGACCCATTTTGATATGCAAAGGAGGCGTAATTGGCACATAAACTGCACAACCGAAAGTACGTAAGTGCGATAGATTGGGTTCAAAACCAGTTACCATCTGGTAGGCACTAAACGCATTGTTGGCAATGGGTCGAAAACGAATAAGCATCACTGCATGCAGTATTGCATATCTCCAAGCAGAAACTGGCAAATTGGTTTCCATAACCAATGCCCTAGCCACTAGCTGGAGTCGCTGAATGGTGGCTTCTGCAAGGCAGTTTTGAGAATGAACATGAGGAACAGGGTGTTCTACTTCAATCCCAATGGACATACAATAATCATCGAATGCTTTGGAGGTAAACTCGCCAGCATTATCCATCCTAATAGATTTGATAGGATGGTCAGGGTGGTTAGCCCTTAACTTGATGATTTGAGCTAAAAGCTTGGCGAATGCAGCATTTCTTGTGGACAACAACGCGACGTGAGACCAACGCGTCGACGCATCAACCAGCACCATAAAATACTGGAATGGGCCAAATTCTGGTTTGATTGGTCCACAAATATCACCTTTGATCCGGTGTAAGAATGGTATATTTTCAGTTGAAAGTTTGGCGAATGAAGGGCGAGCGTGCAATTTAGCAAGCGAGCAAGCCTTACAAAATGAGCGATGGGCATTGGAAATTGCCGTTGTGGCATAAGAGGACACAGGTGGTGACGCCCCATGTCCCTGTGAAGGGTGGGACGGCATGACGTGCGGCGTAAAGGCAGCTTCCTCATCCGCCAGGTGCGCGGCCCCGAAACCCTGTGAAGGAGGGAGCGGTGGCGAGTGTGGCTTTAAGGCCACAGTCTGGCGAGGAGCTTGGCTCCAGCGTACGTCACGATGTTGAGTCGCGATAAGAGGTTCTTCCAATCGCTTTTTCGACTTGAAAAATGGATGTCCATGGGAATTCTTTAGAATCCGGATCATCATATCACGGCCAAGGTGGCCTAGTCGAGCATGCCAAAGCTTATAATCATTAGTGTCACAAAAATTGTCAGTGACAGCATATGATTCGAAGACACGGGCTGTAGTGAGATATAAGCCATTGTCTTCAACGCACGACATCTTCTCTAAGATACGGCGGCGGCCGTGTTCTTGAGAAGTAATGCATAAGTATTCTTCACCATTCTCTGCATAGGTATCCAAGTCATAACCGTTGGCACGGATATCCTTAAAACACAGCAGGGTTCAATTTGTTCTCGGCGCCTAGAGAGCATCAATGACATTGATAACAGTACCATTTGGTAACATAAATTCAGCGGTTCCTCGCCCTTTGACAATCGGCGAGGTACCTATCAATGTTGTCATTGATGAGCGATACAGCATTAAATCCGTAAACAACTGCCTATTCTTTAGAATAGTGTGTGGGTAGTTTCACTATCAGCTAGACACTCAACTTCACCGCGAGACATCTACAAAGAGACGAAAACTTGGGTTAGTTTTTCGCGGGACACAGTTTAATCACTACGCCGTAGGATAGAGAAAGAAAGGGGATGAAAATCCCATCCAGTGTATGACATGTCATTTGGACATTATAACGTCGACTAAAGTTGGAAAGTGCAAGGTTGAATGTTACATAACCAAGCAATCATCATCAGAAACCAAAACGAAACCGGGGCTTCGCACATTGTGGTGTAGAACACCTTTGGTGACTGGAATAAAATGAGGGCTAGCCTCCTAGGATCGGTGTTAAAACACCTCTCGGACTGCATACTAGCCGAAGTTGTGGATGTCAAAGACACATGGTGTCGTGGCACCAGAGTGTGGCGGATGCCGAGCCTACTTCACCTTAATGGGCCGATGGCGGCCCATTCGCCACCCTTTTTTTTTATTTATTTAGGGATTGAGCGTAGGTGGGATTATAAGTCCAAAATATAGAGCCTATGTGACCCAAAGGTGGCGTCACAAGAACTACGTGAGTTGTTAATACACGAACCTGATTGCATAAAAACATAAAATTTCTCATGATATGGGAAAACAGAGAAATTTTATTAAGTGCCAACATGAATACATCAACTTCTAATTCCAAAATAAACAGACTAACATGAGTCATAAAAACATGGCGAGTGCCATTACAATGGCGAATGTCATTACAATGGCGAATGCCATTACAATACTTGATAAACTAGACAGGCCATAGGCTAGTCAAAATCCAGGACATCAAGAGTTTGTGGTTGCGCCTTTGGAGAATCCACATGATGAGCATAATTTGCATCAATCATCTCGTCCTCAGCATAATTGTTTTCTTCAGACAGAAACTTCTTGTACTTCTTGTAGGCATTTTACATCTCCTTACTAGCTCGACAATCGCGATGGTAGTGTTTGGAGGAACCACACTTGTAGCACGGAGCAAATTGAGCATTCCGGTTATTTCTATGAGGTCGAGGAGGGTTTGGTACTGGACCTAGACGGGGTCCGTGGCCAGTCCGGCCTCCCCCTGAAGGTGGTGCATATTCGCCACCTTCTCGCCTCCAAGTGTTGGAGCGTCGTGTCACATTATTTCCAGTATTCCGATTTCTTCCATGTACCGAATTGTATGGGGTATGGCGGCCTTTATTTTTCTGCTTTGAAGTCTTCCCATAATGAGTCTGTGGTGTTGAAATTGGCTTTGTACCAACAGGTCTCTGGCTACTATTGAGCCTAATCTCATAATGAAGTTCTTTTTTAGCCAATATTGCCATAAAGTTAGCGAATGACCTGATTCTGCCTTCATCAACTGAGATCTTATATTGATGTCCAACGTGATTCCCCCAGGACCATCACTTAAAACTGCGACCGTAGGGGTGATGAAATCCCCATTCTAGGTCTCATCGACGATATAAGAATGGCCGGAATCGGAGTAGAAGAAAGGCTAATAGCGCCCGATATAATATATCTATAGTTCAAAAGCAGGAACTTTTATAAAATTTTTACCTTTTGGAATTGATCAAAAGATCGAGTGCGTAAAGCTTGTTCTTCGACTCTTGTCTGGTTCTCGAGCCTCTTTTTACGCGAGTAATCTGGCGGAGCTATCTTGAAAAGTTGATGGCGAGCGAACAGGCTGGCGAGCGAATGGGCTAGCGAGCGAACGTGTTGGCGGCCAAGCGAATGAGCGTGACTGCCAAGCGAGCGAGCGAGCGGGCGAGGAAGCGGGCTGGCAATCGAGTGGGCTAGCGAGCGAACGTGCTGGCAGCCAAGCGAATGAGCGTGATTGCCAAGTGAGCGAGCAATCGGGCGAGCAAGCAGGTGAAAAAGCAGGCAGCCGTGTGAATGGGCAGGCGGCCGGAGGTGGAGGGCTGCGGCCTAGGAGAGACCGAGAAGGAGTCGCACAGGTCCCGAGAGGGGAGGTGCGGTCGACGGAATGGATGGAAGAGGAGGAAAAAGTTATCATGGTTTTTCTAGGGCTCAGGGAGATTACGTGCTGATAACGTGTTGAAGGAGAAAAGATAATAGGGAGAACTATGTATTTATTGATTGATAGAGAGGCCTTTATATAGGCATTACATCAAGTATCCCGATACATTAGGGATTCCCTATCTAATACAGAATCAACTATACTAGTCTAATTAGGTCAAAACACATCCAGGAAGTTACGGAAAATAACCTTCCTACAACAAGCATGATTTATCGCAATGAGAAAATAAAATAAAATTAAAGTCTACTTACATGTAAGAGGGAAATTAGTATCTATTACGAAAAATTGGGATTTTGAGAATGACAGGGAAAACCCACTCATATTCGCAGTTAATTAATTGTGATATGAATACATAGATATTATATAACCTCAGACTCAGAAAACCCAAGAGAATTACGTACACACACCATTCTCTCTCAGCTCTTGAGATAACTCAAGAAGCATGTTAGGGAACTCCGGCGAAGCCATGATGGTGACAGAACCAGCAGTACTACTCCATCAAGTCGGCAGTAATACTGAAACCGCCGCCGCACTCTTTTCAAATGAAGATGATCTTCAAAAGCAAACTTCTGGTGACGTTGATCATGAGGGTGGTCATGATGACGACCACCGGAGCTATGGAGGTGGAGGAGGAGGAGGAGGAAACCGGTGGCCTCGCCAAGAAACCTTGGCACTCTTGAAGATAAGGTCTGAAATGGATGCTGCTTTTCGCGACTCTAGTCTTAAAGCACCATTGTGGGAAGATGTTTCAAGGTGAATTATTATTCTTCAGATCCATCTCTACGAAGCTAGTTAAACAACTTCATACTCTTCTACCTCTTAATATTATAGTTTTCTTGGTTTTCTGGCATATAGAGATTTTGTTATGAACTTTACTAATTTTCTGATAATTAATCAAGCTCAAGTGAATATTCTTTGCTACCTTTTACAGTAGCATGCAGGCATATATATGATGATGAATGTGTGTTTTCAAAGAGATGATGATCACAGATTTTAATTGGTGTTTTGTTGTTTTAATTCACATATCCTTGAAGATTTTATTCTCTTGTTGATTTTATTTGGGCTTTTGGAGTTAATTATTCTAATTAATATCTGCAGGAAACTAGGGGAGCTTGGTTATCACAGAAGTGCAAAGAAATGCAAGGAGAAATTTGAGAACGTATACAAGTACCACAGAAGAACCAAAGAAGGCCGATCTGGAAAGCCAGAAGGAAAGACTTATCGGTTTTTCGACGAACTTGAAGCTTTTGATCATCAACAGAATAGTCGCCATCCATCTATAATACCACCAAAACCTCCAGTGGTGCTGTGGACCAACAACACCAACCACTATCCAAACCAAAGTGTCCCTCCTGGTGTCACAGTTCCGCAAAACGGCGTCACTCCAGCCACAGATCCAATAATTCATTCAGCAACAAACAATTCTTTGCTGCCACAATCATCACAAGATAACACTAATGGGTTCCGAGTACTAAATCCGACCACCAATCTGTTGATCTCCAGCTCTACTTCTTCGACTACTGCCTCCGACGAGGAGTTTCAGCAACGAAACAAGAGGAAACGGAAATGGAAGTACTTCTTCAGACGACTGACGAAGCAAGTTCTCGAGAAGCAGGAGAGGCTGCAAGAGAAGTTCTTGGAAGCCATTGCCAAATGCGATCAAGAACAAATGGTGAAAGAAGAAGCTTGGAGAATGCAAGAGATGGCAAGAATCGATCGCGAACACGAGGTTTTAGTCCAAGAGAGATCGACCGCAGCAGCTAAAGACGCCGCCCTAATACAATTCTTGCAGAAGCTTTCACTGCAACATACCTCTAATGATAGTACTCGATCACTCGAAATCAATGATGCTGCGGCACTAGTAGTACCACCAACAAATAAGCCTCGACCATTGCCAGCACTACCGGTATCATGGGCAATGGACCACCGTGGCGCCCTCACTACAGGTTCTGATGTAGCACCTAGAAACTTGGAGTCTAAGAAAGTGTATAGTAACGGCGAGAACAATTCTGCTCTACCTACTGTCGGGTCCTCAAGATGGCCGAAAACAGAAGTTCAAGCATTGATAAATCTGAGGACAACTCTGGATGTCAAGTATCAGGAAGCTGGGCCTAAAGGGTCTCTGTGGGAGGAGATATCGGCCGGGATGAGGAGGCTCGGCTACAATCGGAGCTCAAAGAGGTGCAAGGAGAAGTGGGAGAACATCAACAAGTACTTCAAGAAGGTCAAGGAGAGCAGCAAAACGAGACCGGAGGATTCAAAAACATGTCCTTACTTTCACCAGCTTGAAGCCTTGTACAAAAAGAAGAACAACAAGATTGCATATCATCACAAGTCGTGCATTGAGGATCGTAGTGTTGAGAAGCTCCAGATAATGCAGCCACTGAGGGAAAATGTGGATCCAAATCAAGAGGAAGATGAACATGATCATGATGAAGAAGGAGAAAGTACGGAGGAAGAGCAAGAACATGATCAGATAGGGATAGTAACAAGTTACAAACCGTCATCAATGGAGATGGTTTGAGTCATGGAAGAGTGATCGAGACAGCAAAGACAGCGGCAACGAATTTTCTTAATATTTATCATCAGATCCAGATGACGTAAAATGTCAATATTCGAAAAATGTCCCAACAGATGACTGTAAAGCCATATAATTAAAAGTGGATAATATAATGTATTATTTCAGGTTCAACTCTGACTCTCTCACGTAGCTAGACATCTCTCTCTCCTCTCTCATCCGGCGGCACCGACAAGGGTGTCTCGCCGTTTGCTCTATTGCTGTCGGACAAGATGTGAATACCCATTGTTTTGAGAGGTAAGTTGACCGGAAGTTTTTGACATATTTTGATCGGCGTGGTTTTTTCGGATCGGCAGGGAGGCAAGGCATCCATGAACACAGACTTTTGCGTTAGCGTTGGGGCTGGGTGAGATTGGATATGATTCCTGTTGACAGTAGCCACAGAGGGGCTACAACAGTCCCACAGACCCGCAACCAGTGCACCCGGGGCCGGCCTAGGGCCCGGAACCGGATCGCCAGCACCCGGAGCCGGGGTCCAGTAGTCTACCTTGCGACCAGAGACCCGGGGACCGGTGGGCGCCAGCCTGCCAAAGAGGTCACCAGAGCTGCCCTTTGGTGTACGAACAGAAAGAAGCCAGTCCCACATCAAAGAGTGAGGCCAGACCTCACGCCCGGCCACCTATATAAGAGCCTCAACTACCCTCATTAATAGGTAACTGATCTTTCCTACTGCTTATCATACGTGCTTAAGTTATCTATTCATCCCAACTGTACTAACTTAGACATCGGAGAGGAGAAGACCGGCCCGCCCGCTATTCCCCTTAGTAAGCAGGTTTACAAGAGATCACACTTGGATTCACCTGTCTCTGCCAGGCCTACGGGTTTTAGGTACGAACAATTGGCGCCGTCTGTGGGAACAAATACGATAAAACCACTTAAGCATTACCAATGGCAGAAAGCTCTGAGGCAGGCCAGGAAAGAAATACCACCAAGGAGTAGCGTCACTACCAGAAAAGGCCTTATAGCCGACGAGGCCATCTCGTCGGCCGTTACCATTAATTCGTCGGCTATAGTCATAGCCGACGAAGTATCGTCGGCTATAGTCTCGTCGGGATAGCTCCGTCGGCTATACTATAGCCGACGATACGAGGCGTAAGTCGTCGGCTTATAAACCGCGGGGTATAGCCGACGAATAAAGCGTCGTCGGCTATACTTCGAACATTGCCGACGACAAGATCGTCGGCTTCAACAATTACGTAATTGCCCCTAAACCGAAGTATAGCCGACGACACTATCGTCGGCTATACGTCCAATATAGCCGACGACACTATCGTCGGCCATAACAATCGCCGGTACCAGGAACGGCTTTTTTTTTGCCTGAAGCCGGGAGGGTATAGCCGACGACATATGGTAAACATCGTCGGCTATAGCCCTTATAGCCGACGAAATATTGCCAATATCGTCGGCTATAGCCCTTATAGCCGACGAAATAATGACAATATCGTCGGCTATAACCCCTAAATATTTAAAAAAATTTAAAAATTTAACTCGGGCCCAATTTCACTTCGTCTTCGGTTTGGCTGCAGAAAATGCACAAACAAACATCCAAATATCCAACAAATATCCACATCAATCCATCCCTAATATCCTACATACTGTACAAATTAACCCACTATCTACTCATCATCATCACCCCCTAAACGCGTAGCGTCGTCGACCGGATCGTTCGAGTTCCGGTGGCTATGGCTGTCCTGATCGGCTGGCGTACTCCGATGCCGGGGGGGAGTGGGGACGACGAACTGGGGCATCTGTGGCGGAGGCGGGGGCTGGAGTCCAGCCTGCTGGGCCTCCCAAGACTGCTGCATCCATCGGTACATCTCCGCCACAGATGCGTCTCTGGCCTGCTGCGCCGAAGCCTCCACGGCCCTCGCCAACTCCGCCTGCTGGAGCGCCTCCACCGCCCTCGCCAACTCCGCCTGAGTCCTCTGCAGCTGCGTCTGCAAGTCTCCTCTCGTCGAAGCCGCACGCTGCGTGCTGGGATTGGCCGGCGTGTACTTGAGAACCCCATCTCCCGCCGCGCCTAGGCCTCTCTGGTAGAAGTAGTTGTTCCCCGTCCCTACCGCCGCGTGCATGATCTGAGAGGCCAAGCGCGGCTCAAGGGTGTCGATCGTGGAGGCAAACTCCGCGATCGCCTCGTCGGACGCCCCGTCTCCCAGGGTGTCTCGCGCGATCCCGAAGGTGATCGCGTCGGTCTCCGCATCGATTTCCGCCTAATTGACAAGAAAATATAATAAACAAATAAAAAAATATATATATAAATTAATTTAATGAAACACTTTTATTGAAGATGGGCGAATACTTACCACTTGGTCGGGACGCCCCGGAAACATCTGCGCATGAATCCACGACAACGGCCTCAGCGGTCGGTCCCTCCTCGCCCACTGCCTCCAGGAGCGGGCGCCGCCGTGGTGGGGGTGCTCGTTCCTCCTGCGGTTGTCGCTGTTCGTCCGCGAGATTTTCTGTATTATAAGAACGAACATATAAACGCAAATATAAATTAGTAACTAAATTAAAATATTACGAACTAACCAAAAAAAAATTATTAACTAATTTAGTTACTAACTAATTTAATTTAATTAGTAACTACTTAACTAACTAATTTAATTTAGTAACTAACTAACTTACTAACTACCTAATTTAATTTAATTTAATTTAATTTAGTAACGAACTAACTAACTACGTAACTAACCAACTAACTTAATTTAATAACTAATAACTAACTAACTAACTAATTAATTTAATTAAGTAACTACATAATTTAATTATTAAATAACATTAAAAAGTTATATACTAGCAGGCTAAATTTTCTTACCGAGACCCTGTCGCTCCCGAAGTAGGCTACCAGCCATAGCCACTCGTACTCCCTGTACCGGAACTCGTGGGGGGTTGCACCTCGCCCCAAGCGCTGCTCCACATGGTACGTCCTGTAGTGCGTGGACAGCTCGTTCTTCCACTCGGAGTACCTATATTAACAAAACACAACTGTTAGATATATTCGTACACTGCCAATAAATATATTTATACAAAAAAAAGCAAAACACATAACCTGTTCTTCAGCTGCTCGTCTCTCCACCAGTCCAAGGTAGGATGGACTCTAAACCATTGCTGCAATATTATAAATTAATTAGAAAATATTTTTATATAGTTATAAGGACTGAATTCATAAATATTTATTTTCTATAATAAAAATCATATTTAACTCACCGACAGTGCATTGTACACTCGCGCCTTGATCTCATCGGGCACAGAGCCCCAGTCGGGCCACAACAGTGGGACCCTGTCCCGCACGAGCATGCCCGTCGCGTTGATGTACTTGGTGGTGGTGTCTCTCCGCTCAATCGGGCGTCCATCCTCACCGGGACCGGGCAGGATCTCTCTGATCCCACCGGCCAGCTCCCTCTCCAGGGTCGACATGTTCGCTGGCCCTCTAGTCCGTCTCGTCCCCGCGGGTTTATTGACGAGGACGCCTGTTTCATAATTAAAATGAATACATAGTTAAATAATTATTTAAACTAACTAATTAAATAATTAATTAAACAATCTAAATAATTAATTAAACTAACCAATTACCTGCGTCGTTGTACTGCTTGTCCTTCTCACGAACGGCCCACAGGCCGCGGCAGTCCTCTGAGTCGAAAGGACTGTAGAAGTAGGCCTCCTCCCAGGGAATCTCGTAGGGCCGGTCGTGCCTCTAAATCTGCCTCCCCCTGGCGTCGTACTCAGGGATGGCAGGGAGGAACTGGACCATGTACATCCCCGATGGCGGAGACATACGGGGCGTGGACCCTGAGGGGCCTGCTCCCTCTGACGGTGGGCCCCGTAGCTGTGGACGCTGTCGCTGTGGGGGGACAGGGAGCATCTCTGGAGGGTCCAGATCGGCGCGCGGTGGGGTCGGCTGCCGATCCTGGAACAGTGCTGAAGTGCACTGGGGTCTGGTGGCTCTGCGTCCTCCTCCGACACTCGAGTCAGGGCCCGCTCCCGTCGACTCATACGAGGAGCCCCCACGTGGATCTCTCGGAGTCAATCCCATCAACGTCTCCTCTCGTCGACTCATAGGCCGGCCTAGGCCCCGACGACCGCTGGATCCGCTCCCCCCACGGCTGGATCCTGCCTGAGCGTCGGGGTCGCTCTCGGTCCGTCTGCCAAGCCATCGGTCTACAAAGCGCCGGTTTCCTGCACAATTAGTATATAAATTCCATAAATTGCACAAAAATTCCACAAAAAAATTAAAAACTTCATTCAATGTATATATACCTAATTATATATATACGTACCTAAATATATTTATACCTAATTATATATATATACACCTAATTATATATATACATAACTATATTTATACCTAATTATATATATATATATATATATATATATATATTCTGAAAAATATATATATATATATATATATATATATATATCGTCCTACAAATTAAAAAAAATATTTATACCTAATTATATATAAATTAGTATACTAGTATATAAATTCAACAAAATTCCACAATTAGTATATAAAAACCGTAAATTTAACAAAAAATCCACAAAATTAGTATATAAATTCCACAAAATTAACAAATTTAACAAAAAATCCACACAATTCCATAAATTTCACAAAAACCCTAAATTCCACAAAAAATTCACAAAAACCCTAAAATTCACAAAATTCGACAAAATTAATAAAAACCCTAAATGAGGCTCGATCGGGACTACCTGACATGGTGGTGCAGTCTGGACGAGGACCGGTGGTGCGGTGCGGCGGCGACGGCGGCAGGGGCGGCGGCGGCAGCGGGTTTCGGGTCGGCTAGGGGCGGCTGCGGCTAGGGGCGGCTGCAGCAGGGGCGGCAGAGGTGGCTGCGGCAGGGGCGGGTAGGGGCGGCTGCGGCAGGGGCGGCTCGGGGCGGCGGCGGCAGGGGGTTTCGGGTCGGGGAGGGGTCGGGCAGGACGGGGAGGAGGCGGGGAGGGGGAGGGTCGGTCGGCGTCGGGGAGGGGCGGTGGTGGTCGGTCGGCGTCGGGGAGGGGCGGGCGGCTGCAGCAGGTGGGAATTTAGGGATTTAGGGTTAGCAGAAAATGAGGGAGGCGCGCTCTGTTTCGGTTTAAATCGAAGGACTATAGCCGACGATGTAATTTTAATTCGTCGGCTATAGTCATAGCCGACGAAATTCGTCGGCTATACTCTTACGGGCCGGGCAAAAATCCGGGCCGGGCCGAAGTTGGGCTTCGCGGGCCGGTTATAGCCGACGAATTTAGGCATATCGTCGGCTATAATATGCACATCGTCGGCTATAATATGAATCTCGTCGGCTATACTTTACGCTCTCAGCAGCCGTCAGATCTCGCCCATCCAACGGCGGACAATGAAACGGCGCGGATCGCAAGAGTTTAGCCGACGAGGTTAAGTATTTCGTCGGCTATTCCCTGGTCAACTTTTGGTCAAACCTCTAAACGCTTTACAACGGCAATTGACCCATCTAAATGACGTTTTTTGGCCTGACCTTCAACAGAGAATAGTTTCAAATCGATGGGACGCAACTAACCGTATCAAAATTTTCCTCAAAATATTTACCGACCGTCAGGCTACCCATAGGAAAACGGAAGTAAAAAACACCTAACCGCAACATTCGGCACACAGATTTTGTCGGAATCTTCCCATTTTTCAACCGTAGTCGTATTTCAATATTTCGGTCGTATCTTATTTCACGACACTTTTGCATTTGAACGGTCTACGTATGGTAACTATTTGAAACTATACATTCACTTAAACACTTAGTAAATAAGTTAAGGAACATTAGTGCATATGTTCCGATTTCGAATCTAAAAGTTTGGAAAATCTATTCCAACCGTCAGATATCACCGTTAAGATGAAATACATGTATGAAAAAAAATCCAACTACATCTGACAACGTTAAAGGCTCGATCGGTACGGTCAAACTGCAAAGGCAAACCTCTAAACGCTTTAAAACGGAAATTGGCCCGTCTAAATGACGTTTTTTGGCCTGACCTTCAACAGAGAATAGTTTCAGATCGATGAGACGCAACTAATCGTATAAAAATTTTCCTCAAAATATTTACCGAACGTCAGGCTACCCATAGGAAAACGGAAGTAAAAAACAGCTAACCGCAACATTCGGGACACAGATTTTGTCGGAATCTTCCCATTTTTCAACCGTAGACGTATTTCAATATTTCGGTAATATCTTATTTCACGACACTTTTGCATTTGAAGCGTCTACGTATAGCAACTATTTGAAACTATACATTCACTTAAACACTTGGTAAACAAGTTAAGGAACATTAGTGCATATGTTCCGATTTCGAATCTAAAAGTTTGGAAAATCTATTCCAACCGTCAGATATCACCGTTAAGATGAAATACATGTATGAAAAAAAATCCAACTACATCTGACAACGTTAAAGGCTCGATCGGTACGGTCAAACTGCAAAGTCAAACCTCTAAACGCTTTAAAACGGAAATTGGCCCGTCTAAATGACGTTTTTTGGCCTGACCTTCAACAGAGAATAGTTTCAGATCGATGAGACGCAACTAATCGTATAAAAATTTTCCTCAAAATATTTACCGAACGTCAGGCTACCCATAGGAAAACGGAAGTAAAAAACAGCTAACCGCAACATTCGGGACACAGATTTTGTCGGAATCTTCCCATTTTTCAACCGTAGACGTATTTCAATATTTCGGTAATATCTTATTTCACGACACTTTTGCATTTGAAGCGTCTACGTATAGCAACTATTTGAAACTATACATTCACTTAAACACTTAGTAAACAAGTTAAGGAACATTAGTGCATATGTTCCGATTTCGAATCTAAAAGTTTGGAAAATCTATTCCAACCGTCAGATATCACCGTTAAGATGAAATACATGTATGAAAAAAAATCCAACTACATCTGACAACGTTAAAGGCTCGATCGGTACGGTCAAACTGCAAAGTCAAACCTCTAAACGCTTTAAAACGGAAATTGGCCCGTCTAAATGACGTTTTTTGGCCTGACCTTCAACAGAGAATAGTTTCAGATCGATGAGACGCAACTAATCGTATAAAAATTTTCCTCAAAATATTTACCGAACGTCAGGCTACCCATAGGAAAACGGAAGTAAAAAACAGCTAACCGCAACATTCGGGACACAGATTTTGTCGGAATCTTCCCATTTTTCAACCGTAGACGTATTTCAATATTTCTTTCGTATCTTATTTCACGACACTTTTGCATTTGAACGGTCTACGTATGGTTTCGGTCAATATACTTGAGTTCCCTGATGCAGAAGGTCGATCTGATATAAGAGTTATAGCCGACGAATACCCTCCTCGTCGGCTATAACCAAAAACTTTTCGTCGGCTATAACTATTATAGCCGACGAATACCATTCTCGTCGGCTATAACCAAAAACGTTTCGTCGGCTATACTTATAGCCGACGAGTTGTCGGCAGTCGTCGGCTATAATATTATAGCCGACGATGTGGCCGACGAAGTAGTAATTCGTCGGCTATAAGGGGTTATAGCTGACGAGATACTGTTTCGTCGGCCGTTTTTTCCCATATCGTCGGCTATAACCCCTTTTCTGGTAGTGGCGCGTGTTGTGCCAGAACAAGCGCTCATCTCCACCCCGGTCAACGTGCGAGAGTAGCGCAGCGACCAGGACAACCAGAAAGGCAGGAGCTGTGGGAGGCCGGCCGGCACGCCGGGGCCATACCTTGATAGCTCGCGCGGGAAAGGCTCGGTGAAGGGCGACCAACCAGCGCACCGGGGCTTTTCGCTGACATTCTCGAACTATTCGAGCGACAGGGAGGAGAGCCCGCTCAGTGACAGTGACCGGGACACCACGTACAGCCCAGCCCTGCTCGATATAGCGGGGGAGATACAGGCAATGGCAGCGGAAGTCGGTCGCCTGCGCGAGGTGGGCGACCGGGATAGGGCAAGATCCAATGCCCGGTATGAGGAAATGGAGGCGGTGAATGCTGCCCTGGTAGCCGCCCTGGAGAGACAACAGCACGGCTGGAAGGCCCCGCTCCTCCGAGCCAGCAGAGATCCCGGACGGCATGGCCCCACCAAAGAGCGCGCCGACCTCCCGGCAACCACACGCTTCATTCGAGGATGAAGCCACGACCCCGACTGCACGGGCATTGCAGATACTCACCGACACTGTGTCGGATCTGAAGGCCCAAGTGGAGGCCAACGAGAGAAGGGCGGTGCGGCCGATGGAAGGCGCGGGATTCAACGAGCGCACGGGCCCTTTCTCTCACCGGGTTCTGGAATCGGGGAGGTGTAGTAACCAGAAATCCCTAAAACTCACATACTCAGGATCCAGCTGCCCGTACCAGCATTTGGACAGTTTTCGGTCCCAGACATGCGCCAAGGGCTATTTTGACGCAGTATGCTGCAACATTTTCCAGGAAACCCTGTCTGGAGAGGCGCTCAGCTGGTTCTACGAGCTTCCGACAAACTCCATCGAGGCGTTCGAGCAGCTGGCCGATCAGTTCGTAGGCCGCTTCATCCTCCAGGTCGAAGGAGCCCGGACATCGACCATCCTCTTCAACTGCATGCAGGCACCCGGCGAGGAGCTGAGGACCTTCGTCAACCACTGGCTGACGGCGACGGTCGTGGTTCGGAACCTCGACAAGGGTATCGCCGAGATGGCGTTCAAACAAGGGCTCCGGCCAGGAAAATTTTCCTACGCCGTACGGGTGGAACTCCCGCAGGGGTATGACGAGCTGATGGCAATGGCCATCAGGCATGCTCAGGCCGACCATGAAACGTACGGGCAGCACCTGCTGAAAAGAAAACGGGACGAGCAGCAGGAGGAGCACCCCCGGGAGGATCACCCCCCTCCCGGCCAAGAAGACAAGGCCAGCCACTGGACCGAGAACCGAGGTGCCTGATCGAGCCAGCCCAGCAGATATTGGGGGCAACGGCTGTAGAGGAGCTATCATGACAAACCCCAGAACGAGCACAAACCGGTGCAGTACCGGCAAGAACGCCCCCTGGCAATCATGCCAGCAGAACGTCAAGAGGTCTTCACTACCCTAACCTCTTCATACGAAGACATCTTGCATGAGAACGGGAACATCATTCCCCCACCGCCCAGGAGAAAGTACCCAAAGGGGAAGCTTACCCCGGTGTAAACGGGCAAGCACTGCTCCTATCACGATGAAGCTACTCATCGGACAAACAAGTGCTTCGCTCTCAAGACAGCGGTGGAGGGTTTGATTAGCAACGGCCAGCTCCAGCGGTATATAGGGGAAAGGAGAGCAGATCCCGACCGGGAGCCAGGCCAGGCCTGGTAGGCACGCCCAAACCTCCAAGCGGTTAGTTTGGCATATCATCGGTTCGGCTGCTATAATATCATGAGATGTATGCCAACTATTTTGAGAAAAAGTTCCACCGGCTCCGCCAGTGCAAGTGTTTATATCCAAGGAATAATACAAACAAAAACCGTTCTGCCGGGTTTACAAAAAATGGAGAGCAAAGCAAAAATTTCAAGGAGCCGCACTCCCCCCTTCAGCGGGCATTCCACCAGCTTCTCCAGATGAAGCCGCCGCACCTTCCTCAGGCCCGCCTACCCCTTTCGGTTGCCCATCGCCTACCGACTGCTCATGGATATCTAACTGCTCATGGATATTCTCATCAGCTTCGGCCTTCGGCATTCGAGAGGTATCCAGGTACCCCTTCTCTTCCCACTCCACGTAGGCGTCCGCGATACCCGATTCCCTGGCCTTCTCCAGGAACTCAAGGAACTGATTGCTCTCATGGTACTTGAGGACAACCCGCTGGTAAAGCTCCGGGTCCTCTTCTCCAGACGCAGCGGCAGCAGCGGCGCGCCCAGCGGCAGCTCCCACCTGGAGCTCATCCACTTTTGCCTCCAGCTCGGCCCTCTCCTCTTCGGCCAGCTCCTTCTCCTCCTCAAGGCTCCGGACCCGCTCTTCCAGTTTGGCCACCTGCTTCTTGGCCCTCTCCTCCAGTCTGACCTTCTCCCGCTCCAGCCTGGACTTCTCTACCTCCAGACGCTCTCGGGCTTCTGTCAGAGCGGCCACCTGCCTCTTCAACCCCGACAGCTCCTCGCTCGGATCCAGCTAGTACAGATTGTACAATAACTACACAACAACAGGGAGCCAATTAGACAAGCAACAAAGGTAAACGAGTTACGAGCAGTGCCATGGCACCGAGCAATTCTTACCCGGAGGACCGACTCCTTGCACTTTTGGCGGTTCTCCCCCGCCAAGGCTCCGGTGACCCCAGGCCTGTCCAGGCCAAGGCCAGCCACATCTGCCGCCACCTTCCGGACGAAGGGATTCTCCAGACTCCCTCTCTGTTCCTCCGCAGGCGCGGGGCTACTCTGCTGACAGGCAGAGTTTAGAGCAGTGGCAGCCTTGTCCCCAGCGGAACTCGACACACCACTGGTCACCTTGAGCCGCTTCGCCAAGTTATCACCTGACGACCGGCCAGTCAGCGTCACCAGCGTGGAGGGAGGAACGTCCGTGACCCTTCCCCTCTTCTCACCCTGGCCGTCCGGTAAAGAAGATTGTGCGCCTGACCGGGTGACCCTGGTGACTAGCGGGACAGATCCCGGCCGGTACGGAATCCGGTTCACCCCACCAGGAACCTTTGGTGGCCCCCCGGTGGTCTTGCCCTTTCCAGGTCCCGCCTTGGGCGCAGCAGGGTGACTCTTCACACGCCTCAGAATATAGGCGTCGCCCTCAACGTCCATGGCCCTCGGTTCGGCATGAACGGTAAGCCGACCGGACTCCTCGTCCACCGAGGTCCGCGAAACGGCCTCCCCTTTCTCCTTTAGACTTGAGAGAAGGTCTTCACCGTCCATGGATAAGGTATTGTCGGGTTTAATGACCGCCCGGGAAGATGCACCTACAGGACAAGCAAAACGTTAGTGTTTAAAAACTCGGCCAGAAGAAACGCCACCGCTAAACCTTGCTACGCACCAGGATCTCGCCCAAGACCGCAGTACTCCAACACCTCCCGCCGAATGAAGTTGTAAGAGCTTCGCTCGAGATCGTCCCAGCATCCGAGTATAGTTATAATCCTTTCCCGCTCCAACTCGGATAGTTCAAACGATTGGTCGCCAAGGGGCTGGAAGGCACCAGGAACCCGGTACATTTTACTCCTCTTCTGCCACTTCCCCCTCCCCCCTCCCCCCCCCCCCCCCCCCCCCCCCCGCCATCACCACCTTTTTCCTCCAGCTATTGTCTATCCAGGAAGGCATGTGGGTGATGATAGGCTGGAACTGTCGGGCGCTAAAGGTCAGACAACCCTTGGAGCCCCTCTTCTTCGAGAAGGATATTCTGTACAATGCCCGGAACTCATTCACCGTCGGCATGCTCATCCCGGACAACTCGTACAGGCAACCGAGGCTCAGCAGCTTCCTCCACTGGTTCCCGGGAAGCTGCGCGGGAGACACTTGCAGGGCACTGAGGGTGTACTGCACGAAATCTGGCAGCGGGAGGGAAAACCCGTGGCGAAATTGGTCCAAGTGCACGGCAACCCAACCCACCTCCGGGTTACAGGCCGATTCTCCGGGATTCAGCGGCCGTAACGCCACCTCATCGGGGATACTCCACGTCTCCCGGAAGGCGGCAATCTCTTCGAGATTCATACTACCCTCCGGTTCATCACACACCACGGCCCCTTTCCCACTCCCGATGGTGTAGCTCACGGGCGGAGTGCCAGAAAAGCGCACCCCGTGCGGGATTTCCTCATATACGTGCCTAGGGCCCGGAACCGGATCGCCAGCACCCGGAGCCGGGGTCCAGCAGTCTACCTTGCGACCAGGGACCCGGGGACTGGTGGGCGCCAGCCTGCCAAAGAGGTCACCAGAGCTGCCCTTTGGTGTACGAACAGAAGGAAGCCAGTCCCACATCGAAGAGTGAGGCTAGACCTCACGCCCGGGCACCTATATAAGGGCCTCAACTACCCTCATTAATAGGTAACTGATCTTTCATACTACTTATCATACGTGCTTAAGTTATCTATTCATCCCAACTGTACTAACTTAGGCATCGGAGAGGAGAAGACCGGCCCGCCCGGTATTGCCCTTAGTAAGCAGGTTTACAGGAGATCACACTTGGATTCACCTGTCTCTGTCAGGCCTACAGGTTTTAGGTACGAACAATTCCTTTCTCCTTTCCTTTCCATAATGACGGCGTCGAAGCTTCATAGCACTCTTGATGGCAGAACTTCATTTTGCCATTGGGGGGTTGATGTGCTATCGTGGTGGCGATCCTTGTGATGTACTAGGTCAATTGTTATGGGCCTAGGGTTAGTTCATGCCAAGTCTGCAGCAGTGAAGAAAGCTGGGCTAGGTCAATTGTTATGGGCCTAGGGTTAGTTTATCTCTTGAGCTTTTGGCTGTTTTAGATAAGATTTTTGAGTCTAGGATCTGTTATAGGTTCCAAGTTTTATTTTATTATTTTGTTTTCTTTCAATAATTCCCTTTGGAATGTTGGGCTTCGTCCCAGCCGTGAGTTGGGGTTCATCCTAACGGTATGTTGGACTTGTCCTAACTCGTACCTGTTAGCTTTTGTCTAAGTTAAGTTTATTCCTATTATCCATGTTTTGGTCATGGAATTAGGTTTTTCTTTTCCTCTGATATGCGAAAGTTTCCGAATAGGTGGTCTACCCTGTGTATCACGTTGGTGTCATGTATACCATGAAGCCTTGTACTATCCTGAAAATAGGTGATAGCGGGTGGATATGTAATGGTCATTTTGACATGCGCGATTAAATGAATGAATTATTTCTCTTCAAAAAAACTCTGACTCTCTCACCCTCTCTCTCTCCCTCTTTTACGTATAGCTGATATTTATAAGAAAAATTAAAGTTGAAGAACCAAAATCGAAATTTACTTCAGAATGGTAAAAATCGAATTTCATGCATGGTTTCATTCTCCTTCAGATTCCAACTGGGATTTCTTCGAGTAGTGTAATTGTTTGTAGTCTACATTTCACCATTGAAACAGCGCGTAGGGCTACAATCGGACAATTCCATTGTGCTATGAGCCGAAGAAATAGTAAGATATGATTAATAGTTTTCGCATCTCCCTAGTATCGGGAAATCTTCAGAAGTAAGAAGGGGAAGATGAAGAAGAAATCTTATGGGTTATATGTATATTGCTCGTGTCCACGGAATTTTAAATAGATTGTGTGATTCTTATCAAATACTCGCCAAGTTGCTACATTAGCGGCCCATAAATTATGTTCGTCGACCACGTTTGTTCAGTAGTCGTAAGTCGTAACGTAATTGGTTAGTGAGAAATGATGGTTTTAAAGAAGTAGGTGAATTTTTTTTGTTACTTTTGGTCACTCTGTCACAAAATGTATGATCTAATTGTGGCTAAACTACGACCAGCTCGTTTATATAACAAAACTGTGAAGGTATTAGTTTGAAGGGTAAATTCCTCTTATGGTACATGACGTAAGGCCAATTGAACATTTTGGTAGCTAACGTTTCAAAGAGGACAGTTTGGTACCTGAAGTTAAGTTTTATGTGACACTATAATATTTATGTTGACTTCTTTGTTAAATGTAAGGGGTAAAATTGACATTTAGATATTATTTAAAAAAAAAATTAAAAACATGAGTATTATGCATTTAAGGTTATTAGTTATTCCCACTACCAGGAAAAATACCTTAGGCGACGAAAGATAAAAAAAATTCGTCGCCTAATATGGTACTTAGGCGATGAAATACACTTTCGTTGTCTTAGAGAATAACCCTGATGACGAAAAAAGTCGTCGTCCTCTGAGTCCCTTCTTAGGCGACGAAACTTGATTTCGTCGCCTGAGTGGCACAACTTAGGCGACAAAATATTAGTTGTTCGTCTCCTAAGTGATCTACTAAGGCGAAGAAATAAAGTTTCGTCACCTTAGTGGTTTCTTGGGAGACGAATTTCATTTTCGTCGCCAAACTTAGTCTTAGACGTCGAATATTTTACTTAGAGGACGAATTATTTCGTCGCCTAAATATTTCTCTGACTATATAAACTGGACTGGTGTTTCAGATCGGGAAAAAGTGGAAACAAAATTTTTCAACCGATTTTCATTTTCGGATGTGAAAAGCTTCAAATCGGGTCTTCCTAAGTCTTCTTCACTACTATCAATCGAATTTTAACTTGGTATGGTCTCTTTCTTCATCTCTTTCACCAAATATAGCCATTTTTTCCATTTAAATTTTCCAGTGAAGAATTCCGGTCACATATTTGTTGTGTGTGTATATATATATAGTGAGGTGATAGTATTCCTTTTGTTGATCCATACATACTCAATTAATTGTTGGTTTTTGTGAAATTGTTGAATTACATATATTAATTATTTGTTTTTAAAATGTCATAATTAATTTAATTAATAATTGTTATTATTTTAAGAAAATCATTTATGAAATGATTTTTAATTAGCGGTGAATGAAAGAATGATTAATTCTTTTATTCACTGATGTACATGCATTTATATCCTTAGAAATCACGTTCGAGAATCAGCATATGATTCTTGAATTGTCCCATTTTTGGACAGTTTGGGAGCAGAGGACTTTGTTTCACAATTTGTATAGGTCTTGTGTATTTGTTTGCGGTCGTGGATATATATTTCGACGGGGTCTCCCAATACTGTTCTTCGAGTGCATACTAGGTATATAGATATTCGTGCACTTGAGGAACTGTGGGGAGATGTTGCCGAAATTTTCCCACGACTTAAAACGAATACACAAGACTTACAAACATTGAAACAAAGTCTTATGCTCCTGAATGTGATTAGGACCCTAACCGGAGACATAGTGTCGAGCAAAAACATGCATATAAATTGTTTGTTGCTTAATTTGTGATTATTTGTTGTTTCTCTTATATATATATATATATATATATATATATATATATACATAAATATGACAGATGATCGATGGATAAAGACAAGAGTTGGATGCAGTACCCAGGGAGAGCAATGAATACCAAGAAGGAGTACGAAGTTTTATGGATTTTGTACGTGATCATGGTGGAGGAAAGAAAAAGCACAGGTGTCCATGCTTAAGTTGTCTGAATACTAAGTGCAAGACGATAGTAAGAATATACGATCACCTGAGTAACAGAGGTATTATGTGTAATTATACAACATGGAGTAAACATGGTGAAACAATGGATTATGAACCTATGGTTGCCGAAATCCAAGCGGGATACCATGACCGCACATCTAGTGGTGGTTTCGAGCCTTATGAAGACCCGGCTATGAACATTCTACATCACAGTTTTCCTACATTTGCTCCAATACACGAGGAAGAGGAATTCGAAGAGGTAATTTATGATGATACCACTGATGCCACAATTCTTCTTGTTGACAGTGGTGATTATGATACGTATACCAGACTACTTGCTCAAGTGCAGATCCTGTTATTCCAATATAGTCCTAAAACTGTTTTAGGGACCATCATCTCAGAGATGCAGTTGAAAGTCAAGAATAGGTGGACAAATGACTCTTTTGATAGTCTGCTAAAGTATTACAAGGAAACTCTTCTTGTTCCTAACTATCAACCTGATAGTTGTTACAAGGTACAAAAGATATTGGGCGATCTCGGTCTCAGTTATCACAAAATCCACGCCTGCAAGAATAACTGTGTTTTGTTTTACAAAGAAAAAGCCGAGCTTGATGAATGTCCCATATGCCACGCGTCGAGGTGGGAGCAAGGCACAGTTAAGAATAACAGTGTTCATGTGAAGGTGCTTTGTCATTTTCTTTTAATTCCTAGATTGAACCGTCTTTACATGTCTTTACACACAGCAAAAGAAATGAGACGGCATGGAGAGAGAAGGACAAATGATGATACTCTCAGACATCCTACATATGGCGAGGCATGGAAGTCTTTGGACAGATCATTCCCAGATTTTGCAAAAGATGTTCGAAATGTAAGACTTGGGCTTGCCTAAGATGGATTCAATCCCCATGGAAATATGAGTTTGAGTCATAGTACATGCCCTGTTATTCTTGTGTCGTACAACCTGCCTCCTTGGATATGTATGAAGAAGGAATTTAGTACGATGTCTTTGTTAATTCCCGGTCCAAAGTCTCCAGGAAAGTCTCTGGATGTGTATTTGCAACCTTTGATCGACGAGCTGTTAGATTTATGGGAAAATGAAGCTCTTACTTTTGACAGGCACAGTGGAAGATCTTTTGTGATGAGAGCAATTCCAATGTTTACCATAAGTCATTTTCCTGGTTACAGGATGTTGTCGTCTCAGGCCACTAAATGATACAAAGCTTGTCCTGTTTGCTTGAACGAAGTCCATTCTGTTTGGTGTGCTGGGAAGGTGTGTTACTTGGGTCACCTTAGATGGCTTCCAGCTAACCACCCGTGGTGATTTGAATCACTAGCATTTGACAAAACAATAGAGTTTCGTTCTAAACCCCATCCTTGGAGTGGTGATGAAATTTTGGAGAAGGTTAACTCTTTTGATTTCGGCGTGTTGAGCGGTGATACCACAATACCAGTTCCGGAACGCCCTGAGGAGTACAGGTGTTTTACACACAAGAGTAGATTCTATGATTTGCCTTACTGGTTGAAATTGATTCTTAGGCACGCCCTAGATGTCATGCATATAGAAAAGAATGTAAGTGACAGCCTTGGGGGAATAATTCTTGATGCTTACTGGTCCAGTTCATTGCACCTGGATGTATCCGCAAGAAAGGTACTATATATTGTCTTATATATATATATACATACTTCACTAATAACTGTGTAATTTCAGCCAAATTTTTCAATACAAACACTTATGTAAAAGCATAAGTAACCATGAAGGATCGATAGCGGAGTCGTACATTGCACATGAATGTGTAACATACTGCAACTTATATCTCCGTAACAGCGACGAGGTAGAATCTTCTACAGCGGCCCCTACAGTTCCAGACTTCAATCTTTCAGTCGTTTCTAGTGATGTACGTTTGTATGGTAATTTACCAAGTTCACAAAGATTGACAGATGTTGAGCTAATTGAAGCTCATTGGTGCGTATTACAACACTGTGACGAAGCACAATATTTCATGCGTGAGCATTTGAAGCTCATTGAAGAAAATCGTAGAGACCTAAGGCCGAAAGAGACGCTAAAAGAGCTTTTCCTGATTACTTTCGCAAATAGGTACGTCACAACATTTATTGTGTTAGAATAGCTACATTTCAATATTAGTATTATGGTCAGTTCAATTTAAATAATTTATGACAACATGCATGACAGGTGGAAAATCTCCGAAAACAGAAGAGTGATTGGTACTCGCCAGAATTGCACAATTTGGCTAAAACACCGATTTCCCACAGTGTGCGAGCGATGTAATTTGTCAACGGCGTCAAGTTTGTGACACTTCAACGAGATGTAAGCCATAAAACGCAAAATTGTGGGGTCATGGTAGATGATAACGACTTAACCTACTACAGAGTGCTACTCGCCGTTGTCGAACTAGTATATGGAAATATGAGCGTTGTGTTGTTCAAGTGTAGATGGTTCAATACTGATCCAAGTGTTCCTAGGAGTACAAAGATGGATTACGGCATGTTATCAGTGAATACAGGCACAAGGTTGTATGAAAATGAGCCGTTCATTCTTGCCAGCATGGCAAAACAAGTGTTTTATCTTGATGATCCTAAGGCCGGTATATTTTAGAAATTGGTTAACCCGATGTCACATAGGAATATATGGAGTGCGTCTATAATTGAAGGGGGTGAAGAACATGATGATGAAGATGACGGCGATACTGATGAACCATATCAAGAGCATTCGGCTTCTCAAATCCCTAATGTAGAGGCTATTCGCGACAATAACCGCTTACATTTTGTCACTTCTGATCAATTCACTGCAGTCCCAAATGCACCTACATCTCAAAATAGACTCAGTGACGACTTCATTAATGACGAGGATGATGAGGAATCAGACGATGATGAGGATTCTAATGATGACTTTACTGAAATAATTAAAGATGCAGATGATACAGACGATGACGATTATGATGGAGAAGCATGATTATTTAAATTATATTTTTTAATATTTCAATAAATTATATACAAATACATATATATGTATATTTGGGGTCCGAGTTGATGAAATACACCTATTAATCCGTCGCAAAAGTTTTAACACATTTGGTGGCTTAATTTTCCGCCAATAAATTTTGCCAAAATTCGAAATTAACTTAGGCAACAAAAGAAACTAATTTGTCGCCTAAGTATTTACTTAGGCGACGAAACTGATATATTCGTCGCCTAGGACTTACTTAGGAGAAGAATTAGTTTATTTCGTCACCTAAGTAAGCTACATATAAATCCCAAATCGATCGATTGCTTCAGTTCAGTACTCCTCTCAAATCCCTAATTCTCTCAAAATTCTCTCAAATCCCTAATTCCGTCTCCGCCACCGCCACCGCCCCGCCGTGTCCCCCGTCTCTGTCACCGCCGCCGCCCCAGATGTGGCCCCCCGTCTCCTCCCGCGCGAACTCTCTCTCTCTCTCTCTCTCTCTCTCTCTCTCAGGGTATGTTCTTTCTAGAATCTGTCTCTACTCTTCTTCTTCTCTGTTGCTATTATTTGTTCTTGAGTTGTTCTATGAATGTGCAAGAAATGTTATTGTGAACAGTAACAAAAATATGAGTTGTTCTTGATGAATAGTAACACGGATATATTTATGTACTGGATAAATGATACTGTACTAGATAAATGTCGTATTCATGAAAGCTGTATGAAGGATATGGAGGAGATTAGGTGGGAATCATTCTGTTTGCATTAATTTTCAGTAGAACATGCATATATTGAAGATCAAACTGGACAGTTGTATACAATAGAACAAGCATATGGCAAAATTGGGTCCTAAAACTATACATGAATACAGACATTTGAATGATAAGTATGAGCAGTAGTATGAAATAATTGCTATTAACACCCTATAGGGAGAAAGGTTTGTATGCACATCAAATATTTGATTAGCAGTTAGCTGTGGTTCCAGCAGCAAAGACCATTTACAGGGACGTTAGAGATGCCGACTGAAATCAGCATAGACATATATACTGCATTCTTGCTTCAGTTAAAGTGCTTCATTTTACCTTGATTAATGTTCACCTCAAAACCAACTAATGTATCTTCATGCTCTCTGGTTATACTGCCAAACAAGACCTAGCTAGCTAGTATTTCAATGTTGACCATACTTGGAGATTCTTTTGGTTTTTGGAAACATGTGGAAAATCAATTTATGCTAACTGGATAATACTTCTCCTTCATATTTCTCAGATAAAGATTAATTCAATGTTTGAGTGGATCGTTTCTATATCTCCAGGCCAATTACCAAACCACCAATAAGACTACAAATTTATTTTGGATCTACTTATTTTCTGGACTAAGATAATCCATAATATAGCGAATATACAATTTCATATTACATTATATATTAGTTAAGAACATGCATATCTAAATATAATTTTGTAAACATACTGAACAATCTGATTATGAGTTTATATATGATGTTGATATATGCTGTGTTTGTGATATAAATTCATGTTTCTTGACAGGAAAATATGCCGCCGACTAATGGGAAGCTGAAGCAGAGGCAAGAGGCATTTGACCGCCTTTACAGGTTAAATGCCTCAGAAGGGAGTTCGTCACAGTCAACTACGGTCACGCCTGCGAGTGGATCAGCACCGCCTATCCCTCCCCCGTTGTCGGCGGAAGATAGTTCAGCCCCTCTGTCAACACAAACCGATTCTCAAACTGAAGACGACGATGGTGAAGAGATTAGTTGTCGGCCCACACCTCGTCCTCGGCCTGATAGAGGTAAAGACAACAGTTTTAAGTTATTCAGTTATAAATGTGTTATTACTCCCTCATAAAACTTTTATTAATTTGGCAGCACCTCCCCCCAAACGCAAACGGGGTTGGTCAAAGGCTTAAAAGCCTATCAGTATTGGATGCAACACAGAGAGAAGGTGAAGATCATCATGGATGAGGATTTCTTGCACGGACCACACACCAGAGCACTGAACAGTTAGCTAACTCATGATATCGGCCATATTATTCGGGGCATCATTCCCATGACTACATGCAGTTGGTGGGAACTGGCTGAGGAGGATAAGCAGAAGCTTGTCGTTGAACTCAAAGTAAGGAAAAAACAACTCAAATTTTTAATATTTTATTTTTCTATGCCTAAGTCAGTTTGCACATTAATTCATTTTTATTTTTTTGTAACAGCTTGTTTATGACATCTCTTGGGGTGATAAGAAGATGTGCAAGTGGGTTGACGACCATGCTGCCAAGACCTACAAAAGGTTCAAGAGCAAGCTCAACAGGCTTAGGATTAAACACCCTAACAAAATTCCAAAAGAGTTCAAAAGTAGGAAGGAGGAGTGGTCTTGGCTGCTTCAATACTTCTAGAGCAATGAGTTCCAGGTAATCAATTTCTAACATTAGTCTGCGCTTCCAAATGTAAACATTCTTGATTTTTGTTTTGTTTAAATGCTCATTTGTCTCATTTATACTTCTACATAGACGATTCGCCGCCAACACAATGACCGGGAGAAGAAGACATTGCACCATCGGTCCGGTTCAAGGTCTTTCATCTATGGGGAGCTCGAGTTGAAGGAAAAGGGTGAACCATTGGCCTTGGTGAAGAATTATGAGATGGTGTACCCTCCTGATCACCCGGTAGTGGCAGAAAATATAGTAAGTTTCCTATTATGTTTAAATTCATCATCTTTCTTGCTCTTATGTGAATTTGCTTGTTGGTTTTTAATGTGGTATGAGTTGGCTTTTGATAATTCTAGTTGATTTATGATTTTAATGCACTTCATTTTCAAATGCAGCAAAATATCATACTCGAGGTCGATAAGGTGATGAGTGATGTGAGGGAGCAGCACCCAGACGTTCCGGAAGATCAGATCATTCACTATTTTGACGAGCCGGTTCAGGCCCAAGTGCTTGTAAAAGCACTAGGACCGCGAAACAGCGGTGAGATTCAGGGGTTAGGAGGAGTAACCTTTGATGTCAGCTTCCAATCATCTCAAGGGGAAAGTTCCAATGCACGTTATCGTCGGTCTTCAAATGTAGAGCGTATCACACGAGCGAAGGAGGAGCCCCAAGAGGCTAGAGACCGCATCGCACGAGCAAAGAAGGAGGCACGAAATGCCAAAGAGGAGGCTCGAGAAGCCAAAGAACGTATCGCACTACTTAAGGAGGAGAACCGAGAAGGCAAAGACCGTATCGCACGTATGAAGGACAAGAACCAAGAAGGCAAAGACCGTCTTAGTCGGTTGGAGCAATAGTTCAACATGTTTGCAAGTCTTCAACCAACCCAAAAGTAGCTAGGCTCCTCCCCCCTCCCATACGATAATGTTGGTCGCTTAATTTCTTTATCCTTAGCGTTTTAGTTTGTATGAACAAATTTATTAATATTAAGTATTTCGTCTGTATGAATATATAAATTTTTTAATATATTAATAATATGGACAAAATACTGGTCACTCTTTATAGTTTGAGGGTCTCGACAGTTTAGTCCTCGTGCTTTCAATTTTAACAGATCACTCCTCCTACTCTCTAATCTCACACAATTCGATCTTGTCGTTAACTGTCCGTTTGATTAGGCCGTCAATTTGCTGACCCGACGTATTTTTCCATGCCTACTTTAGCTGAAGTTAGACAAATGTCCATACTAACCTCATCTATTTTCCTAAATTCCCCAACTTTTTTTTCTAACCTGAGCGCCACCACCACACCTTCTCAGTCACCACTCACCAGCATGAGCATGAACCAACCTCATGTCTAACCTCATTTACTAGTCTCAATCTTTTTCACCATCAAAACCAATCTCCTCATCTCCCACTCTCCCCAAACCAACTTTCTACTCTCTCCGGAGACATCTCCACCACCACCCAAACCATCAAAATCAGATATCGATCACTCTACCTTTTCCACCCAAATCATCAAAATCATACATTTTTCTCTCAAAACCCAGAATTTCAGCCAAACCTCTCTCTACAGAACCGGACGTATCGAAGCAGTACATCCATGAATTTACCACTATGAAACAACACTCAACTAAGCCTCACGCGATACCTACCATCCAAAACGAATGGTATCTCGGCAAGACCACCCTCAACAACCTCAAATTCGGCTCGATTACGAGATTTCGTGCGGCCTCAATCTCCAGCGAGACCGAAATCCGAGGAGATGGAGAAGGAGGGTTCTGGGTTTTGGGGTTTGCAATGGTGAAGCGCGTTAGTGATGGAGAAGGGGAGTTATGAGTTTTGGTTCTTTGTCTGGGTAAGAAGAGAGGAGCTGAGATGAGAATGAGGGTCATAATTGACATTTAACAATTACACATAGCCCAGGTCAGGGAGTTAACATACATTGTTAACAGAAAGAGACGGAATGGATCAATCGGTCGAAAATTGAGAGTATAATTAAGGAGTGATCGATTGAAATTGAAAGCACGAGGACTAAACTATCGAAATTCTCAAAGTATAAGGAGTGACCAATATTTTGCCATAATTATATTTTGTCTCCATTTTCCAATTTTTTTTTCTTTAAATTAAACAACTTAGGCGACAAAAAATTAAAAGGTCGTCGCCTAAGTTGACCACTTAGGCAACGAACATAATGATATTCGTCTCCTAAGTGGACAACTAAGGCGACGACTTTTTAGTCTTTCGTCGCCTAAGTTGTTTAATTTAAAAAAAAATTAAAAAAATTAGTGAACAACTAAGGCGACGAAAGTTGAAATACTCGTCTCCTAAGTGGTCCACTAAGGCGACGAAAAATGGTTTCGTCCTCTAAGTCGTCGTTGGCTTAAACTCAAGTTGATGAAAAAATTTCGTCATGTAAACTAGATATTTCGTCTCCAAAATACTTAGAAGACGAAAATGTTTCGTCGCCTAAGTATGTTCTAAGGCGACAAAACAATATTTGTTTCGTCATCTAAGTACTTAGGTCACCACTTTTAGACGACGACACTTAGATGACGAAATTTTCGTCGCCTAAATACCTAGGCGACGAAAAAACCTCCTAGGTGACGAAAATATTTCGTCTTCTAAGATATTCAGTCTGGTAGTGTCCCTTGATGTTCATCTTCTTCTTTTTTTAATCTTTTGGGAGAAAATAAATATGATTTAATTTTTTGTCAAAAGAAAAAAAAATATGAATTAAACTTTTGAGTTATGTTGAAGGTAAAATAATTGAAATTTTGTTTAGTAAATCTAGTATTTGTGATTTGAACACCCACGATAATACATTTGGTTGATTAGATATAACTCCACGGAGTAGTCACTACCAGAAAAACGACTTAGATGACGAACAGAAAAATATTTAGTCACCTAAGCCGACGAAATAAAAATGGTCACCTAAGTCATTAATTCGTCGGGTAAGAATTTACGACGAAAATATTTCTCGTCGTGTAAGTAATACCTTCTGGTGACGAAATTTTTTTTCGTCGTCTAAAAAATTACTTAAACGACGAGAATTTTTTTTGTCAGCTAAGAATCACTTAGACGACGATTTTTTGAGTTAGGTGACGAATTTTTTCGTCGCCTAAGTAAATCTTCCCATTCTGTTTCCAGATCGAGAAAATCGGAGAAGAAGAAGAATTTATTTTTTTTCCTCAAATTCCTGCATTAATTCAATTTTGGTGGTGAAACTCTTCAAATTGGGTCTTCTTGAGCTTTGTCTACCTCTACCCATTGGTTTCTAGCAATGTATAATCTCTTTCTCTCTCTCTTTTTCTCTATATTCTCCATATTTTCCTATGGGTACTATTCCGGTGAAGAATCTGGTCACATGTTGTTTAATTAGTTTGTTAATTATATATGTTATTTATGCTGATTATATATACTTAATTGTTAGTTTTTTTTTTAAATTATTTGAATAGGTGTGTATATATATATATATATATATATATATATATATATGTTGTAGGAAATACTGAATTGGTCTACTCATTTCATTGATAATCCCATTTATATAGGGTGAGTATTACAACGGTAATAGGAAATACATTAATGACAATAATGACTACATAATTATCTATCGTCCGTTACATTGACGAAGGCACATAATACGTTTTTCCTTCAACACTCCCCCTTGTGCCGAGTCAGAGATAGAATGGTGCATGTGGTGTTGCCTCATTAAAAACCTTGCCAAGTAACAAAAACCCAATGGGAGAAAATAAAACTTTGGTCGAAGGAGAAAAAGAGCACAACGCACCTATTACATTTGAAAACAACATGTATGTGCTAGACTCCCCCTAATGTCTGCAACTCCCCTTGATTTTTACATTAATCATGGGATTCTCCCTGATTCTTTCATTTGGTCAAGGGAGCTTTAGTAACATTAACATAGTTATGCATTTTCACATGTTTTTCCAAATATGACTTTGAACAATGATTTAATAACTAAATCTTGTCACATCGTCCTCAAATCCAACTTGATTTACTTTGATCTTGAGGATAAGGTTGTTCATGAACCGAACACATAGGTTCATATTGAACATCAGGTTCACTCGTGGTATGACCTTCATATAACAAAATAGTCATAATTTTGTCTAGAGTATGAGTGAACCATTAAGAGATTTGAAATTGATCTGTAATAACAGATTTTCTTATCTCACCTTTAATGCGGTTTTCTTTACGCATAGTTAGCTATGACGTGGATAATTTCTTTATCATGTCAAATTCTATGTAGAGATTGAATAAGTCCAAATCTTTCATATCTTTAATGAAAGAACGATTTGCGCTGTGTAGGTGCAGAGCTAAACATAGCTTTACAAATTTACATCGAATGAGAGGTCGAGTCTTACATATTATGTTTAAGTACAATCATGCGTCATTGCACTTGTATAGGAATTTCATTTCCCAATACTTCTTCGTCATCTTCCTTTAGATGAAAACGGATCTATAGTAAAGACTTCGACTGATCATGGGAGTATATGTAGGCCTCACTTTATTCTTTAGAGTGCCTAAGCCGATTGATGTATGGTCACCATCATTACAGTCCTTGAGTTCCATTTCAAGACTGTGTATTCCCAAAATCTTTTTCATTCTCAACTTAGGATAATACACTGAGTTTCTCTTATTTCATTTAGAGTTCATATATATCCATAATGAGCACGCAAGGGCATAATTCACCAATCTCTATCCAATCAAGTAGTCACTTTAGTGAACGTTTCAATTTCTTTTGCAAACGTACTCATGTGATCTAGAGTCACTTGATTTGGGTGGATGAAGTCCGTTTAGGATCCTCATGTATATCTCTTAATTTAGATCCCCATAGAGATATATGTTTTGATCACTTTTCGTAAGCTGCATGTTCAGTTTTTCGGAAACTACCAAACTGACGAGGTAGTGGAGTGCAATGACATCCATTACGAGAGATTGTCTCATCGTAGTCCATTACGAGAGAATATCTCCTCGTAGTCGATTCCAGTGCGTTTTTGAGAGACCTTGCGCCATAAGGTGAGCCTACATACTCTTATTCTCATTACGCATTCTAACAAAGATATATTTGATAGGGTTTATATTTGCAGTGTCGGCGTCACCTGCCCAAATACCTATCTCTTTGTTTATACTGGATCGCTTATTTCCATTAGGCCAGTTTACTAAGTTGACATTTTTCAACGAAGTATGGTTCGATAGTAGACTCATTATTCCACGTCCTCATGTACACTAGTGTAATGTGTTTGTAGAGATCTCTATACTTTAAGGATTGGTTCTAACATTTGAAGCGTCCCCCAATGATAACCACAATCCATAAATATTCTCATGAGACGGATTTGAGTATCAATGATCAATAGATCAGGTTGTGCCAAACTTGTTTTCTTCCTTTACACAAGTATGTATCGAACCTAAGGTGGCCTCCCCCTCTTTCTTGGAGAGCCACGGCCTGTGACACCATTTATGCCACTTATGGCGTCACCATGCCACCATCCATGGTGGCAGTGCAATACCCAATTCCTCTTGGGTGGTACCATGTCCTTTTGATAAAACACAATCCTTGCAGGTATATTTGCAGCAGGTTTATATGATCTCGTCACTTTAATGTATAAGACATCTGCACACTTTACTTTGTGTGATTTTGGGGATCGAGATGAGACACAGTGGGGACAAACCACGATAATTCCTGTCGTTCCACTTGAACATGCTTGTTCTTATCTCCCCCTAACGACGGGAAGACTGTCTCATCAAAGTGACACTCCGCAAATCTAGCGGTGAAGAGATCGCCTGTCAAGGTTTCGACATAGCGGACTATAGCTGGAAGTTCATATCCAGCATAAATATTTATTCATCTCAATGGACCCATCATTGTGCGCTGTGGCGGCGCAATTTTGGCACATAAAAACATTTAATGGAGCTCAAGGATTGTAGATCCGTGTCAATCCAAAAGAGCTCAAGGATTACAAGTTCGTTTGAAATCTTTTAAAATCCTTACACATAGTCACTAGCTATGGTGTAAATTGGTTCAATGATGATGGCCATAGATGAAAAAGTAACGCTGCATGCAAAAATTGCATAACCCAAAACGGAAGTATTGGTGTGCTTTACCAATATTAAGACTGTTACTGTAGTCGTTTTCCGTGAGACCAATTGGGTTTTTATATAGGAATATGATGTCCATTACAAATCCCATATAATAAGTCATAAAATCATCACACCTACTGAAATTAACCCGGCCTAGGTGCTTTGACTTTCTAGTATAAGCAGCATAAATTTTAAGTGTGGATGGTGTCATGACACGTGACCAGCGTGTCGACACAACAACCAACACCATAAAATATCTATGGTGTCCGCAAGTTGGTTGAATCGATCCACTGAATCCTCTTTTGATTCAATATAACATCATAATGAGAAACTCATGTGTCTTTTGCATATGATGATCTCAATCATAATTGCTTTAACGAATAGGCTTTGAATGATGTACTTTTATCCATAAAATCATGACGGATAGGAGAAGCATAATAAGGTATAAATGCATATGTTTGTGCATCAAATATATTATAATGCCACATTGGGGGAGCGGCGGAATTTAGGAATTGAACATACGTTTTCAACCCTATATGACAATATTTGAGGATAAAATGTTCATTGATCGTCCTCAGATTCGTGTGTGAACCATATTCTTCTGGTGTTTGCTTCTATTTATCCAAAAATATGGGTGTCCATAGTAGTTTCTTTAATGTATGGATCACCATATCAAAGCCAATCTATGTCAGAATTCCAAAAGATCATTTTCTTATGACGTTAGATTTAATTAGCGGTTACTTAGAACCTACTAAGTGGACATATAATATTCTCTAATACTCGTTTACATTCGCAGTCATTTAGAGGTAATGCAAAGGAGCTCAAATGAATTCTCACTTGTGTCTTTTTCACATGAAAAATCGTGGCGTAAATTTCTTTATAATGTGGAAAACAAAATTCAATTTTCTCTTGGCATTATTTGTCAATTTGACATATGTTCAATATATATCGAAACGTAACTCAAGTTCTTTAGAGTAACTCGATTGGGAAATGGGAATTGTAATAAAAAAAAATTTAATCCCAATTTGGCATGTGTATTATGAATCCCAAAGGAAAATATATACTGATCCTTATTACTTTCTTTGATATACTAATCATTATCATATACTACTGATATAGTACTACTGTTCTTCAGTACTATTATTTTAGAGATTACATTGTGCGTTTCTTTACACACGGTTCTTTGTTTCATGCCTATATTATGATATGTTGCTTTACTTTATGCAATACTTTGTAAAGTTAGATGTAGAAAATTGAATCATGTGTATTATGAATAAAATTTGAATAATCTCAATTCCTTTAGAGAAAATTCAAAAAATTATCATGCCAACGATTACATTTAGTCTTGTCCAATTTAGAGAGAGAAACTTTAAGACCAAAAGTCTAATTTAGGACCAAAAGTCGTATTTAGGCGTAATAGCCTTTATAAGGATATCTTGGAAATTTATAAGTAGACTAATCAACGTCTATTTTGGATTGAGCCAGATCCTTTGTGCTCTTTTAATAGCTGCAATGATGAGATGTGTCATTTTGACATATTCTTCCCATATGTTATGTCTTCAGTTGTAAATTCATTTTCGATGTTCTTGTTGTATATTGAAGATACTTTTCCAAAAAATCCACGTACTCATATGATTCTTCATACTTATTGAAAGTCGTAGCTAATTCTTTGCTAGCGTATGATGTACGTATCAATAATTCATTGAATTACAACAATGGCAGAGTGTTTCACTGCACATGACATGTCCCCTATGTCATCTTTTAAATATTACATTGTTTCCACTTACTTTTGGATGATTATATGAATTTTACGTCCATGGTAATTACCCTTTGTTTTAGGGTCGTTGCATTATTTTGCCCAATTTGTTCAAGAATATATATTTTTCTAAGACATTACATCGTCATTGCCTTTTGATTTAGGGTTGTTTTATTTTTCAAAATGTGTTCCCGGAAATTTATTTTTCTCATACCTTACATTGTCATTGCCCTTTGGTGTAGGGTTGTTGCATTACTTTGCATAATTTGTTCCAGGGAATTTTTTTTCTTAGACCTTACATTGTCATTCAAGATATTGAAATTATTTATTTTGCTATTTACATAAAGCAATTTGCATAAATATACCATGCTCAAGCCTTAGTCGGCTTAATAGGGGAATTTGGTACTCAAATTCTTCAGAGTCCAATATGTCAAAACTAAACTGTGATGGTTAAACCATCTGTAAAATATAGGAAGAATAAAATATATTAGTTTCGCGGTCTATGACATTCACGACAACTAAAATAAACCAATATACTTTATGGTAAATCCGATGCTTCGTGAAATTTCATTATCAGAATAAAATTTTGATTTTTCCATATTCATTGCATGTAAAGCTAATGAAATTTCATTATCGTTGCTTTTTATATAATCAAGAAGATATCCATGATGAAAATTTTTTCAAGAAATTAAAATTGGATCTCAAGACCAAAATTTGTAATGGTCATATTTTTCTTACTTCGTGAATATGCTTTATCACAATAATTGGTTTGTCCATTTTTATCTATATTATAATGCTCATGAAATTGCATTATCATGGCAATGCTCAAACTAAATAACATGTTAAATAAAAGTAATTATTTAACATAATAAAATAGACATATAATGATGCTCAAATTTCATAAATATATGTCATGATATAATAAGATAAGTTTGAGCATTATATCATTAACGATTTAATGAAAATGATGACCTTAATTAGATCTTACTTGTTAGTTTGCCAAATAAACTGCATATGAGATGATTGCTCGATCTCCGATTCCATATTGTCGTCGCATATTTATCATCGCATCGTAATTGGTATTTCACATGAAAATAAACAATATTCATATGATTAGTCACTTTAATCATACATTTACCATATCAATTAAATAATTTAATATTTACCATTAAATTCATAAAACAGTAAATAATAATATAGTAAATATGAATTACTATGCGGTAATTTTAAATATTACCTTTAAATTTTACCAAAAGAGATAAAAAAAATTTGTGGGTCGGGTCGATCAAAACTCGACACGGGTCGGATCAGGCCTAAAGGATCCGGGTCGAAAACTTCGAATCCGGGTCGAGTGCAAGCTCTGCCGACAAAATTTTCGTCGGGAGAACTTCTGGAGGCAGCCTTTTTCCCGACGAGCTGTCGTCGGTAGAAGCTGGATCGGGTTCCTGTGCTTCCGGGTTCTGTGCTTCCGGGCTGCAGCGGCGATCGGAGGGCGTCGAGGCGAGTCAGAAACTAGGCCGAGCGGCGATGGCCGATCGTCGGACGAATCGGAGGTTGGATCCGATCGGAGAGTGAGCAAATCGGCTAGGGTGGCGCTCGGCTGGGCTGGCGTCGTCGGCGCTCGGCTGGGCTGGCGTCGTCGGCGCTCGGCTGGGATGGCGTCGTCGGCGCTCGGCTGGGGTGGTTGGAGGCAGCGGCTAGGCGAGCGGAGGAGCAGACGGGTGCCCAGAGTAACTTTCTGGGTATCAAAGAAATTCGATCAGATCGGGGCTGCATCGATTTGAGATCGGAGGGCCTTGGCTCGTCGGCGTGGAGGGGAGGACGGCTTGAAGGCGAGCCGATCGAAGCAGTGGATCCGGTTTGGAGTGGCCAACGCCGATCAGAGAGAGCTCGTTGGCTTCGGGCGGGGCTGCGGCTAGGAAAACAAGCGGCGGCGGCGGCGAAGGGGGGAAACTAGGGTTTTTTTTTTTTTTTTTTTTATCAGTTTTTTTTGTTGTCTTGGCTGAAAAAATCTCAGCGAGTAAAGCTACGTGCTGATAACGTGTTGTAGGAAATACTAAATTGGTCTACTCATTTCATTGATAATCCAATTTATATAGGGTGAGTATTACAACGGTAATAGGAAATACATTAATGACAATAATGACTACATAATTATCTATCGTCTGTTACATTGACGAAGGCACATAATACGTTTTTCCTTCAACAATATATATATATTGTGTTGATTATGTTGTTAATTAGTTTTATTTTTTGGTAAAAATCATTACTAAATGATTATGTTGTTTGGTGAATGAAAGAATTTAATTCTTTCATTCATCAATTTATGTATATGTGTTTAGCCCTAGAAATCTAGTTCGAGAATCAGTTTATGATTCTTGAATTGTCCCATTTTTGGACAGTTTGGGAGTACATGATTTTGTTAATCAGTTTGTTGTTCATGCGTTCCGTTTTCGATGTGGGATTTTTATATTTCGGTAGTGTCTCCCGCTATTGTTCCTTGAGTGCACACTAGGTATAGTTATTCGTGCACTTGAGGAACTGTAGGGAGATGGTGCCGAAATTTTCCCACTTCGATATCGGAACGGATGAACAAGAAACTGCTTAACAAAATGATGTACTCCTAAATGGGATTAGAACCCTAACCGGAGGTATAAGGTGAAAGAAGAAGTGAATATGTACATGTATGCTTATTTATGTTATATTTGTGTTTATTTGTTGTTTCTCTTAATTATAACAGGACATGGACAAGAGATGGATGCAATACGACAGGGGAACCCTGCATACCAACAAGAAATTCTTGATTTCATACAGTTTGTACATGATCATGGTGATGGAAAGCTATTACACTTATGTCCGTGTATAAAATGTTTCAATACAAAGGCAATGACATTATCAAATATGTATGATCACCTGAATACGAGAGGTATTATGCGTAGTTATACTACATGGTACAAGCATTGTGAAGTAGTAGATTATGATCCTACACTTGACGAAATCCAAGCGGGATACTTTCAGCAGTCTGGGTTATCAAGCGGTAGTTTTGGTCTTTATGTGGAGCCCGCTATGAACATTCTACATGACATTTTTCCTTCATTTGCTCCACAAGTTGAGAAAGAGAATGTTTATGATGGTACTGCTCTTCCAGACAACTTGGATGTCTCAAACTATGATATTCGAGATTTAGTAACTTATACCAGGTTGGTTGCTAGTGCCCAGACCCCTTTATTTGAAGGTTGTCCTAAAACTGTTTTGGAGACCATCATCGAACAAGTGCAGTTGAAAGTCAATAGCAGGTGGTCGAATGAGTCTTTTGACAAGATGTTGCAGAGTTGGAAGGATATGCTTCCTCGTGGAAACTTACTTCCCAATAGTTATTACAAGTGCAAAAAGATATTGAAAGGTCTTGGTCTTGGTTATAACTAAATCCACGCGTGCAAGAATAACTGCATGTTGTTTTACAAAGATGACATCGGACTTGATCAATGTCGCATATGCCACGAGTCGAGGTGGGAGGAATGTTCTTCATCTAGGAAAACACAAATTCCTGTAAAGGTGCTTCGTCATTTCCCATTGATTCCGAGGTTGCAACGTCATTACATGTCGTCACACACTTCAAAGGATATGAGATGGCACGGGGAAGTAAGGAAAGATGATGATACACTCAGACACCCCGCAGATGGTGAGGCTTGGAAATCTTTTGACAGATCATTTCCTGATTTTGCAGCAGATGTTCGAAATGTAAGACTTGGGCTTGCAACAGATGGGTTCAATCCCTTTGGTAACATGAATTTGTCTCATAGTACTTGGCCTGTTATTGTTGTGCCGTATAACTTGCCTCCGTGGATGTGTATAAAGAAGGAATTTAGTATTATGACTCTGTTAATTCCCGGTCTGACATCTCCAGGAAAAATGTCTTGATGTATATTTGCAACCATTGATTGATGAACTCCGAGAGTTATGGGGAAATGGTGTCTGCACTTTTGATAGGCACAGTGGAACTTTATTCATAATGAGAACAATGGTGATTTGGACTATCAGCGATTTTCCCGGTTATGGTATGTTGTCATCTCAGACCACTAAAGGGTACTATGCTTGTCTTGTCTGCTTAGATGAAGTACAGTCTGATTGGTAGGCTGGAAAAGTATGTTACCTTGGTCACCGTAGATGGCTTCCAGGTGACCATCCGTGGCGACAAGATGTTGATTCATTTGATAGAACAGTAGAGCTTTGTTCTAAACCCCGGGCCTGGTCTGGTGATGAAATTTTAGAGAAGTTGAACTATTTTGATTTCGGAAAGCTGAGTGGTGATTCAAGAGTACCTGTTCCGGAACGCCCTGATGATCTTTTATGTTGGTCGCACAAGAGTGTATTCTTTAGTTTGCCGTACTGGTCGAAATTGATACTCATGTACAACCTAGATGTCATGCGCATAGAGAAAAATGTAAGTGATGCTTTTGTAGGAATAATTATGAATCTTAAAGGGAAGAATAAGGACACGGAGAAAGCGCGCCATGATCTCAAACGTATTGGAATTCGAAAACAATTGTGGCCTAAGAAGGTGGGATCAACGATAAAATACCCAATTGCTCCTTACACAATTAAACCAGCTTCAAAGAAAAATGTATTCATCTGGTTTAAAGGAGTAAAATATCCTTATCGATATGTTGGAAATATATCTCGGTGTATTAAAGTGGCAGATAATAGGATGTTTGGACTTAAGACTCACGATAATCATGTTCTGCTACAACGTCTTCTTCCAGTGGTAACTCGGCCCTATTTGCCTGATGATGTGGTGGAACCATTAATAGCATTATCCAGATTCTTTCAGAAACTATGCGCTAAAGAGCTGAAGAAGTCAGATGTCCTTATTCTAAAAGAAGACATTGTCTACATTATGTGCAAATTAGAGAGGATTTTCCCTCCAGCTTTTTTTGACATCATGATCCACCTTATGATCCACCTTCCCGGACAAGTACTGTTTTCTAGTCCAGTACACTGCACTTGGATGTTTCCCCAAGAAAGGTACAATGTTTTGAACAATTAACCTATTTTGTTTAATATATTATCGTGCGTGCTTTACTAACTATGTATATTTTAGGCAATTGGGGCGGTACAAAAAATATGTTAACAATACTAGTACCCCTGAAGGGTTGATAGGGGAGTCATACATCGCACAAGAGGCTGTAACCTATTGCAGCTTATATCTCCGTGATACTGACGAGGCGTCATCTTCTACCGTGGCCAACAACACACGTCATTCTAATCTTTCATTTGTTTCAGATGCTGTACAAACGTTTGGTAAATTACCAAATTCTGAAAGACAAAGCGATGCTGAGATTATTGAAGCACATTGGTGCGTACTGCAACACTCTGAGGAAGCACAATATTTTCTTAAGGAGCATTTGAAGTTGATGAAACAAAATTCTAGAAATAGGAGGCCAGAAGAGAAGCACAAAATGGAATTTCCCAATTACTTTTTTGAATGGGTACGTTCATTCTCCAATTCAATATTTAGTGTTTTGTATTTGGTCTTATTAAGGTAATTTCAATTATATTAAAATCCTATAAATATTGCAAGTGGGACAACTGCAACGAGAAAAAAGTGATTGGTACTATCCGGCGTTGCACCATTTGGCCGGTAAGCCGAAAAGGCATCATGTGCGTGCCGGATGTTTTGTAAACGGCGTCAAGTTTGTGACACTATATCGGGATTTCAACCGTAAAACCCAAAACTACGGTGTCATGGTAGATGGGGATGAATTTTCCTACTATGGAGTGTTACTCGCCGTTGTCGAACTAATCTACGGAGATGGTATACCAGTTGTGTTGTTCAAGTGCAGATAGTTCAATACTGACCATAGTGTACCGGGTAGTACGAAGATGGATCATGGCATTTTATCAGTGAATACAAACACAAGTTGGTATGATAATGAACCATTTATTCTTGCCACAATGGCAAAACAAGTGTTTTATCTTGATGATCCAAAGGTTGGTGGAGGTTGGAAAGTGGTTAACGTGATGTCACATAGAAATATATTGAGTGCAACTACACTTGGAGGGGGTGAAGAACATGTTGACGATGATGCATATCAAGAGCCTTCAGCCTCTCATATTCCTGACATAGGGGATATTCGCATCAACAACGAATTCAACTTTGTACAATTGAATGAGTTCATTGATCCAGAAGATGAAGATGACTCAGACGCTCCTGAAGAATTGTTTGATTCAGATGATGAAGAGGCTAATGATACAGATGATGAGGATTATGTATGATTTTGTTAGTATATGCCTTGAACCAGCCATCCGGTAGTACTGACAGTGTCGGGGATCTCGCTGTTGGACTTGCCACAATGGCCCACGATATCTGTTATACTGGGTTATAGTTTCCTGTTGGGCTTAGTATATAGTCCTTGTGTTTTTTATTTAAGTAACAATACTTTTTAATTGATTAATAATCATATTTTAAAAAGAAAACAAATTAAAAATGAATCTGTTATGCTGGGTTATAGTTTCCTGTTGGGCTTATTATATAGTCCTTGTGTTTTTTATTTAAGTAACAATACTTTTTAATTGATTAATAATCATATTTTAAAAAGAAAACAGATTAAAAACGTATCTGTTATGATGGGTTATAGTTTCCTGTTGGGCATAGTATATAGTCCTTGTGTTTTTTATTTAAGTAACAGTACTTTTTAATTAATTAATAATCATAATTTAAAAAGAAAACAGATTAAAAACGACTAAGACGACGAAAAAAAGTTAGCTTCGTCGTATAAGTCAGAAAGGGAGGTTAAAATTCCGCCAAAATTTTGGCCGAAAATTCAAACAAAATTTTCAGGAGAAAACGAAATATTTTTACTTACTTAGTCGACGAAAGTGTTTCAGTTCGTCGCCTAAGTACCTTTAAAATCCCTGAAAACTCTATTCTTCACTACTTCACCGAAAAGAGAAAAGGAACTCGACTTCCCTGCCTTCCCCCGCCTACCACCCTCCCCTCGCCTACCCCTGCCGAGGCTCCTAAACCGGAACCACCCTCCCCTCGCCTTCCCCCGCCAAGGCTCCTAAATCGGAACCACCCTCCCCTCACCATTCGACAGTCTCAATTGCAATCTTTCTCCTCACCATTCGGCAGTCCCAATTCTAATCATTCGAGGTCAAGGTATGAAATTCATATATTATTTTTTCCTCCTCACCATTCGGCAGTCCCAGTTCATAAAACCCATTCGATTGGGTTTCCTCCTTTTTTCGACTGGGTTTCCTACTATGTTTGCTATATTCCAATTGGGTCTTTTTTTGTTCTTATTCTTCAATTCAAGTGTTGTATATTTTTTTGTTCTTGTTCCTGCCACTACCAGATATGGGAGAATAGCCGACGAAAAAAAATTCGTCGGCTATGCCAATTTTTCGTCGGCTATACCCTCTACCGACGAAATTTTCGTCGGCTATAAGTCGTCGGGAAAACCCCGTCGGTAATACAATGGCCGACGAAAAAATCAAATTCGTCGGCTATAGTAGAGTATGGCCGACGAATTTACCGACGAAAATATTTTTCGTCGGCCAAACCTGAGAGAAATTGCCGACGAATTTCGTCGGGTATTTTCGAGTATGGCCGACGAAATTCAGTAACTATAGCCGACGAATTTCGTCGGCTATTGTGTTTTAACTATAGAAGACGATTTATTAAACTTTCGTCGGCTATTTCCTCGAAATATATTAATATTTTAATAGGTATTAATTAGTTATAGCCGACGAAATACTAGAATTTTCGTCGGCTATACAACTTATAGCCGACGAAAATTGGTAAAATTCGTCAGCTATTCTTAAATTTTAGGGAAAAAAAAAATTATGCTTTGGATGGAGGAGGGGAAGGAGGAGGGGAAGGAGGAGGAGGCCGGAGGAGGGGAAGGAGGAGGCCGGAGGAGGAGGGGAAGGAGGAGGAGGAGGAGGAGGAGGCCGGAGGAGGAGGAGAAGGAGGAGGAGGAGGAGGAGGAGGAGGAGGCCGGAGGAGGGGAAGGAAGAGGAGGAGGAGGAGGCCGGAGGAGGGGAAGGAAGAGGAGGAGGAGGAGGCCGGAGGAGGGGGGGAAGGAGGAGAGAAAAAAGGCGGAAGGAAGCGATTTAAAAGATTTAGAAGGAGAATAGCCGACGAAAATAAAAAATTTCGTCGGCTATACTTAGAGAATAGCCGACGAAAATAAAAAATTTCGTCGGCTATACTTAGAGAATAGCCGACGATTTAAAAGATTTCGTCGGCTATACTTTGGAAGATCAACAGCCGTCAGATCTGAGCCATCCAACGGCGAACAATAAAAAGGCGCGGATCAAGAGTTTAGCCGACGAAATACAATGTTTCGTCTGCTATACTTAGAGAATAGCCTACGAAATACAATGTTTCGTCGGCTATTCTATGAAAACATACTAAACTGCCGTTTTGAGGCCCTAAACGAACTCGGAAGCCCGAAAAAGCCCACACATCGTGGCAAAGCAACGAGTTTGATTCCTGGCGTCGTTCCCTTTCCGGAATGGTATCACAATCATCATTCGGACGCCGGACGCCAAATCTGCAGTAAACCGGGTTTTGACTTATTTCATTATTTCGGCACACGGATTTTATCGGAATCTTGTCATTTTTTAACCGTAGACGTATTTCATTATTTCGGTCATATCTTATTTGACGACATATTTGCATTTGAAGAGTGTACGTATAGTAACTATTTGAAACTATACATTCACTTAAACACTTAGTAAACAAGTTAAGGAACATTAGTGCATATGTTCCGATTTTGAATCTAAAAGTTTGGAAAATCTATTCCAACCGTCAGATATCACCGTTAAGATTAAATACATGTATGAAAAAAAAATCCAACTACATCTGACAACGTTAAAGGCTCGATTGGGACGGTCAACCGGGTGAGTCAACCCTTTAAACGCTTACAAATGGTAATTGGCCTGTCTAAATGACGTTTTTTTGCCTGACCTTCAACAGATAATAGTTTCAAATCGATGAGACGCAACTAATCGTATAAAAATTTTCCTCAAAATATTTACCGACCGTCAGGCTACCCATAGGAAAACGGAAGTAAAAAACAGTTAACCGCAACATTTGGCACACAGATTTTGTCGAAATCTTGTCATTTTTCAACCGTAGACGTATTTCATTATTTCGGTCATATCTTATTTCACGACACATTTGCGTTTGAAGGACGAAGCAATGGTTTGTCGATAGTGATAGAAAATGGAAGCTGTTCTTTTTTTTTTTTTTTAATCATAGCCGACGAAATCAAACCTAGTACTCGTCGGCCATACTTCCAAAAATTTTCGTCGGCTAAAGTTTCAGAGAAAGGCCGACGAAAATTCAAATCGTCGGCCATTCTAGGGGAATAGCCGACGATTTTTTTTTTAGCGACGAAAAAAAAAATCGTCGGCCATTCTAGGGGAATTGCCGACGAATTTTTTTTTTACCGACGAAAAAAAAATTCGTCGGCCATTCTTGGGAATAGCCGACGAAAATTTTATTTCGTCGGCCGTTTTTTTTTATTTCGTCGGGAAAAACCTTTTTTCTGGTAGTGTGCTACTGGTAGTTCCATGGATGTTTCCTGGCAACAGCCCCCAATTTGTGTAGGTTTTTGCTACTATGTGTTTGTTTGCTGCTATGTGGGATCAATTGTATCCATATTGGTTTGCTGCTACTATGTGTTTGTTCCTGCTACTATGTGTTTACTGTTGTGTTTGGTTGTGCTAAATAAACATTACTTTTAAAGAAGAGATAGTTATGGAATGATATGCTTCCAATGTTCTGCATTACTCAATTATGCTTTCAATGTGCAGGAACATTAATATGCCGCCAACTAGTAAGGTTTGGAGTAAACATAAACAAAAAGAAAAAGATGACCAACTACAACATGAGGTGGCCGAGCAGTATACCCGCTCCCACTCTATACTTGTGCTAGCCTCAGCACCCCCTGTACCTCCCCCATTGCCACTCGTTTCAGAAACTACAATCCCTCCGTTGTCAGGCTTTGCTCCTCAAAGTGACCGCTCTACCATCACAAAAAGTGCTCGCCGCAAACCTCGTGAAGAAGGAGGTAATCTTAAACACATAACTTTTTAGTTAATTTTGGTGATGTTATTCTAAAAGATTAAATGTGGGAATCTTTATATTACAACACCTTTCCCGAAACGCATTCGGGGGTTCGTAAGAGGCTTAAAGGCCCAAGAGCATTACGATAAGACCAAACAGAAGATCAAAGTAACTTTTGATGACATTTTCATTCATGGACCAGAGAATAGCAAAGTCCACAGCATGTTGACTCATGACATTGGCCACATCATACAAGACTGCATAAACATGGAGGCGCCTACTTGGAAGAAGCTTGACAATGAAGAGAAAAAGAAGCTGTCAAATGAACTCTCTGTAAGACAAAAACCTGTAAACTTGGATTTTTTTTTAAAAATTTTCATATATCTGTGAGTTCATTAATTGGTTTTCTCTTTGTGATAGGCGTGTTATGAAATCAACTTTGCGGTTACTTCGCCAGAGTGGAAATGGATCTCCAAGCAGGCTAACACTGTGTACAAGAACTTCAAGAGCTCTCTCAATACATTTAGGGAGAAGTTTCCAGGGGATATACCAAATGAGTTTCTGCATAGGGAAGACCAGTGGCAGTGGCTGGTTACACACTTTGAGTCGGATGAATTTCAGGTACATTATTTATATATCTGATCATTTAATAAACATATAATTTTCACTTGTACTTTTCTTATATATTACCAAATTTGTTTCAGAGATGATCTGTTGCCAACAAGAGTAACAGAGGTAAGAAGACTCTACACCACAGGACTGGATCGTAGCCTTTCATTCGCAGTGCGGAAGAACTTAGGGTCAAGGGGGACAATCTCCCACTCATATCCAATTATTCACAAGTCTATGACCTGGAGAAAGCAGCTAAAAATATAGTAAGTGATTCTTTTGTGAAATTGGTTGTTATTGTTGTTGTGGTATTTTGTGTGTGGTGGTGAACTTGTTATTATCCTCAATATGGATTCCTTAATCTGTTATTAGTAGGGGTGGGCGTTTGGGCCCGAAGGACCGAAAGCCCGGCTCGGCTCGGCGAAAAAAGCCCGACACGGGCCGAGTTCTGAAAATTTAAGGACCGGCCCGAGAAAGGACCGGCCCGAGATTGTATCCGTCGGTCCGAGCTCGGGCTTGAATATTTTTAGGCCCGAAAGCCCGGCCCGGCCCGACTTTTTAATATATATACATACAAAAAAAAAAAGTTCTTCTATCCTAAGCCCTCCGCAGTCCGCCCCTCCTCGAGTCGACCTGTCCTTCACCGAATCCACCACCTCCGTCTTCCAGTCGCCTCCAAGACCGGTCAGTGAGCTCTTTCTCCTGAGCCCTCATGACATTGTTCCAGGCCTCGACCTCGCTGTAGGCCTTGTCCATGGCGTCGATGCTTTGCCGGATTTGGTTGTTGGAGATCTGGAGCCTGGTGACCTCCACCGTCAGCTCCTCCACATGCTTTTGCTTCTTCATCCTCGACCGACGCGCCGATTCGCGGTTGGACTCCATCTTATTCCTCTTCTTGTCGTCCACCGCGCATTCGTCCGAGCCAGAAATATTAGGGTTTCTGAAAATTTGGGGGTTTCGAAATTGAAATGAGAAAACGACGATCTGGGTTGGTTGGTTGGGTTAGTTCATGAGAAAACGTAGAACCAATAGAGGAAGGCGACGGAGAAAGAGTGGACCAAGCAGATTCGAAGCATGGGTATCATAGAAACGAGTCTGAACTCATTGGGTTTACGTTACAAGAATCAATTCGACATGTCCTCCTCCAGTAGCCTCCAAGACCGGCAAGACCTCGGACCAATTCCTCCCTCGCCAGTCGCTCAGCTCGTCCTCTCCTCCTCTCCTGTCCTCTTCACCTCTCTCGCCTCTCTCGCCTCTCTCCTCAGCTCCAGCTCCGTCGCCTCTCTCCTCAGGGCCCGAAAAAGCCCGAGGGCTCGGCTCGGCTCGTCGGGCTCGGTCCCGGGCCGGTCCTTGTCCTGGAAAAAGCCCGGCTCGGCTCGGACCGAGAGGGTCGGGCTTTGGGTCGGGCTTTGGGATTTTTGGGCTCGGCCCGGCCCGCGCCCACCCCTAGTTATTAGATATCTGAGATTGATGGTGAACTTCTTAGGCCTTTTTACTTTGTCATTGTTGTGGTATTTTGTGTGTGGTGGTGAACTTCTTGGCCCTTTTTACTTGGTAAACCCTTCTATTGGATTCCTTAATCTGAGATTGAATGTGGGTTCTCACCCTTTGATCTGTTAATGCTTTGTTTCCATTGTTGTTTCCTGCTTATGCTGAGATTATGTTAACCTGCAGTATACTGTACTGCCAATACACTTGTTCTGTTTCTGTTATGATTTTGATTACAACTTGCAGTTTACTTAACCTCTGCCAACAATTATTGTTCAACAGATTATGATATGAATCTGCCAAACACATATATACATCAAACTTGTTATGATTTTATTCTGTTTCTGCCAACAATTATACATGTATATATTAGTAACTTCTGAAAATTCATACTCGTGGAAATCTTGGAAAACTTTTGAAAATTTCCTACTTCTGAAAACTTGTTATGATTTTGTTCTGTTTCTACCAACAATGTTACATGTATTAGTAACATCTCATATGAACTATGTATTGGAATATCAGAAGCCAAACAGTTCAGGTACTTTAGAAAATTTCCTACTTGTGGAAATCTTGGATCAAACAGAGTTAGCAGTAAAGATTCAATAATTAAGGTTCATCGAAAAATACAATTTAGATAAGTCATATTCTGTAGAGATTTCATAGCATAAGGGATCAACAGGGACCCTAAAGATAAACTCTCTTTGTTCTGATACCAAATATTGTTCAACAGATTATGATATGAGCTCCCAACTGTCACATTTACAGTTTTTTGTATCTGGCTTTTTTAAAATGCAGGACAAGATCAACAAGGAGGTTGACAAGGTGATGGCGGTTGTGAGGAAAGAACACCCTAACATTCCGGAGGACCAGCTTATACATTATTTTGATTACCCCACTCAGGCCAAAGTTCTTCATGATGCACTAGGAGGGTGAAACAATAATGAAATTAAGGGGTTGGGAGGAGCAGGCACTTTTGGTGTCACCACTAGGACTTCACAGGCAGCTTCAACTTCATGTCCTTGCCGTTCTTTTGCAGTGGTCAATGAGGAAGTCCAACAAGCTAAGCAAGAAGCTAAAGATGCGAAAGAAGAGGCCCGCAAGGCAAAGGAGCAAGTCTTTGAAACCAATCAGTATGTGAAGTGGTTGATGAGCTACGTGACTGAGAAGTTTGGATGCCAGCCACCGGCTTTCCCTCACCCGCCTCTCCCAAACGATGATGAAAGTGGAGGCAATGGGGACGGTTTATCGGTTTCTTAGTTTGGTTTTGAATTTGTAACTTTGCATTTTTGCTGAGGGACTATATGTTAGCTAGCTAGTTAATTTTGAAAATATTAGTTTGTATGTGTATATATATGAACATATAATTAGTAGCTAGCTAGAATATTGTCCCGATTAATTGATTAATTTTAATCTTTATTTTGGCCTCATATTCATATTAAATTTTGAAGGCAGGTTTTTTTTGGAATTAATAATATTAATAATACGAATGTCTAAATATTAAATTTATTAATAAAAAAAATCAATCCAAATTAATATTTTTCATATATTGGAATTATTTAATTATTTTTTTATAACTCTAGCTACTAAGGCGACGAAAAACCATTTCGTCGACTAAGTTAATCATGTGGTGACGACATATTTCGTCGTCTAAGACTTGAAAATTCGTCGCCTAAGAAGCAAGGTGACGACTCTGATTTCGTCGAGTTGGTAAGAACTTAGTTGATGAAACACCAAATTTCGTCAGCTAAGTACTTAGGTGACGCCATTTACTTGACTACACTTTGGTGACGAAATTTTCGTCGGTTAAATACTTACATGATGACTTGAGCACTTAGGTGACGAATTTTTTTTGTCGCCTAAGTCGTTTTTCTGGTAGTGAGTCTTATGAGTGTTTACATTCCCACGATTGAATTTCTTAACTTATGTTTCCAACATAACTAAATAACATTAAAAAAAATGCATGTTTTTAACCCAAAATATTAAAAAAATGTAAGTTTTTATTTTTAAAGATTATACTTAAATGTCAATTTTACCCTTACATTTAACAAAAAAGTCAACATAAGTACCAAAGTGTTACATAAAGCTTAACTTCAGGTACAAAACTGTCTTCTTTGAAACGTTTGGTCCAATTGGCTATAGATCAGGTACTATAGAAGGAATTTACCCTAGTTTGAATCTCACTGACATAGAAAAGTACTTTCGTAGCATATGCAATACTATGACATTGGATTGGTTCGCTTAAATAAGAGTTAATTGTTATTCTTATATAAAAAAGTATTGCATTTCACGGTTTTTCCCTAGGTGAGAAATTGACTGAGTATTAGAGAACTGAACGGTGAATATATTAATATGTGATTGCAAACTTGGTTAATGAGATTGTTAATTAACTTCGTATTATGAAACTAACTGGTTAGCTCTAGGGCGCTTGGTATAACCGAAAATAGAATATAGTGATATAATCTGATTATAATGCTGGGTCATATTTCAAAGGCATTTTGTTAAGGTCGAGAATTTTTAAATCATGTCTTAGAGTAATGGACTGCAATTTGAGTGGGATTATAAACAATCAAAAGAAGTGGCTAGTTTTGTATCTACTATCGTTCCTTTGCATTGTGGTAATAGGTGGATGGGGAGATTCCTTAATCCTAACATATAAAGGGCTTGAATTGTTCCTTGTATGTGCATATAACTGGCATGGATGAGTGATTAATTATTTGAAGATTTTTCTGCTTTTCTATTTGAATCCTGGAATATATAAACATCACGTTCACAATAGATTAATACTTGTCCAGATAGCTTATTACCTCACTGACATTATCATTATGTATGATTTTATAAGAGTGAGTAATGAGAATATTTTCTATATAAGGGTTCTGATTGGGGTTGCACGAAATTAACAAATTAGTGCTCAAAGCACACGAGAGAGTAATATATTGAGTTCAAAATTAGGGGCAATGAGTAAAGGCTTTTCCACTGCCCAGGAGGTGCCTTGTTGCATCAGCTTAATCGCCCCAAATACAAGATGGAAGGCCCTACAAAACATGTTGAAGGAATCTTCTTCCAGCTTCTCGATCAATTAATTCACAATAATTCTTTCATGAATTATCATAGAGAGATTGATCCAAATATATATGTTGAATTGACCCCTTCCCCACATAACGGTTTTATTGATGAGATCTTGAATTTGGATCTTCATGCCAACCAACTCATCATTGGATATGAGGATGAACACGTACATAACATCCTCATAATTTACTCGCAAGGTGGAAATAGGAACAGACGAATATCAAGGTAAAAAGGAGCAAACATGGTAATTAAAGAAAGAAGAAGACTTTCTAGTATAAGTTTAAGAAACAACTTATATGCTACAACCAGTCTATTATGAGTCGAATTCACGATATCTCGCTTATAAAGAATAGATTTATACTACTAGACCAAACAATGTTAGACAGTATCTTGTAACTTTGTCAAAAAGAAAAAAATAAATATATTGTTTATAACTTTATAACGTACTGTAACGATATCGATAATTATAAATAATGGTCGAATTGTGGATTTAATTAGGGTTACACGATAAATATTTGAGTAGAAAAGCCATGGGGGATCGATTTAGTGATCATTTGCATCATGCTTTGCATCAGATATGACTGCGATGTTAATCCGCACTGTATTACATATTTAATATGAAAGATGAGAGACGAGTCATTTTCACACATCATGCATATATATATCTTCAAATTTGTACCACACAAAGGTAGCTTGTTTTGATCTTATACCACAAAGATGCGGCTCTTCCTCACTAAATTAAGCGCATAAAGAAATAAGATCAATGCCTCAAAGTCATTAGGGGGGTTTAAAGTTTATATGCATATATGTAAACAACTATATGCCTTAAAGTTATCAAAGTTCATATTAAAGTTGCTCTAATTGCTTCTACCTTAGTGAACTATTATCACTACAAAACAAGAGGAAATGGCGAATGTGACACAATCAATTCTTTTCTCTCCTTAGCGATTATGATAATCTTGATTCTTAAGACACAACTAATTCTTACGACTAAAATTTAGATCCTTTAATTTTGTGGTCCTGTTGTTGGATAATAATAGTATGTCAAAATAAAAAATTAAGATATTGCATTGTCAATTTTCATTTGGTCAAATCCCTTTACTGAAACTATTAGTCTATTCCATAATTAAGTTAGCTATATGGGATAAAGCTACCTAGAAATTCTCATCTTAGTGAACCTTTTACATTGAAAAGCACATGCACTAATCATGTACAGTCTTACCTCTTTATGTGACCCTATGCACTCCACAACCTAGTGTATGTCGACCAGTGATACAGTCCCAATTTAACCACCTTAAATATGTTAGGTTTTAACTATAAAAAATTTCGGGACAATTGAATATTATCCACCCAATTATAAGTTGTATTTTATTTGTCATTTTTATGATGTGAGATATCACCTCGTTAATATCTAATTTGAATTTAATATCTAATATGAAGCATGCATGCAAAATTGCAAATGATACAGTAACAATAATTTATACTGTGGAAGCTGTAAGCTTTAACAATCGATGACAACTCCAAACTGCCTACACATAACACATGGGTTCGATTATTCCTCGGCTTCAATACCATTTTAAATTCTAAGGCTTGCAGTTAAAAAAGCTTTATTTGCCATAACAACTCATCAGTAGCCAAAGAGCATCTGGAAGCAGATGGAAAACCACTTTGTTCTTTTTCTGGTTATCTTTTGTCTCGCACTCTCGCATGCATATATATATATATATATATCCAGCACAAATACAATTATTGAAACTTGAAAGCAATTTACAATTGTTACCAGAAATATCGATCAATCTGTGTAAACTCCAACTGTTTCGATTAATCATTGGGATATTACATACCCTTATGATTAAGGTACTAGAATAGTTAGAGGGGTTCCGTTCCAAGTGTGGCTGCATATATATATTAGTTCGATCTGCTGGAAATTAGCTTTAGACTTGTTCATGATCAGGTTCTTGTTACCACTTTATGAACATGAGAAGACGATCGGAGATCACTTTATGAGCATATATATACACTGAGGCATTGAGGCGCGCGGCTATATATTTTGTATACATACAGCTCACAAACAACTCACACAAAAGACCATGAATCTTTACAGTTATATATGTTACTTATAATTAAGCTCATCACTACTGCTATGAATGTATAAGAGATGAACAAGTAGTAGAATTCCTCCTTTAATACTACTCCAGAGGCGTTAGATCGAGAGACTAAAAGCGCACAAAATGTGACTTAAAGAGTACATTATTACGTGCCTCAAAGATCGAACACATAACGTGCCATATCTTCCTGAAATCATTTTAGAAATTTTTGGTGCATAGATATTAGATAATAATGAATTTATTTATGATGGTACTTTAATTCGTACTGCCTGTTTTTCTTGTTTCCTTTCTATGGGGAAATTCGGACGGTAACTTGCTTGTACTGTCCGTCTATTATGAGTGCCTACTAAAGTAAAAATAAATAACGACAGCAGAGGCGTACAAATCTATGACCCATCGTCCTTTTGTGGTACTGACATCCATGAATTAATTCACTGCCATTTAAACGACATGTACCACAGACACAGTAAATTGTAAGGCTCCCCCTAAATTTATAAGGCGCCTCACAAAAGAAGGCTCTCAAGATTCCCTTTGGTAGTCCCTACCCTATGTCGTCTCAAGGGTGTCCACTCCAAGTGCCCCCGTTTGGTACTGTGCATTCTGGTTAGGTCCCTATTTCCAAAGGACTCCACGTAATTGTCCCCTCATTTTAAGCTCTTAATGCACTTACATATATAATATGGAGAGCCCTAACTATAACAGAACTCCAAATCTCATTTGTCTTCCACACATCATTTTAAAAGAAGAAGAAGAAGAAGAAGAAGAAGAAAATGAGGTAAAACAAAAGACTAACACATTTACACCCCCCAATATTACATGAACAAAACTAATTAAGCAGAAGCAGAAAGTATTACAAGTGACTTGTTTATTTTGTGAACAAGCTGAAATGAACACCTCTTCTCTTTCTCATGGCTATAGCTAGCTTATTTTTATGATTGTAGGAAAATAAATAAATAAATTTGTAAAATAGACATAATTTAACCGACTATATGTTCACCGACGTCCACTCTCTTTTCCTTGCTCTCCCCACCATGTGTGTTTCTGTTTTTGCTTTCTTGCCTCTTCTGTGTGTATTTTCATTCTAATTTACTCCACCACCCACTTACCCGATCCAGGAGCTCTGCAAAATCTGACCCGCATTGAAATTTGAAACAAACTTTCTTAACTTCTTTGCCATTTTCAGGACCTCACTCACTCAGCTGTTGTAGCTCCCACTGAAACTGACGCTCCTTTGTTTGCCACTATCTCATAGTTGCCCTCATCTTCCTCATCGTCCTCGTCCTCGTCTTCGTCACCTTCCCTCTCTTCTTCCTCTTGGTTTTGATCCATCGGAGGCTGCCACTGCTGCTCCGGCCTCACCATCATCGGCCCCGCATTGTTCTCCGGCTTCGGTGAACTGTTGTTACCATTGTTCCCGATCTGATCAAACTTGTTGTTCCTCTCTCTGTACAAACTGTCGAGGAGGTGGAAGTAAGGACACGTCTTGGAATCCTCGGGCCTCTTCTTGTTGCTCTCCTTTACCTTCTTGAAGTACTTGTTGATGTTCTCCCACTTCTCCTTGCACCTCTTCGCGCTCCGGTTGTACCCGAGCTTCTTCATCTCTGCCGATATCTCCTCCCAGAGAGGTCCCTTGGGGCCGTTCTCTTGGTACTTTGAGTCCAGGCTTGTTCTTAGCTTGATGAGTGAATGTACCTCCACTTTCGGCCATCTCGATGAGCTCGGCGTAGTAGGACTTACCATTTTGTTATTATTATTATTACTGTTGCTCTGACCATTTGCTATCGGAGTAATCTCGAAAGACGTGATCAGCGCTTGTGATGCTTGCAGTGCTAGTGGTGGTGGTGTAGTCTGCTGGCGTTGCGGAGGAGCAGGAGCAGCTGATTGCTGAGCTGGCAGTGGCGGTGGCTGCGGCGTTTGGGACGTCAGCAAATGGTTGTTGGGATTCACAGTGGGTGTGGCTTGGCCGGGTTGCTGTTGTTCGGCTACTTTTTGCAAGAAGGACAAGACAGCGGCGTCTTTGGCGGCGGCGATGGAGCGTTCTTGGGCGAGAATTTCACGTTCGCGGTTGATGCGGGCCATCTCCTGCATTCTCCAAGCTTCTTCTCTGGCCATTCTCTCGTGCTCGCGCTTCTCGATGGCTTCGAGGAACCTCTTCTGGAGATCCTCCTGCTTGTGCACCACCTCCTTCATCAGGGTCTCGAAGAAATCCTTCCACTTCCTCTTCCTCTTGGCCCGCCCTTCCATTTCATCGTCAGATGAGGTCGATGAAGAGGTCGAATTCGACATGAGGTCAGTAGATGATATGCTCGGAAATGTAGAAGGAGGGACAAATGTAGTGGCCTGATGATGCGGGAGTTGAGAAGTAGGGTTTTGTTGCGGCGGAGGTTGTGGCGTTGGTGGGAATATTATAGGGTCTGTTGGAGGGAATAACGAACTCGGGATTGTTGGTGTTGCAATGCCTTGATGTGGTGCAGCTGATGGAACAGTATTAGTACTGTTAGTACTAGTACTATTTATATGAGAAATTGTAGGAAGAGGAAGAGGAAGAGGGTTGGACACTGCCATTGCAACTGTGGGTTGTGGCCTTGGTTTATGAGTGGTTGTTGCGTTGGGGGTCGGAGGTTGATTTTCGAGGGCTTGTAGTTGATCGAAGAACCGATAGGTCTTGCCGTCAGATTTGCCTGTCCGGCCTTCTTTTGTTCTCCTGTGGTACTTGTAGACGTTCTCGAATTTCTCCTTGCATTTCTTGGCGCTTCGATGAAAGCCAAGCTCTGCTAGCTTCCTGATGACAATAACAGTTTGAACAAATTAACATCAATTAAAGACAAGTTAAATCAACACCAATGTTAATTAGTTCTCTTTGTTTTTACCCTAGCCTAGCCAAGCCAGCTAGCTCCATATCTCAAATGCAGCAACAAAACAAAGTGATGTATTCACACACATAAAATACAGTGCTATAATTGGCAAAATAGGATAAATCAGTATAAGGTGGCGATAATTTCATGCGATTTACATATCGACCAAGAAACACTAATTGGTGAAAGACTATAATTAATTATCTGGAAAATTTATATGACCTCAAGTTGGAAGAACTTATTCTGAGTAGTAAATTAATTTTTCAATGTAAATTAAGTAAATAAAAAAACCTTGTTAATTGTGTAATTTATTCAGCTCAATATATATGCTCTTTCAGTAATTAAAACCATGTTTCACCTCCTTGGATTTGAATTCCATTTTTTGATAGTAATTCAAGACTGAATTACGTACTGAAAGAGAACCAAAATGACAAACTACTTAAATTATTACCAGAAAGAGTTGGCTGATGAGTGGAGGATTGAAAATATATAGATCATAATTAAGCAAACAAAAAACAATTAAGAAGCTACACAATTTTGAAAATTCAGTTCCCAGATCTCAATTTCTCAACCAAATGAACCCAAAACCAGCTCAAAGAAATCTCAATGAATAAAATTAATCAACAAAAAAGAAAGAAAGAGAACAAGAATCGAAGCAGAGCAATATTAATTAGAGTTAGCTAAGCTCAACTGACCTGGAAACTTCATCCCATAATGGACCTTTAACACTGGCATCACGAAACGCCACGTCCATGTCAGACCGAATCTTCAACAGAGCCAACGTTTCCTGCCGAGGCCACCGGTTGCCACCGAAGCTCCTCTCAGCAAACTCCTCACCGCCACCGCCACCACCGCCACCGTAATTAATCTTCTCCTCTTCACCCGAGTTCGAGCCAACTCCGCCATCACCGTCACCGCCCTCGTGAGCCCCGAAAGGCTCTAAGGCCATCGTGGTGGCGGTGGTAGCATCGGAGGAGCTCCCCAAGTCCCCCAGCATAGGGTACTCTCTCTCTCTCACTTCCCTATTACAAAACAAATTACTCAGAGAGATGAAAGAAGTATAATAAAAATAATATCACACTCACAACAGGGAGATGGTGAATTCTGTGAACAAGGGTTTGATGAGGATGGGGAAGAGGGTGTAGTAAGGTGGAAGAAGTTATTAATTTATTTCGGTGGGATCGGCTTGTCGATCTCAAGGAACTTGTTTTTCCTTTTTCTTTATTATACACATAAATAAACCTCAACTCTCTCTTTCTTTTCAGCTGCGGAATCTTTCCAATTATTTTTTCTCTGCTTCTGCAAGCAGATAAATATTAGGAAAGAAATACGTAAGAGTATTACAGACATTTTTTAACAGCTGCGCAAGGAGACGATAATGATAATAAGTAGGGTTTTGTCTGTCCAGCTAAATTTAGTTAAAAGCCGGCCCCTGTAGGTCACCTTTTATTTCTTTTTCTTTTTTTTTCCTTTTTCTCGGTTCCATATTATTTATTTTTCATTTTTAATGAGAATTTTCGATGGAGATGGAGGTGGGATGGAGATGAGGTAAACCAGAGGCTCCAGCTTTACTTTTTTTGGGGATTTCAGTGGTCGTTGGCCACGTACGTTTGGGATCAAATTTATAGAATGAAATGACTATTTTAGTCCTAACGTGGTTCCCATTAACCTTTAAAGCTAATCTGACATTATAGTTTTATTGGATCAGTTGCCATGGAGAGATCTGGGTTTGTTTATCTTTATCTAAATTTCAGAATTCTTATGCTTGTGCATGTCACCTTTTATAGTTCCCAAATGTGCCACTTGTCACTCGTACTTTCCAAATTCGCAATTTTTTTTTTTTTTTAAAAATTCGATTGGTTTTTTGTGCTTCTAAAATTGGTTTCCTACCATACCTATTGAACACAGAAGAAGTGGGAAGTAAGGGAATTCAAGTCCTTTTTTTGTTCTTTTTCTTTTTTCCACATACAAAGTACATCTATTAAGAGACGACTATTTGTTTCAAATTATACATACATTTGACTTAGTTTTAAAGTACGAAAATTGTCCGGGAAAGGAAATTACAAGTGGGGGACTAGGTCATGAAGAAAGCTCAGAAAAAACCGCTGGCCTTGGAGCCAACGTGGGAAGGGCCCTACCAAATCACCGCAGCTGCGGGCCCGGCAACATTCCACATCATAGACACCGAAGGCATCTATTCCACCCGCCCGTGGAATATCCAGCACCTGCGGTTCTACCCTAAATGAAATCGGTCGTAAAGGGACAATAGTGTATTTAGCACCAACACTGCAATACATAGTTACTGCATTTAAAATAAACTACAGCTGGTCGCAGGGTATATACAAAAAAAAACTATTAGCCAGCACCGCCGGAGCCCCCAATCCCGGACCCGCCACCTTTGAGAGACCGCTCTTGCTCTGCCATCTTAGCCAGGGCTACATCAGCCGCCATCTGCTCAGCATCAAGCCACCCTTTCTCCCTCCACTCTAGATAGGCATCATTTATGCCCTTCGCACGGGCGTCATCTAGCATCTCTTCAAGCTCCACCGACTCTCGGAAGTCGTCGACAGCTTTATCAGCCACTTCAGCAAGCCGGGATTCCACAAGCTTCTCCCCTCCTTTGAGGACTGCTGTCATTTGGGTCTGCAGTTCCAAAACCTTCGCCTCCAGCTCAGCATTCTTCGCTTCCCGAGCGGTCGCCTGACGGTCAGCTTCCTCCCGCTCCTGCGCCAGCTCAGTGGTCAACCGACCGGTTTCCTCTTTCTCCTGCGCAAGCTCAGTTGTCAGCCGACCAACCTCCTCTCTCTCCCGCGCAAGCTTAGTTTCCGCCAAGGATAGCCGCACAGTAAGCTCCTCCACTTGCTTCTCCAAAACTGCAACCTCCCCTCTAGGCTCGGCGACGTAAAAACTATGAACCAGCTCGCACAGATACACAAAAGGAACATTAGTTCATACCACAAAGGGGAAAGGAAGCCCAGAAAACACACTTACCCGAAGAGCTAATTCCACGGGCTTCATCCTGCTCTCGCCTGGCTGCCCAGTTCCAGGGCCCTCCCGATCAAGTCCCAAGGTTTCAATGGTAGATGCCACGAACCTACCAAAACCACCACGACCGGAACTACGATCGGTTTCCGGCCCCCGACTCCTTCGGCCGCCGGTCTCCCCCGACCGGAACTAATGCTGAC